>OX459000.1:12500-612500 GCA_949774965.1 Diarsia brunnea
GTGTAGCAGCCGCGAGTGAACGCCACACCGGGGCACAGGCTCCGGAGCGAGCGACGCTACACTCGGTTGTTGTCTCCTCAACACAAGAGATGGACACGGGGGACGAAATCCTTGAACGGATCCGGAAAGCGGTGGACGCGAAGGAGGGCTGGGTGCGAGTAGAAAGAGTAAGGAAGGCAAAGGACCGAAAAGTTATCATGGGGTGCGAGACGCGGGAAGAGAGAGAGAAGCTGAAGAAGCGACTGGAAGCGGCCGGAGGGAACCTCGTCGTCGAGGCAGTGAAGAATCGGAACCCGCTTCTGATTCTTAGGGACGTGTTGCTGATACACAGTGACGAGGAAGTCTTGAGAGCCCTTAAGAATCAGAACGGGGAGCTGTTTCACGGTCTCGGGGACGAGGAGCAGAAAATAGAAATAAAGTTTAGGAAAAAGTCGAGAAACCCTTTCGTAAACTGCATTGTGATGAGTGTTTCCCCAGCAATCTGGAAGCGGGCACTCTCTGGAGGCAAGCTCCGTATTGACCTCCAGAGAGTGCGCGTCGAGGACCAGACGCCTCTGGTGCAGTGCACCCGCTGCTTGGCGTACGGCCATGGAAAACGCCTATGCACAGAGTCAGCTGACCTGTGCAGCCATTGTGGCGGTCCGCACCTTAGGTCGGACTGCCCAGAAAAGCACAAAGGCGAAGAGGCGGTGTGCGTCAACTGCACCAGAGACAAGCTGGGGGAGCACTCCCACAATGCATTCAGTAGTTTATGCCCAGTACGAAGGAAGTGGGACGCATTTGCACGAGCAACCATAGCTTATTGCTAAGGTTGTCGATGCGCCCACTTCCGAGTACATCAAGATACCCAGTTTGACACAACAAGATCGCAGATGCATTGAGCGACCCACTAGGGTTGGCTTAATGTTAAATGGCAATTGCAGTCACTTTCATGAGAAAGTGGCTGTAATTATAATGCACCGTAAGTCAACTCTAGTGGAATCGTCAAGTTGTGTCAAGCTGGGAGTTACGAGTAAATTCCGCAGTCATATAAAATCGTTTTTAAGTATATATTTATGATATTAAGCTACATAGTAAGTATATAGTTAAAATATCAGAAAGACATACATATTATTATAACAAAAATAATAAGCGCAAAATGTAATTACTAAAGACAAACAATATAAAAACAAAAACATAAGTATTAAAAGGATAAAAATAAATAATGAAAGGGTTCAGGACATAAAAAGTATTATAAGTAGTTTGTATATTTCTTCTTTGGGAAAGTAAGACTAAAAACAATTTTAATAAAACATAAATAAGCCAAAAATCAGATAATATTAAAAAAGCATAAATAACAAAAATCTTAAAGTAATATAGTAAAATATAATATATAGCGTATCAAAGTAGGATTAAAATAAACAAGCTCATAACGAATCTAAGAGTGTGGCCTCTCCGGCCTCCTAATAAACAGTCGCCAAAAAAGGCAAAACCTTGTGAACAAGGGCTCTGACCACGTCAGAGGAACACTGGTGGGGCAGGAGTGTGGTTTTAGTCGGTTCGAGTCCGACACTACCTCGACTATCTCACAGCCTGTGAGGTAGTCGAGGTGTCCGTGGGGATTTCCCACTCCTGCCAAAACAAAAAAAAAAAAAAAAAAAAAAAAAACCTAACCTAACCTAACCTAACCGAACGAAAATTTTATTAAAACATTGATATCAGCAGTTTTCAGTGCGCGATTTTTGAGCTGTTTTCAGCGTAAATCGACTGGAGTAGTGTTCCGCCTACTCCCTGACCATTTTGAGACGACCGCACGCGCAAAAAATTTTCACCCCCTGACTGGCCCTGACACTTAGAAAAATTTTCGAAATTTTTATAAGGAAATCGTTCATAATAAATCGGATTCAAAACTTTCTTCGCTTTTAAATATTCTATATAGTCTCAGTTGTAGTCAGCTACCATCCCTGAGTTGAAGGCCGCGATCCGTAGCCCGAAGCCCAGATTGGGGGTTGATTACCTTCATTTTTTACCCCAAAAACTGGTTTTTCGGGGATTATTCCAGATTTTTTTTCTAACGTTAATAACTTTTTTCCGTAATTCGGCTAGCCCGCGCGGAGACGCGTTTTTTGACGTATCGCACGTGCGGCTAGCTCGCAAAAAATTTTGCCCACCCAACCCGCCCTCTGGTCTATAGCAGGAAGGTGGACTAGGAATTTTCCAAAAATTTATTATTTCCGTTTTTTGTTCCAAACGTTTGTCTTAGCCATATCTTTTATTATTTTTGTTTTGACGGGTCTGTGAGACCAAATCTCGAGGCTGGGGAGAAATTTACTGTTAATTTTAATTTTATTCTGACATACATTTTATTTTATTCTGACAATAAGACTGACTCCTAATTTAGGACTTAACTATTTATATTATTAATTTATTTCATTTGATTTATACATTTTTTCTTATTTTAATTGCGACTGAATCCCCCCTTTACAGGGATTTAGTATCGTACGTGTCCCCCGACGACTTTATCCGAAAATGTTCGGCATCGGTATTAGGACACCGGTGACGAAGGAGAAGGCAGCGGAGGAGAGTTTGGTTGGGGAGGGGGCATGCCCAGTGCAAGCGGGCCCTTCAGTGCGGCGCAGTATTGGCGAGTGGGAGGCGGAGAAACAAAACACGGGTAAATCTCGCAAAACCCCTACACCTACCAAAAAGATTACCGTCACCACTCCCCCTAAGAAGGCACTCGTGCCCACTCCCCCCAAACTCAAATCAAAAACTTCAACGAAGCAGCCGGAGAGGGCCCCGGATAGCTCGCCCCGGGAATCGCCTACCGTGAAATACCTGAGTCGAACCACGGAGGCAAAGGCGTGTCTCTCCAGCGCCAAACTCCAACTAGACAGCTCCCGAAACCTAAAGAAGGAGATCAAGGACGCGCTGGTGAAAGCAGTCGATCGGCTTTACCAGCTCGTCAAGGAGGGTGAGCTGGAAAGGGCGAAACCACCCGTGGAGGCAGCCGAGCCTGAAAAGGCCCCCAAGGACCTGACACCGGCCGCTGGCGCGCCGACAGAGCTCGTGAAGCAGCTGATGGAGAACCTCCAGCAGCACAAGAAGGCGTTAGAGGAATGCCAGATGCACACTCGAGTTCTGTCGGAGCACCTTCAACAGGCACCTCGCTTCGTCGCAGGCCAGGGACCCTCGTTCGCGGAGATGGCCGCCGCTCCGAAGCAGCATATCCAAAAGCCCCTTCACTCGGTGGTCGTGTCATCGGTCGATGACAAAGACACCGGGGAAGGAGTTATTGAGAAGCTGAGGACGGCAGTAGACGCCAGGAATGAGGGAACCAGGGTGGAGAGGATGCGGAAAGTGAGGGACCAGAAGGTGGTGGTCGGCTTCAGGACCAGGGAGGAGATGACTCGGGTGACGGAGAGGATAAAAAAGGCAGGAAACCTCATAGTAGAAGAAATTAAAAATAAAGATCCGCTTATCATCCTTAAGGACGTCCTCTCCTGTCACACCGATGTGGAGGTCACCGAGGCGATAAAACGCCAGAACACCCACCTGATCGGAGACTTACCTGCGGATGATGTGAGGATGGGGGTGAAATACCGTCGTAAGACGAGGAACACCCACATGTCTCACATCATCATGCAGGTGTCCCCCTCTGTGTGGCAGAGGCTGACAAATGCGGGTCGAGTGCACATCGACTTGCAGCGGGTGCGTGTGCTGGATCAGTCACCTCTGATACAGTGCACCCGCTGCCTGCGCTTCGGCCATGGTCGCAAATTGTGCACGGAACCCGCTGACCTCTGCACACACTGCGGTGGCCCCCACATGAGGACCGACTGCCCCTCTCGGCTGGCTCTGGAAGCGCCGAAGTGCTTAAACTGTGTGGCCAATAAACTGGAGAAGACCGAGCACAACGCCTTCGACAGCGAGTGTCCAATTCGCGTTAAGTGGGACGCATTGGCGCGGCTGTCGGTGGCGTATTGCTAAGGGCACCCCAGTGGCACCAGCAGGCAGGGACTCGCCCAGGGATTCCCGATCAGACCCGAACGTGCGCAAGAGTTACCAGGTAATCCAAGCGAATCTGCAGAGAAAGAACCTAGCAACCCAAGAGCTCATGATTGTGGCTAGTGAGCGGAGGGTTGCGTTCGCATTGCTCCAGGAGCCGTATGTGGGTGGGGTTAAGAGGATGCGAGACTACCGGGGAGCGAGAGTGTACCAGTGCGCTGAACAAGGAGGTGGAACTGTGAAGGCGGCAATAGCCGTCTTCGACCAAGATCTCGACGTCTCACAGTGTCCGAAACTCACCACCAACAACATCGTGGTGGTGAGGATCCGTACCAGCGCCTGGGAAATCGCAGTAGTCTCGTATTACTTCGAACCAGACCAGCCCATACAGCCATACCTGGAGCAACTCTTGCAGATTCGCGAGGAAATCGGCCCCACTAGGATAATAATTGGCGGCGACGCCAACGCCAAGAGCACCTGGTGGGGCAGCCTGGTAACAGACAGCAAGGGTGACGAAATGTCGGGAACCCTGGAACAAATGTGCTTGCAGGTACTCAACGTCGGCAACACCCCGACCTTCGACACCGTCAGAGGTAACACCTCGTACAGCAGCTTCGTTGATGTCACAGCGTGCTCAGCGGATCTGCTGGACTTGGTGGAGGACTGGCGGGTCGAGGAAGGTCTCACGAGCTCGGACCACAACGGTATTGTTTTCAAAATTAACCTGTTAAAATCAAAAGGAACGAGTGTTAAGGGAACCACGAGAGTCTATAATACCAGGAAAGCAAATTGGAGCCAATTTCATACGAAATTGGCCCAATTAAATGCAGAATCAAATATGGACTCGAGTGGTTTCAGTAACATAAATAATAAAACAGATTTAGACATAAAAATAAATAAATACATAGTAAATTTAACACTTACCTGTGAAGAGACAATAATGAAAATAAAAAACAAAACAATACTTACCATACCGTGGTGGTCCAAGGAGCTCGCTGAGCTGATGTCGGAGGTGAAGACCAAGAGACGCCGCATCCGGTGCGCCGCACCCATCCGGAGGCAACACGTCGTCGATGAGTACCTGCAAGCAAAAGCAAAATATGAGTCCTTAGCCCAAAAAGCGCAGACGGAAGGGTGGAAGGCCTTCTGTCAAAAACAGGATAGGGAAGGAATGTGGGAGGGGATCTACAGGGTCATAGGACGGACCGCCAAAAGGCAAGAGGAGTTGCCGTTGGTAAAGGACGGATCGCCGCTAAGTGCACAGGAGTCGGCTTCGCTGCTGGCCGAGACTTTCTACCCCGCGGACTTAGAGGAGGGAGAAACAGCTTACCACCGTCGGACACGTGAAGCGGCCAGTCGTGCAAACGAGTGGGCGCATGATGAACACCATGACCCGCCGTTTGTACTTCTGGAGCTGAAAACCGCGGTGGAAAGCTTCAACCCGAAGAAGGCTCCCGGGGCGGACGGTCTCACAGCCGATATCTGTGCACAGGCCATATTCCGGGACCCAGAGACGTTCCTAGCACTTGCCAATAAGTGCCTGGAGCTTGGACACTTCCCTGGGGCCTGGAAAGTGGCCACAGTGGTGGTCCTCCGAAAGCCAGGCAAGGACTCCTACACCACCCCTAAATCGTTCAGGCCGATCGGCCTCCTACCAGTCCTAGGCAAAATACTTGAAAAGATGCTCGTAGCTAGGCTCAAGTGGCACCTGATCCCGCGGTTTAGTACTCGCCAGTTTGGTTTTATGCCACAGAAAAGCACCGAAGACTCCCTCTACACCATGATGCAGCACATCAAAGCAAAGCTGAGTCAAAAGAAGCTGATCACTGTTGTGTCATTGGATATAGAGGGAGCCTTCGATAGCGCATGGTGGCCGGCCATAAGAACCAGACTGGCTGAGGAAAAGTGCCCGGTGAATATTAGAAGGTTGCTCGATAGCTACCTGACTGGTAGGAGCGTCGTAGTAAGATACGCGGGCGCCGAGTGTCAGAGGGACACGAACAAGGGGTGTGTGCAGGGATCTATTGGCGGTCCGATTTTGTGGAACCTGGTCCTAGACCCATTGCTGAAGGGGCTAGAGGAGCGTGGCGTCCACTGCCAGGCGTTCGCCGATGATGTTGTGATGATCTTCGACGGTGACACAGCGTTGGAAATCCAGAGGCATGCCAATGCCGCCCTCGAGTATGTTCGGGGGTGGGGCATCGGAAACAAGCTGAAGTTTGCACCGCAAAAAACTTGTGCAATGGTGATAACCAAGAAGCTGAAGTTCGATGTCCCCCTCCTGAACATGGGCGGGGTAGACATTGGCATGTCTAAGGAAATCAAAATACTGGGGCTCACCGTCGACCACCAGCTCACTTTCAATACCCACGTCGCAAACGTTTGCAGAAAAGCTGTGAACATATACAAACAGCTGGCGCGTGCGGCCAAAGTGAGCTGGGGCCTTAACCCGGAGATCATTCGCACCATCTACACGGCAGCAGTGGAGCCGGTAATTCTATATGCGGCAAGCGCTTGGGCGCCGGCGGCCAAAAAGATCGGAGTGCAGAAAAGCCTCAACACGGTCCAACGAGGATTCGCGCAGAAGCTCTGCAAATCCTACCGCACCGTTTCGCTGAACGCGTCCCTGGTGCTGGCTGGGATACTCCCACTTGACCTCCGAATACAGGAAGCAGCCGCTCTGTACGAGGCAAAGAGGGGGGTGCCGCAGCCAGCACTGGCGGGCAGAGAAGTGGAGCGGGTGGTGGCATTTGCAGAGACTCCACACCCGGCGAAACATATGGCCATGGAGTTCGTGTGCCTGGAGGACCAGGTGCGTGTGGACACACACAATACCCAGTCTGTGAGGGTGTTCACGGACGGCAGCAAGATTGCGGGCAAGGTCGGAGCTGCACTGTCACTTTGGGACGGTGAGGCCGAGATCAAGTCCGTCAAGCTTAGCTTGCCGTCCTACTGCACGGTGTACCAGGCGGAACTTCTGGCCATATGCGTAGCCACGCGCGAAATCCTCAAGCGCAAAGAGGGAACCTTTGGAATCTACAGTGACTCAAAGGCCGCACTTCAGTCAGTCACAAACCAAGGTTCCCTCCACGCCCTGGCCGTGGAGGCGAGAGCGAACGTGGGCGCGGCTTTATCCCAGAGCAAAGATATATCCTTGTTCTGGGTAAAGGCACACGCTGGACTCGTAGGCAACGAACGCGCGGACCACCTCGCGAAGGAAGCTGCACTCCGGTCTAGGAAAAGGCCGGACTATGACCGCTGCCCGGTTTCATTCGTCAAGCGGCAGATCCGTATGGGGTCGCTCGACGAATGGAACCGAAGATACCAGAACGGCGAGACAGCCTCCGTCACAAAAATGTTCCTTCCCGATGCGATCGACGCCCACAAGATCGTGTTAAAAATGAAACCGGCCGCAATACTGACACAGATTTTGACGGGACACGGTGGGTTCTCCGAATACTTGCACCGCTTCAAGTGTAAGGAGAACCCATGGTGTATCTGCGAGCCGGATCAAGTGGAGTCGATCGCACACATCTTGACGGAGTGCCCGGTCTTTGAAGCGGAGCGATATGGTGCTGAGCGGAGACTGGAAACAGCTATATCGGTAAACAATATAAAAAATTTAATGTCAGTCACTAAATTGAGGAAAATATTTCTGGAATACTGCGTAACAATCATAAGTAAAGTTATTTGGCGTAATAAAACAACATAACACTGTGCTTCTCTAAATATGTATATTTCAAAAGTAGAAAAGATATTTGGATGTAAGCATAGTTAATATAATGTAAAATATAGAAGCAAAACAATTTAAAGTAAACTTTTCAAAATTAAAACAACAGAACTAACTAAATAAAGCAGTAAGAAATAAAATAGTCTCGTAAAGTCTCTGACCACGTCAGAGGGACACCGGAAGGGCAGGAGTGGTTTTTAGTCGGTTCGAGTCCGACACTACCTCGACTA
Source organism: Diarsia brunnea (assembly GCA_949774965.1). NCBI lineage: Eukaryota > Metazoa > Arthropoda > Insecta > Lepidoptera > Noctuidae > Diarsia > Diarsia brunnea. Next base: position 20,448 of record OX459000.1, read on the forward strand.
TCTCACAGCCTGTGAGGTAGTCGAGGTGTCCGTGGGGATTTCCCACTCCTGCCAAAAAAAAAAAAAAAAAAAAAAAAAAAAAAAAAAAAAAAAAAAAAAAAAAAAAAAAACCTAACCTAACCTTTTTTTTTTTTTTTTTTTTTGGGTGGAAAATCCTCATGGATGTCCCCCGCCCCTAAGGGGCAGGGGGGTCTGTCAGACTCGTACTGACTAGAAACCACCCGTGTCCTTCACTCTCCTACGTCGGGGGTCACGGGAACAGAAGATACTTCCGCGACCCCCGGCTGGAGCCTGGCCTTGCGGCCTCGCCTCAGAAGGGCGCGTGCGGACACGCCGCGCGCCCGCCACCTCGGGTTCGGGTATCCCGAACCCATTCAGGGGGGCCGGAAGAGAGCGCTATCCGCCCTCCGCCTGCGCCCAGTGCGTCTGCTGCGGGCCGGGTGCGGGGAGTTGACCTCCCGCTCCCTTTCCGCAGCCTCCTTCTGCGAGACGACTGCTTCACAGAAGGACACCACCGCGTCCCAGGACTCGACGCTGCCGACCATCTTCTCGACCACGGCCGGCAGCGACAAGTCACTGCCTACTCCAGAGACGAGGGCACGGCGCGGTTCCTCCCAAGCGGCACACTCTGCCACTGTGTGCCGCGCCGTGTCCTCCAGACAGTCGACGCAGTGGTGACACCGGGCGTCCGGCTCCCTGTTTATGCGACACAGGTACTTCCCAAAGCAACCATGCCCGGTAAGCACCTGTGTCACCCGAAACGACAGGGAGCCGTGCCTCCTCTCGAGCCAGCGCTCGAGTACTGGCCGGATCGCCTCGATGGTGACGAGGCCGGCGGTAGGGCGCGAAAGCCTCTCCCGCCACTCCGCCACCAGGGCCGCGCGAAGCTGCGACCGACGCAACTCCATGTGTCGCTGCATCGGTCGCTCGCCACGCGCCCGCATTTCCTCGCGCCACCGATAAAGTGACGCGAGTACTTTTGCCTCGAGGTCCCAGGGCGGGGATCCGGCCAGTACTCCGGCCGCCTCGTGGGAGATCGTGCGATACCCCCTTATGACTCTGACGGCCATCGCACGCTGCGGTCTCCGCAGAACAGCAATAGTGCCGGCCGTCAGGTCAGCCGCCCAGATCGGGGCCCCGTAAAGGGCCATCGATCGCACGATCCCCACGTAGAGCCGCCTACAGGCGGCGCTCGGGCCCCCCAGATTGGGAAGCAGCGTTGACAGCGCCCCGGCCGCGCCCAACAACTTGGGCGCCAGCTGCCGGAAGTGAGGTCCGAAGTCCCACCGGCTGTCGAGCACCAATCCCAGGTACTTCATGGTAGACCCGACAGCGATTCGGACCCCACCGACCACAAGATGTGATCCGGCGGGTGGCGCCCGACGGGGGCCATGGAAAACTATAGCCTCCGTCTTGTTGAGGGCCACCTCCAGGCCGAGGCGCCGTATGCGGCCCACCACCAGTGAGACCGCAGCCGTCGCCAGCAACGCCGCCTCCCTGTACGAGCTCCCCCGGGCCGTGACCAGCGTGTCATCAGCGTAACACGTGAGGTCGACGCCCGGCGGGAGCTCGCCCCTCAGCACCCAGTCGTACCCGATGTTCCACAGGGGTGGCCCCAGGACCGAGCCCTGTGGAACACCGCTCGACATGGGGTGCTGGTGACCGCCATCACGTCCCACGTAGGTGACACACCTCTCCGTCAGGTAAGCCCCAACGATTTGGCGGAGGTAGGGAGGCACCCTATGGTAGACCAGGGCCTCCCTGATACAACTCCAGGGCAGGGTGTTGAAGGCGTTGGAAATATCCAAAGACACTGCCAACATCACCCCGCCCCGGGACACCGCTTCCTCCGCCAGGACTCTCACACGCGACACGGCGTGAATAGTGGAGCGCCCATGCCGAAAGCCAAACTGGCAGTCGGCTAGATCCGGCCCCTCTCCGCACAAGTGGCCAACGAGGCGGGCAGCTATTATTCTTTCGAACAGCTTACCCACCTCGCTTAGCAGCACTATGGGCCGGAACGCGGACGGTGAGTCCGCAGGGCGCCCCGCCTTCTTGAGTAGGACCAGATGACCAGCCTTCCATAGACTGGGAAACTGGCCCCGCTCAAGACACGCCGTGTAGAGTCCTCTCAGCTGGGGCTCCAGCTCCTTCAGAGCGAGGGCGAGCACTCGGCCGTGTATTCCGTCGGGCCCCGGAGCCGTATTCTTGGCCCGGAGCCGCAACACGGCCGCCCCCATCTCTGCCTGTGTCACCCCTGGGACGCTGATGGCGATCTCCTCTGTAGGCTCCGCGGCTGTGGGCAAAGCCATCGGCGGCGGCACATGCTCCTCTCTAGCCGGGAAGAGGGCTGCGACGACCTCCGTCAGCAGCTCGGGTTGGAGACTCTTCGTGAGTGGAGGCGCTGCGGCCCGAAGTTTCCCTCGAACCGCACGATAAGGACGCCCCCACGGATCTCCGTCCAGAGTCTCCAACATCTCCTCCCGGCTTCGCACCTTCGCCTCGCGGATGGCCAGCCGCAGAGCCTCCTTCGCCGCGCTGTACATCTCATACAGCGCGGCCTCCTCGTCAGGGACCCGACGACGTCTCCTCCGGTATCGGGTGTACTGGCGTCTCGATCTCACGCACGCGACGCGCAACTGCGCGATCGCGTCGGACCACCAGTACACCCGGCGCCTACCCGACTGTGTGTGGACCCGGGGCATGGACGCGTCGCTGATCTGCGTCATCGCCCCGAGGAACCACTGCGCCTCCTGTTCGACGTCGACGGGTCCGTTCGTTGCCGACTCTCGGAACCAGGCCTGAACAATGGCGGCCTCCTCGAGAAGCTCCCTGTCGATGCGCTTAAGCGCCCAGCGCGGACCGTCCGTAGACTGGGCCGGTGAACTGCGGCCAGCGGTGGTCTGGGCGGAGACGTCGAAACGGATGTATCTGTGATCCGACAACGTCTCCACCTCCACCGCGACACGCCAGCTCCGCACACGGCGGGCGACAGCAGGGCTCGCAAACGACACGTCCACTATGGACCCGCCTCGCTGCCGCACGCACGTGTGTACCGAACCCCGATTAAGGACGGTCAGGCCGGTCGTGACCAACCACTCCTCCAGCGCCTCACCCCTAGCATCGGTCACTGGGGATCCCCACGCCATGGATTTGGCGTTGAGATCACCCAGCAACAGAACAGGGCGAGGGTGGAGTCGGTCCACGACGGCACCCAACTCGACAAGGAAGCTCTCGAAGTCGGCGAGGCTCTTGTTGGGCGAGAAATACGCCCCAACAGTGCCAACGCCGTCCGCGAGGGCGGCTACCCAGCCGCGACCTCGGGACGGACTGCTCAGAGCCCCGCCAATGATGGCCACCGAACCGTCCAAGTCTCCCACCCAGTTGTCTCTGGGGGGGACAAAATACGGCTCGGCGACCACGGCCACATCGATCGACCACTGTGCCATGCTCTGGAGCAAAAGATCCTGAGCTCTGGCACAGTGGTTGATATTGCCCTGGAGGAGATGTAACAGCGCCATTAGTCACAGTTCATCTCCTCCACACCTCCGTCCCCGGACCGAGAGTCGGCCGTGTGGTTGCTTGGCTGAGGGGCTTGTTTAGGGCCCCCAGCCTTGCCACCCCTTTTCTTCCCCTTGGTGGGGGCACCGCAGGCTTTACTGCCCACCATGTGCTCGGCGGGCCTCCCTGCCGCTGAACAGAGGCAGCAGTTTGGCGCCGCGGAGCACTGAGCCGCCTTGTGGCCGGGCTGACCGCAGCGGTGACAAAGACCGCTGCGGTCGATTTCGGCGGTGCAACAGGCCCCGACATGCCCAATGGCGAGGCACCTGAAGCACCGCATAGCCCTGGGTTGCAGGAGCTTCACCCTCGCTGCAACCCACCCCACCAACACACGCCCGGCGTCGGCGACCTTATTGGCCGCAGCCACCGGGCACCGCACCCAGATCGCACCCAGTCCGGAGGCATGGGTGCGTATCTTGTAGTGTGTAAGTACATGTGTATTGTCATATATATTTCATAACCTTTATTCATGTGTTAGTTCTAAGCATTAGTCGTATTAAACCACTCGTATCGTAAAGACGTGTTTCGTTTACCTTCCCGCAACCCACACACTTCATGGCGACCCTGCCATGCGCGAGCGCCGCGGTGTAGAGTTGCTACCTACGTCGCTGGGTATCGCGTAGCGGGCGAATTGAGCGATGTCAGCGAATTCCTGTGTGCCTCGATGCACAGAACAAGAACGTTTGAATATCGACGACATATAAAATGATTATAACTACGGAAACACTGAGCACTGCAAGACTCGTATACCGACTCAAAAATGGGAAAGTCATATTCCAAAACCGAGGATAAGGAGGTGATAATATCACAGAATGCGTCGGGAGGAAGTAACACTGCTGTTGAATCTCACATCCAGATGAATAACATATTAATAGCGTCTGCCTTGACAATTATCGCCGTTGCAGTGATCATATATACATGGAAGAAGCTGAAGAACAAACAGAAGAAGTGGATCGGAAAACAGATAGAATCAGAGTTTATAAGAAAAATGCGGTTGCGGCTGTCGGGAAGGCGAGAACGTGAAGAAGAAAATGGAAATGTGTAAACATAACATCAGTGAGTAGTGAATAGTGGAAACAGTGTACAACGTCATGTCACGTGATTTACAAGTTTCGTAAAATAAACAAGTGTAAAAAAAAAAAAAAAAAACATTTGTGTTGCAGCATCCAATACGGATTATACATAGAAACTTTAGTGGCTCCGACTCAAAACCGTTAATGAACAATTAAGTATAATATGTACCTACTATATTGTTACGTTTATTATAATTCTGTGTTACTTACAGCAACCAACAGCCTGATTATTATCAGAATGTCTCATGGACAAATATTGGGTTAAAACCATAAACTATTCGTAAGGATCAACCTACAAGTATCATGTGTAAAATTTTTAAAAATGGATATTTACATGTAAGTATATTTTAATTACACATTCTATGGAAAGGGATTTAGAAAGTATTTTAAGTGCATTAACAGATATCCAAGTCAATTTAAGGAAGTTAGGACCAAGTAAACGGTTACAATATAAAGACAAGGTTGAAGAAAAAATAAGAAAAGCCAAAGAGTTATATTCATTGTCTAAAACTATTATTAGGATCTCTGAGCAAAAAACCTCGTTAGAATTAGCAGAATATATTTACGAAGTACTAAAAGAGAGAATAGATTTAATTTACAATAAGATTTTGTCATATAATTTTCAAGGTGAAACAAAAACAAACTTATCAAACATGGAGAAGTTTGACATAAAAACTGCGACGTCCTTAATACCCGTTATGGATGGTTCAGAAAGTACAACTGAAAAAATCATAGATGCAGTAGAGTTATATAGCAGCTGTATAAAGGACGCAGATCAAACAGAAATGCTTATTTCTTTTGTATTAAAAACAAGACTAACTAAAACAGCCAAGTTAAAATTAAAGAGTGAATATGACAACGTCGCGAGCCTTATACAGGATATGAAAACTTATTTACTCACGAAAAAATCTGCCAACTCTATACTTTGTCAATTAAATAATTTGAGTCAAAATAATATGTCCATCAACGAGTATGGAAACAAATTATCGGAATTATTTATAGACCTCACTATTGCGCAATCTGACGGTAACGAAAAAGCAAGCGAGATACTGAGACCAATAAATGAGAAACTCGCAATTAAAAGATTCTCAGACGGATTAAGACATAAACGTTTAAGCACTATCATTTCAGCACGGAATTATTCTGAGCTGAAAGATGCGGTGCGTGCAGCTGAAGACGAGGAGCTGGGTCAGCCCTCAACGTCCAACGGTATATTCAGCGCGAGGGGTAAGTCTAACAATTACAACAGGTTTAATAATAATCATTTCAATAGAGGAGGCCGAAATAACTATAATAATCAAGGTTCTCGTTATCGTGGAAATTATAGTACAGGTCTAAATTATAATAACAACAGTTATTATCGGCAAAGGTTTAATGGCAATCCCCGCGGTGGATATTATACACGCGGTAGAGGAAATCATTATTCAAATTCAGGAAATAACCATAATCCTTCTAGATATTACCGTGGTAGAGGTAACCGGGATAGAAATAGTCAACGGAAAATGTATCCAGCCCAAGTGAGTGGAGACCCCCAAACGGAGAACGAAAGAGCAGAGAACGAAAAACAAGAAAACAAAAATCAGTTTTTTCGTTCCTAAAGGTAACATTTTAACGTGTAACAAAAATGTTAGGTACGTACATCTTAACATTAACAATACCAAGCGTTCATGGTTACTTGACACCGGCGCGTCCATTTCCGCTGTTACTAAGAAGGTGTTATCGGAACGCATTCCTTTGTATGAGGATAACATTGTAATAAATGGTATTGGTGGTAAAACTTATTCAGAAGGCTATGTTTACCTTACATTACGTACTCAAAATGGTAGTTTTAATCACAAATTTTATTTGTTCAATGATTTACCGTGTAAATCTGATGGAATTCTCGGATTAGATTTTTTATCGAAATTTAATTCACATATTAACTTGGAAAATGATACATTAATAAATTCTATATAACGAATTCGAAAATATAATACCACTTTATGCGACACCAACTATATCACATAGTTACTTGACTATTCCTGCCCGAAGTGAGTCTATACATTACATACCACTAATAAATAATAAGGAAAATAATGATTGTGTTGTTTTACCGAAACAATTACAAGAAGAGTTATTTTTAGCAGCGTTAATAGTAAAGCCAGTAAATAACGTTATCCCAATTAAAATATTAAATACTAAAGAAGAATCAATTACTATACCTACCTTCCAACCAGAGATACATTCATTAAACGATTACCAAATTTGTCAGTTTAATAAAAGTAAGTCAAACTCAGAGAGAGCAGATACTTTGCTAACATTACTAAAATTAGATCACCTACATTCTGCTGAGCGTGAAACGATAGAAGCAATATGTACTAAATACAATGATATCTTTCACCTACCGGGTGACAAGCTCACAACTACTAAATCATATAAACATGATATTTATTTAAAACCGAATGCTAGTCCCGTATATACAAAACCATATAGGTTGCCACATAGTCAAAAACCAGAAATAAATAAGCAAATAAAACAAATGTTACAGGATGATATTATAGAACAAGCTCAAAGTGAGTGGTCTAGCCCTATTTTACTCGTGCCAAAAAAGACAAATGATGATAACAAAAAATGGAGATTAGTAATAGACTACCGTAAATTGAATGATGTCATACAGGATGACAAATTTCCCTTACCAAACATCGTTGATATTTTAGAGTCACTTTCAGGTGCCGTTTATTTTACCCATTTAGACCTTAGTCAATCATATTACCAAGTGACCTTAAACCCAGAGTCACGAAAACTTACTGCTTTTACAACTAATACTGGACAATACCAGATGAAACGGATGCCGATGGGTCTTAAAACTAGCCCAAGTTCTTTTTCAAGGGCAATGACTATTGCAATGTCAGGTTTAACATATGAGAAGTGTTTTGTATACCTCGATGACCTTGTAATTTTTGGACGAAATTTAGAAGGACACAATAAAAATTTAATATATGTTTTTGAGAGACTTAGAAAAGTAAACCTAAAATTAAATCCCAACAAATGTAATTTCATGAAAAAGGAGTTATTATATTTAGGACACACAGTCTCCGCAGAAGGAATTAGTCCAGATAAAGCAAAAATAAAAGTAGTAGAAAATTACCCAACACCAAGGAGTACAGAAGAAGTAAAACGTTTTGTCGCATTTTGTAATTACTACAGAAAGTTTATAAAGAATTTCGCAGAAATAACTGTCTCTTTAAATGCTTTATGTCGTAAAGATGTCCCTTTTATATGGTCTGACCAATGCGAAAATTCGTTTAAAATAATGAAAAAAGCATTAATATCACCCCCCGTTTTACAGTACCCAGATTTTTCAGACGAAAACGAGTTCATTTTACAAACTGATGCTTCTGGTATAGCTGTAGGTGCAGTACTTTGTAATAAAGATATGCGACCAGTCGCATATGCAAGTCGACCTTTAAACAAAGCTGAAAAAAATTACCCAACTATACAGAAGGAGTTACTTGCGATAGTGTGGGGAGTAAAGTATTTTAGGCCATATCTTTTTGGAAAAAACTTTACAATCATGACAGACCATAAACCATTGCTATATTTATTTGGAATGAAAGATCCATCAAGCAGATTATTAAAGTTTCGGTTAACATTAGAAGAATACGATTTTAACGTAGTATACATAAAAGGAAAAGAAAACGCCGTAGCAGACGCGTTGTCTAGAATTTCAATTAATTCCGAAGAATTAAAATGTATTAATGATAAAATACTTAATGTAATGACTAGAGCACAGAAAAAGAAATTAGAAGATTTAAACGATGACAACGACACCCCAATCACTAATAATAACACAGACGATCGGCCTGATCAACCGAGAACCGTGGAATTATTGCGGATGCCAGGTGATGCAGTAGAAATAATTTTAATAGAAGAACAAGAGTTAAAAAGGATTAGAAAACAAGGAAGCATAGATGTAGAAACCGAGTGTTTTGCATATTCCCAAAATAAGAAAATAATATACTTTAATCTAGATTTCAAAGCACAATACACGCGAGCCGTTTTTGTGGAGAAATTAGAGCAATTAAGTAAAAATATAAACGTCGACGAAATATGTATAATAAAAAGAGAAAATAACGCGTTATTCATTAAAGAACTAATAGAAGAGATAAAAAATAAGGAAATGTGGACCGGCCCACGGATATGTATTTTACGAGGAGTTGAAAGAATAAATAATGACAATGATAAGAAATTTATTATTAATGACTATCACCTACTACCCACCAGTGGTCACGCAGGCGTGCGTAGGATGTTAAACAATATTAAAAGGAAATATTACTGGCCAGAGATGGAAGCAGACGTCAAAAACTTTGTAAATAAATGCGAAAAATGTCAAAAATCAAAACATTCTCTAAAAACAAAGGAACCGATGGTGATAACCACCACAGCTTCATATGCTTTCGAGAAAGTGTTTCTAGATTTAGTAGGACCTTTGGATAAAGATATAGATGGTAATAATTATATACTTACATTACAGTGTGAATTAAGTAAATTCGTAGAGGCATATCCTCTTCAAAATAAGGAAACGGTCACCGTTGCTAGAACATTAGTTAATCAATTTATATTAAGATTCGGAATCCCAAAAACTATAGCCACAGATAGAGGCTCTCAATTTATGTCATCAACTATGACGGAGGTATGTTCACTTTTAGGAATTGAAAAATTGAACTCAACTTCATATCATCACGAGTCAATCGGATCGCTCGAAAACGCGCATAAACATTTGGGTTCATTCTTAAGAATACAATGCGATAATTTCCCTGATACATGGAGCCATTGGCTACCCTTTTGGTGTTTTACTTATAATAACACTATACATTCTTCTACAAAATATGCCCCGTATGAATTAGTTTTTGGAAAACCCAGTAACATTCCGAGTAGATTAAGTACTAGCATAGAACCTTTATATAACCCAGATAATTATAGTTTAGAATTAAGATATCGTTTACAAGTAGCACACAGAGATGCGCGAAATAATTTGATTAAAAGCAAACAGATGCGAAAAACTTTGTACGACAAAAACGTAAATCAAGTGCGATATGAGAAAGGTGATTTAATATTGTTAAAAAATGAAACTGCAAATAAATTGGATACTTTGTTTAATGGCCCATACATTGTAATTGAAGACATGGAACCAAATGTAAAAATAGTGAAAAACAATAAATCAGAAATTGTACACAAAAACCGAACAAAATTGTTTAGAAAATAGTGTAATTTTAAATAGTGTAGTGTAGTTTTAAGTACATATTATGTAACTGATTTTGTTAGATTAAATAATAAAAAAAAAAAAAAAAAAAAAAAAAGAAAAAAATGTAATTTTGTAAACATTTTTTTTTTTTTTTTCTCTCGTACCCCCGTGGTGTAGTGTGTAAGTACATGTGTATTGTCATATATATTTCATAACCTTTATTCATGTGTTAGTTCTAAGCATTAGTCGTATTAAACCACTCGTATCGTAAAGACGTGTTTCGTTTACCTTCCCGCAACCCACACACTTCAATCTCACCAGTCCGCACTTCGCCTGGCGGACAACCACCGGCTCGGGCGACGGCCGCCACGACCTCATCCGGGGTCACCGAGTCGTCCAGACCTTCGACCCGCAACTCGGCGGTCTTCACCGGTCTGGAGACCCGGACATCCTCCGGATTGAGGACCTCTCGTAATTTGGCGGCCAACATGTCCGCCCTCTCACCGCTAGAGGCACCAGCCACCTCGAGTAGCCGCGCTCCCGTCCTCGCCGACCTCATCTTGAAGCCGGTTGGTGTGCCGAGGTCGGGAAACGCGACCTTCGCCTTCGCCTCAGTAAGGACCGCCTTGTAGGTGATGCCCCTTTCGACGGCTCCGGGCTGCAGTGTTAAAACCACAGCCGCAGAGCGTGGGGCTCGAACCTTAGGCGGTCCCTGGGCCTTCTTGGCTGATGCTGGTGCCTCAGCCCGAGCCGGTGGTCCCGCATCTCGTGCCTGCGGGGCCGCCTTCTTCTTTCCCTTCTTTTTCTTCCTGACGACCTCCACCCAGCTCTCCGTCGGAGTCTCGGGCTCGGTCGTCAGGGTCGCGGACTTTGGTGCCTGCGGCGCCGCCTTTTTCTTTCCCTTCTTCTTTTTTTTCGCCGGGGACTCCGACGCCGCAGGTGCGGGCGCAGGCTCCGGTGGCGCGGGCCTCGGTGTCGCGGCCGCGGGCCCAGCCATCCTCCTCTGGTCAGCGGCTAGCGGAGGCCTGAGGATTGGGGCCGGAGGCAGCCGGGACGCCAGCTCCTCCAGTCGAGCCCCGACCATCTTCCCGCACTGCAACATACAGATGCGGGCGATCTTCTCGACCTCCGCATCCGCAAGTGTGCGGGTCGAGGTCGGGGCCGGCAACGCAACCGACGACGTCGAGGCGACGGCGGGCGCTGGGCCAGCCGCACCGGGAGCCGCGGACAGGGCGGCAAACTGCCGCTTGAGGTCCTCCAGCTCGGATCGGAGACGGCTGTTCTCCTCCCACAGCTTCGCCGTCTCCTCCGAGCTCGTCCTCATAAGGAGGACCTCAGCCGCCTCTTTGATGCCGTCCGCGGCATCCTTTAAGGCGCGCGTGAACGTGCCCTTCAAGTTGCCCGACTTAGTCGCAACCTTCAGGACAACGTCCACGCCGTCCAGCACCTGGCGAGTCAGCGCCACCGCCGACATGTCGCCTCCTTCTGCCATACGGGCAGCGCGCCGCTCGCGAGCTTGCTCGGCCAACCTGCCGACCTCGTCAGCCACAGCAGCCTTGCGCACCGCCCGTCTGGCAGCGTTGGCCTCCGCCTTGTTGGACCCTAGGAGGGACTCCTCACTAGGATCCGCACTCATGGGCTCAGTGTCGCCGTCCGTCACCCCCAAAACCGGCCCCTCTGAGGCGGGTGGTGGAGGCGGCAGGAAGCGGCCCCGCCCATCCCGACCATCTAAAAGCCGGGCACCCCGACCCCTACGTGCCGTTGTAACCTTCGCTGCCGATACGTTCTCCTCGCTAGAGGAGAGACCCATCGACAGCGAGTCCATCGAACGCGAACCCAGCGGGCGCTTCCGCGTCCCGCGCGTCGCTCCTGCGACCTCCTTGTTGCACAGGGGCTCCAGGCTAACCCGGAGCTCCCTTCCGCACTGGCGTGCGCCCTCTTGTGTCTCCACCTCGGAAAAGGTGGATACACAAGAGCGCGCCCGCGATGATTGTTGGCGCCGGCCAGCGGTAGACCGCTGACCCGCGAGACCATTGGTGCCCCCCCCAGATACGGTGGGGCAGCCCTCGTGAGAGGGGCGGGATTCCCCCCGAAGGGGACCCGCCTGGGGATTTGTTTCCAGTAGTCGTGATTCCATTGTTGTTTTCCTTTTTTAAAGGGTGCGGTCCCTTTCCCCCCCCCCCCTGCGCTAACGGCCGGATTCCCTCCGACCATACATCCCTTCGGCACGCGAGACCTTGGGATTTGGGTTATTTTTTAGAGAGGTTGTCTTCCTCGCGGCCCAGACCTAATGACACAGGCCCCCGGTCCTGGACTCAGGATTACGGGTTGGCCGACGGCTGGTCAGAACCAACCGCCGCCCCGACTCGCCCACGCTGCCGCCGGATGCCGGACAGACGCAACGCAGGCAATCCCCCACTGTGAGTCCACTCGGCCCACCCTCTGTAAGCAGAGGTGGAGAGTGGACGACGGTGGAGGACCCACCACGCAGAAATTCGCCACAGAGAACAATCTCTCGATTATTCTCTGTGCCCAGGATGCACCGGCCCGACGACTGCTCTTTCCCCCGAACGTATTCGAAAGGAACCAGCAGCCATCAGGCACACGAGGAGGTTTTCTGCCTGCACCCCAACCTAACCTTTTTTTTTTTTTTTTTTTTTGGGTGGAAAATCCTCATGGATGTCCCCCGCCCCTAAGGGGCAGGGGGGTCTGTCAGACTCGTACTGACTAAAAACCACCCGTGTCCTTCACTCTCCTACGTCGGGGGTCACGGGAACAGAAGATACTTCCGCGACCCCCGGCTGGAGCCTGGCCTTGCGGCCTCGCCTCAGAAGGGCGCGTGCGGACACGCCGCGCGCCCGCCACCTCGGGTTCGGGTATCCCGAACCCATTCAGGGGGGCCGGAAGAGAGCGCTATCCGCCCTCCGCCTGCGCCCAGTGCGTCTGCTGCGGGCCGGGTGCGGGGAGTTGACCTCCCGCTCCCTTTCCGCAGCCTCCTTCTGCGAGACGACTGCTTCACAGAAGGACACCACCGCGTCCCAGGACTCGACGCTGCCGACCATCTTCTCGACCACGGCCGGCAGCGACAAGTCACTGCCTACTCCAGAGACGAGGGCACGGCGCGGTTCCTCCCAAGCGGCACACTCTGCCACTGTGTGCCGCGCCGTGTCCTCCAGACAGTCGACGCAGTGGTGACACCGGGCGTCCGGCTCCCTGTTTATGCGACACAGGTACTTCCCAAAGCAACCATGCCCGGTAAGCACCTGTGTCACCCGAAACGACAGGGAGCCGTGCCTCCTCTCGAGCCAGCGCTCGAGTACTGGCCGGATCGCCTCGATGGTGACGAGGCCGGCGGTAGGGCGCGAAAGCCTCTCCCGCCACTCCGCCACCAGGGCCGCGCGAAGCTGCGACCGACGCAACTCCATGTGTCGCTGCATCGGTCGCTCGCCACGCGCCCGCATTTCCTCGCGCCACCGATAAAGTGACGCGAGTACTTTTGCCTCGAGGTCCCAGGGCGGGGATCCGGCCAGTACTCCGGCCGCCTCGTGGGAACCCCAACCTAACCTAACCTAACCTAACCTTGTTTTCAGCATATTTCGACTAGAGTAGTGTTCCGCCTACTCCCTGACCGTTTTGACACGACCGCACGCGGAAAAAATTTCTACCCCTTAGGACTTAGAAAAATTTTCAAAATTTTTATTCGAAATTCGTTAATAATAAATCCATTTTTTAATTTTCTTTTATTCTAATTAATTTATTTAGTCTCAGTTGTGGTCAGCTACCATCCCTGCGTCGAAGGTTGCGATCCGTAGCCCGAGGCCCAGATTGGGGGTTGATTTCCTTCACTTTTGCCCCAAAAAAAAAACTGGTTTTTCGGGGATAATTCCAGATTTTTCTTTTAACGACAGTAAACTTTTTTCAAAATTCAGCTAGCCCGCGCCGAGACGCGTCTTTTGACGTATCGCACGTGCCCCTAGCTCGCAAAAAATTCTCTGTTCTATAGCTATAGGTAGAGGGAAAACGGAGAGAGGTCGGCAAAATTTTTTATTTTATATTTGAGTTGATTTTAGGTCTTAGGAGGGGAAATCGCAATATTTTATTATTTTGACAATTGTTTTTTGACACTAAATTTAATTGGACAGCCGTTTTAATATTCTAATAAAACGTATTTTAATATTATTTTAACTGTATACTCATTTTATTTTGATTATAGTCCATATTTTAATTTGATTTTTATATATATTTAATACTGTGTCCCCCCTCTACAGGGACCCAGTGTCTTTTAACCAATTTTATTTATTTGTTTGACAGTCGCTATTGACTTTTTATTGTGACAATAATTATATTTCAGTAATTATTTATTTTATTTGTTTGTTCTGATTTTTGTGTGTTTTATCCTACTGTGGTCCCCCTTTACAGGGTCACAGTACCCAGTGTCCATAAAACTCGCTTGATTTTTCTCTCCTTACGAGTAGATAGAGTTTTCCGTACCTCCTCTTTACAGGGGTCCGTGTTGATTCTATCTGCTCTCAACCCGACAGTATGTTCCGCACCCCATCAAGCACTATAAGGTCTCAGGGCTCCAGTGGCTCGCCGCGATCGGCGGAGAAAGCGGGGCCCACGACTCTTGACGCGAGGAGGAAGATTGTATTCGGAGACGATACACCCCTCGCGTCCAAGGAGAGCCTTGCTACTCCATCGACGCGCCGAGCCCCTGTCGCTGCTTCAGGGCCGCTCACGCAGCCGGAGGCCGGACACCGCAGTCGCATTGCGGAAGCGAGAGCTTGCCTGAATAAGGCAAAGCTTAATTTGGGCAACTCTCGCAATCTCAAGGCCGAGATTAAAACTGCGGTGCTCGAAGCCATAAACCGGCTGTTTGAGCTGGTCAAGGAGTCCGAGCTCGACAAGGCCCCTCCCGCACCCATAGCCGTGCCGGTTCTCGCACCCACTGCTGACCACTGTCCCCCATCCTCTTCTGTTGAAGTTCTTGCTGGCCAGACTGAGCTCCTCAACACCCTAAAGGAGCATATCTCGGAGTTGAAAGACAACTCCGAGAAACTCGAGAGACTCCGAGACAGTCTGGCGAGCAAGGAAAGTGTGGGGGAGACTACCTACGCAAGTGTAGCGGCCGTCAATAAGTGCCACACCGGGGCACAGGCCTTGGAGCGAACGACGCTACACTCCGTGGTCGTCACCTCTACACAGGAGACGGATACGGGGGCCGAGATACTCGAAAGAGTCAGGAAGGCAGTGGACGCGAAGGAGGGCTGGGTGCGTGTAGAGAGGGTCAGAAAAGCGAAGGACCAAAAGGTGATTATGGGGTGCGCGACAAAAGAGGAGAGGGAGAAATTGAAGAAGCGACTCGAATCAGCCGGAGAGAACCTCGTCGTTGAGGCAGTGAAAAATCGGAACCCGCTTCTGATTCTTAAGGACGTGTTGCTGATACACAGTGACGAGGAAGTCCTCAGAGCCCTTAAGAATCAGAACCAGGAGATATTTCACGGCCTCACCGACGAGGAACAGAGAGTAGACATCAAATTTAGAAAAAAGTCAAGAAACCCTCACGTTAATTGCATTGTGATGAGTGTTTCCCCAGCAATCTGGAAGCGGGCACTCTCTGGAGGCAAGCTCCGTATTGATCTCCAGAGAGTGCGCGTCGAGGATCAGACGCCTCTGGTGCAGTGTACCCGCTGCTTGGCGTATGGCCATTCAAAACGCCTATGCACAGAGCCGGTTGACCTGTGCAGCCACTGTGGTGGTCCGCACCTTAGGTCGGACTGCCCAGATAAGCAAAAAGGCGAAGCAGCGGTGTGCGTCAACTGCACCAGGGACAAGCTGGGGGAACACTCGCACAATGCCTTCAGTAGTTTGTGCCCAGTACGAAGGAAGTGGGACGCATTCGCACGAGCAACCATAGCTTATTGCTAAGGTTGTCGATGCGCCCACTTCCGAGTACACCAAGATGACCAGTTTGACACAACAAGACCGCAAATGCATTGAGCGAACCACCGGGGTTGGCTTAATGTTAAACGAAAATTTGAGTCAATTTCTTATGAAAGAGGCTGGAATTAGACTGAGACGCAAGTCAACTCTGGTGGAATCGTCAAGTTGTGTCAAACTGGGCCTAAAAGTCTGCAGTCAACTCAAATCATATTTTATGTATTAATTTGTGATATTAAATTATATAGTAAGTATATGGTGTAGATATCGCAGAAAACAAAATAAAGAGAATAAAACTAAAAGTCAAAACAGCAATAAATACAAGGGTAAAATACTAAAACAAAAGGGTATGAAGAAGCACATATTATATTAGCAGTAGTACATTACTTGATAACCTTGAAACATGTAAAATAAGCAGCAATTCAGTTAAACACAATATTAAATGTAAAGTTAGATATATTAGAATTATTATAGAAATAAAGTAAAATAAAGTAAAATTATAGAAATTAACCTTCGGCCCGTCGCGCATCTTTTAATAACGCGGTAAGTCGCGTGGGGTCCCTCAAAACCTCAAGAATAAAACGCCTATAAAACCCCTTAAAACTTGTATCTTTCCAACTATTGTAGCAGTTTCTTATTTATTTATATAATGACAATAAAATCACAAAAAATATATCAAAAATAGTCATTTATTTACTGTTTAAACTTCCAATCTAAAATTAGGAACATACATTTCCCTCTTTGAGATCACATCACAGAAAAAATATTTTTATTCTAACTAAATCAATGAACTTTAATTTATATTATACCTATATGAGATCACATAAGAACAATCAACATTGTAACATAAAATTTGGCTCGCACCAACAAAAAAAAAACACAACTTTTATCAAACTAAATCAGACTAATTTTCCGTTTGAACACAGTCAGTACATACCAGTTTAGTATGTGTAGGGCATATGTTACCCTTGCAAAAGTGGCAGATTGATTTGAATTTTCTATCTGTTCGTCTTGGACAATATATGCAGCGCTTCCTCATAGGAGCGATGTCGTTTCCATCAGGTTGAATATTCTGAAGCTGGGGTGTGAATCGCCTTATAATCTGTTTCAATTCTCGAGGCAAAGTTGAAATAGTGGCCCGCGATTGCAATTGAGGACGGCACAATTCAAATGCCAGTGTTTTCAAGAAATACTTGCGTCCCATTTTGTTTTCTTGATTTACGGTATCCCATATTATGTGAGCATTTACAGCTCCAACATCAAGAAATGTGAAAAACAACCTTAGCGGCCAGCGGTGGCAAACACGTGCGACAGAGTAAGTACCGATGAGCTTGTCCACTGTATCTACTCCTCCTTTGGTTTTGTTGTAGAACTTTATGATTTCTGGAAGCTTTTTCGCAGAAGATTCATCTATTACGCCGTCGAGATGCATTGTTGAAAGCAGTAGTACAGTCTTATCCTTCTTCGGGCAGTAGGAAAGCAAGGTCTCTGTCGGTTTATATCCAAACACTGTGGAGCATACTTCCAACCCCTTTCGCTTGAAGTCATTTGGGATTTCTGGCTTGTTTTTTCTCAATGTGCCTACTACTGTCAAGTTATAGTTTGTTAGAAGCTGTTCAGCCAAAGGAACGCTGGTGAACCAGTTGTCCATGGTTACATTTCGTCCTGTTCCTGCTATTGGTTCTACCATTCTCTTGACAAGGGCATTTGTTGATGTATCTTGAAAATATGGACCTTCCAGCTGCTTTCCGACGTATATTTCCAACTTTTTTGTGTAGAATGTTACGGCATCCACCAGAGAAAATAACTTGATTCCGTATTTTGCTGGTTTACTGGGCATATATTGGCGAAATCGACACGATCCTCTAAAACTTTCCAACATTTCATCTATGGTAACATATTCATTGTTTTTGTAATATTTTTCACAATTTTTCACAAATGCTTCATAGGTCTGTCTAATTGGCGCCAGTTTGTCAATAGAGTTCCGTTCTTGGCGAGTTGTAATGTCATCGAAACGAAGGGCTCTGAGTAAAAACTGAAATCGCTGCTTAGAAATGACAGCGCGACATTTTTCGATCCCAGTACCATCAGCCATCCAAATGTCATCAATCGAAGTATGTGATGATTTATGTATCCCAATTAGGTACATAACACCAATCAATGCTTTCAGTTCAATCAAGTTCGTTTGTTCGCAGTCTCGTTCTCTCTCGTAATTTGTCTGCATAGATGTTATTTTTATATTAGTGCAATCCACAACATGCTGTAACAAATCTAAGTCCAAAAATAGAAGCCATGACTCTAAAGGACAAGTGACCTCCCGTGCTGCACCCTGTGGACCCGGTTGCTCCGTAACTATATTTTGTCGCCTTGTTCTGACACCTTGTGGATAAGGTGTCTTCCTCCATTTGGAAATAATTTTATAGTTGCCATTTCTCTCTCTCTTTTTGACAATATAAAAGTTCTGAGACGATATATTTATCAAGGGCTCTTCATCATCATCACTATACGAACTTTCCAAATCCATGTGCTGTTCATCAAACGATTCTAAGACCTGATCCTGTTCCTCCAAAAGTACCTCATGTTGATCTGTAGGCACCAAATCTTCACATTCTTGCTCCGAATCCGTGTTATGCTCACTTCTTTCATCCAGACATGTAGCAACTTCATCTTCTTCCTCCTCGCCACCGCAAACATCTTCAGATTCATCTTCTAACCAACTCAATATACGTCGTTGTTGTTCTTCACACATTTTAGAAGTCAATTATAATTTAATTATAATCTAAAACAATAGAAAAATAAATAAAACACATGTTACAAAAGAAATCATAGAACAATCAAACAATACAATTTTACTTACGGGGTTCGTCGCGTGGGGTCTTTTACGGCCCTCGCGCCAAAAACACGTCTGTATCTCACTGCGCTGGCGCGCGAACTGAAGTAAGCGGCGATGCGCGCAAACTATAATCTAATTTCGGAGGGTACCTGAAGTACTAAAACTCCTGGATGGTTTTAAATGTGTTAATTTTACATTTTTCTAACACCTAGGCTTTCAAAGACCCCATGCGACGGGCCGAAGGTTAAGTAAGTATGTAAGTAGAATTAAAATAAACAAGTTTCATTGAAATAAGAGTGTGGCCTCTCCGGCCTCATAATAAACAGTCGCCAAAAAAGGCAAAGCAGAGTAAACAAGAGCTCTAACCACGTTAGAGGAACACTGGTGGGGCAGGAGTGTGGTTTTAGCCGGTTCGAGTCCGGCACTACCTCGACTATCTCACAGCCTGTGAGGTAGTCGAGGTGTCCGTGGGGATTTCCCACTCCTGCCAAAACAAAAAAAAAAAAAAAAAAAAAAAAAAAAAAAAAAAACTTGACGCGAGGAGGAAAATTGTATTCGGGAACGATACACCCCTCGCGTCCAAGGAGAGCATTGCAACTCCGTCGACGCGCCGAGCCCCTGTTGACGCTCCGGAACTACTCATGAAGCCGGAGGCCGGGCACCGCAGTCGCATTGCGGAAGCGAGGGCTTGCCTAAACAAGGCGAAGCTTAATTTAGGCAACTCTCGCAACCTTATAGCCGAAATAAAGACTGCGGTGCTCGAATCCATAAACCGGCTCTATGAGCTAGTCAAGGAGTGTGAGCTTGACAGAGCCCCTTCCGCACCCATAGCCGTACCGGTACCCGCGCCCACTGTCAACCATGGTCCCCACCCCCAACCCATATCCATGGAGGTTCTTGCTAGCCAGACTGAGCTCATCACCACCCTCAAGGAGCACATCTCAATTGTAAAACAAAATTCTGAGGATGTAGGAAAGCTCCGAGACAGTCTGGCTAGCAGGGACAATGTGGGGGAGACAACTAACGCGAGTGTGGCGGCCGTCAATAAATGCCACACCGGGGCACGAGCCCTGGAGCGAACGACGCTGCACTCCGTGGTTGTCTCTTCTAAGCAGGAGACGGATACGGGGGGTGAGGTACTCGAAAGAGTGAGGAAAGCGGTGGACGCGAAGGAGGGCTGGGTGCGGGTCGAGAGAGTCAGGAAGGCTAAAGACCAGAGGGTTATTATGGGGTGCGCAACGAGAGAGGAGAGAGATAAACTCAAGGCACGATTGGAGGCGGCCGGAGAGAACCTCGTCGTCGAGGACGTGAAGAATCGGAACCCGCTTCTGATTCTTAGGGACGTGTTGCTGATGCACAGTGACGAGGACGTGCTGAAAGCCCTTAAGAATCAGAACCAGGAGATATTTCACGGCCTCGACGCCGAGGAGCATAAAATGGTAATTAAATACCGACGCAAAACGCGCAACCCGCACGCGAATCACGTTGTGCTTGGTGTGTCCCCTACGGTCTGGAGGAGGGCGATTGCAGGAGGGAAGCTCCGCATCGACCTCCAACGAATTCGCGTCGAGGACCAGACGCCACTGGTAGCGCAGGCCCGGTCGGCGCCTGCGCTTTGCCACGCTTAGGGGGGGGATTGCACTTCCCTCCCTTCATGACGTGGCATGCCCGGCGGCCACTGGCGGCACACACCGCGCAGTGCGGCGTGGCAGCCTGGCAGGAGGAGGCTTTGTGGCCCTCCTTGCCGCAGCGGTAACAGGTGTCCGACCGATCTACTTTGGACGGACACAGGGGCCGGGTGTGGCCGATGCCGAAGCACCGGAAACACCTCAGAGGCTGGTCCTCGAGTACCCTAACGGCACCCGAGCTAAAGCCGACTTGAAGCCGTCCTTTTGCAAGGACGGCTTTGGCGGCTGCGATTGGGCACTCGAGGCGGATTGTGCCCATTCCGCCGCGGCCGGGCCTTATGTCCCGGCCTTGGACCGCCGCTGCGCCACAGCCCCCTACCGCTGCGACCGCCGCCACTACCTCCTCCTTGGTGACGGAGTCATCCAGCTCCGTCACTTCTATGACCGCCGACTTGACCGGCCGGGCCACCCTCGCCGAGTCCGCGATGACCTCTTGCAGCTTTGCTGCGAAGAGATCCGCGTGGGCACTCCCCTCGGCCCCCGGGAACTCGAAGATACGAGCCCCGGCTTGGGTCCGCCGGCAGGACACATTGCCGATCCCTAATTGGGTGGGATCGGCGTTTGCACGCGCCCGCACCAGGATGGAGGCATAGGTCTCCCCTCGCCCCGCAGCCTCCGTGGTGAGTGTCACCACGACGGCCGCGGTTTTCGGGGGGACCAGCTGCCCCTTCCCCTTCCCTGTCCCTTTTTTAGCGGGGACGGCAGGCGCGGCAGGGTTGGCAGGGACGGCCGTTGCCGA
Source organism: Diarsia brunnea (assembly GCA_949774965.1). Taxonomy (NCBI): domain Eukaryota; kingdom Metazoa; phylum Arthropoda; class Insecta; order Lepidoptera; family Noctuidae; genus Diarsia; species Diarsia brunnea. Next base: position 41,506 of record OX459000.1, read on the forward strand.
CTTCTTCCCCTTCCCTTTGCCCTTCCCCTTACGGCCCACTTTCGTCCACTCGTTGGAAGGAGTGGTCGAAGGGAGAAGGGCATCTTCCGCCTGGGTTGAAGACGGCCCCGGCTCAGACCGCCTCTTGTCCGTCTGGGTTGAGGACGGCCCCGGCTCAGACCGCCTGTCATCCGCCGCAAGCGGCGGTCGGAGGCGCTTCTCCGGCAGGAGCCGGTCCTCAATGCCTGCTAGGCAGGCCCTCGTGAAGGCCCTCTCCTCCATTACTACCTTGCGGATGATATCCTCAAGGTTGGAGGAGGGGCCCTCTGCTGCAGGCCTCGCCTTGGCCTGTTGTGGCCGGGCCGAGGCAGCGCCATCTGCCACAGGGCTCGCCTCGGCCTGCTGTGGCCGGGCCGTGGCTTCAGCTAGCTTCAGATGAAGCTGGCTGACCTCCGACTGCAGGCGATCCACTCTCGCCTGCAGTTGCCGCGTCTCGTCGGTGGTCGTGCGCTGGACCAGCTCCGCGACGACACCGCGCATGCTCGCGGCCCTGCATTTGAGGGCCTTCTGGAAGGTCCCCTTCAGATTGGAGGACTTAGAGGCGACCTCCACAATCTCCTCCTCGTCCTCCTCCGCCATTTTCTCCAGCTCGGCCAGAGAGTGGTCCGCGTACAGAACGCGAGACGCACCGTACCCGGACTTGGCCCGAGCGAGGTGCGCCTGCTTCTCCTTCGCGGCAACCCGCTCCTCCAGCTCTAGCTGGAGCTGCGTCTTCCGCGCCAGGTCAACCTGGCGTTGGGCGTCCACGAGCCCAACGACATGGGGCTCCGCAGCCACCGTCGGCTTTTTAGCCTTCGGCAACCTCCTCGACCCCGAAGCCGAGGAACCCTCGGACCCACCGCTCAGGTGGACTCGCTTCCGCGAGCGAGACTCGTCCGCGTCCGACATACCAATCAGCGAATCGTTGTCAGACGACTCGCTGATTAGTATTTCATCCGCCCCTCCAAAGAAGCTAGCCGCAGACGGCGCGCGGCTAGTCTCTGACGCCGGAGCGTCGGGGTGGCCCTGAGAAGGGCCTTTGGGTTGGCCCTGAGAAGGGCCTTTTGGTTGGCCCTGAGAAGGGCCTTTGGGTTGGCCCTGAGAAGGGCCTTTGGGTTGGCCCTGAGAAGGGCCTTTGGGTTGGCCCTGAGAAGGGCCTTTGGGTTGGCCCTGAGAAGGGCCTTTGGGTTGGCCCTGAGAAGGGCCTTTTTGTTTTAAAAATCGCCCGCAGGCGTCCCGCGAAGGCATATTAAAAGACATCTTAAAATCGTAGTAACAAGGCAAATGATAGCTACGAAGTCACAGAGCACTTTGGCCAGTCCCAGTCTGCCACTCCGTTACGGTGGTCAGAACTGGGCTGTTTCCAGGGGACGCGACGTGGACGCAAGCTCTGTGGGGGGTCCCCCAACCTAACCTAACCTTTTTTTTTTTTTTTTTTGACGGTGGGAAAAAATGCGTTACGCATACCCTTCCGTCGGGGGACGGGAGGGGTATGTGGGACTCCCCGGGCGAACCCGGTATACCCACTAAAACGACCCAGCGGCATTCCCGCTTCGTCACAGTGGAGGGGAACTGGGAAACCGGCACAGCCTTTGCTACCAGTCCCCCGCCGACGAATGCAAGGCGGACCCCTCCCACCCTCACGGCACGGGTAGGGGAGGGGGGCCAGGAACGGCAGGCGGAGGTGACGGAGTGCAATACAGGCGCAGGCACCCCCGTGCCTGTCGCCCGCCCGTCACTACAGTCAAAAGTCTTGATTTCTGTATATTTGAAACTCAAAAGTGCACTTGTTTGCACATCAAACTCAAATAACCATGATCTGCGTAAACGCAAACCCCTACGCAATAGGATCAGTTGACTTGTTTTTCGTGTGAAGACGTAGGCCGTATACAGGTTCACTGCAAAGCCTATTAAAGAACGTGCCTACAAATATGCACCTGATTGGCTAATGGGTCACGTACCAGTCGATGTTCATAAGTATTTTGATGAAGTTAAATTGTAGTAGAAAGTCGAGTTACGGTTTCTATTGGCTGTATTGTGTTAGACCGTACCAGTAGTTATTGCGTAGTCGTAGCCCGGTTGGAATTGGAGTTTTTTTTAAGAAACTCAAGTTGACTGTGGGTGTGCGATGCGAGTTTAGTTCTGGTTGAGGTCAGGGTCTGGAAAGACCGTAGTGTGAAGTCAATGAGTGATGCACACGGGAGATCGACTTGTTTACTAGTCTGTTAGAGAGCTATGGTTTTACTCGATGATTTTTGTGAACCTGGTAATTTTTGTCGCATTAGTTTTTAAGATTGATTTGTACGACTACGGTACATGACCCAGGGTAGTTGATTGTTGTATTTTCGATAATTCCCAGTTTAACCACGTTTCATTTTATCAAAGAGAGTAGGACCAAATGGAACTTAAGTTTGGTCAGGAGTGACCGAGTGGAACTAATAGCGCGATGTAGGATTTCCAAAATTAGTTCGCATGTGTTGCGATAGATTTTGCTGTCGCCAGTCTCTTTGCAGGGTAACCATTGCATAAGGACGTGTGGCGTGTGTAATGCAACGCAACGCAGCCTGGTCTCACAGCAGTGGTTGATGCGCTATAGTGATGCCGTGAGCGCGCACGTGGCTGCAGGCTGCCAGGGTGCTCTACTGGCGTTGGCAAGCGCGTCGCTGCAGGCTGACTGCACGCCCTACTGGCGTTGCAAGCGCGTCGCTGCAGGGTGACTGCACGCCCTACTGGCGTTGCAAGCGCGTCGCTGCAGGCTGACTGCACGCCCTACTGGCGTTGCAAGCGCGTCGCTGCAGGCTGACTGCACGCCCTACTGGCGTTGCAAGCGCGTCGCTGCAGGCTGACTGCACGCCCTACTGGCGTTGCAAGCGCGTCGCTGCAGGCTGACTGCACGCCCTACTGGCGTTGCAAGCGCGTCGCTGCAGGGTGACTGCACGCCCTACTGGCGTTGCAAGCGCGTCGCTGCAGGCTGACTGCACGCCCTACTGGCGTTGCAAGCGCGTCGCTGCAGGGTGACTGCACGCCCTACTGGCGTTGCAAGCGCGTCGCTGCAGGCTGACTGCACGCCCTACTGGCGTTGCAAGCGCGTCGCTGCAGGCTGACTGCACGCCCTACTGGCGTTGCAAGCGCGTCGCTGCAGGCTGACTGCACGCCCTACTGGCGTTACAAGCGCGTCGCTGCAGGCTGACTGCACGCCCTACTGGCGTTGCAAGCGCGTCGCTGCAGGCTGACTGCACGCCCTACTGGCGTTGCCTAGCGCGTTGCTCCAGATTGTCAACACGCCTCACTGGCGCGGTTGTGCTTGGCACTCCAGGGTGCCAGCGCGCCTCACTGGCGCAGTTGTGCGTGGCACTCTACGGTGCCAGCGCGCCTCACTGGCGCAGTTGCGCTTGGCACTGCACGGTGCCAGCGCGCCTCACTGGCGCAGTTGTGCGTGGCACTCTACGGTGCCAGCACGCCTCACTGGCTCAGTTGTGCTTGGCACTCCAGGGTGCCAGCGCGCCTCACTGGCGCAGTTGTGCTTGGCACTCTGCACGGTGCCAGCGCGCTTCACTGGCGCGGTTGTGCGTGGCACTCCACGGTGCCTGCGCGCCTCGCTGGCGCGGTTGTCCGTGGCACCCCACGGTGTCAGCGCGCCTTACTGGCGCAGTTGAGCGTGTCGCTCTCGGATTCCAGCACGCCTTACAGGCGTGGCTGAGCGCGTCGCTGCAGGCCGACTGCGCGACCTACTGGCCGGTCGAACGTGTGGCCCCGGCTTCTAACGCGACCTGGCTTGGTCGAACGCATCGCTGCAGGCCGCCTGCGTGACCTAGCTTGGTCGAGCGCATGGCCTCGGCTGCCAGCGCGACCTGGCTTGGTCGAGCGCGTCACTGCAGGCCGTCTGCGCGACCTACTGGCTTGGTCAAGCGCGTGGCCCCGGCTGCTGGCGCGACCTAGCTTGGTCGCTGCAGGCCGAGTTTTGGGCCCCTGTCTCAATGACGCGATTGGCACAAAATTCACTACAGTGTGTGTAAAAGTCTGTGTGATACGCTAACAATGTGCCTATGTCAACAGCCACTGGGAGGTATGCAAACTGAGAGCCTATGCCTACAGTGTGTGTAAAAGTCTGTGTGATACGCTAACAATGTGCCTATGTCAACAGCCACTGGGAGGTATGTAAACTGAGAGCCTATGCCTACAGTGTGTGTAAAAGTCTGTGCGGTATGGTAACTAGGTGCCTATGCCGACAGTCGTCGTGAGACACGCTAACTAGGTGCCTCTGTCTGCAACGCGACCAGTTTACGTACTTGGTGTGTTCTTAGCTAAGATTTTGATGTCATGATATTAAGGGGGTAATGTGTGTAGTGTATACGAGTATCTATTTAATAGATATGTAAACACTGTCTCACAACCACAAGTGGTCAGGGGAGCTGTCACTAATGACATCTGTCAGTTACATGATGGCGGGAAAGTGAAGTGATCCTGGACTAAGGCTTGGTGGTCTGGTGTGAGCCTGTGATACTTAGTTAATTGTAAAATCAACCGATTAGGTCTGTTACTAGTGGATACTACAAGTGGCGACGAGGATAAAGGTCTGAAATGTACATATTAATACTAGCTGCTAGCTGTTTTCACTTGGTGAAAGTTGCAAGGAACTGTCAACAATGTGAAAAAAACAATAGTAAGTACAGTTATTTGACTATACTTGAAACTAATTAATGATTACTGTATGCCAAACGTACTGGCATTAAGTATTTTAAGGTGAAGGAAGAGTTCTGTTATTGTTTTATCATTCTACATAATTGTTGTACAATGGGTTACTGTTACACTATTTGAAGAGATAGATCACACAGTAATAAATGAATTCCGTGATGCATGGCGTCTAGACATTCAATATCATGAAGAACCTACATTAATATGTCAACATGTTACATGTGTACAACACATTCATTAGTACTTACTGAACATCAAACTAGATAAGTACTAGGTTGTCACTACAATTTAAACAAGTTGATGACAAATGATTTAATTCATAACACATTTCTTTATTGGTTTTAAACTCCACTTAACTGTTATCAGCAGACTGTTAGCAATAGGTTTAATTCCTATAGCTGTGAACATGTTGACTTACTAGAAAGATCTTGTATTGAATCATCAAAGCAGCATATAAAAAAATAAAAGATTCTATTTCCTGTAGTGACTAATAATAACTTTGATTGTATGAAGTACTTATAAGTGAAGTATGAAGTACTTAAGTACTATTTTTGAAATGTCTTTTATTTGACATGTCGCCCCAGACAGTTCTATGCAGTTATGGGATAACCAACAGTTGTTGAAGAATAAGCTTCAAGTAATTTTGATTGATTTTAAGTATTCTGATTTTGATGATCCCTTCTCCTAAACAATATGAGTAATAACTTAATTTCATTTAAAAAATACCTAGGTAATTGATATGTGCTTTCATTAGAAAAATAAACATTGTGTACATTGTGTGTGTTTTACATACAAGAAAAATTAGGTATGTAGATATCTAAACCTAAAGAGCAATGGAAAGAAGCATCTTGAACACAGGCTTAGTCACAGAATCCGGAATTTAAAAATAAGAAGGAAGACAAAAGTAACGGGTATAATAACTCGTAGAACATCTAAAATGGAGTTGGACAGGACTTATGCTATGTTGCAAAATAAATAAATGGAGTATACAAGTAACCTTATGGTATCCAAAAGCAGACATCAGAAAACAAGGGTGTGCAAAAAAAAAAAAAAAAAAACAAGATGGAGTGACGATATCAGTCTAACCTAACCGTAGGACCATACTAGACCAGAGTTGCAGAAGACTGAGTTCAATGGAGATAGCTGGAGAAGGCCAATGCCAAGAGGCACGCCGAACTGAGAGAGATATTATAAGAAAAGAAAAAACACCCAAATTGAAAGTAGTTCGGAATTAAAAGGCTTTATTATTGTTATGTAGATACCTGATGTGTCGAATGAAATGACAAGTATAAAGAAGTATATAAGGAAGACACAAGCTGTGGCGACCCCAAATAAATTGGGATAAGGGCAGGAGAATGTTGACACTATGACTCATTGATCGCAGGCATGGCAACTTGTTCTGCGGTCCTGGTTTTGATTCCCAGGTTGAGGAGAGCTTGTTGGGTTTAACTCAGTAAAAGCCAAGGGGTCAGAATTATTGTATGGTTGATGGAATAAGGTTGTCCCGTAATGCAAGCTTGATGTTATGTAGGGTTATGTTATTATTATGCAAGGATAATAATAATAGAATAATAACATGTGCAATGTAAAGTGACCATAAAAAAAAAAAAAAAAAAAAATATCAGCCAATGACTGAGAGGCAAGTCTCTTCTCGTACAGAAAAAGAAGAAGAAAATGAAGTGCTTAAATTAAAGTAAAAAAATAAAGGTAGTTAAGCACTGGTTAACAAAGGAGCAGCTTGTGGCTTGATAGAGCTGCCGTTCGATTTGATTGGATTGAACTGTATGTTGCCTAGATCGATTCGTGTATGGGTGGCCACCCATTGCATGCAGACTTTCCTCAATGCCTCGGAGGATACGTGGCAGTGTAGGTGGTCAGTAATGGTCAGTGGCCTGAGAATCTGACAGCCGGTTTTGCCGAGGGGTGTCGTGCTACCGGGTGCTGACTGAGTTGTGGAGGTTGGATGGGCGGTGGCTCCATGTGGAGTGCAGGTGTCCGGCTGCATCCAGTTGAACTGGAGGCCAGTCAACATGGTTGGGGAAGGCAGATAATGATAACATTATAGCTGTTTGACAAAATTATAGTTTTGAATTGGAATAACTTGAAATAATTCATAAATAAATATAGTAACACAAGTTCTGAGTAGGAAACCGTAATGGTGGTTGTGTAATGGTTTAACTTAAATATGAAGCCAATGTATAAATGTCGACATCGAGTCGTATTCGGTATGCCAGTGCCATCTGGTGGTGCTCGATGGAGTCATTGGTGCGCGCGCCAGTGGGTCGGCACGTCACTTCTCTGTGGAAGGGCGCGGCGGTGCGTGCGACCGGTGAAACATCGCGTGTTCTGAAATTCGTACCTACAGAGTTATACGTGCCTACTGTGTTTCTACTATCGTCTTATTGTTTGAGTGTATCGGTGTACGAGACTGGTTTCTTCATCCAACACTGGGCCCACCGGAGTCAAAATCAAAATCAAGATGTTTTATTTCGCGTAGGCCTGCATGGGCGCTTGTGGGAGTACGACAAAAGAGCCCACAGTTAACCAACGATTAGTGCTAAAAAAATATCCCTTCCCGATATAATATAATATGTGTTCTGGTAATTACAAATCAAAGGTAAATAATTTGTTTAAAAAAAAAAAAGATAATATGCAGCAACAACACATATAATATGTATGTTTAGTTAAACATAGAAGATTACTTTGTATAAATATATGTGTCTCAGATATTATGTTAAATTTTGTAAGAGCGGTGATGGCCTCGCCCGACTTAGGTCGTGGGTTCGAAACCAGGCAGGTATTTTGTGTTCATTCACTCATCACCAGGGAACGCTCTTAAAACGGTGAAGGAAAACACTGTAAGGAAACCGGCATGTCTTGGAAGCACGACTTCTAAGGCATGTGACATTTACCATCGCACTGTTTACGCGTGGTAAGATAGCAACCATTAAATTGGCTGGCGAATATCCATTAAATTGGCTTTTAAGAAGCAATCAAATTGGATAGAGCAACTTTTAAGTTGGCTCACAATAATCCATTAAATTGGCTGATGAACAGCAATTAAATTGGATGGAGCAACCATTAGGTTGGCTCATGAAATCCATTAAATTGGATAGAGCAACCGGTGAGTTGGCTCATGATAATCCATTAAATTGGATGGAGCAACAGTTGAGTTGGCTCATGAAATCCATTAAATTGGATGGAGCAACCGGTGAGTTGGCTCATGATAATCCATTAAATTGGATGGAGCAACAGTTGAGTTGGCTCATGATAATCCATTAAATTGGATGGAGCAACTGTTAAGTTGGCTCGTGATAATCCATTAAATTGGATAAAGCAACCGTTGAGTTGGCTCATGAAATTGGATGGTATCCATTAAATTGGCTGATGAGAAGCAATTCAATTGGATGAAGCAACCGTTAAATTGGCTCATGATAATCCATGAAATTGTATGGAGCAGCCGTTAAGCTGGCTCAAGAATGGTAAATATCCATTAAATTGGTCGTTGAGCATCCGTTAAATTGGAAGAAATGGGCGTCCATTAAATTAGAAGTATTAGGCATCTATGAAATAGGACGCCAAATGAGACATACTTGTATGTTGACTGCCATTAAATTCAATGTGCACGATATTAAAATGACTAATCATGTGAGCCTAAAAAAAAGGAAAAAAAATATTAGATACCTGACGAATTCGGAAACTATGTCAAAAGTAACAAAGAAAGTTGAACAAATAAAACTTGTACAGAACCAAATAAAACTTTTGAAGTCTGGGGCAGTAAAACTCTTTTGTTCATTGGTTGCCAAGAAAGTTTTGGAATATATATACAATGATAAACGTTGTAAAGGAACCTAAAGAAAGAAATAAAAAGAAATGTAGTTGAGAAACTTTTTGGATAAGAACAAGGACACAAAGTTACAACTAGGAGTATTGAAATTAAGCAACAGTGTCAATCTTATCTAGGTTGGAACCCAAACGAAGACTAGCTTAGGAAATTGGATTTTTAGACAGTACGCAAGTCATCGCTGATGCCAAGCTAGTTTGGGTACTACAACAAACTGAGTTTAATTCAAATATTTTATTGGAGAACATATATAGAGAGATAAAAAGAACACATTTCAAGAATAGTAATAAAAATCATAATGAATAAATAAAATGTAAAAATATTTCTCTACATCAGATTATGTACGAAGGTATAGCCAGTAATAGAAAGAGAGAAGCCTTGGTCTTCTCGGGGTCATCGATAATTTAAACTTAAATAAAAAACACTTAAACCACAAAGTTTTTGGAAAAGTTCTCTCTAAATATCTAAAGTGTTTAAATTCAACCCCATGATCGGTTACGAGGCAGGCATCATTAGATAAGCTCTAATGAGTTTAGATGTCATTAGAAAAAAAAAAACAATGAAAAGGAAAAGAATATGGAAATAGGAAGACGAGATCATGCAGACCCCCAGAGGTTAGAATAGACGATGAAGTTCATAGGAATAGTCTAATAACCTATTAAGTATTAACTTTAATCCTACTCCACACTTAATGGAGGCTACTGGAGAAGATGTTCAAATGGAGTAACTAAAGAAAGAAAAAATATTTATTGGTCTCACACAGGACAAGAAACGAACTGAACAAAACGATCGAACTGAACGAACTGGGTAAAACCTGATAAGGTACATTGTACATTTAGAACTGGTAGGTCAGTGGCAGTCGGTCTAAGATGACAAGGTAGATCGGATAACAAAAACATGCAAGTATGGTTGAACATTTTATATTCTTTAGTTGTTGAATTTGCTTGATTACTGAATGTAATTGTGTGTATATTTGGGTAAAGCATTTTGATCAAAACAAATATAATAAGAAAGGGATGTAGTGTATACGAGTATCTATTTAATAGATATGTAAACACTGTCTCACAACCACAAGTGGTCAGGGGAGCTGTCACTAATGACATCTGTCAGTTACATGATGGCGGGAAAGTGAAGTGATCCTGGACTAAGGCTTGGTGGTCTGGTGTGAGCCTGTGATACTTAGTTAATTGTAAAATCAACCGATTAGGTCTGTTACTAGTGGATACTACAATGTGCATTACCTTTTGAGTATCTAAGATGTTTTTGCTTCTACAACTGTTGACTTTTACGTAATGTGAATGTCTGATTACAGGAGACAGTGAAGACTAAGGCATCTTGTTGGATGGCACTGGTACAGATCAGGCAGGACCATCCTCTGGAGCTGACGAGGACGTCAGAGCGTCAGGAGAGGCCGTGTTAGCTATGAGAGGTGAATCCGGCTTAAAAAGTCACGCCATCAGCCGGTAACCGACCGAAGTTTATAAAAGGAAGCGCGCGGCGCTGTAACGGCCACTTTTTGCTTGGACGGCGCTCGGAACGGACGTGCTACCCGACCATTATCGTGTGCTTAGCTATTTTTAACCGACTTCAAAAAAGGAGGAGGTTATGGCTTATGTTTTTTGTTCGTGTACTGATTATTCCATTTTGCTAGTGTTATTTCTATTTGATCATTGTTTAAAATGTTCCCCGTGATATTTTTATAATTTTTGTAAAAGTGTAATTTAAAGAAATTATTAAACATTGTTTATTTTTTTAACGTATTTCACTTCTGATTCCTAATACTATCTTTATTAAGTCCATCCATTTTTTTATAATATTAGTCAAATCCATTTTTGTCAAATCCTAGTTTTAGGGTGTCCTAGGTAATTAAACGTCATTTTAGTGTCAAGTCAAACGACTTGGTTAGAGTCATATTGTTACGTGAAGTGAAACGTAGATGATATACTCTGTGGTAGATGACTAACTGAAATATTGCCTCTGTCACCCTACTGAGTGAGACAGTGAGACTATTGAATACTTTTGATATTTTGATTCGGTACTAAATGTGTTGAAGGAATTAATAAATTATTATTTGTGTTCATTTTATTACGTGATTAGAAAATAAATCCTGTAACTTTATCTAGTAGGTAATTAAAACATTTAAGCTTTATAGTTTGTGTTCTATAAATCACGAAGGAAGTTTTTAGTGTTTCATGGGTGCTTCTATTGTGTAAAATGGGAATTTTCGGTAATTCTTCACCTTTCGATCAGGATGTTGGTAAGTTTTCGTCACAATATTGAAAAGTATTTGGGCTGTTCTTGTAGTAATTGTGTGCTGGTGTCGGAGTCGCTTCAGGTTCTCGTTGAGTCACTGATAGGAACTTTCGAGTTTCTTTGTAAAGTAAGATATACCTAATTGATAATACGTATCATGTTTTTGTAGAATTATGATGATTCTGTGACTTATAATAGCTGCATGTGTGTAGTTGTTTTGCCTGGATGACAGGATCTCAAGTTATTGTATGCGCTACACTAGTTTCATTTAACACCTTGGTATGACTATAATATCATTTAAATTCTGTCAACTTTAATTACATGAGTCATAATGAATAAAGTAGGTATATTATATCAACTACACACACTTTTAGATTGCAAAACAGTATGTGTGGCCTATGTTGGTGAGTGTGCTATCAATAATTTATTACTATCAAGTTTTGATGTATCAGTCTGGAGGTGGGCTGCAAGTATGGGTCAGTGGGTCCTCTTAAAGTCTGTTTTTTAATCCCTGAGACTAAATTGACACATGCAAATGTCAAACTTACAAATAATGCTGCCAGCTCTTTTGTTTAGTGTTGTACCTACGATACCGGTTTGTTAAATCGTAACTATTTATATTTAATAGACGATTAGAAAAAAATTACAGATGCTATCAGTGTTGTTCCCGTACACGATAAAACGGATATATGAACCGTTTTCTTATAAAACAGCAGCACTTTTGAAAAATACGGCAATTATTGGAACTTGACACCATACAAACAATTGCAATTCTAAAAATAAATATGATAATACGTCAGTTAATGTGTGATTTTGACCACCAACCCCCCACCCCAACCCCAACCCTTATTTAACAGGAACAACACTAACATACCCAGACCCGAAACAATTACTATCTGTAGGCCATACAAATAATTGTTCCGTGCTGGGATCGAACCCGCGACACGCAGCTCAGCAGTCCAATCCCTCAGCCACTGCGCCAACCGTGCCGTAAACTTTTTTTATAGAAACGAATCACGCTTGCTAAAAATAATAAAACCTTCAAATTAAATGAAGTACGAAGCCTTTTTGAAGAAGGACTTCGTCAAGTGACCCCGCAGCGGTGGAACGACTGTGTGGCTCACGTTATTAAAATTGAGGATGAAATGTGTCATCTGGGCCATATAAGTCGAAGACATTACTGATCGATTTATAATAGAAGTAGCCAGCGACTCTGATGATTCAGACATGGAGTCATTTTCGAAATCTGATATATAAAATTAAAATGCTTTTTATTTCTTCCATTAATAGTTTAAAATATACATAGATTTAAAGTAAAATGACATGCATGCATGATTAATGAATTCCTGTAATTAATTATTTAAAAATGTTTCACGTTAAATACATCTTCACCTTATTACTTGTGTATTATTTCGTTTTAAATAACTACCTACACCTTTTACTCAGGAAAACTTAGTATAAAAAACCGATATTAATTGATTTCAACAACGGCAATTTACGGTAGTGGCACATCACTATTTAAGAATTGCAAAAAACTGACAACCCTCGTAATGTCATTTTAGTCTCCGAGATTAAAAAACAGACTTTAGGGGCGGTATGCAGCCACAACCAAGTAATTATTTTAGTCAACAGCTATGGAGTTGTGGCATTGGAGATAAGTTTCTTGATATCTACTTGCTTTAGCAACAGCGTTGCCAGATTTTTGTTTAGCTCAGTCGGGATTTCAGAACTTTTGGAGTGAAAAAAGCGGGATTCTTTTGTTGAAATCAGGACATAGTAAAAAAAACATATACCTATAATAAGAAGTTTTTAAATATTTATCTTTTTATTTGAGTTCAAATTACGTTTACATGACAATAGATAGCAAAAATAGCAATGGCAACTGGCAACACTACAGCTAACAGCTGATTTGAATTTGATTTTTATTTGATATTTTTATTTTAAATATTGTATTTCCTTCTTAGTAAGGCATATTTCCTATTAAATAGGTAGTATAAAACAAGTGTATTGTGAGTTATAGTGTTGAACTAACTCACATAACTTGTAAAAAAATCAATTGTGAGACTGACAGTTACCGGTTTGCAGGAATCTTGCATTGTCATCTTAATATCAGATACAATACAGCTTATTTTACTTGGTAGTATATTGTTTACATTCTAATAATTTACTTCCAATTATCTAGATCACTTTTATTACGGCTACTTGATGCCGATGACCTTTTCAAAAGTAAACAAACAACAAAAGAAGTTCTGTCACTCAACCAAACAGGGTTAGTTTGGTTGAGTGACAGAACTTGTTTTATTTTTGTTGAACTAAATTTCATATAATTTTCAATTAACGTGTAAGGATTCCTGTAACCAACAAACCAGTGAAATAGATGACAATGAAAGAGTGCTGTCTGAAGCCCATGATAGGAATAATAAGTTGAAAAATGAAATGACTCAGCTTTATGTTCAACTAACTGATGCCACAGAAGACCGGGATAGGCTCCAACTCATTGTGGATGGGTTCAGCCAGTGTAGCGTAGAGTAAGAACAAGCTCTGGGTTCCAAGCATATATTACAACAACAGCTACACGAGGCTAGAACTACAATTTCAGAACTAGAAACAACAATCTTAACATTACAGCCTCATTGAACCAAAGTCTATTCAGTGAATTGGTCCCTATTGCTCCGTCAATGATTTCTAGTAAATACCAACCGTACACAATCGATTTGACAGGTGAAGATAATTTAAAGTCTAATAATTCGGTGCGGGTTAGGGATTGCAAATATTCGATAATTTTTGGTATTCAAATGAATTTTCAGCGTTTTTCGAATTATTCTAATAATACTTAAAAATTTCTGAAAAATAAAGAAATTATATACTTTCTCACATTTTTATTGCCTTAGAAAATAGTAACATATTTTTATGTAAGTAGGCCTAACATCCCAATCAGACAGATCCAATATTTAAACATAAAACTTTTAATCAAATAAAATAATTAAAAAAATTTTTTTTTTTAAATGTTGCCCCGTACTAGGAATTTCTCCTGTATCGTGGGTGCGTTCACAAACATATAAAGTAACATACACAAATACCCAGACCTGAAACAACTATCTGCAGGCCATACAAATATTTGTTCCGTGCGGGGATCGAACCCGCGACACGCAGCGCAGCAGCATTTACCTATCTATACTAATATTATAAAGCTGAAGAGTTTGTTTGTTTGTTTGAACGCGGTAAACTCTGGGACTACTGGTTGGAATAGATAAAATCTTTTTGTGTTGGATAGTCCATTTATCGAGGAAGGCTTTAGGCTATATAACATCACGCTACGACCAAAAGGAGCGGAGCATAAATGAAAAATGTTGCAAAAACGGGAAAAGATATTCCTTTTTGAGAGCTTCCGTTGCGTGCGCTGCGATAACGGTTTAAGTTACGCAAATATCATGTATTAAAGAATTGTTCCTCTTTAAAAGTTCTAAAAAAAAGTCCCCGACAGCGTATGTCTATCTTTTAAAATTGACTCACTGTAACCATTTTTTACTATTAATATATTCGGTTAAAAATAATGATATTTTGCGAAGCTTATTAAACCCATATGGTATTAATCTATATCTAAATAAATGTGTTTGTTAGCACGGAAATTTAATATAGAATATTTATGCCCTTTACTCTATACAGTTTAAATAAATATCTTAGAAGATATCGCAATGTAAAAATATCTGCGCGACAAAATAATTACGCGCGGCTGTCAATCGGTCCGGTGCGGTAGGTTAGTGGGGATTCTGGCCTCCGGGGGCTCCGGAGAAATTCAAAATATTTACTGCATCATAATGTTTAAAAGTACAAGGTGTTACTGTTTATTTAACAGTAAGAGACAGCTATAGTAATTGTCACTTTAATAATATAATCGAAGCCAGTCTAAACTAAAAGGTATTATAAAGAGGAAAGGTAAGATTTTTTGTTTGTTATGAGTACGATTTAACTAAAAATAATATGTTGGATAGTCGATTTATCAAGAAAGGATAAGAGCTATATTAAGTGACGCAGATGAAGTTGCGTGGGTCAGCTAGTTTATTTATATGTGTATTTTATTATTTTAGGTTTTTGGTTTTTGGGATTAGTTAAGGCACACACTTTATTCTTTTCCTTTTCACACACTATTGTCTACATTTCTTCTTCATTTCTCCTTTAGCAGGTCTGCTGGCAGAAATTTCTTGAGAAATAAGCAGTACCTTTGTACTCAAATATTATTTTATGTTATTTTCCTGTGCTATCTACTTTATACATAAATAGTAAAATAAATAAATAAAGTTAGGAATAATATGAACTTGACTATGAAAATATGAAATTAAAAATAAATACTCTAAAAAAATTATAGGAAACCTACTAGTAGGAAACACAATAAAATCTCACCAGCAAAATCAAATAACATGTTAATTAAACTTTATATAACACAAGTAAAAGTAAAAGAAACAAAAAAGTATCATATAATATGGGTAGTATTTTAACGAGTGACTGTAAATCAAAGTTTTAAGTGACAAAAGTAGGGCTCCAACTTCTGGGTGGTGGAGAAAAATATCTGTCAGCGCCAAAATATCCCAAGTCCCGAGCTCGCTTCGCTCGCTCTTGCATCCAAGTTTTCCTAGTAGCAGGTTCGCAGGGTGTGGGGATCGGGGATATCAGTTCGCTCGCTTCCCTTGCTTCTACCGATTGTGTAAGTGATTGAGATTGTGTGTGTGAAAATAAAAAAAATAAAACACAAGGAATTTTGAATTGAAATTATGTAAATATCGCATTGTATCGTTATGTTAAACTATGTTAGTTGCCCTTTCTGTATTTCTAGTCGCTCACTTAGTAATTTAGTCGCACGGCCAAATTTTTAATATCTGAAATGGATTACTCACAAGTTCACAACCCACTTTTTTGTAAGCTCGTTCTGGATATTATTATTGATCAATATTCGTCGTTAGTTTAGTTAATTTTTCGCTTACTCAAATTCATACCGCTCAAGTTATTAAAACAGTATCTCATCAGCAGTCGCTAAGTTTTTTTTCATTCGCCCTTTTTATGATTTCCCTAAAGATATTGAATAAGTATAATAAATAATAAAAATAGCAACTCTCAGAAATACAGTACACCTACCGAGCAACAGATGGCATTTATTGCAATTATGTAAATGTTCTAGAATATTTTCAGTAAATTATTTTTATATCCTAAATACTGGATAAATAAAGAAAATACTTACGAAAATAATCTAAATCCAAGTGCTCTCGTTTCACCATACCGAGATTTGCAATAGCGGAAAGCGCAACTAGGCATTTTTGATCCGAATTAATTTTCTTTTACAAAATGTTTTGACACGTCAACACGACCTGACAAGCTGACGTAATAGCACTAGACTGTTGGACTTTTTGCCTCGAGGAAAAAAGTTTTTGCCCCATCTTCTTGTCCCATCTATAGAAGCTAGTAATATTTGAATGTCTTTGAGTCCGAGTCAAAATTTCAAGTTCAAGTTTTTAGGTTTTTGAGACCACATCGAACGCGGGTCAGTAACAATAACACTATTGTTACTGACAAGCGTTCGATGCACCAGTGAAGCCACTTTTTGCGAGGATACCCTGAAAGTAATAGAGGAGTGTCCTTACTCCCCTGTTCTGAGGCATTTTGTGGAGAGGGTGGTCAACTAGATAGCTGATCTCTTGCTTGATCACTCTCTGAACAACCTGCCCTGGACAGTTCATTCATTATATTATACAATAAATGATTGAATTGAATTGGATTCTGTGATTGAATGTTGATGGCTGATTCAGTGAATTATGTTGAATCAAATTTGCAAATACTTCTTTCTTAATTAAATGCTTTAGGGTGTTTACGGACATATAATTAAAATCATATTTCGAGGCAAGACTTCCACCACTTTGCCGTATTAAATCCACGTATGATAGATGTGGGATGTGAAAGTTTATAGTATGTATAGTCAAACTATCAATGCAATCTTCACATTTTAACTTTTTTGTTAATTGTCTTGATACAATATATCCAAATATTGTACAACCTACTATCAATTTTGATTCACATGTAGAGGATTCGTGGTCAAGCATTGAATACGTCGATAGTGTCAGGTCTGTGCATGCGAATGTTTTATTCTTTGACATTCACGTAAAAATGGCCGCCGTGATGTGATGACACATTGTAATTCAAAAAATATAATAAAATTCTGTGTGTTTTCAAGATAATAGTTATAATTACTGGTGAAAAGTCACTCCTTGACTTTAACTTATATTTTTTGAATTATTTCTACAGTATCTAAATACACACGAAGGCATATTTTAGACAAGAAAACTCACTCAAATGTGTCACGTCGTCGCAGCAACCGCTCGGCATAGACTAAATGAGCTGGAGTCCACTAGCTTTACCGTGTGTTACAAAAAATAGAGTTGAGGCGTCTCCTCTAGCACGTAGTACATTATACCTCAATGATTATATAGTTTTAGTCAACATATACGTTTAGAATGCGGTCAAACAGTTCTCGCGGTCTTGTCTGTGTTATTTACTCGTATTATGTAAACAACAAACCAACATTAAGTAGAATATTACATTATGAAAGTGATTTTTATTATTACGTACCCATTTATTAAACACACAAAACTAAAATTCAAATAAAACAAAGTTTAAAAAACTAAAACCCGACTACGAATAAAAACGCGGTCTTAAAAGTACAAAACAAGAAAATAATTCTTAAAATAATTTAAGTAAATAACTTAATAATAATATCCTAATTATTATACAGGACAGTCGTACAGCTAGTCGTTTTAGTTTTTATTCTTTTTTTTTATCACAGCTTTACATCTGTCAGGCGTGTAGCTCGATGCCAGAATAGTACATTATGGTATAAGTGTGTAACGTTGGTGATTACCGCTGAGGCGTCATTGAGACCCGAACCGTTAGGTGAGGGTCTTAAGAAAGCCGAGGACGGTAATCATCAATACACACGTGTATCATACGACGTTTTTCAACACATTTGTGAAGAAAATAACACAAAAAAATCATTTTCAACAGTTAAAATGAGTTGTGAAAAAAATTTCACCATGGCGGGAAAAATTAATCAGTTTATCAGTTTAAAAACGGTTCGTTGTTGCAACGGTGGGCGTTGCGACCACGAACCGTTTTTAAAGAATGTTTTGTGTTCTGCGACGATGGAACCGTTTTACGTTCTGGGTTCAAACAGTCTTCGTTGCACAAACTAGTCTTTCAATTACTTGGTGCAAATTTTTATTTTACGCCTATGAAAATAAACTCGAGAACGCAATGTATTTCTTAATAAAGTCACTCGTCGTCGTCGCGTCGTCGACTCGTTGTACGTTCCGCGTTCTACAAAACGAAAACGCAATTCTATTCCATGAAATGCGGTTGCAGAAAACGAACCACGTTCTCCTTCGTCGCCGTCTTCAAACCAGTTGCAACGACGACCGTTTTCTGCAACCGTTTTCGTCGTAGCGAAAACGGTTGCGTTTCGTCCGTCTAAAATTCGACAACGACCCACCACACTTCCTGTACGCGCATCTAACAATGGCGATCAGCCATAGACTAAAATAATGAGGTTTCTTTTTTTTGCTTTTTGCGGATAGCGTTTTAGCCATGTACAAAATGAGGAATTCAAAGTTTTTTTTATTAAAGAGAAAACAAAAGTTTTATTTATTGACAACGTAATAAAGAAGTTGAAATTATCTATTTAAATTAATAAGTTTTCCTCCGCGCGCATCTAACAATGGCGATCGGCTATAGACTAAAAGATTAAGTTTTTTTTTCGCTTTTCGTGGATAGCGTTACAGCCACGTACAAAATGGGGAATTCAAAGTTTTTTTTATTACAGAGAAAACAAAAGTTTTTTTTCATTAAAAACGTTTAAACAAGTTGAAATTATCTATTTAAATTCGAAGTTGCATGAAATGAGCAAGGAACACAATCTTTTTAGTATCGAAGCTTTTTAAGAACAAAGCATCTCAACCAAAAAAATTAAAAAAAAACCTATAACTCACTTGTGAATAATGGTAATGAAAAATTCACAGTTTGATTACAGGTGTCATTATATGCCTAATTGCGGTGAAATTAGAGCCACTTTATGAGCAAGTGTGTTGAAAAATATATTATTGTTCACAAATCCTTACACAAACATAGTTGCACATTTTCTGTCCTTTTACTGTATTAGTAATGTGTGTTCATAGTTTGTGGTTGTAAACTCGTATTAATAACAGGGCCTTATTTACAGAACGCGCAACTAGCGAGAACAACACGAGCGAGGAATGGGGGCTTATCATGGAGATCTGTGACCGCGCCGGCGCGTCCCCGCAGAGCGCCAAGGAGTGCCTGCGAGCCGTCATGCGCCGTCTAGCGCACCCCGACCCGCACGTACAGGTACACGCCGCCACGCTGCTGGACGCCTGCGTGGCCAACTGCGGCCGCGCCTTCCACCTCGAGGTGGCCTCGCGCGACTTCGAGACCGAGTTCCGTCGCCTTCTGGCGCGCGCGCAGCCCGCCGTAGCACAGCGCATGCGCGCGCTGCTGCGCAAGTGGGCCGAGGGCGAGTTCCGCGACGACCCGCAGCTCGACCTCATCCCCTCGCTGCACGCCAAGCTGCGCGCCGAGACCGGCGAGACCCCGCGCGTCGCACCCGCCGCCAACCCCGCCACCGACAGCGCGCAGGCGCAGCGCGAGCAGGACGAGCTGGCGCGCGCCATCGCGCTGTCCCTGCGCGACGCGCCGCCCGCCGCGCCGCTGTACCCGCGCGTGGACGCGCCCGAGCCCGCGCCGGCGCGCAAGGTGCGCGCGCTCTACGACTTCGAAGCGGCCGAGGACAACGAGCTCACGTTCCTGGCCGGCGAGATAGGTACGCATCGCTCGTGCGAACGCTCACTCCGATCGCTTCGGCCCCGTTCATGTCCGTCTCTTCCCTTTTGGCAGTTCACGTGACCGACTCGAGCGACCCCAACTGGTGGAAGGGATACAACGAGCGAGGCGAGGGGCTGTTCCCGGCCAACTTCGTGACGGGCGACCTGGCCGAGCCGGCGGCGCGCGCGCCCTCGCCCGCGGCGGTGGCGGCTGCGAGCGGGACGGTAGTGCGGGACTCGCCGCCGGCGCACATCGACGAGGCCACGATGGACGCGGCGCTGGCGCTGCTGCACGAGGCCGACCCGCGCGCGCAGACGGAGGGCGAGGCGGAGCTGGCGCGGCTGGAGGCTCGCGCGCACGGCATGGGTGCGCTGGTGGACGCGGCGCTGGAGCGCGCCGACAGACGGCATGCGCGACTGACGCAGCTGTCGGCGGAGCTGGTGGACGCGCTGAACCTGTACCACTCGCTGATGCGCGACCCGCTGAAGCCGTTCGGGCACGGGCCGGGCATGCCCCCCCCTCCCGCGTACCCCCCGCACTCCTTCGGGCCCCCGCCGCTGCACCCGCCGCCCCCTCGGTACGTAACCGGCTTCTGACTCATCTCTGAACACCCAACCGGGTGGGTCGTCTTAATTAGTTTCACAAAGTCTTGCACACAGAAATATCATTATATTGTTGGATGCCGGCAGGTGCTGATGGTCGCGGCCCCCTCGCCTAAGCCGCTGCGCCGTATCCCGCCTGCCGGCAGCCGCCCGGTTGCCGCCCGGTTGCCGCCCGACTGTTGCCACGCCGACGGTGTTGTAGGCCGGCCGGGCGACATGGCTGATACCCCAACTCTTATTCTTGGACGACACCCTGAGAAAATAATGTACTTTATGGTGATATTGTTATTACGTTAATTAATATTGTATAATTCTTTAGAACTAAATTAATAAAGGATCTTTATTCAGTAATATAATAATAATGATTTATTTATCGCCACAATATAGGTAGGTACCTACATCAGAGAGGTAACAATACAAAAATACGTAACAGCAATAGTGTGGGAGACTGGTGTCTAAGCTAGACCGTGAGGTCTGTATTTCAGGACAGCAGGTCTCTACTAGGTCTCCACCCTTTGGATAATGTTTACATTTTAATGTTATGTACGATATAATATTATATATTATGTCATTCTTTAATAATAATTTTTGGGCGATGTGGTCGCTAAGCGACAAAGCCCTTTAATCAAATAAAAAAAAAAAAAATAATATTAATTTTTCTAATGTTCAGGATTATTTAATTTAACTATTTCGAGTTGTCTGCCTTGATTTATTTTCTACCAAAAAACATTTGTACGCTCTCTGGCATAACATAGCGCACTCATTATTACCTACATATACCACCATTATTGTACCTATGTTAAACGAATGAATAAATGACTTATGACTTATGATAATGATAAAAGATAAAGATTTAGGCATGCAGGATGTTACAATAAAATTTTTCGTACGTACATGTTTCACCCGTAAGGCGTACAAATTTATAAAATTTACTACAAACTAAAAAGGGGATAAAACCCATGTGGCATATCAACCTGCCCGCCATTTTGTTTTTTTTTCGAAATCGCGGCAACCCTTATATCTTTTGAACCAGTGACCGACAATTCTGATATTTGGTGACAAATTTGGACAAATTAGCGACAACATTTTTGTGTTATTAAAATTAAAATCCCTGATAGGTTTGTGTTATTAAAATTAAAATCCCTGGTGGCCCTGCCAGAGTCAGGGACACGGCCCACGATGAAAGTGGTATGTATGGATAGAGGTCATTTAGACGAACAAAAAATGTTTACTCAATACTTTATTTCATTCCACATGTAAACTTAGGTGGTGATGGTGGTGGTAGTGGTCGTGGTGGTTTAGTAACACGGTACCCCAAAGTGTCGCGTTACCTACCGAGATAGGTATTTGAAGGTAAAGATCGACAAATGAGTACAACGACACTCATTAAAAATAGACTTATTACGTCTATAGGCGCTAAATTGTATCGAAATAATCGTTCCCAGGTTGATCATTACTATGCGCACGAGATGTCGCTTGATACGCTATGTTATGTTATGTCAAAGAATAGTTTTCTCGTGTTCCTAGTAGTATTTAATGTACCCACTCTCTTTTAATAAACAAATAATTATAATCAACGCCTACAGACACGTAAAAGGTTTATTTTTCATGTGGTCATTGTACTGCCGGCTAGGTCTAGGTTTCCTCTACTCATACCTACGTACCAATTTCATCGTGGGCCGTGATTTCTATTCTAGACCAGGAAAGTGTTCTAGTTTTATGCAAGCATTACAAAGGGGTTTGAGTAAACTTGACGTCGTTTTGAAGTTGCGCGGCCAGTAATGAAACTTGGATATTTTGAAAGAACAGAATAAAGCGATCAAAAGTTATTATGGATGCATTATTTCTCTAGAGAGTGTCGCTTGAGTGAGCTCTCGAAGAGGATAATCCAGATGTTAGTTACGACGAACATCTGGATTATCCTCTTCGAGCTTCCTCGAGTACATGGAAGTCATTTTCAACATTAAATTGTCGATTATTTATTGTTCACCCAGAAAGTAAACCTGCGAATAAAAAACAAAAAATAATAGCAATCAGCCCATTGGACCCATTCGGGGACACCGTAATAAAATATCTCCCCATAAAGTAAAATCTTGGAAAATACATGACATAAGCATTTTTTACTAGTAGAAAGTATGGCCAAGTGAAAAATACAGAAAAGAGATGCATATCATCGTAAATTTATAAAGTTGTGAAAAAAATTACGCTATGGCGGAAAATCACTTATTATAACCACCCAATCCAATATATCACAAAACTATCATTTGTTTTACAAAGCCACACTCTTACACACATCAAAAGTGTCTAGGGATCAAGCATTTTTATGCGGATTTCTTGAGATTGAGATGTGGCTTTGTAATAAATTTATGATTTTATAAATTTATATGGATCCTTTTTGGTGCATTTCATAATTTGAATCAGGAACTGTGAATCAAATTCGAGTAAAAGATGAAAATCAGCTGTCAATATTTTCCCTATAAAAACATACAACGCATTGAAGACATTATTAGTGCTACTGTTTCCCTACTACTGATTAAAACCAACGTTATTATGGAGCGGCGACGTCATTTAAGCAGGGAAGAAATGCTCAGAGCCGTGGGAATGATAGAAGCTGGTTCCCGGCAACGTACTGTGGCTTTAGCTCTGAATACAAGTCAGAGTGTTATCAGTCGACTTTGGACACGTTACCGAAGCACTGGTACCGTGGCTGAGCGCCATGGAGGACGGTGTCGCTGCACCACACGGAGACAAGACCGATACATTCAAATCTTAACTCGAAGAGCTCCAACAATAACCGCCATGATGTTAGCCGTGAGGCTTCATCACTCTTCAGGGAACTTAATTAGCGACCAAACAGTCAGAAACCGCTTGCATGAAGTGAACCTTCATTCCCGAAGACCGCTACGGGTACCACTTATAGCAATGCACAATCGTAGGATTCGATATCAATGGGCTCTTGAACACAGAAATTGGGCAGAAGAACAATGGCGTTTCGTGTGCTTTTCTGATGAGTCTCGTTTTGGTATGAGACCGGATACAAGACGTATACGACACTGGAGAACCCCTGGACGCCAACAGCGATTAAAATCCTGCCAGGAAGTCCATCCTTATAGTGGTGGAACCGTCATGGTATGGGCTGGTATTTGGATCTTTGGAAGAACTGAGTTGATTTGGATCAGAGGCAACCTCAACGCTCAAATTTATGCTGAGACGATTGTATCAGACGTCATCGTTCCTCTACAAGTGCAAATCGGTCCCTTATTTCAGTTAATGCATGATAATGCACGACCGCACACCGCAAGAGTTGTAAGACAGACTCTCGCCGCAGCTAACATCAATGTCCTGCCCTGGCCTGCTCAGTCGCCAGACTTGAACCCGATTGAGCATGCATGGGATATGCTACAGAGAAGAGCTCTGCCGAATATGGAGGGTATCCAGTCGCAAGAAGACCTTTTTTTGTTGTTGCAACGAACATGGGCGGCCATTCCACAGCGTGATTTGGATGAACTCATTTTGAGTATGCCAAACCGATGTTCTTGTGTTGTTAGTGTTCGCGGTAGAAACACGGATTATTAATTGTTTAAGTTACCCAATAAAATTTTAAAGAAAACTGTTATTTCAGTCTTTTTTTCGAACTTTAATGTTAGTGGTTCAAATGTCAAAAATCCCTTAGGAAAATGGCAAATTTCTTTATTAAGGCCTGTATTCGCGCCAATGACCTTGTGCATACAAACTACCCCTCTCGGTCGTAGATACGAACTTTAAACGGACGCATTTTTCATTTATTATAATTAAAATAATAGATGTTTTTAAAAAGTAACAAAACCAAATTATTTTCTTTTGTATTTCAAAGCAGTAGATATTTTTTTTTATTATTTTGTTAAAAAATGAAGGAGTAAAATGGTTCCATTCAACGATTTGGAGGTGATTTTGTGGTTTTTTTTTTAAATTATGTGATACCGATACAAAAATTATGGCTAAACCAAATTACGTGTCATATCATGTAGATTACTAACAATTTTTCTCAGATGTAATTTCTCTGTAAGTGCCGGTGAAAAACTGCTTCATCTGCACGCTGTTTTTAAGCTTTTTCGAGAGAGGACCCTTAATGCAAAGGTGACTTGGTTTATCGTTACTGTGACAAACGAAAACACTTTATTTGATGAATCCTTAAAGAAAATTTTAATTAATATCAATCAGGAGAAAAGTTATTGCAAAAATATATGTTGATCCCTAGACACTTTTGATGTGTGTATTTTGTTAATAACAATCGCAATTTATTATGTGCTAAAAAACCCTTAAAAAACATTTTTCTAGGCGTCATTCCGAATCCAATGAGCTATCGCACATATTTTTAGGAGCTTTACTTCTATTTAACACGTTTTTAGGGTTCCGTAGTCAACTAGGAACCCTTATAGTTTCGCCATGTCTGTCTGTCTGTCTGTCCGTCCTCGCTTAATCTCTGTGACCGTTAGCACTAGAAAGCTGAAATTTGGGACCAATATGTGTATCAATCACGCCGACAAAGTGCTAAAATAAAAATTGGAAAAAAATGTTTTATTAGGGTAGCCCCCCTATATGTAAAGTGGGAAGTGTTTTTTTTTTTAATTTTAACCCTAATGTGTGATATATTGTTGGAAAGGTATTTAAAAATGAATAGGGGTTTACTAAAATCATTTTTTGATAATGTCAATAATTTCGGAAATAATCGCTCCAAAAGTAAAAAACAAAGCGTCCCCCCCCCTCTAACTTTTGAACCATAAGTTTAGAAAATACGAAAAAAATCTGAAAAGTAGAACTTTATAAGGACTTTCTAGGAAAATTATTTTGAACTTGGATGGAATCAACAGATGGAAACTGCAGTTAACCAATATAATTTGGTCCCTGAATCGTATGAGCGCCTATACAATCCAGAGGTCAAGTTTCATTTGCCCGTATTTTTTTTTTAACTTCGTTTACATAATATTTTATTATCTACGGAACCCTACACTGAGCGTGGCCCGACACGCTCTTGGCCGGTTTTTTTGAACTTGTTGACTAGACTATAAAGAAGACTTGGAAGAATGGGAAGATGGTAAATCTGTTGGGGGTCGCGTGATAAATAACCTGAGATACAAGTATACAACCCTTCTCGCACAGTTTAGAGAATTATGGACAAACTTCTTACTCGACTAAGCCTCAATTTCGGACTTGCTATCAACCGACACAAGACGAAGACGATGATAGTTAGTTGGGCTGTACAAAGCGGAATTAACGTGTAGAACATAGCTAACTGCTACTGCCAAGTTGTACAAAGCTATATCTACCTCGGCTCTACTGTCTCCAATACAGGAGGATGTGAGAAAGAGATACCGCGGCCTCGGCACAAGGGCAAAGAAGGAACATGGGTGGTTTTTAGTCAGTAGAAGTCTGACACTCCCTTCCTCTCTGCCCAAGAGCAGGAGGGGTTTTTTAATGATTTCCAACACCCCGAAAAAACAAAAAAAAGGCCTTGTTACCTGTGCAGATCAGTGAGTGGCAGCCAGACCGTCGAGCTGATCGAGGGAATACAGGGGAGAGTCAGGCGGTAGCAGCTCTATGGAGGGTGACTCCCCGAAGCCGCTGTCTGCGTCGGCCGGCTCGTCGCGCTCGCTCAGCAGCGCCGGGCGTAGCGCCAGCGGCCTCGCCGCCAGGTACGCCGCCACCTCCGCCGCGCTCGGCCGCCGCTCCGCCGCGCGCGCCCAGCACAGCCGCGCCAGCCCGCGCCTGCAACACGCTCCGTCAGCAGCGGATCTAACACTGGCGCCAACACCCCACCCGCCCGCACACTCACGTCTGTGGCGTGGCGTCCAGCGGCAGCGGCGGGGAGCCCCCGGTCGCCACGTACTCCAGCACGCGCAGCGGGGACATGGTGCCGTAGGGCCGCGCGCCCAGCGTCACCAGCTCCAGCACCAGCACGCCTAGCGCCCACACATCGGACGCGCCCAAGAACAGGCCATGCGCCAGGCTCTCGGGTGCCATCCACAGCACGGGGAACAAGCCGCGGCGTCGGCACGCGTACTCGGGTGCACCGTCCGCGCCGGCCACCGTGTCGCGAGCCATACCGAAATCGGCCAGTTTCAGCGAGCGCCGCACGTCCACAAGGCAGTTGGCGGCGCGCACGTCGCGGTGTACCACGCCGCGCACGCCGAGGTACTGCAGTGCCTCCGCCGCCTCGCGCGCCAGCCGCGTCAGCGCCGCGGCCGATACGTGCTCCGCCTCCCCACTCACCGCCGGGGCCTCCAGCACCTCTGAGTCCACGCCCTCCACCAGGTGGCGACGCGCGCGCAGGTACCCCAGCAGGTCACCGAAGAACGCCAACTCCATGAGTACCAGCGGCGGCCCGTCGGCGATGCACACACCGACCAGACGCACGATGTGCCCGTGATCGAGAGAGGCGATCGTGCACGCCTCGCGGAGGAACTCGCTCTCCTCGGCGGGCGCAGCGTTCTCGCGGAGAGCCTTAGCGGCGATGTAGCGCGAGGCGCGTGCAGGCTCGCGCAGCTTCGCCAGGCGCACGCTACCGAAGCGGCCCGCGCCCAGCTCCTCGTGCAGCTCCAGTGCGGCGCGCTTCACCAAGTACGCGGCCAGCACGGTGGCCACGTGCCGGCGCCGCGCGATCGCCTCTATACGCAGCTCCCGCTTCAGGCGCGCGAGGCGGCGGCGCAGTGCGTGGCGCGCCAACAACACGACGGCGGGTGCCAACGCCAACAGCAGCAGTGCGCAGGCGCACAAGGCGTCGTGGCAGGTGGGGTGGAAAGCATCGCCGGAGCGCACGGTGCAGCCCGAAGCGCCATCGTAACGCGGCATGTCAGCGGGTGGTGAGAAAGCGACGTCCTCAGCGCTGCGTACGGCGCCGCTGGTTGCGTTCACGCGCCACGTGGCCAGCCGCTGCGTGAAGATACCGCCGCACCACTGGTCCACGAAGACGAACGTCTCTTCGATGGAGCGCTCCTTGAAGCGAAGCTGCTGACTGACGCCTGTCACAGGCTTACTGATGAGGCTTTCTTTGAGTGACCTGTCATGATCAATTAACAAAGTTTAGGCGAATCAAATTTAGGTGCGGACCTGTGGACGGTGAGTAATTGTCTAGCTCACCGTCCGCCCGTCTTATGACGACGACAGGCCGTATCGACGGACGGCGTGTTCGTGATCCACGCGCGCCTCAAAGAGATGTCAGCAACATTGCAGGGGCCTGTAAGGGCCGGAGCCTGCCGGGGCTGCGTGATGTTCGAAAAAGATACCGCGGCCCCGAAAACAAAGGGCTGCTAAGAACCTTCTTAGCCCTTTGTGTCCGGGCCACGGTATGCTCATGTTCCTACATGGGTGGTTTTTAGTCAGTAGAAGTCTGACACTCCCTTCTGCTCAGCCCAGAGCGGGAGATGGGAGACATGATGATTTCCCACCCTTCAAAAAAGAAAGTCGTTTTGGAAAAGAAAATCAATGTATGTACTAGTATCAATCAATGTAAGTTTCCTAAGTAACAGAACATCGCAGTAACAAGACCTCGATTAAACAAGGCTTCGCAGTATGATGATGACCTGCGAAGTAAAATCGTTCGCAATACAGTTCTTTCGATGTAACTAAACATTACAGTAACAAGGGGTCGATTTAATAAGGCATCGCAGTATAGTGATATCGATGAAAGGTTTTAGAAGAATCGAAATACGATACGGCTTTCGCACTGAAGTAGGTATTCCGGGTAAGGAATAAAGAGGTGTTGAAATTTGTTGGAGAACAAATGGTGAAATACGCATGGATAGGAGTCCCATATGGAGTACCAGAGTAACATATTTCTTGTAATGTAGGCTATAGGTTGTATGTTTTGATCCTGGTTCAACAGGAAAAATTAACCACATTAATTATTTTGTCTCTAGAGAAAATTCGCAATTTCAACTACTCACCGTAACATTTGGTCGTTGTGCAGGTTTTGTCTCATGAACGGGAATCGTGTAAAAATGTCTTGGAAGCCGGTTGATAGCGTGAGAAGTGCGTTAGCGAATGAGACGGCGCGAGGTGGCCATGGGTGGGGTAGACCTTTCAACTTCTTATGCAACTCGGAGTTTCCGTTCCCGACCGGAAGGTCCCCGACACCCCGCGTCCAGGACGATACTGCGAAGTGTTCAGTTCTGCACGCGACGTTGTTCTGTTCCCAGTCGCGGACTATCCACACAAAGCCGTCCGCGTAGCCCATGTGAGCCGCGACCGCCGCCGCAAGGATTGTGCTGGCAGCGCGTGCGTCCGCGTTAATAAACACAATGCGTGCATTTACGTCTTTTACATCTTGTAAAAGTTTTAGAGCTTGTTGTTTCGTTATTTTATTATTATCAGTAGCAATCGGAAAGTCGCCAAACACGATGTCCGTCCCCTCTTTGAGCGCGGCATTGTAATCTTGAGCGAGCTTGGTGTGCTGGTACAGCACGGCGAGGCGCGTCCATCTCATCTCGCGCACGAAGTGTAGCAGCGCGCTCGCGAGGTGTCGCGGGCTGGGCCCCACTCGCCACGTGCTGCTGGCCGACACGTCCTCCGGTGCCACGTCCACCAACATGAAGGGCACGTGGCTGGCGGCTGCGAGCGCTGACGCTGCAGTAGCGCCATCTACTGTCATGGACACCACGCCCACCAATGTGTTAAAACGTGCTGTCATTGTGAAATCGTTGAACTTTTGGCTCATGTGGCGATAATCGGAACAATCGACGTAAATTTTTAATATTTGGATGTCCCATCCAAATTTAGACGTTTGATTATATATAAATAGGCTAAGTCTGATGCCGATTTCAAAATAAAACTTATTGCTAGGATCGTCATAGCAAAAATATACTATCACAGTATACATATGTAGGTCATATGATTTGTTATATTTGAAAATTTCTGCTTTCAAGGCCGACTGGCATGCTGCCTCTTCTATGTCTACTCCACTTGCTTGTTGCTCCAGAACGAACCGCAAAGAATTAGGTGATGGCTTAAAGTCATGAATGAATTGAAAAAACTGAGGCGCGTGCGATCGTAAAATATCGACATCGGCGACGCGCATTGCAATGACGGGATCTAGCTCTTGTCTGCAATCGAAGTTAACAGACACGCAAGGTGGGGGCTCCACGACGCTCACGCCCGGAACTCCGTCCCACATGTCATAATCGAGGAACAGAAACGAGCGGTCGGCGCTGTGTTGTAGACTGCTCTCGAAGCCCGTACGTTTTCGGCGCTGCACGCGCAGGCGCACGCCGCTGTGCTTGGCGCGGCGCAGCAGTCGCTCTTGCACCTCCTCGCACTCGTCGTCACCAAGCACGTATACCACGACGTCGTTGTTTCTAAAATTATAACAAATAGTTTCTTGAAAAAGCAAGTTCACATTATTATGACAATAATTCATAAGTATCATAGGTAGTGGACCCCCACTCACTACCTATTATTGAGTAATAACAATCATTGTAAAGGTCACCTTCGCAAGGTTTATTACACTTGAAATAAATGAAACGTCGTTTTTTTTGATACTGATATAGATGCCGTGAGGCTAGTCTCATCATCCATCATCCACAGCCTGAATTCACCCACTGCTGGGTATAGGCCTCTCTTTTCTGGTGCCAATTGCCACGTTCTTGTGCCAGTCTCATCCGGGTTTTTCCCTCGATGGCAACTATAATATATCGTCTGCCCATCTCGCCGCCGCCGGGCGACCTACATTAAAATTTCTTTTCCCCGTTCTTGGACGCCATTCGGTGACAGCCTTACTCCACCTGCCATTTCTACGCTTTTGCCAGGTGTACTGCCCAACCCCATTTGAGTCCCATATACATAACTCGGTCTACCAGTTTTATGCCTAGCATGGAACGCTCCATGGCTCTCTGTGCAACTCTTAGTCTGTACACAGCCTCCTGCGTGAGCGTTCATGTTTCAGCACCTTATGTCATTGTGGGCAGAACAAACTGGTTATAGAGGCGGGACTTCAGACATAGCGGAATTTTGGCTGACTTCAGAATGTCGTCCAATATGCTGAACGCGGCCCACCCAAGCTGTATGTATGAGGCTAGTCTACTTTAGTTATTTTCTTTAAAAGTTTTGAGGTTTGACATAAGATGTTTGCCATTATCAGAACAAAAAATCAGAATTCGTACACCTCCCATACCGTCCCCCTTTTTTTTATGGTGGGTGGAAAATCATCAAATGACCCCTCCCGCTCTTGGGCAGAACGAAAGGGAGTTTCAGACTTCTACTGACTAAAAACCACCCATGTTCCTTCTTAGCCCTCCATGTCGAGGCCGCGGTATCTCTTGCTAACACCCGCAGCCATACCGTCCCCCCTGAGGCAATGATGAGAACTATTAGTGGTCCCCATAATAAAGAACAAGACAGGGGATGTCTCTAAATTAAGTTATTCTTCATTGTACGGGTATGGTATAACATTTAAATGATTACTGATAAATAAAATAGAAAGGTGTACCTATTGACAGAACACTCAAAAACTGATAAATTATCGACTCGCGGCGAATGAGTCTATTTGATATTAGCCAACGACCATACGATATTAGCCCAACAACGGTGCTAATAGCTACTGATGGTTTACGTAAAATTGCATTTTATTCATTCGCTGCGCGTCGATGTCAGCATAAAATTGAAACAATTGGTATTGTACGGGTTTGATCGTACACTTATGTTTCAAGTTAATATATTCTGATTCACTGTAAAATTAAACTGTTGATTATAATATGGTGTTGATATTTTGATTGTTGTTGTTTTGGTTGTTGAAGTTGAGGATCCCAGCCATTACAGGCCTACATCGCTTGCGACAATCGTTGCACAGCGTCCAACACTAAGGTTAAGGGTTATTGATATTCAGCTAAGACAACATCTAAAGCTTCATGATGCACTTTGGCTTTCGCCCTGGTTTATCAATAGAAATGGCTATGCTGAGTCTCAAACATACCGTCCAATACTACACTGACAGGAGCACACCTGTCTATGCCTGCTTCTTAGATATAACTAGAGCTTTTGATCTTGTTTTATACCTACGACAGGTTGTGACTAAAGTTGTCATGTGATACGGATTTACCTACTGAATACCTACATACATAAGTCTCCAGTATTGGTATTTAGGAGCAATATTGTGCGGTGGTCGAGGTCACTTTCGGTTGAGTATAGGTTGGTATGTGGTATAAGGCAAGGCGGGCTTTTTTGGGAGGTACCTCCACTGAATCAGGCGGGAGGAAAAGCCTGGATGTTTCCACTGCGGGGATCAGCCGGAGGACACATTAAAGCACATTGGAGGTCTGCTCCGCTTGGGCGGAGCCCCGCCGTGTTCTCGTAGCGGCGGCAGCGACCTCTCGCGTCCGGCCCTGGTTCAAGCCATAATCCAGGGCGAAAAGGAATGGGACGCCGACGCCTCCTTCTGCGAAGCAGTGATGCTAGCGAAGGAGGTGGCGGAACTTGAGAGGGAAATAACCTCTCGTTGCAGCAGCCGCCGCGAGAGACGCTCCGGGCGTCTGAGGCCATGTGATGGCTTCTGGCCACCGTAGGCGCGAGCCTGTGGACGGTGAGTAATTTGCTAGCTCACCGTCCGACCACCGTATGACCACGACAGGCGGTGTCGACGGCGCGTTCGTGTTCCACGCGCGCCTCTAGAGATGGTCAACATTACAGGGGCCCGCAAGGGCCGCCTGTCGGGACTGCGGGTTGTTCGAAAGTGATACCGCGGCCTAAGTAAGTAATAGTAGTGTAAGTATGTAGGTACTAGTCAGTTTTTGTATAGGTACGAGTTTTCGGTATTACCGACTATAATATAATATTATTTATATGTAAGATGACGGGGGGCAAACAAATACCCATCGGGTGCATTCGGATCAGCTCAACAATAGGGTAGTTAATTAAAAAAATCGAATTAGTCTGTCAGATAGATTTCCAAAAAATATTGGACACGTATTGTTTCTTTTTTACGTAAACAAACTTCTTCAATTTTTATTGATTTGTTAAACACAAAATACGTATCCAATATTTTTCGATAATCTAACAGCCGTCTGTTAATGTGAAATATGATTCGAATTAGTACGGACTAATTAGAATCATAGTTTTTTAGTCAGTAAACATCCCTATTGTTAATGTAGGTATGTATTTGTAGAGTGTAAGTGTGATTTAGGAGCTCTCCAATAACACACAGCTCTAACATATAAAATAAAGTTTATTTAGAACAGTAATAACACAAAAAGATCACTAGAGCGGAGCGCGTAACAAATCTCAACCGACCGATGCATGCGTTGGCGCGGACTGGCGAGGGCGTTCGAGGGGCGCGTCTCCCGCGCGGGGAGGAGGCGGCGGTGTGTCGAGCCGCGAGCCGCGCAGCTCGGGAAACCTCGGTAATCTTCGGTGCGGACGAAGTCTTTGCAGTGTAGGTAGCTTTATGCTACATCACTCCCCTGCTGAGACCGGATCACGGTCGATAGTGAGAAAGGTGTCGAGGAAATCTTACGGTTCTCCCGCTTCTTGTGGTGGCTTCAGGCTTCAGTAGAGGCGATGAGGCTGATGGCAATGAAGCTGATGGCGATGAAGCTGATGGCAATAACGCTGAGGGCAGTGACGCCGAGGCTGGCGATGAAGCTGATGATGGTGGTTGCGGAAAAGGCGGTATATTTGAGCCATCATGGTTGTTTATATAGGCTGGTTTTAGCCTATCGATGGTAACTGTAGAGCTTTTTCCTTGGACATCTATTGTAAAAGTTTTTGATCCTCTTTCTAT
Organism: Diarsia brunnea; assembly: GCA_949774965.1. Lineage (NCBI taxonomy): Eukaryota > Metazoa > Arthropoda > Insecta > Lepidoptera > Noctuidae > Diarsia > Diarsia brunnea. Next base: position 74,540 of record OX459000.1, read on the forward strand.
GACTTTGTGTGGACCGGAATAAGGTGACTCTAATGACTTCTTTAGGGGTCCTTTCCGCAGGAACACGTGACTGGCTGTGTTAAGGTCTTTCGGTACATAAAACGTTTTCTCACCATGGCTGGATGTTGATGCCGGTGAAAGTCTCGAAATATGTCGTCTTAGCCGTGCTGCGAAGTCTGCTTCATCTGTGAAGTTGAGTGTCACTGGTTTGATGAACTCACCAGGTAACCGGAGAGGCTCGCCGTACACCAATTCAGCTGAAGATGTTTGTAGATCGTCCTTCCAGGCGCTCCTCATACCCAGAAGAACAAGAGGGAGTACTTCCGACCATTGCGCATTGTTGTGGCACATTATGGCGGCTTTCAGCTGTCTGTGCATTCTCTCCACTAGGCCGTTGCACTGTGGGTGATAAGCTGTCGTGCGACAATGATAAGCGCCTATGATCGACGACATGCACTGGAACAGCTGCGAGTCAAATTGTTTTCCTCGGTCAGTGGTTATCTTCTCTGGACATCCGAAGCGAGCGACCCAGCCAGCAATGAAAGCGCTAGCGCAGGTCTCCGCTGTGATGTCTGCTAGAGGGTAGGCTTCTGGCCATCGAGTAAACCTGTCCACAGCTGTAAGGCAGTACCTGAAACCAGATGAAAGTGGCATAGGGCCTATTATGTCGAGGTGGACGTGGGAAAAACGGTTGGAAGGAACAGGGAATGAGGAAAAAGGAGAGTGGGTATGGCGGGTTACTTTGTTGCGTTGGCAATCAGTGCATTGTTGAGCCCATGTTTTGCAGTCACGACGAATGTTAGGCCACACAAATCGTTCTGAAACTAGTTTCGCTGTAGCATTGGGGCCTGGATGACTGAGATTGTGTAGGTTGTTGAAGATTGCTTTTCGGAAAGTTGGTGTGATGAATGGCCTAGGACGTGAAGTAGACTGGTCACAGTAAATGTAGGCATCCATAGTTTTCACTCTGTCTAACTGTAACGCCGTGTTGTTTTGTAGCAAACTCTGTAACTCTTGATCGTTTTCTTGTTCGTTTTCCAGTTCTTTGTAGTTGATGGTAGTATCGATGCTTTCCAGTCGGGAAAATGCGTCGGCGACTACGTTGTCATTTCCAGAGATATGGTTGATGTCTGTTGTAAATTGAGATATATAATCGAGATAGCGGTGTTGACGAGGTGAGCAGTTATCTCGTTTTGTCGTGAAGGCGAATGTAATGGGTTTATGATCGGTGAACACTTTGAATGTTCTCGCTTCGACCATATACCTAAAGTATTTTATTCCCTCATATATTGCGAGCAATTCACGGTCGTAAGTGCTATGTTTCGTCTGAGCAGGAGATAACTTGCGGGAAAAGAATCCTAATGGTTGCCAGCTGTCATTTACATGTTGTTGTAACACAGCTCCGATGGCCACATCTGAAGCGTCGGTAAACAGTGCTAATTCAGCTTGTGGATCAGGATGCGAGATGAGAGTGGCTTCTAACAAGTTATTTTTGCATGCGTCAAACGCTTTCTGTATTTCAGGTGTTACGGTAATGGGCGTCGTTCCTTTTATTTTTGGACCACTTAAAGCTTGATTGAGAGGGCCTTGGATTTGAGCGGCACCAGGGAGAAATTTTCTGTAAAAGTTAATCATCCCTAGAAATCTTCGTAACTCTTTAGCATTCTTAGGGAGGGGGTATTCCTGTATAGCCGTTACTTTTTCTGGGAGGGGACGTATACCAGCTGCAGATACGTGATAACCCAAGAAGGTAACTTCACTAGCACCTAACACACACTTGTTGGTGTTAATTACCACTCCATATTTTTTTAATTGGTTGAATATTTGTTTTAAGTGTCCAACGTGCTCTGTCTCCCCTTTTGAAAACACGAGGATATCGTCTAGATATCCAAACGTGAAGTCTAATCCCTGAAGAATTTCGTCTAAAAATCTTTGGAACGTCTGTGCAGCATTCCTTAGACCAAAGGTCATGGCAGTAAATTCAAAAAGCCCGAAAGGTGTTGTGATCGCTGTCTTTTTAATGTCGTCTTCAAAGACCGGTATTTGATTAAAAGCTTTCACGAGGTCAATTTTAGAAAATATAGTAGATCCTGATAGCTGATATGCGAAGTCGTGGATGTGTCTCACTGGATACCGATCAGGTACTGTTCGTGCATTTAATTGCCTATAATCACCACATGGCCTCCAGCCGTCGTCTTTTTTGGGCACGAGATGTAATGGGGACGACCAGGGACTTTCAGAGCGACGAGCTATTCCATTTTGTAACATTTCGTCAAATTCTTTTTTCGCGATCTTTAAACGGTCCGGTGCCAAACGACGCGGTCGTGATGTTACCGGTGGGCCGGACGTCGTTCTAATGTGGTGCTTTGTATTGTGAATTGGCACATTTGGTGATCCGGCTGGTCTGGTTATCTCCGGATAAGATCGTAATACGTCGAGATATATGGAATGACCTGTAAACATTTTCAGTGACAGCAGTTCGTGTGTTCTGTGAGATGAAGGCGCGCCGACGGTCATGTTTGTAATTGAATCTATCAATTTTTGTTGTCTGCAGTCGACTAATAAGTTATAAAAACTTAAAAAATCGACGCCTATGATTGGCTTTGAGACGTCAGCAATAATAAACTTCCAACTAAACTCACGACGTAAACCAAGGTTGAGGTTTAGTTGGTACGTACCGTATGTAGGTATCGGAGTGCCATTCGCAGCGACAAGTTCGTAATTAGATTTCTTACTTTGTTGCAGCTGATTTCGTAGGTAGGATTTTGGGTAGGCACACACGTCTGAACCCGTGTCGACGAGAAACTGTATGCTGGTACGTTTGTCCGTGATAAATAGGCGGCCTTTACATTTGGAGCAGTCGTCAGCCGCCATTACTGACTGCTTGTGCAGTTTTCCGGCTTAAAATCGCACGGCTGAAGACATCTGGTGGCCTTTGCACCAAACTTGTAGTGGTACCAACATGTTGGATAATTATTTCGCGATTTCGATCGGTTTTCGCGGGATTTCGAGCGATCGTTGCGTCGGTTTGATCGGTTTGGGCGGGAAGGGTCATTGACCTTTTGAGTTAGTGCTTGGATTTGGCTCGTAAGCTCTGAAATTTGTTGTTTCAAACTGTCCAATTCGCTCACCTGTGTTGTTGTAGCCGCGACTTGATGACTTCCCGGCACGACATCATGTATCCTGTCGGCGAGATCAGCTAGGACATCGAGACGCGTGGATTCCTGAGACGCGATGATTGGCTGGATGCTGCTAGGCAGGCGGCTTGACCATATTGTTCTTAAAAACTCGTCAGGTACCTTCGGACCAGCCAGGTGCTGCAGGTGTCGGAGGAACTGCGACGGCTTCCTGTCGCCAAGCTCTTCGTGTGTCAGCAGTTGGTGCACCTTCTTCTCACGGGATTCTGAGAGCCGCTTGATTAGCTCTGCCTTCAATGTCTCGTATTTGCTAGTCGCCGGTGGATTCACGATGATATCTTCGACTTCTGTAGCGTACCGCGGGTCGAGATGGGTGACGACGTAATAAAACTTTGTTGTGTCCGCCGTAATGGCAGATATTGCGAACTGGCCTTCTATCTGAGCGAACCAAATTGCGGGTTTTTCCGGCCAAAATGGCGGGAAGCGCACTCCTACCCGAAACACATCTTGTGACTCTTGTGCCATCACGTCGGGGTCACCACTGTAGAGTGTAAGTGTGATTTAGGAGCTCTCCAATAACACACAGCTCTAACATATAAAATAAAGTTTATTTAGAACAGTAATAACACAAAAAGTTCACTAGAGCGGAGCGCGTAACAATCTCAACCGACCGATGCATGCGTTGGCGCGGACTGGCGAGGGCGTTCGAGGGGCGCGTCTCCCGCGCGGGGAGGAGGCGGCGGTGTGTCGAGCCGCGAGCCGCGCAGCTCGGGAAACCTCGGTAATCTTCGGTGCGGACGAAGTCTTTGCAGTGTAGGTAGCTTTATGCTACATATTAGTTACAACAAATATGTAAGCGTTCATATACGTATGATAAGCTGTTAGAAGTCGAATTGAATACACACAGATTGGACTTGATTAAACAAAAAGTCAACATTTTATATAAAACAGCAACGTAGAGCACCTTTAGCATCATGTCAGATTATTTGAGTAGGCTGGCTAGCCTTTACAGTAGTCAGTATAAACAACGCCAAGATGATCTTACCATCACCCATAGCGCCTATGCCTTGGGATACCTACGGTGGATTTGCTGCGCCGATGAAGTCGCAAGCTGCAAGTGCAGACGTGTTGGCGTAGAAGTTCCAGCGGACATGCTGCTGCTGGCAGGAGTGGCGCACGCCCTCCGCCAGACACGCAAACAGACGGCGCCGCGCGGCCACGGGACTGGCGCCGAACTCGATGAGGCGTGGGCCGGCCAGCCCGCTCTCGAAACCCCTGAACTTCTCCCATGGTCGTGGTGGTCTAGGCTGCCACGCTGTCGATATGCCTACCACCAAACTGTAGACATTCATTTTAATATACTTAAGTACTGGCGTAGGAGTGAATAGGTAATTAGGCACATTATGGACGGTGTCCCCTTGTTTCGTAGACAGAAATTTCGAAAAATTTCGTTTCACTGAGAAAATTTCTATCTGCGAAGATCATTAGTTAATTTAATCCAATTAATAACCATGATAGTACCTATTGATGAACCTGCCATCTCTGGAGAGCGCTGTACAATTATGGCAAATGATAATATAGATCGAGAGAAGGGACAGTGCCATCTATTGGCTTTTTTTGTTAACTACCACATAGATGGTTTGTAATTAAATGGTCGACATCTCGAATAGTAATTTATGAATTATGAATAGTTAAAATTATGAAAAGCTAATATTTTATGAATATTGTGAACATTGCACAACGTTGTGAAGATGGCGGTAAATACAACTTTAATGGTCAATTTATAATCTGAAACTACAACCAAATCAGTTTCTAATTTCTTTATGTAATTAATTATAAACTAAAAAGTCATAAGATCATTTTGTAGAGCAATTTACTTGTAGAAAACCCCCAAAGGGGTTTGAACTTTTTGTATGGGAGCTGGCATATCGACCCACCGCCATTTTGATTTTATTTCGAACTCGTGGCCCACGATGAAATTGGTATTTATGTTTAAAAGACATTTAAACGAACAAAAAATGACAGGTCACACGGTACCCCAAAGTGTCACGTTACCGAGATATTTAAAGGTAAAGATCGACATATGAGTACAATGACTACATAAAAAATAGACCTTTTACGTGTTTATTGGCGTTGATTATTATTATTACTGTTTATTAAAAGCGAGTAGGTACATTGCATACTATGTACTAGGAGCACGAGAAAACTATTCTTTGCCATAACATAGCGTTTCATTACAATACAAAGCGATTTTCTCGTGCGCATAATAATAATCAACCTGGGAACGACTATTTGCATACAATTAACGCCTATACACGTAATAAGTCTATTTTTTAACCGACTTTCGAAAAGGAGGAGGTTATTAATTCGTCTATATGTTTTTTTATTTTTTTATTATTCTTTCAGGGTATTAGTTTTCCCTGATGATAGAAGGTAAAACTCATTAACCGACTTTAAAAAAGGAGGTTCTCAATCTTTTTTTATGTATATTCACCGATTACTCGGAGGCGCCTGAACCGATATATTTTATTTTTTGTTGAAAAGGAGGTACCTATCCCAAGGGTATTATGGTAAGAAAATCAGGATCTGATGATGGCATCCCAAAGAAAACGAGGGCAACCCTCAAATTGTATAGCCATGTATCACGTGTTTCGCGCTTTTTCTAAAATTTTTTGAAGTATTTGCATCTGATCTAGCAGTCATCAGTTCATGTTGATGAGTTGATGATGGAAGGTATAACTCCTCAACGGTTAAGAGTTCGAGCATAATTCTTTAGTAAAATATTGTGGGGACGTATATATGGTTGTATTCTTTCAGGTTATCTACTCGTAGGTGAGCTGATTATGGAAGGTACTACTTCTAAACGGTTAGGAGTTGAAAGCAATAATAAGGGAATCTTGAAGGTTATGGGTTAGGGTTCTGTATAGGATATTATAACTAAAAATAGTAAAATAAAAAAACTTTTTTGCAAAAAAAAACCGACTTCAAAAACACTAAAAAGTGAAAAACACTAAATCGAAAAACACAAAAAAGTGAAAAATAAACTTCACAAGAAAAAGCAGCTTCTGAAGTCAGTGGCAAAAAAACGAAATCAAACAGACAAAATGTCACCGACTTCAGAAGCTGCTTTTTCTTGTGAAGTTTATTTTTCACTTTTTTTGAAAAAAATATGAATAGAAAAATTGAAGAAAATATGCATGAGCTCCGCAAATTTCGAAGGAAAAAAAAAACTTTTTTGCAAAAAAAACAACCGACTTCAAAAACACCAAGACAATGTTATTTTTCTTTACCAGTTTTTCAAGAAAATGTAGTCGTTTTTCTTGGTTGTCTATCTTTTCCTTGAGGTTCTCATATTTCATCTAGTATTGAACTTGTCTTCCAAGATTTAACGAAACAAAAAAACCGTGTTCCGTGACTCGTTCCCCGTTTTTTAACCGACTTCCCAAAAAGGAGTGAGTTTTTTTTTCTATGTATGTACAGTCGCGGTCTTTTCCGCCTGCCCAGTTAAAAATTTTTTCGCATAAGTCATGCGTAGGCGCCAAACCCCGCCCCCTCAAAGTTTAGGCCTATTAGAGAAGCGTCAACGTATTTAGTTGCAATCTGCACTGCGCAGCTAAGTGACGTATCCTCTGTACACCTTTTGCGAATTTTACGGACGAACTTTGGCGCGCTTACCGGACCTTTTGAACATTGACCATTGCTCTGCTTACCTGACCTTTGATTGAATAAACGTTAATAGTCTAGTCGACAAGTTGAAAATGGTACAAAATAGAAATACTGCTCTTAAAATTATGTGCGATAGCTCATTGGATTCGGAATGACGTCTAAAAAAATGTGCCAAAAGCGTGTATTAGCACATAAAAAATTGCAAAAGTTATAAACAATTAAAGATGTAAAGAAAATGGCATTTCGTTTTTTGCCAATATTTAATAAACTATTAATATTTAAGAAATTTCAAAAAAAGATTCTGAAAGAAGAGGAAATTCCCAATAAAAAACTCCTAACTCCCGGAACTCTATCTCCATTATTTATAATTTTAATTTAACGCTGAAAATAGGTCTGCGCGTGACATTTTTAGGATGCGCGCGTGGCGTCAAAAGCGAGTACGGCACATTAGTTAATTTATTTAAGGTATTGAATATTTTTTTTTAAATTTGAAAAAATTATGGTGTGTTCTGAACACTATAATTAATTTATTCCCGTTGGAAATTACACTTAAAGTTAATTTTTCAACAAGTTAAACAATTGTTAACTAACGAAATTTTCTCGAACGACCGTCTTAATTGTAAGTGAAAAAAAATGTTTAAATAATGGTCGTAAAAAAATTTCGCTTCGTAGAGCCTTTCTTACATCCATACTTAACAAGATCGTGCCATAAAAGTTAAAAAGATATTTATACTTTGTTTATAACAATTTTTGTACTTAAACAAAAACTTAAAAATCCAAGTAATGTTGTTTAAGTAAAAAAATTGTTATAAACAAAGTATAAATATTTTTTTAACTTTTATGGCACGATCTTGTTAAGTATGTATGTAAGAAAGGCTCTACGAAGCGAAAATTTTTTACGACCATTATTTAAACATTTTTTTTCACTTACAATTAAGACGGTCGTTCGAGAAAATTTCGTTAGTTAACAATTGTTTAACTTGTTGAAAAATTAACTTTAAGTGTAATTGCCAACGGGAATAAATTAATTATAGTGTTCAGAACACACCATATTTTTTTCAAATTTAAAAAAAAATATTCAATACCTTAAATAAATTAACTAATGTGCCGTACTCGCTTTTGACGCCACGCGCGCATCCTAAAAATGTCACGCGCAGACCTATTTTCAGCGTTAAATTAAAATTATAAATAATGGAGATAGAGTTCCGGGAGTTAGGAGTTTTTTATTGGGAATTTCCTCTTCTTTCAGAATCTTTTTTTGAAATTTCTTAAATATTAATAGTTTATTAAATATTGGCAAAAAACGAAATGCCATTTTCTTTACATCTTTAATTGTTTATAACTTTTGCAATTTTTTATGTGCTAATACACGCTTTTGGCACATTTTTTTAGACGTCATTCCGAATCCAATGAGCTATCGCACATAATTTTAAGAGCAGTATTTCTATTTTGTACCATTTTCAACTTGTCGACTAGACTATAACCTGTGCAATAATATTGGACTCCTGAGAACCTGTGTTAGAACATTTTGTGCATAATGTCTTCCAGAAATCTCATACACGAAGAACAAAATTAAATTATAATTTTGCATGGACAGGGATTTAACATCAGTCAAATCGCTGAGCTGAGTCCCAAAATAAAAAAAACAATATGAATCACGTTAAAATGTTTAAATTCTTAAAATGGACTTTATAGTCATAAACATAAAGTCCATTTTAAGAATTTTAAATTTTTAACGTGATTCATATTATGTTCTGCAAAAGCGGCTATTTTAGGCCCGCTGGCTAGATCAACGTTTCACCCCCCTAAAGCCCCATTATTTCAAATTTTATCGAAATCGTTAAAGCCGATTTAGAGAACACGCTTACAATTGCCTGTTAAAAGTAGTAAGACCTCCGAGAAGAATCCCTCATGCTCTGCGGGAGAAGCTCGCTGCAAAACTGAGGAACTTGGAGGATCAGCAGATTATTGAGAAAGTAGAACAGCCTGATAGCTTTGTAAGCAATCTTGTAATTATTGAGAAATCAGATAAAAGTTTGAGGTTATGTCTTGATCCTAAAGAGCTAAATAAGGTATTAATAAGAAATTATCATTTGATTCCAACACTAGAAGAAATATTAACTAAGCTATGTAATAAAACAGTATTTACAGTACTAGACCTGTCTGATGGTTTTTATAACATAAAATTGGCGGAAGAATCAAAAAAGCTCTGTACATTTAGTAGTCCATTTGGTTGCTATAGATTCACACGATTGCCATTTGGTCTTTCCATAGCTCCAGAAATTTTTCAAAAATATAGTGAAAAAACCTTTGGCGATATCCCAGGGGTTGTAATATACTGCGATGATTTGCTTATATGTGCTAACACTAACGAGGAACATGATAAAATATTAACACAAGTTTTAGAACGTGCTAAGAGTTGTAATGTGAAATTCAATAAAAGTAAATTTCAGTATAAACTTGAAGAGGTTAAATACTTTGGTCACATTTTTTCCAAAAATGGAATGAAAATAGATTCAGATCGAATAAAAGCCATTCTTGAGCTCAAAAGTCCAAAAAATAAAAAAGAATTACAAATAATATTAGGAATGATTAATTACTTGCGCAGGTTTGTACCAGGATTGGCAAACATGGCAGCACCATTGCAAATGCTACTCAAAAAAGATATTGATTGGTTATGGACACAAGCTCATGAAAATGCATTTAGTAGTATAAAAAATAACATTAGCCAAGCACCGGTATTACAAAATTTTAATAGTAAGCTAGAGATAACGATTCAGTGTGATGCATCCAAGGATGGTTTAGGATGTTGCTTGATGCAGGAAGGCAAACCAGTAAGTTATGCTTCAAGAAGTTTAAACTCAGCAGAAAAATTTTTTTCACAAATAGAAAAAGAATTATTGAGCGTTGTTTGGTCAACAAAAAAGTTTCATTACTACATCTATGGCAGAAAGTGTACCATTTTAAATGACCACAAACCATTAGAGACATTATTAAAAAAGGGAATTCACGAAATACCATCAACACGGCTACAAAGAATGAAATTAAAATTATTAAAATACAATTTAGAATTTAAATATTTAAAAGGCAAATTAATGTTTGTTGCGGATTTGTTGTCTCGATCTTTTCTTGAAGAAACTGATAATGATGACTCATACATGTACGAAATAGTGCATTGTATGGGTTTGTCCAACTATTTACAGTGTTCACAGGAACAAAAGCAAAAATTAATATTGGAAACATTACAGGATCAGGAATTAGTACAATTAGCAGACAGTGTAAAAAATGGGTGGCCAGGGAAAGTAGACAAGGTACCAGATGCAATTAAGTATTATTTTAAATTTAGACTGGCTATCACAGTTGATAATAATTTAATTTTCATGAATGACAGATTGATAATTCCAAAAAATTTAAGAATACCAATAATAAAAAAATTACATGAAGGACATTTAGGCATTACTAAAATGAAACAAACTGCCCGTAACTTGTATTATTGGCCAAAGATAGATGAACATATTGAAGAATTTGTTAGAAAATGTTTCATTTGTCAAACTTACCAAAATAACAATGTAAAAGAGCCACTAATGTCACATGATATCCCAGACTTACCATTCTCTAAAATAGGAATAGATATTATGGATTTCAGAAAGAAGAGTTACTTAGTTATTTATGATTATGCAACTAAATGGTTAGAGGTAAAATTAATTACAAGCAAATCAGCGAGTAAGGCAATAAATAGCTTAACAGAAATTTTCTCACAGTTTGGGGTACCATCAGAGATTGTGTCTGATCATGTACCATTCGATTCTAGAGAATGTCATGAGTTTGCAGCACAATGGGGTTTTAAATTTAACTTTTCAAGTCCAAGATACCCACAGTCCAATGGGATGGCTGAAAGAGGAGTCCAAATTGCAAAGAAAATGTTAACAAAATGCAGTGAGGATAATACAGATATTAGATTAGCATTGCTTCAGTATAGAGCTTCACCAGTATCGGGAACGAATTTATCACCCGCGCAGCTGATGATGAATAGAAATTTAAGAACCAAATTACCAGTACCTTACCAATACTTGAAACCAAAATTAAATACAAATGTAGAGATACAATTTAAAAAAGTTAACCTAAGAAATGAGAAAAAATATAATGAAAATGTAAGAAAAAAAGATAACTTTATTATAGGACAAGAGGTATGGTTCAAAAAAGAACCTAAAAGTAGTAAATGGCTAAAAGGCAAAATTGTCAAAAACAATAATTACAGATCATATGATGTTTTGGATACCAAAGAAGGATGTGTGTACACCAGGACCTCATATTATATACGACCTCAATAGTCTGCTGATTAACAAGGGCTGGGTGTGAAGAATCAGTGGATAAAAAGTGGGCCGACAAACATATTTTTTGTAAATAAGCATGTTAATATAAATGTGAAAGTTGTTATTGCAGTCAATGTTAGTTGTAGTGTATTAATTAATTGTTAAGTTAGTATAATCTTTAAATAAGTAGGTACACAGTACATACAGATTTATGGAAACTTTGCATTATATACTTTTTTTTTTTTCTCTTTTTTTTATTATATAAAAAGGGATAGATGTAACATATGCCATTATTACGAATAATGGAACGCACGTTTGACAGATGTCACTAGCACTGGCAGCGGGAAGCGGATGCATAAGGATAGCAATCTGTACCTAAAGATAATAGTATTAAATAAATGTGTCGCTCTATTAACTGTTTTAATTATTAACAATACAGGGATTTCATAAGATTCTTATAATAAATTTAAAATTACTCACAGAAATCATTGAGTTTTTAATTTACAATTACCAAACCAACACACACGCACCATTAGTAACGAAAGTCAAATTCAGTTTAAGTTTTTTTTCTAATAATGGCAGTTTGAAAATAACAATAACTCTCGTTCGGCGTGCGTCGGACTCGTCAGTGCGGTGGAACGGTATTGTATTTCATTCATTATTTCTATACAAAGGCGGGGCCGGAGCTAGAGAGCGCTTCATGTTGTAAGTGCAAGCAAAAATGAGCTTAGTGGTGGTCAGGCGGGAGTGTCCACGATAGTACAGTCGAGGACTTTTCCGCCTGCCCAGTTAAAAAAATATTTCGCATAAATCATGCGTAGGCGCCAAACCCCGCCCCCTCAAAGTTTAGGCCTATTAGAGAAGCGTCAACGTAATAAGTTACAATCTGCACTGCGCAGCTTAGTGACGTACTATCCTCTGTACACCTTTTGCGAATTTTACGGACGAACTTTGGCGCGCTTACCGGACCTTTTGAACATTGACCATTGCTCTGCTTACCTGACCTTTGATTGACTAAACGTTAACCTGTGCAATAATATTGGACTCCTGAGAACCTGTGCTAGAACATTTTGTGCATAATGTCTTCCAGAAATTTCATACACGAAGTACAAAATGAAATTATAATTTTGCATGGACAAGGATTTAACATCAGTCAAATCGCTGAGCTGAGTCCCAAAATAAAAAAAACAATATGAATCACGTTAAAATGTTTAAATTCTTAAAATGGACTTTATAGTCATAAACATAAAGTCCATTTTAAGAATTTTAAATTTTTAACGTGATTCATATTATGTTCTGCAAAAGCGGCTATTTTAGGCCCGCTGGCTAAATCAACGTTTCACCCCCCTAAACCCTGTATTTAAAATTTTATCGAAATCGTTAAAGCCGATTTAGAGAACACGCTTACAATTGCCTGTTAAATAGCATGGGATTTCATAAGATTCTTATAATAAATTTAAAATTACTCACAGAAATCATTGAGTTTTTAATTTACAATTACCAAACCAACACACACGCACCATTAGTAACGAAAGTCAAATTCAGTTTAAGTTTTTTTTCTAATAATGGCAGTTTGGAAATAACAATAACTCTCGTTCGGCGTGCGTCGGACTCGTCAGTGCGGTGGAACGGTATTGTATTTCATTCATTATTTCTATACAAAGGCGGGGCGGAGCTAGAGAGCGCTTCATGTTGTAAGTGCAAGCAAATATGAGCTTAGTGGTGGTCAGGCGGGAGTGTCCACGATGTACACCGATTACGCCAAGATTTGTGATCCGATTTACGTGACGATTTTTTTTAGTTTGATGCGTAATAGTTGTCATTTGGTCCCATAAAAATTTAACATTGTTTGACCCAGTACTTTTCATTTTATGAACATTTCTTTAAATTTATGAAAGTTTTTCGTTTATAACTTCGTCGTTTATGAACTAATTTTGATGATTCTTTTTTTATTGTAAAGGAGATATTTCAAGGGTGGTACCATGATGTACAAACCTGGACCTGGTGATGGGATCCCAGAAAAATCGAGGGCAACCCTCAAATTTCATAGGCACGTACTATTTGTTTCGTGCTTTTTCTGACGCTATTCAAATATTCGCATCTAGCAGTCATCACTTCATGTTGATAAGCTGATGATAAAAGGTACTAGGAGTTGAAAGCAATAATAAGAGAATCTTGAAGGTTAAGGGTTAGGCTTCTTGGTTGGACGTTAAATGCATAGTAAATATTTGTATAGGACTAGGACTACAACTAAAAATTAAAATATTAAAAACGTTTTTGCAAAAAAACAACCGATTTCATAAAACACCAAAAAGCGAAAAATAAACTCCAGGAGAAAAATCTGCTTCTGAAGTCGGTGGCAAAAAAACGAAATCAAACAAACAAATGTTTTTGGTGTTTTATGAAATCGGTTGCTTTTTTTGCAAAAAAGTTTTTTTTTCTATTGTATTTCGTTGCTCGTCTAAATCCCTTTGAAATTTGCGGAGCTCATGCATATTTTCTTCCATTTTTCTATGCATATTTTTTTAAAAAAAGTGAAAAATAAACTTCACAAGAAAAAGCAGCTTCTGAAGTCAGTGAGTCAGTGGCAAAAAAAACGAAATCTAACAGACAAAATGTCACCGACTTCAGAAGCTGCTTTTTCTTGTTGAAAATTGTGTGAAACTAAAGTAAATACTAATTTGTTATTTTTCTTGCTCACATGAGTAATCTTAAAAAGTACTGCAATACCGGTGCACTAGCAGCGCCGGGGCGTGTCTCTAGGCGGCTGACGGTGTTTTATTCTTGTCGTGCAGTAATTATATAATTGGTGCAAAAAATCAGTGTAAATAGTATCATTTAACTACAGTTAAAAAAAAATACATGGCAATAATAAGGAAAATAGTGTTGAACACAACATCTCCAAGAAAATTTCCACGGACTTTTTATCTGATGATAAAAAACAACAAGAGAAGCTCGTGGCTGAATAACCGCTTGGGTCGATCTTCAGCATTGAGGTATAATGTACTACGTACTACCTCAATGATCTTCAGGCACGCTTGCCTAGGCTGATCCGTGGATGGGTCCACCACACCACATGACATATCAAGTTTCCTCCGTGCCTCGGAAAACAGGTTAAGCTGTTGGACTCGGCTATCAATTGCAAATCATTGATCTTCGTCTTGAAAGTCTGACAACCAGTCTTACCAGGGGGTATCGTATTACCCAGTACTCACTGGGTTGTGGATGTCAGATAGGCAGTCGCTCCATGTAAAATACTGGTATTCAACTGCATCCAGTTAGACTAGCAGCAACTGAAAAGACGTGAACCTCAAGATAGTTGGGAAAAGGGGATTGGAAAATGACTGAACTTCTGAAAGCCGGAGAAAGTCCGCTATTAAGAGTGCTTTGGGAGCTTCTCAACCTGTCCTGTTCTCCGGGGGAACTCCAAAAGCGTGGAGATGGAGTGTGGTTGGTCTCTTCTTTAAAAAGGGGATTGTTACATATTTACAGACACATTTTGTTCCTGAGCTACGTGTGTAAGCTGTTTTCAAGAGTTACCAATCGTCTAGCGCGAAGACACGAAAACTTCCAGCCACTGGAGCAAGCCGGATTTCAAGGAATCCTCCTTAAAATCTGACTTGCTTCAGTGGTACAGCACCATAGACGATATCCACACAGTGCGTCAGATTATAAAAAAGTGCGAATAGTATAATCGGCCTCTGTGTTGTGAACTATATAAAAACTTCTTAACAAAAATTAAAACCGACTTCAACAAAAAATAAAACACAAAAAAGAGAAAAATAAACATTATAAGAAAAATCAGTTTCTGAAGTCGGTGCCTTTTGTTTGTTTTATTAAATTTTTTTGCCACCGACTTCAGAAACTGATTTTTCTTCTTCACTTTCTTCACTTTTTAGTGGTTCACATGTGCTAGCCCCTTCACAGCGTACCGGCGTGATGTTATGTTATGAACTGGTGTAAACAATAGACAGACATGAGATTTCAGCAATCCCAGTCCATTTGCTATCATTTATTAAAGAGGAGAGTTGCCTATCTCCGAAGTTCTTCATCAGATCTTCACCAAATTGAAATGGAGGAGGTACTCTTTAAAAAAAAAACTTATTTGGAAAAAAAAACCGACTTCAAAAATACAAAAAAGTGAAAAACTCAAAAACGACAAACACAAAAAAGTGAAAAACAGTCGCAAATTGGGGTCTCATCGTTGTCACGGGATTGGTTTTCATCTTATCTTCGTGGTCGCCAGCAGGCGGTGCGTGCTGATCAGAATTGCTCTGACTGATGCGACCTGGTAACTGGTGTTCCACAAGGCGGTATACTCTCTCCTCTCTTATTTTCTTTATTTATAAACTCTCTTACTGCTATCCTCAAATGCTCTTACCATCTGTACGCTGATGACTTGCAACTGTACGCACAATCAGACATTGCCAATCTTGATAATTGCATTTCAACACTCAATGCTGATCTTCGTACTATCGCAGAATGGTCTGGCAAATTTGGGGTGTCTGTTAACGTCGAAAAATGCCAGGCCATCCTCATTGGTAGCTCGTACTATTTGAGGAATGTGAGCACTAGCCAACTTGTGCCACTGATATACGAGAACTCCGTCATTTCTGTTTCACCTCACGTAAAGGAGTTGGGTCTTTACATTGACAGCAGTTTGAGTTGGGACAAACACGTCGCTCAGGTGAGTCAGAAAGTCACGTTCTCACTGCGGTCTCTCTATAGATTCAAGCATTTTCTTCCATTTAGCACGAAACTCACTTTGGTTCAGTCCCTTGTGATTCCCATTATTGACTATGCTGATGTTTGTTATTCTGATATATCCCAGGAACTTCTAAATAAATTGGATCGTCTTCTCAATGATTGTATTCGTTTTGTTTTTGGCCTTCGTAAATACGATCATATTTCTTCCTTCCGTTCTCAGCTTAAATGGCTGCCTATTCGACTCAGGAGGTCCCTCAGATCTCTCTGCATGCTTTTCTCGATTATGAACGATCCACGTGCTCCCGTTTACTTAAAATCTTATTTCAAAGTGTTGGGCAGTTGTCATAGTCGTAGTCTTCGAGCTTCCAATAACCTCATTCTCCAAATTCCTTCACACCGCACCTGTTTTTTGTCAAATTCTTTCTCTATCTCATCTATAAAGCTCTGGAACGCGCTACCCCTTGGTATTAAAAAAGCTGAAAGCAAATTCACTTTTAAAAGGAAAGTTCGTAGCCACTATTTAAATCAGACCAAATAGCCTTCAATTATTATAAGTCGAGTCATAAGTAATATTGCCTGTTAAGTTTTTCGTTTTGTTTTTGGTATTTGTTAAATATTTATTAGTTTATTTTATTTTTATATGTGTATTAGTATTAATATAAGTATATACTTTTTATTCTATTAAAGTTGACATTGTTTTTTTTTTTTAGTTATTTTGTAACCTACCACAATGTTGTCTTGATTAACCCTAAGGTTGACTGGTAGAGAATGCCTTGTGGCATTAAGTCCGCCTATGTATCATTATTGTGCATAAAGTTTAAATAAATAAATAAATAAAAACACAAAAACGACAAACACAAAAAAGTGTGAAGTTTATTTTTCACTTTTTTGTGTTTTTCACTTTTTTGTGACTGTCACTTTAGAAAATATATGAAAAACATCGTATGTGTCTTTAAAATTTGAGGGTTGCCCTCGATTTCCTTGGGATCCTATCATCAGATCCTGATTTGGTGACAATGGGACCACCTCGGGAGCATAACCTTTCGAACACAAAAATAAATATGAAAATCGGCACGTTAATGACGGGAGATATGCGATAACAAACATACAAAACAAAAAAACATACAGACGTATTATTGAGAACCTCCTCCTTTTTGGAAGTCGGTTGAAAACTACTCAAATCACTTTTTATTATTTTCTTCAAGCGTGTTTATAAAATTTGAAGAGTTCTCTCTACTCCTCCAGGATCCCATCATCAGATTGTGACTTGATGATCATGGGACCACCGGGAAAGTATACCCTTTCAAACAAAACAAAAAAAGTCAATCCAGCCATCTTCGAGTAATCGGGGAACATACATAATCTATATATATAAAAATGAAACCCGTTTTCCGTTGTCACGACTTGGCATGAAAACGGCTTGACCGATTTGGCTGATTTTTTTTTTTAAATGTTCGTTGAAGTTCAAGGATGGTTTTTACGGCGAGAAAAAATCGAATAATGGCCGGAAAAGCCCTAAAAACAGCCCTTTTCTTTTTCCCATACAAACGTTTTCTAACTAAAACATAAAATCAATTTGAGCTTTAATACCGTACCCATAAAGTTCAAGTGTTAGTGGAGAGGTTCCGGGAAGGCAAAACAATTGAGTGACGTTCAGTTGTTCAGTCAACGAATGACAACTTCAAACAGACCAAACGACATTATCACAATAATCACAAATAATTACTGTTTCTTTCCCAATAGAAAAACGATTTTTCAAATGGTGTTTGCGTATAATATAAAAATTAATTGCTGTTAGTTAGTCGCGCTAAAACTAGAGAACGGCTGGACCGATTTGTCTAATTTTGGTTTTGAAACATTTGTGGCAGTCCAGGGAAGGTTTAAAAGGTGAGAAAGTGGTAGGTAGGTAGGCAGGGTAGTAGGTAGAGTAGTAGGTAGAGTAGTAGGTAGGGTAGTAAGTAGGATAGTAGAGTAGGTAGGGTAGTCGGTAGAGTAGTAGGTAGGGTAGTAAGTAGGTAGGGTAGTAGGTAGGTCGGGTAGTAGATAGGTAGGGTAGTAGGTAGGTAGGTAGGGTAGTAGGTAAGTAGGTAGAGTAGTCGGTAGGTAGGGTAGTAGGTAGGTAGGGTAAGAGGTAGTAGGTAGGTAGGTAGTTGGTACACAGGCAGGTAGTAGGTAGGAAAAAGGGCATTGCAACGCATGCCGGGAACAGCTAGTAATATATAAAAAATAGATCCGACGAATTGAGAACCTCCTCCTTTTTGAAGTCGGTTAACAAAAGGGTATCCACTCTATCGAGACCTGCACGCGTAGCATGCCACCGTAGAAACGGGTTTTGTCGACGGAAGAATCGACAGAATGACAGATTGTAGCAAAATTTCATGTCAAATTGTATGGAAAAAGCTCTGTCTATTCTTGGTAGAATAGAGATAGAATCGCCATACTACGCGTGCTATTGCGTATCTTTTTAAATGTCAGTGGCTATCATAGTGTCCATCGATTAACTGTCAAATGTTTATGGTTTGGTACAAAATGGAACCATTAGACAGTTAATTGATGGACACTATGATAGCCACTGACATTTAAATTCCCATTCAAAAAAATCAAATCCCTGATGCATAATGTCGTAAAAAAATATGAAAATAATGACTACAACATTTTAATCTTGTGACCTGAGACTTCTTGGTTTTGGTGGTTTGGATCCTTTGATTTTAGGGTTCCGTAGCCGAATGGCAAAAAACGGATCCCTCAATATTCGTCATGTCTGTCTGTCCGTCCGTATGTCACAACCTCTTTATTCGGAAATTACTAAGACTACACAGTTCAAACTTGGTATTTATAATATGTATTCTGTGAACCGCTTCACGACTTGTGAACAAAACATTAAAAATTAAAAGATTTAGGGGGTTCCCCATACATGGAACTGACACAAATTTTTTTTTGATCGGGAACTCATTTCGTTGTTAGATACGAGTAGGCACGAGTACCTACGTACTCTGTATAGATGGCGCCTGCGCTGTAGGTGACGTTGATGGCGAGCGCGGCGGTGTCGTGCGGGCTGCGCGCGCGCGGCAGCTGGACGCCGTCGTAATGCCGCACGTGGCGCAGCTGCGCGGCCAGCAGCGCGGCGGCCGCGCGCGCAGGCTCGCTGCCCCACAACAGCAACACGTTCACTGCGCCGCCGTTGTACGACACACTGCGCCGCCCCAGCTGCACCGGCCCCCGTGCCGACAGCCGATCTGCCAAACATGATTGTCAAAATACCTGTGTCAAGATGAAGATAATAATATAGCTTATAACCTTTCTCGATAAATCGACTATCCAACTTATTAAATTGAGTTTTATCGTACTCGTAACAAACAAAAAATCTTACCTTTCCTCTTTATAATACCTATTAGATTAGATTGACTTCGATTATATTATTAAAGTAACAATTACTATAGGTATCTCTTACTGTTTAATACAGTAACACCTTGTACTTGTAAACATTATGGTGCAGTAAATATTTTGAATTTGAATTTCTCCGGAGCCCCCAGAGGCCAGAATGTCAGTATTAACTAGAGGTCAGAAAAAACGTATGTGTGAACAAAGTATACAAGGTGGGAGTGACAACCCTGCGGTTGCCAAGCAAACTACAAACGACTGGTCTGATCACCCAAGAGTTTTAGGGTTGCTTGAAAAACCAAAGGATTGCACTGAGTTAAGGTTTGTCAATAAAAAAGAATGGAATAACCAAACTAATACATTACTAAATTATGACTCAACAAATTGCATACTAAGAGTAAATCAATCTTACCGATTACAATGCGCACGAGATGCCTTTGTACGGGAGTTGGCTAATTACTGCAACCAAATGAAACTTGATAATGTGTACATTGTACAAAGTAGTGAAAACATTGAGCTAACAAGAGAGTTAGTTCAAAACATAAATAAAACACCTAGTTGGTCTGGACCACGTTTATATATTATAAAAGGTGTAAAAGTAATAAATGATAACGATACGAAACGTATCATCTTAAACGACTACCACTTATTACCGAGTAGCGGCCACGCCGGTATACGACGAATGATAAATAATATAAAACGCCGCTATTCTTGGCCAAAATTAGAAATTGACGTCAAGGATTTTGTAAATCGCTGCGACAAATACAAGCGACAGAAACATTTTCGGAACATAAAACAGCCAATGGTCCTGACTGACACAGGCCATTCGGCGTTTGATAGAGTATTTTTAGATTTAGTTGGGCCCTTAAGTAAGGATAGTGATAATTATATGTATGTACTCACACTTCAGTGTGATCTAAGTAAGTATGTAGAAGCTTATCCGCTTAGAAATAAGGATTCAGTTTCAGTGGCGACGGCTTTCATTAATAATTTTGTATTGCGATATGGCATTCCTAGAAATATTATATCAGATCGCGGAACCGAGTTCGTATCGAAAGTAATGAATGAAGTATGTAAAACATTAAAAATAACTCAACAAACATCTACTGCATATCATCATCAAACAATAGGAGGTCTAGAAAATACACATAAAAATTTACTGTCATTCCTACGCATACAAACAGAGAACCAACCCCAAAATTGGAGTTTATGGCTACCATATTGGTGTTTGCTTTTAACACAACTGTACATACAGAAACTAAATACACTCCATATGAACTCGTATTTGGAAAACATTGCAATTTACCAAGTAATTTAACTTCAGATATTGAACCGCTTTATAACTATTACGATTACCCACAACAACTCAGATACAGACTTCAAAAGTCACAGTACGACGCAAGACAAAATTTAATTGTTAGTAAACAGGTCAGAAAAAGTAAATATGATTTGTATACCAACCCTGTTACATACAGTACCGGTGACATGATACTACTTAAGAATGAACAAGCTGTAAACAAATTAGATCCATTGTATATAGGACCATACCAAGTTATAGAAGATTGTAATCCTAATTTAAAGATAATGTATAAAGGTAAAGAAGTTATCTATCTATATCTATGACTGTATTTCGTTACTCCGAAGTTCGAAATACCGATGTACGGTATACAGAAAGTTTGTGACTCCGAATTACGTGAGTCAGAATGTACGCTATGACGAAGTACGTTATTCAGAAAGTTCGTTACTCCGATGTACGTTACTCCGAAAGTTTGCTACTACGAAGTACTGTATTCAGAATGTTCGTCACTCCGATGTACGTTACTCCGAAAGTTTGCTACTACGAAGTACTGTATTCAGAATGTTCATTATCGCGAAGTACGGAACTCCGAAAGTTTGCTATGACCAATTACTCAATAATAATTGAGAATA
Organism: Diarsia brunnea; assembly: GCA_949774965.1. NCBI lineage: Eukaryota > Metazoa > Arthropoda > Insecta > Lepidoptera > Noctuidae > Diarsia > Diarsia brunnea. The sequence goes on from OX459000.1 coordinate 95,673, forward strand.
TTTCTCTTCGAGATTCTGAGAGAGTATTTCGAATTAGTCGAATATTATGAATGTACACAATGTGAGGATAAATGATCTATAACAGTGTACAAATAAAAAATCGTAATTTAAATAAGTAAAAGCAGTTTAATCAATTCAAAATAATCTTAAAACATGGGGTAATAAAAAACTATAGTAACTTTTTTATACACTAAAATTGAAAATAATATAATTTAATTGTAATATATAAAATAAAAATCAAGATTTAAAATAAATGATGTATGCCAGACCGCGTAAATATTCCTTTAAGGAAACGGTGTCTTTCTTGACCATAATTATGCTCTTTGATCTTGTTTGTGAGCTATTTCTTTTGCGTTTCGTAATGTTTGTCGTTATTCTTTCTATTTCCAAAATGGTATTTTATTGTTCTTTTAATAATTTTACTAATGTTTTATATATATATTCTACTTTTTAGGGTTCCATACCTCAAAAGGAAAAAACGGAACCCTTATAGGATAACTCACGTAGTCATGTGTCTGTCTGTATGGTCGACCATCCCCCCCCCTTATCTCCGAAACTACTGAGCCTAAAATTTTGAAAAAAAAAACAGAAATTAGTTCAACGCTTATAAATTGTAGAAAAATCTATAAGAAGTCTATGGTGCTAAAATAACATAGAAAATCTCTCAATATCTACTACAATGGTACGGAACCCTTCAAGTCCGACTTACACTTGGCCAGTTTTTTCTATTGAGCAGACTGTTTCAACGGTTGTGCCAATTTTCAATTGAATTCTGTGTAGTTGGTATATTCATGTTTACGCAATCTAACACAGACCACATCCGAGGAGGGAATCTAAAGTAATAATAATGATCTAATTAAAAAAAAAAATACTTTTAAAACCTATTTGCACAATAATCATCATTAATAATACTTGACTTATTCGAAATACTCTCTTAGAATTTCGATGAGGAATTTTCTTAATTACTATTGAGTAATTGGTCATAGCAAACTTTCGGAGTTCCGTACTTCGCGATAATGAACATTCTGAATACAGTACTTCGTAGTAGCAAACTTTCGGAGTAACGTACATCGGAGTGACGAACATTCTGAATACAGTACTTCGTAGTAGCAAACTTTCGGAGTAACGTACATCGGAGTAACGAACTTTCTGAATAACGTACTTCGTCATAGCGTACATTCTGACTCACGTAATTCGGAGTCACAAACTTTCTGTATACCGTACATCGGTATTTCGAACTTCGGAGTAACGAAATACAGTCTATATCTATACATATAATAAATCTGTAGAAAAATCTGTTTTGTACATCGAAAATATTTAAAAAAAAAATTGTCAGGGTATTAAAGTATAACCAACAGAACACATTTCCAGCATTTTTGTCTGTTTGTCTGTTTCGATGACTAAGCATCACGTCAAATTTACGAAACGAATGTAAATAACTTTTATACATAAATATTGTGCGTAGCTTGGGCTATTACTTAGTCTTTGTTTCATCGTAATCGGTGCTCTCTATCAAAAGATATATGCATTTATAGTTTTCAAGAATAACTTATCATTATGGTCAAGAATGAGACAAGCAACGACATCTATTGAACGAATATGATATGATACTTATTTATAAATGCCTTCACAAGATAACTTTAAATAAGTAAAGATAGCAAAAGGTACGTAGATATTAGTCTAAATGACGCTGTTTTCAAAATCTACATAGCCTAAACCCTATAGTGTGTTTGATCGCTCTTTTTTAGCAGTTTATCTTCGTCTTCGACAGATGGCGTTATTCATTTGATGTCATTTTCTGAACCGCGGTGTTATTAAATAAACATATGTTTCATGAATAGTCAACAAATAAAGATTTACCAATTACACAGTATAAAAATACTATTTTTTTTAAACTAAATTAAAATTGGATAAAACCCACGACATATTTTGTTTGTACCGTGTGGGAATCGAACCTGCGACACGCAGTGCTACTGTTAATCGTCCAGCCACTGCACCAAACATGTCTTTATATAGATGTGGTGTGTTGTTAGCCCTATGTGACGAGGCCGCGGTATTTCTTTCAAACAACCCGCAGCCCCGACGGGCGTCGGTCCTTGGGGGCCCCTTCAATGTTGCTGACATCCCTTTAAGACGCGCGTGGACCACGAACGCGCCTCCATCGTCATAGGACTGACGAACGATTAACTAGCCCGTTACTCACCGTTCACAGGCCCGCGCCTACGGTGGCCGGAAGCCATCACGTGGCCCCCGATGCCCGGAGCGTCTCCCGCGGCGGCTGGGAAGAGGGGTTGTATCCCTCTTACGTTCACCTCTTTCGCTAGCATTACTGCTTCGCAGAAGGAGGTGACGGCGTTCCATTTCAGATTCGATGTCCCAGATTCGGTACAGGTACCTCTCGAAACAGCCTCTAATCCCCCCTTTTTTGTGGTTCGTAAATTATCAAATGACTCATCCCGCTCTGGGCGGAGCGGAAGAAAGTGTCAGACTTCTACTGACTAAAAACCACCCACGTTTCTTCTTAGCTCTTTGTGTTTCGGGGCCGTGGTATCTCTTGCGGACAACCGTCAGCCCCGGCAGACGACGGCAGCAACAATTAAGGGGTCCTTTGGGGCCCCTTAATTGTTGGGCGTGTAGTGTGTAAGACTAATGTGTGTGTGCACATCTGTATCTTAATATTACGTATCATACATATTATAAGGACTAAACGTACGCTAAGCGCAGTAATATACGATACACCAATGAAGGCACTTGTTTCAATCATCTTCCCGAACCGACAACCTTACAATAGCTTAGCTTAGTTTTTTTATAATAATTGATGAACCTGCCATCTTTGAGATATTTGTACAATTTTATTATTACGAGGGTCGAGATTGAAAGACACGAGCGACAGTGCCATCTGTTAGCTTTTGTATTAACTACTACAGAGGTTTGTAATTGAATGGTCGACGGCTCGAATAGGGATTTATTAAACAGAGGTCTTTAACTAGAACTATAGTAAAAATTAAGATAAGCTAATTGATTATGAAAATTGGGATTTCAATGATTGCTCACTTGAAATTAGGCTGTATAAGAGACGTCATTGCACAATGTTGTGAAGATGGCGGCGAATACGATTTCAATGGTCAATAACACAATTTATAATCTGAAATTACAACTAAATCAGTTTCTTTATGTAATTATAAACTAAAAAAGTCATAAGATCATTTTGTAGAACAATTTATTAGTAGAAAACCCGTTCTCTGTATTAAATCCTTTAATTAGCCGGAAATAGTTAAGTAACATTCTGTTGTAAAAAGTAATGTTGAGGTAACAACCCATGCATTCCTATCATGATTGATTATTACTTATCTGTGACATGTGTGTATAGTATTTTAATAATCTGTGGTTGGTTCTAACTTGGCTAGAATATCTGTAATGACAAGATGTGTTTCCCTCATGTTTTCTAATAATAAATATTTTAGAAGTACAATGTGGCTTTGGAATAATAATATAAAACAACATCAATAATAGTTATGGGCCCAGTCCCAACGAAAGTGAAAGAAAAGGAATATAAGGTACGATTACAGAATAATTACTCGATAGAACAAAAGGAAGAAGAAAAATAAGATGGAGTCAGTAAAGTTTAAGATAGAACCATTCTGCGGAAAAAACTTTGCTACGTGGGCGTTTCGCATGAAAAGTATTCTCACTGAAAATGATTGCTTAGCGGCAATTCAGAGTGAACAGTTTGTTGTTAAAGTTGAAAATAAGAAACTCGAGTCAAGGGCGCAGGCATTACTAATTGCCGGTGTGGCGGACTCCCACATTGATTATTTAAAGAAGAATTCGGCCTATCTTATGTGGAAAAGCTTAGAGGAAAATTTTATGAAAAAGAGTACTGTTGGGACTTTGTTTTTAAGGCGAAAATTATCGGAAATAAAGTACAATGAAAAGAAGGCTCTTCAAGACCACTTAATTGAGATTGAAGGAATATTCAATGAATTAGAAGGAGCTGAGGTTAAATTATCTGAAGAAGAAAAAATAAACTATTTGTTACTATCAATGCCAGAAAGTTATAATATAGTAATCTCATCGCTTGAAACCCAGAGTGAGATAACATACATTTTTGCAAAGAGAAGGTTATTGGCAGAGGACGAGAGGCGCCAAGGGCATAATAAAAAGGCAGATACAAATCCACAAGCGGCATTTAATTGTTACACCTGCGGGAAACCAGGACATAAGAAATTCCAATGTAGAATGAATAGAGGACGTGGATACCTAGGTCAAGCAGATATCAGACAAGGAAATTATAACAGACAACAAGAAAATACCAGGCAAGGATATGACACGAGAGAACGTGGAAGAGGAAGTAACTGGAGAAATGGGTATAGACGAGGAAATGGACCTGGCAACCGTGGAGACAACTGGACAAGAGGGCAAAGTGATGCAAATTTAGCAGGTAACAATACAGCACAGAACAATGCATTCCTGAGCTATGAAGAGCAAGGTAATATATTCAATGATAATTATAAGATAGAGTTTTGTGTAGATTCTGGATGTACTGAGCATTTAATTAATACGAAAGAACATTTTGAAAATTATGTTGAATTAAAGGTTCCAATTAAAATTGCTGCAGCCAAGAATGGAATAAATTTAGAAGCTATAGGTGTTGGTAATTTGCAAGTAAAAAGTATAGTAGGTACAAGGGAAAATGAGTGTTATATAAATAATGTTTTGTATGTACCAGAATTAAGGAAAAAATTATTAAGTGTATCTAAAATGGAAAGTGCAGGTATGAAAGTAGTATTCAATCAAGGAAAAGTAAGAGTGTACACTCATGACAATTTGTTGTTAATTGGAGATAAACATAAAACTTTATATACTGTGCTTTTTGAAACTAATCGACAAACATGTAATTTTACTTGTAAAACCAAAGAAGATGAGATTGAATTATGGCATAGGAGGTTTGGCCATTTAGGTAATACTAATTTGAATTTATTAGTTAGGAAAAATATGGTTGATGGTTTATCAGGATTAAAAAATAAAACAATAGAAAATGACTTGTGTGAACCATGTGTTTTAGGTAAACATTGTAGACAGCCATTTAATAAACCAGGGTATAGAGCTAGACAACCTTTAGAACTCGTACACACTGACGTTTGTGGGCCAATCTCTCCAAGTACATATGATGATAAAAAATATTTTGTAACATTCATTGACGATTACACACACTTTACAATGGTTTACTTAATGAGAAATAAATCAGAGGTTTTTGAGCATTTTAAACATTATTACTATTTGGTAATAAATCATTTTAATATTAATCTTTATAAATTGCGATTAGACAATGGGCGTGAATATCTCTCTAATGATTTTAAAGACTTTTGTAATAGGAATGGCATAGTCATGCAACATACAGTAGCATATAACCCAGAGATGAATGGTGTGGCTGAACGCATGAATAGGACACTTATGGACAAAGCACGGACAATGTTAATTGATTCTGAAATGAAAAAGGAATTTTGGGGAGAAGCCGTATTATTCTCAGCCTATGTGACTAACCGAAGCCCAGTTTCAGGAAGAGAGCAGACTCCTAGTGAACTATGGGAAAATAGGAAGCCTGATGTGTCAAATTTAAGAATTTTTGGATGTACTGCATATAATCATGTACCTAAAGAATTAAGAAAAAAGCTGGATGATAAAGGTAAAAAGATGATAATGATAGGATATGCTATTGGCGGATATAAACTCTATGATGAAGAAACAGGATCAGTCATCATCGCAAGAAATGTTGTTTTTGATGAGAGAAGAAAAAATACTGAGAAGAATATTCACTTACCTAGATATGATGATCAAGAAGACACAGGAAAATCTGAAAAAGAACTTACAAATAAAATGTATGAGGAAAGTATGGAAGAAAAAGAACATGGCAGAAACTTAGGTGAAGAAAAGAAATTTAGTAACCAAGAAAATGTAAGAAGTATAGAAAAAGAAGATACTGCAGAAATAGGAAAAGGAAATTCAGAGGGTCAAGAAACAGGAAGAGTAAGAAGACAATCTAAGAAACCGACATGGCAAGAAGACTACATAATGAATTTTGAAGATGACATTGATGCATTTTATGCTTTATTTTGTGATGAGGACAATATTCCATACACTTATGAAGAAATAAAAGGAAGAGAAGATGAAAAGGAATGGATGATAGCTGTAAGAGAAGAATTAAAAGTATTAAAAGAAAGTGAAACTTTTGAAGTAACCCAAAGGCTAGAAGACCAAAAAATATTGGATGCAAAGTGGGTTTTTACAAAGAAGAATACAGGAACAGACAGTATTTTTAAAGCAAGACTAGTAGTGAGAGGTTTTCAACAAGAAGGTCAATTTGAAGATATATACTCACCAGTATTAAGAATGCAAACTTTAAGAACTCTTTTATCAGTGGCTGCTAACAAAGATTATCATATAAGTCAGATGGATGTGAAAGGAGCATTTTTATATGGACGCATAGACGAAGAGGTGTATCTTAAACCACCAGAAGGAATGAACATCAAGTCAGGATTGGTACTCAAGTTGAAAAAGTCCTTATATGGCCTAAAGAAATCACCAAAATATTGGTATGAAAAATTTAATGAGACTATAACATCTTATGGTTTTATGAGATCAAATAATGACTATTGCTTGTATACTAAAGGGGAATTATACTTACTTCTATATGTAGACGATTTATTAATTTTTGGTTCAAGTCTGAGAGATATTGATAATGTTAAATGTTTTCTTAAAACTAAATTTAGAATGAAAGATCTAGGTAATGACAATTTAGTGTATTTAGGAATTTCTATTAAAAGGACATCTGAAGGGATTTCTGTTGACCAATCCAACTATTTGTTTAATATTTTAAAAAGATTTAGCATGCTAGATTGTAATGGGTGTGACACGCCAATGGATGCTAATTTTAAGTATGATGAAAATTCTGAGATTGATTTATCTTTAGAAAAACAATGTCGTTCATTGATAGGTTCACTTATGTATGCAACGATAGGTTCAAGACCTGATTTAGCAGCATCTGTTTATTATTTAAGTAGGTTTCAATCCAAGCCAAGTGCTGATTTATGGAGAAGTTTAAAGCGATTGTTACGTTATGTTAAGAAAACTGTAAATGTTTCTTTAATGTATACCAAAAATAATTCTAGTATGCCTTTATTAGCTTATGCTGATGCTGATTGGGCTAGGGATTCTGATAGAAAGTCCACATCTGGATATTTAATTAAAGTTTTTAATAATACTGTTGTATGGAAATCTCGTAAACAAAACACTGTAGCATTAAGCACAACAGAGGCAGAGTTTGTTGCATTATGTGAATGTATAATGGAAACATGTTGGATGATTAAGTTACTTGCTGATTTGAATATAAAGGTAGATAATGTTGTAATTTTTGAAGATAATCAAAGTACAATTAAAGCCATTAAGAATCCTGATCAAAAGAGATTGAAGCATGTAGATGTAAAATATAATTTTATAAAACAAAAGGTTGAAGAGAATTTGATTTCTGTGAAATATATTAATACTAAGAGACAATTTGCTGACATTTTAACAAAACCTGTAACTAAGAGTGTATTTAATAGTTTGTGTGAAGGTTTAAATTTATGTATAGGAAAGGCATGTGTTGAGAAAGAGTGTTGAGGTAACAACCCATGCATTCCTATCATGATTGATTATTACTTATCTGTGACATGTGTGTATAGTATTTTAATAATCTGTGGTTGGTTCTAACTTGGCTAGAATATCTGTAATGACAAGATGTGTTTCCCTCATGTTTTCTAATAATAAATATTTTAGAAGTACAATGTGGCTTTGGAATAATAATATAAAACAACATCAATAATAAGTAATGAACCTATTAATTAGATATTAACTTAATAACGCCTTCGCATTAATATTGGTATTGTTTTATTGTTAAATAATGATTAGAATCAATTGTGAAGTATTTTAGTATTGTTTATTAGTTTCAACTGATTAAGTAATTAATCACAATACTGAGTGCGTGGTACTTCCGCTAGACGGGCTAGACGTGTGTGGCGAAAGATGGACGCACATGATCTCGCGTTTAGCAAATAAATGCAATATTAAGTAAATTAAAGTGGTTTTTGATGTGATTAATAATAATTAGTCCAAAAGAGAATTGTAACATGATTTAAAAGGAGTTTCTTCAACCCATTCTTCTCCATAATAACAACGATTTGTGTGAATGGGTCTCAACCTCTGAAAAGTTTTAAGGGCCTGTAAATGGACTATTGTAAATAAACGTTTGGTGTTTGAGTCAAGTATTGTGTGTGATTTCAACTATCCATTTACCCATCTGTCACGAAGAGGAATATAAGGCGAAGACAATATGGCGGAGGCCATTGATATTTAGGAGCAGCGTTCCTCAAGTGGTTTTCCCGCCGTTACATATAGGGACATATACGCAAAAAATTTGGCTGGGAAATGACGTTTTTCTTGAGGTCAAAAATCACATTTTACGGTAAAACTCAAAGTAGCACTCTTAAAACATTGTGCTATTGGATGCTTTGAATAGTAAACGGGTCATGGAGGTAATTTAAGTAAAGCTATAACCTGAAAAACTAGTATTTACAAAGACAGCTGTGAAAAATTTGGAACTTTGACCCCCAATATCTCCGTAACTAGGGGGTTCCCAGGTATGGTCTAGAACACAAAAATAATCGCGTGGTGGGGAGAACAAGTGCCCTTCGTTTGCGTTAAGGGTACTTTTAAACCCTATCTATACTAATATTATAAAGCTGAAGAGTTTGTTTGTTTGTTTGTTTGTTCGGGGTAAACTCTGGAACTACTGATTGGAATTAAAAAAATCTTTTAGTGTTGGATAGACCATTTATCGAGGAAGGCTTTAGGCTATATAACATCACGCTACAATCAATAGGAGCGGAGCATAAATGAAAAATGTTGCAAAAACGGAAATAGATATTCCTTTTTGAGAACTTCCGTTGCGTGCGCTGCGAAAACGGTTTACGTAAATACTATGTATCAAGAAATTGTTCCCCTTTAAAAGTTCTAAAAAAAAGTCTGCGATAGCATATGTATCTTTTAAGATTGACTCACTGTAACCATTTTTTAATAATTAAACGTTAGGTTAAAAATAATGATATTTTGCGAAGCTTATTTAACCCATATGGTATTAATCTATATCTATATAAATGTGTTTGTTAGCCCGGAAATTTAATATAGAATATTTGTGCCCTATACTCTATACAGTTTAAACAAATATCTTAGAAGATATCGTAATGTAAAAACATACGGGCGATAAAATAATTGGATTGAAGATTCTGGCCTCTGGGGGCTCCGGAGAAATTCAAATTCAAAATATTTACTTCACCATAATGTTTACAAGTACAAGGTGTTACTGTATATTAAACAGTCAGAGATACCTATAGTAATTGTTACTTTAATAATATAATCGAAGCCAATCTAAACTAATAGGTATTATAAAGAGGAAAGGTATTACTATTATTACCCATTTACATCAAGCGTGGCATATTCCAGGGAGACTCTCTGTCACCTTTGTTGTTCTGTCTGGCAATTAACCCAATCTCATTAATCCTAAACAAATATGAAATGAAAGGATACAAACTCAAAGATAGCTTCTGGGTAAATCACTTATTGTACATGGATGACTTAAAAGTATACGCCAACAATAAAAACAATTTAAAAGTTTTGTTAGACAGTGTTGAAATATTCACAAACGATATAGGTATGAGTTTCGGTTTAAATAAATGTAATACTATACACATTAGATCAGGACACAGGAATAATACAATAGGTGAAGGACATATACTACTGAGTGGAGATACATTTGAACAACTAGGAATAGATAGGAGATATAAATATTTAGGAATACACGAATCTGGTAAGATAGAACATAGTCAAATTAGGGAACAGGTTACAAAAGAATATTTTAAGAGGACTAAAAAGCTACTGAACACTCATTTAAGCGCACGAAATATCATAAAAGGGATAAATACTTTTGCAATACCAGTCCTACTGTACTCATTTGGAATTATAAATTATAAGAATAGTGATTTGAAAGCAATAGATATAAAGACAAGAAAATTATTGGCAATTAAAAAAGCACAGAGACAAAAAGCAGATGTAGAAAGATTATACTTACCGATAATAGAAGGGGGCAGGGGGTTAATAAATACACAAAATATGTATAAAACACAGATACTTAAATATAAACATTACTTGGAAAGAGAGAATGACGATTTAATAAAGGTGATAGTTCAACATGATAAAACTAGAGATAAGTATTCAATAATAAAAGAAGCACGAGAAATAGAAAGAGAACTACAACTACCACAAAATAATATACATACAGACGCAGAAATAAAACAAGCAATAATCAAGAAGCAAAACGATAAGTGGAGAAATAAGCAATTACATGGACAGTTTCCTAAAGCAGTCTTGGACCAAGCTAATATAGACAAAGAAAATTCGTTCAAATGGAGAAGCAACAAATTTCACCCTCCATAGAATCAGCAATATTTGCCATACAGGACCAGGCTGTTGTGACGCGTCAACATCAACGTGACATTTTTAAAATAGATATAGATGGTAAATGTCGCCTATGCGCCAGCAAAGACGAAACGACGCAGCACATCATCTCAGGATGCGAAAAGTTAGCAGGCACGTATTATGTCAAGAGGCACAACAACTTGGTTCAGTATGTCCACTGGTGTTTGGCAAGAAAACATAATATCGAGGTGTCGAGTCTTTGGTGGAAAGAAGCGTTAACACAACCGCAAGTTAAAGAAAATGTACAGGCTAAAATCATGTGGGAAATACCTATACAGACTGATATTACCGTAACACATAATAGACCAGATTTAATATATGTAGACAAGACCAACAATACCACATTTTTAATAGATATAGCAGTACCTTCAGACTACAACATAGGAGCTAAAGAAATAGAAAAATTAAGCAAATACCACCTTTTGAAGACAGAAATTCGGCGTTTATGGAATACTCAAACCACAGTTGTCCCAATAGTAGTAGGAGCTACAGGCATTATTAGTAAAAAATTACAAAAATACATAGACCAACTGAATACAGCAATAGACATAACAATCCTACAAAAACAAGCATCCATACACACAACCACCATACTCAGTAAGGTATTGGGAGACACTATGTTTGCCAGTAGTACACCTCGCACACGACAGACCACACCAGACACACAACAATCATCACACACAGTAGACTCTCTGCAATCATCCGTCAGTACCTCACACACACCAAATACACAAAGTCTTTCATCAACCACACAAAGTACAATCCGCACACGAAGAAGGAGATAGGGGGAAATATATATCTTTTTTCCTGCGGGATGCAGGATGGGATATCTATTCAAAAACCGACGTAAGGTCGAGTATCGGAAAACCGAAAAAGAAACATAAAGAGGAAAGGTAAGATTTTTTGTTTGTTACGAGTACGATTTAACTCAATTTAATATGTTGGATAGTCGATTTATCGAGAAAGGTTATAAGCTATATTATGTGTATATTATGTGTTGCGTGGGTCAGCTAGTATAGATATAAAGATAGACGATGTGCCATTTGCATTCCGCAAGTTTTAGTACATATCCAGGCGGCGCGATTTTTCGAGACACGGAGGGTATGTTATTAGAAGAAAATTCTAATCAAGACTAGCAACACCTCGATGGGCTATAAAAGGAAGGTGCCTGGCGGAACTCGTCCATTTGCTCATCGGTCGTCACAGAGTGCAGAAGCTCTGCCCGAACTACAGTGATTGTTACCATGGTGGCAAAATTTGTTATTTTTGCCGATGACATCGCCCTCTTTTTCTATGGGCACAGCTGGGAGGATGTCTTTCATACTGCTCAAAAAGAATTTAACCAAGTCTGCGAATGGCTGCGATTAAACATATTAACTTTGAATGTTACTAAGACGAAATATGTCACGTTTGCCCACAGGTCAAATCAACTGCCTCCTCCTTATCTTGGTATTGCCTGTCATGCTTGTGTTTTGGGACCACGTTTGTGGCGTCAACGTCAACTGTTGATCCAACTCAGATAGAACATCTCCACTAACTATAACCATTCCCTATACTGTTTTTGCATAATTTTGTGCCCGAACCACAATCATTCTTCAATCATGCTCACACCAAATACTATATCAACCACTCTTGCACCACAGTCACTCATACAACCTCCTACGCATACATTCCAAATCTCATATTGTTCATACACACTCTCCAGCGAATCACATGCGTTCAATATTTCCACAATTATTCTGTACTAGCTGTGCCCGCGACTTCGTTCGCGTGCTTGTCGGAAACTAAAATGCGTCGCTTAGATAAAAGTACGTTAAATCATTGCCCTGCGTTAACTTACTGCCGCTGTAGAAAATAAGAAGAGGGTAATGCAAAGTACTGACTATGTCTAATACTAAAGTTTAGATGGATGGGTGTTTGTTAATCAACCACGTCAGAACGGCCGAACGGATCTTGAAGAAATTTGAAACAGGTACATTATAGTCGACAGGTACAGTCGTTGGCGCGTTCGTGTTCCACGCGCGCCTCAAAGATATGTCAGCAACAATTAAGGGGTCCTTTGGGGCCCCTTAATTGTTGCTGCCGTCGTCTGCCGGGGCTGACGGTTGTCCGCAAGAGATACCACGGCCCCGAAACACAAAGAGCTAAGAAGAAACGTGGGTGGTTTTTAGTCAGTAGAAGTCTGACACTTTCTTCCGCTCCGCCCAGAGCGGGATGAGTCATTTGATAATTTACGAACCACAAAAAAGGGGGGATTAGAGGCTGTTTCGAGAGGTACCTGTACCGAGTCTGGGACATCGAATCTGAAATGGAACGCCGTCACCTCCTTCTGCGAAGCAGTAATGCTAGCGAAAGAGGTGAACGTAAGAGGGACACAACCCCTCTTCCCAGCCGCCGCGGGAGACGCTCCGGGCATCGGGGGCCACGTGATGGCTTCCGGCCACCGTAGGCGCGGGCCTGTGAACGGTGAGTAACGGGCTAGTTAATCGTTCGTTAGTCCTATGACGATGGAGGCGCGTTCGTGTTCCACGCGCGTCTCAAAGGGATATCAGCAACATTAAAGGGGCTCCCATGGACCGACGCCCGTCGGGGCTGCGGGTTGTTCGAAAGAAATACCGCGGCCTTGACACATAGGGCTAACAACACACCACATCTATATAAAGACATGTTTGGTGCAGTGGCTGGACGATTAACAGTAGCACTGCGTGTCGCAGGTTCGATTCCCACACGGTACAAACAAAATATGTCGTGGGTTTTATCCAATTTTAATTTAGTTTAAAAAAAATAGTATTTTTATACTGTGTAATTGGTAAATCTTTATTTGTTGACTATTCATGAAACATATGTTTATTTAATAACACCGTGGTTTAGAAAATGGCATCAAATGAATAACGCCATCTGTCGAAGACGAAGATAAACTGCTAAAAAAGAGCGATCAAACACACTATAGGGTTTAGGCTATGTAGATTTTGAAAACAGCGTCATTTAGACTAATATCTACGTACCTTTGGCTATCATTACTTATTTAAAGTTATCTTGTGAAGGCATTTATTAATAAGTACCATATTCGTTCAATAGATGTCGTTGCTTGTCTCATTCTTGACCATAATGATAAGTTCTTCTTGAAAACTATAAATGCATATATCTTTTGATAGAGAGCACCGATTACGATGAAACAAAGACTAAGTAATAGCCCAAGTTACGCACAATATTTATGTATAAAAGTTATGTAAATTCGTTTCGTAAATTTGACGTGATGCTATAAACAGACAAACAGACAAAAATTCCAAAAATGCTGGAAATGTGTTCTGTTGGTTATACTATAATACCCTGACAATTTTTTTTTAAATATTTTCGATGTACAAAAAAGATTTATACCATACCTACTCTAAAAAGCTTATTTTATTCACGCAAAACAGTGAATAAAAAGTCCTTTTATTCACTGTTTTGTTTTTATTCACTATTTTGGTGTTTGAATTTGGAACACAAAAATATATCCGGTCTCTATTTCAATGCTTACATAAACTCCTTGAGCTAAGATTCGAAATTCAAAACTCTTTGGTGCAAAAAAATTCTCGAGATTTGATTGGTCGATATTTGCGACAAGGAGTTTGGCATTAGATTAATAATAGTATATTATGCAACTTGTCATTGTCATTGCTCTAATTGTAATGTCCATTTCAATTAATGTAACAATTCTTATTTCTTGATTAAATTTCTATTTCCGCTTAAATTATGTCTTTTCTCGTAGTCATGATATAAAGTATAGTATGCAACTCCTGAATAAAGTACGAATTTATATCGAGGGCCATGAATCACTCGCGTCGTTCAGGATTCTAACAGTTGAATCACTCGCTGCGTTCGTGATTCAATCATTAGAATCCTTCACTTGCTCGTGACTCATTTACGGCCCTCGCTTTAAATCCGTCTTTTATTCACTAGTTGCATAATATACTATTTTCTACAGATTTATTATATGTATAGATAGATAGATATAGATTTTAATTTATTGTTTTTTGTTTTTTCTGTGTGTTTAACGTAACTTCTTGCACTTTTCTTATATTATGCAAAACCATTTTAATTAGAGTAGTCACAGCCGGCAAATGGCTGCGGGAGGGCCCTGGCGACTTGTAATACAGGTTTTTTTTAGATACCTACGTCAAGCACCAGTCTCTCACAATGTTAATTCCGTGTTCGTGCTCCATTGTAACCCTAGCTTTAAGTAACTTGTGTGGAGAAAATAAATTTTATATTATTATTGTCGTTAATTCAAATTTTTACTAGTAACGTACTACGCGTACGCCCACGCATGGCTCAAATATGGTATCATTTTATGGGGCAACAGTACTGACGCGCCCACGCTATTTACCCTACAAAAAAAGCTAATTAGGATTTTAGTAAATATTGAAGTCAGCGATAGCTGTAAGCCCCACTTTCAAGAATTATACATCTTGTCCCTACCATCTCTATCTCTATATATATATTATATATATATTATATATAAATATATATAACTCAAAGGTGACTGACTGACTGATATAGTGATCTATCAACGCACAGCCCAAACCACTGGACGGATCGGGCTGAAATTTGGCATGTAGGTAGATGATATGACGTAGGCATCCGCTAAGAGAGGATTTTGATCAATTCTACCCCCAAGGGGATAAAATAGGGGATGAAAGTTTGTATGAAACTCTGTCAATTTTAAACCGATCGGGCTGAGACTTTGCATGCATAAAGTTACTATGACGTAGGCATCCCATAAGAAAGGATTTTGATAAATTCCACCCCTAAGGGGATAAAATAGGGGATGAAAGTTTTTATAAATCTTCTTAGATTTTCGACTGATTGAACTGAAATTAAAGATTGGAGTTACTATGATGAAGACGTCCGCTTAAATAGGATTTTGATAAATTCAACCCCCATGGGGATAAAATAAGGGATGATGGAGGATGTAAATGTATTAGTTTGAATCCAAAATAATTTTTAGTTCTAAATGTTGACAATAGATGGCGTTAGTAGTATTTTTAAAGAAGAAAGAAAAAGAAAGAAAAGTATTTATTAGACTCACACAGGACAAAACAAATAACAGATGGTTGAATTAACAATAAAACAAAAGTATATAAAAAATATATACTTTTGTTTTAACTGCCTCCGTGGTCGAGTGGGATACCGTGGCCCCGGACACAAAGGACTCATATAACGAACATTGGTGGGTTTTAGTTAGTAGAAGTCTGATAATGCCTTCCGCTCCACCTAGAGCGGGAGGAGTCATTTGATGATTTCTCACCCTCCAAAAAGTCTATTGGTGATTTCCTTCAAAATAAAAGGCGCTCACATGTTTGTATGAAAGTTATGATTTTTTTTTGTACTACCGACCTGAAATTTAGTAAGTCTAGAGTTTCTAAGACTACCTAAAAATTGGTAGAGAGAAAGAGTATACATAGTTAAGACATGTCAGGTAACAACAGATTTTACGACATGGCTGGTTTAAGGGAATATAATCAAGATTGGCATTTGGCATTCGATTTGACATAGTACATCCAGAGGCAGTCCCAATATCAGAGAGTCAAAATTTCCACGCGAACGAAGTCGCGGGCAACAGCTAGTTACAAAATAAAGTCCTCCGCCGCATCATAAACTCAAAAACTACTGCAACGATTTTCATGCTGTTTCCACCAATGTATAGAGTGGCTCTCGAGGAAGGTTTTAGTACCTACCTATGTAGAATTGTTCGAAATTCAAACCCTAACGGAGTTAAATAGGGGATGAATTTTTGTTGGGATATTTTTCGACAAAAACTAGATCATATAAGATAATATTATTAGTCCTAACATAAAGACAAACAAAGAGTAGTATATAATAATAATATAATAATACGTAGTTCGTTGTGGTCTATTCCGTTCACTAGTGTATTGTTTGGTCGACTAAATATACCTAAATATTAATAATACATTTGAGGAAAACTAAATATGGAAGCGATTAACCTTTAAATGTAGCTTATTCTTGTACATATTATGCATTTAATAATGTATTCAATGTTGGACATTCTGAGACTAGGGCGCAGTACGGACAACGGTTTTTTTGAACTGCAGCAGTTACCAGTAAGGCCTGCTCTAGAAAAAAGGTGACGTCAACGTCATAGTAAGCGGAGTTCGCTTATCTGAATTATAGCTAAAACATTTGTTTGTTTTTGCCACCGACACGCAAGGAAAAAGAGCATAGGTACCGGTACTTATTTAGAAAGTAGAGACTAAAATAAAATTAAAATATTCATACTTATTATAAAAATATTAAATTAGACACACTCGATTCAAGTTTCTTGTTTTATTTTGAAACTGGTCCTGTGGCACTCGGTCCCTATTAGTGTAACTATAACTTTCTATCATGAAACATTGCTGAAATGGAAGACGAGTTTCGGAGGCTACCTCCTACATTCTTCAAAAATGAGTATCATTAAAAGATTGAGATAATAGCGCCGGAAACAATTACCGAGCTTTGTCATGCTGATGACATTGATTTTCAAGCTGGGTGTCACAGTGCCAGTGAGACGAGATGCAGATCGCGGTGTTGTTGCAAACGCAATAATTCAGCATGAACTGCTTCCGTTGCGACATACAGTAGGTAGCTAGTGATACGCACTATACCCAGGTGTTCAGTTGCCCAGTTTCCCACTAGTGTGGGAAACAAGCACATAATCACCGCATTTAGATAGTTACGGTGTTTTCGCTTCTGGCACCGCAAGGCATGCATAAGGGATCACTACGCCGGTAGCAGTAGAAGGAATAGCACTCACCGGCAGTATTTTTGTCGGCCAGCTGCGCGCAGTTGTTGGCGGCGGCGGCCAGCAGCAGCGCCAGCAGGACCAACAGCGCCTGCAGCCACGTGACGGTGGCAGTCGATATGCGACACATGGCACTCGGACACGTCGCGCGCACTCGGCGGTACTGCGGCCGTGGCGGGAGGCGCGCTGTCGCGTCCGGAAACTAAGGCGGCACTCACGCGCCGCTCCTTGCCCCGCGACACCGACGACTGCTAAGAACCTGGATATTTCGCGGTTGTCCTCCATTCGTTCATGGGCTTGCATATTTTTTATTTTAAACCGACTTCCAAAAAGGAGGAAGTTCTTTACTCGCGTGTATGTATTTTTTTTATGTAAGTATGTCCGCACATACTTATCTCCGTCAATAGGGTAGTAAACTAAAAAAATCTAATTAGTCCATCAGATAGATTTCCAAAAAATATTAGACACGTATTTTTTCTTTTTTCACGTAAACAAACAATGAAGACGATACAGTGCTTTGAAAACTCGTGTGACGTCATATTCTTAGACATTAGTATGACATTTTTTACCGGTGAGTGACGGTCACGACCCCCTACTCAAATTTTTGACGCGTTTTAACTTCGTCAAATGTTATTGATTTGATAAAACAAAAAATACGTATCAAATATTTTTCGATAATCTAACAGACGGACTAATTAGAATCATATTTTTTTAGTCAGTAAATATCCCTATTGTCGACCAATTTTCAAAATTATTTTTGTACTTGAAAGGGTACATTCCCCAAATTAGGATCTGATGATGGGATCCCTGAGAAATCGAGGGCAACCCTCAAATTTTATAGGCAATGATTACGTTTTCCATATCATATTTTCTGAAACTGTTCAATTATTTGCGTCTGTTAATCATACTCTCATGTGGATGCGCTGATGATGGAAGGTTAGGAGTTGAAAGAAAATTCCTTCAAAATTATACGTACTTATGGACCGATAGTTGTATTGTTTCAGGCTATTAGGTTGACCTGATAATTGAAGGTAAATCTCATTAACCGACTTTTTAAAAAAGTTCTAAAAACATTTTTTCTGTTAATCATTTGAAAGATAATTATAGACACTTCCAAAGTGGTAAAATGTGCCCCCTCCTCTAACTTTTAAACTAAGAGAGTGAAAAATCTAAAACATATATATGCTGTGGATCGCAATGTAAACTTGCCACCAAAATTGGTTTGAACGATTCATAGTAAGAAGTTTTTGAGATATGGCACATTTAAAAACCGCAAATATAACTTTGTCATTCATACAAACACTATGAAAAACCAACTTATCACAAAATATGTTTTTTTGTTACCGCTTTTACAATAAATAATACAAATTAAAGGGGGCTTCCCAACTACGATGGTACGGAACCCTTTTTTTTTTTTTTTGCGCGTGGAACACGAACGCGCCGTCGATACGGCCTGTCGTCGTCATAAGACGGACGGACGGCGAGCTTAATGGTACAGAACCCTTCATGTGCAAGTCCGACTTGCACTTGGCCCGTTTTTATGTATATTCACCGATTACTCGAAGATGCCTGAACCGATATAGAAAATTATTTTTTTGTTGGAAAGGAGATATCCCAAGGGTGGTACTATGATAAGGAAATCAGGATCTGATAATGGCATCCCAGAGAAATCGAGGGCAACCTTCAAATTTTATAGGCACGTATTACGAGTTTTGTGTTTTTTCTAAAGCGCTTCAAGTATTCGCATCTAGCAGTCATCACTTCATGTTGAATAAGAACTGCCACTCGGGTCGATCTTTAGGTAAAGCTGTGCTTGACTAGGTCGGTCTGTGGATGGGTGACCGCCCGACATACCGAGTTTTCTCCGTGCCTCGGAAAGCACGTTAAGCAACAGCTTAACGTGCTTTCCGAGGACCAACAGGTCCCGGCTGCCATATATAGATCTTTGGCAGTCGTTACAGGTAGTCAGTGACCTAAAATTCTGACATCCAGTCTTACCAAAGAGGTATCGTATTACCTAGTATTAACTGGGTTGTGGAGGTCAGATAGGCAGTCGCTCCATGTAAAATACTGGTATTCAGCTGCATCCGGTTAGACTGGAAGCCGACCCTAACATAGTTGGGAAAAGGCTAGGCAGATGATGAGTTGATGATGGAAGGTACCTATAACTCCTCAACGGTTCATTCTTTAATAAAATATTATGGGGACGTATAGTTGTATTCTTTCAGGTTATCTAGGTGAGCTGGTTATGGGAGCACTACTCCTCAACGGTTAGATGTTAAAAGCAATAATATGGGAATCTTGAAGGTTAAGGGTTAGGTTTCTTGGTTAAATGTTCAATGCATAGTAAATATTTGTATAGGATATCACAACTAAAAATGGAAAAATAAAAATAACTATTTTGCATAAAAACACGATTAAAAAAAGTATATTTTAACCGTTAAGATCGACTCAAACAAGACTATCTGATTATAGTTAGACAGCTGATCGCAGATGAAATGAGAAAACGAAAAAAAAAAACGTTAAGATTGTTAATCTTACTGACAGACAGACATATAGGTCCTTTCGCATTTCTAATTATTCATCCTTCTTCGGAAAGGAATTTTGTAAATCTAATTTGTTTTTTTTTGAGGTGAAAACGTCTTATAAATCGATGAACACTGGCTGCACGTACGAAAAAATGTCACGTAGCGCGGAACATCATTGTTACCAAACAATGATGTTAAACTACTAATAAAATACTAAACTGTTAAAATACTAAAAATGACTAGTGTTAGTAGACATAATACATAATTTATACAGTGTGAAGTTTCATCCAATGACGCTGCATTGGAGACTCCCATCTATCTGCGAATAAAGTCAAGATAGTGCTGGTCCTACCACGAACACGAGCTAGCAGGGACGCGGACCCCCAACAAAAAGACGCCCAATGTAAAAATAATACGATATTTTCTTTCTATCTTTTATCTAGTAGTATTTTCTTCTTCTCTTGATGTCTGTGTTTAATTATTGTAAAATTTTGATTATTAGGATAATAATCAAAATTATAATAAGCTTTGTAAAGTATATAATTATTGCTGTCATAAAATTGTGTCATTGTGTGTGAGTAGACCTTTACGGAGTTGTTAGGTAGGTACGTACATTGCGGTTATAATGTTATTATTTTCCTTATAACATAGCGATACGGCAGCAGGTGGTGGAACGCGTAGTGCAGTGTGTGCGCTCACCGTCCCCGGGTGCCACCTGCCACGACTCACGACTACTCACGACACGAGTACTCACGAGCACGAGTCAGCACGACACATCTCAGGCTGAGTTTTTGTTGAGACCTTTTTCGCAAAAGACAGGGTTTTAGAGTGAAACAACCGGCCAAGTGCGAGCCCAGTTCGCACATGAAGGGTTCCGTATTATCGTAGTAGGAACAAAACCACACATTTTTTTTGCTATCCTACATTGTGTCCCACTGCTGAGCAAAGGCATTATGTGATAAAAACAAACAAAAAAATAAAAAACACGCCTGCCATGTCAAAAACTAAACTAAAAAAATAAAAAACAAGTCAAATGATTTCAGTGATGACTGAGAAGAAGGTCCCGTAAATATATTCGAAAATAAAAAACTGAAAAACTGACCTTGATCTCAGTCATCACTGAAATCATTATTATGTCACATCTTTTAGTGATATAGAAGTACCTATTGTAATCTATAACATATATCGTGGCTTATTGCTACGATATATTAGTTTATTTTTCATTTAGGAAAGCAATGTCGCGCTATGGATAATGCGATACTAAATCGTCAATTTTTTATTGTAATGACTATTTATTATGTGGTTAGTTACGTGTCTTGATTTACTATGCTTCTGTCGAATGTTACCGTTTGCAGCTTGTGCACCGTCACGGGTCGACATAATAAATGAGTGGTAACTGGGGGCTATTTATTATGTGCTACCCAATGAATATTTTTTCCTGGTTGGAGAATTTATTAATAGAAATAGACGAGCGTAAACGGAACGAACGGAGGAAGAACAGGGGCCGTATTTTTGAATCACTCGAAGTGAATCTTAAATTCATGCACGAAAGCAAAACGTATACGAATTGAATTTCGATTGCTCCAAATTTTACGTATTTTTGAAGTAATAGAAATTAGTGTTGCCCTAAAACTCGAATCTTATAACATTTTTCATTTCACGCAGAAAAATAAAAACCGGAAAGCCATAACCCGTTGATTTTAAAAACCGGTAATGAGTTACGGTGGAACGGAACGTAAATTAAAAAGTTATAATGTCATTGTCTGACGTCTGTCATTGGGATTTCGATATTTTTTTCTCTAGTATTTACATATTTTTTTCTGTCGCTGATGTAATTCATCAGGATATACTCCTCGAGGCTAACCATCGCGAAAGGCGAAAGAAAACACTGATTTATAGGTTAGATAAAGTCAACGTAACGTATCTGTCAACAAATCTTCACTTGTCAGTGTCATTCTCATTTCTACTGGTAGAGGAGACATAACAATAGGAGATAACCAAGGACTTTCGCATTTTTCAATGACCTTTAATTCTAGCATTTTATCGAAAATGAGAGATAATAACCCTATGTTAGCGGCGTAAATATCACGAGGAAAGAAAATTATTTCGTCTAGGTTAGGGCAACTAGAATAGAGTGAACCACATGTTATGATTTCACGGCCAAAGACAAGAAAAGATGGAGAGGGATATTTACGCCGCTAACATAGGGTTATTATCTCTCATTTTCGATAAAATGCTAGAATTAAAGGTCATTGAAAAATGCGAAAGTCCTTGGTTATCTTCTATTGTTATGTCTCCTTTAATGCTAAGTAGAAATGAGAATAAGAAACCCCCTGGATTCTTCTTATCTCTGGACCTTCACCCCGGTTTCCCTGACTTTGTATAATATTTTCAATTAGAATTCTCCAGCATCCGGTAGGTAGGGCCTGATAGATATTTTAGGTTTAATTGTTTTTATTTTCTTATATTAAATAACTGTTTACCTTTTCCCTTTTTCTCTTAAACTGTGCTCTCCTCCTAGGTAGGAAAGTTTCTTTTGGGGCTTTACATTTATCAGGCTCCCCCTGTTAAATGTAACGTTACAAGCTGGAGAAGTCCCAGAAAATTAACAACTAAGAAAATTTTGATGTTATAAATAAAACCTTGCTCTTTCATACACCTTTCATCAACCTACCTTTCAGACCTCAATCATACATCACCAACATACTTAGGAGATACGGTTCACAATCAATGACGCGCACTCCACAAGGAAATTTTTGAATCAATAGAATTCCAAATCGTGTACGAAATCGCAGAATTCGTATGAGAATCCCTAAAATCGCTATTTTTGAATATTCATACCCGTGAATTTTGCAACGAGTGGTCCGACCCACTCGTTTCCGATATTCTACCAGTAGAAATGACGGAAATGACGTGGAATGACACTGACAAGTGGAGATTTGTTGACAGATACGTTACGTTGCTTTATCTAACCTATAAATCAGTGTTTTCTTTCGCCTTTCGCGATGGTTAGCCTCGAGGAGTATATCCTGATGAATTACATCAGAG
Organism: Diarsia brunnea; assembly: GCA_949774965.1. Lineage (NCBI taxonomy): Eukaryota > Metazoa > Arthropoda > Insecta > Lepidoptera > Noctuidae > Diarsia > Diarsia brunnea. Next base: position 118,602 of record OX459000.1, read on the forward strand.
AAAATAATATGTGAAAACTAGAGAAAAAAATATCGAAATCCCAATGACAGACGTCAGACAATGACATTATAACTTTTTAATTTACGTTCCGTTCCAACGTAACTCATTACCGGTTTTTGAAATCAACGAGTTATGGGCTTTCCGGTTTTTATTTTTCTGCGTGAAATGAAAAATGTTATAAGATTCGAGTTTTAGGGCAACACTCATTTCTATTACTTCAAAAATACGTATAATTTGGAGCAATCGAAATTCATTTCGTATACGTTTTGCTTTCGTGCATGAATTTAAGATTCACTTCGAGTGATTCAAAAATACGGCCCCAGGACTGATGCGCGAGCGAATCGAGCGAGGAATTTTTTGAACAGTATTTATAGATTTGGGGTTGGAGGGGGAAGGGCACGCCACGATTGTGGCGGTAAGTCCCCTCTTTGAGGAGTGGCTGGAGAGGCGCCACGGCGCCCTCACCTTCTGTGTTTCAGGAGGTACCTACACCGAATCAGGCGGGAGGAAACGCCCGGATGTTACCATTGTGAGGATCGGCTGGAGGACACGGTGGTGCGCACCGTGGAGGTCTGCCCCGCTTGGGCGGAACCCCGCCGTGTTCTCGTAGCGGCGATCGGCGGCGGCGACCTCTCGCGTCCGGCCCTGGTGCAAGCCACGTTCGTGTTCCACGCGCGCCTCAAAGAGATGTCAGCAACTTGATGATTTCCCGACCCTCAAAAAAAAGGGGTTGAAGGGGGGGGGGGGGGCAAATATGTTGTCATCGGGAGGAAAGAGGATAAAGGCCTGTTTTACTTGGTTCAAACTCAACTCAAACTCATACTTAAAGCATTTATTTCAATTAAACCATTACAGGCATTTTTGAATGTCAGAAGAACAATTCATAAAACAAAACTAAACTACGAGTGCAATACGTCATCCCGAAAGCCGACGCAGCAACCCCCGGGACGACGTATTGCACTCCTAAGCTACAGTCACAGTCACAAGGCATAATAACTTGTGAAAGTACTGTAGTTGCCCATTCCCTAACGTAGATCACTATGGAGAAGAACGGGCAAGAAACTCCATGGACACTCTTTTAAACCAGAATATTTTTACAAAAATCTTGGTACATTACATCATTCATGTTGAGATGGTATAATATGTGAGAACTATGTAGCAAGACGTGCAAGTTAAGAGCGTCCGGAGTAAAAAGATATAATAAACAAATAAAAAAAAAAATATATAAACCATGGCAACTAAGATATGACCAGTCTCCATTGACAGCGCCCGTTCACGAACATGACGCATGGATCAGCACCATTCAACTCAACCATTTTGAAGGGAACTAAATGATCCGACACACGCGCCACCATCAGCGAGACATTTGAGTGAGCATGACATTCTCTCAGCCGCCAGGGTAACGTCACTAAAATGTAACTAAATGTAAAAAGTGGCTTTATAGTACATAGTACTCACACATGTGCCATGCAATTATATAATATTAAGATATTGAATCTATACAATGCAAATATACTTTTACAATCTTCTGCAGCCTTTACAATAACTTCACATGATTTTTATACAGGATTTAAAATTGCGTCTCATTCAGTTGAAGAATGTGAGGGGGTATTTTATCGAAACATTTTAAACAATACCCCATGAAAGGTCTACTTTAGCTAGCCTGAATGTTGAGATCTTACATATATGTGAGAACGATGTAAAAATACGTGCAAGTTAAAAGCGTCCAGAATAAACGATACAATAAACCAATAAAAATATAACATGGCAACTAAGAGATGACCAGTCTCTACTGACAGCGCGGCAGCGCCCGTTCACGAACATGACGCATGGATCAGCACCATTCAGCTCAGCCATTTTGAAGGGAGCTAAATGATCCAACACACGCGCCACCATCAGCGAGACATTTGAGTGAGCATGACATTCTCTCAGCCACTAGATCAAAGTCACTAAAAAATAACTAAATGTAAAAAGTGGATTTATGGTACATAGTACTCACATATGTGCAATGCAATCGTACAATATTAAGATATTGAATCAGCTTCTACAATAACTTCACATGATAAGTAATCGATTTATTTGCCCTATGGTTGTGGAGCAGGACCAGCATTGAGCCAAGCATTTTTATCATCAATGTAATCCCCCAACTTATAGTATGCTTGCCTACATAGTGTGCGTTTTATACAAGATTTAAATTTCGTCTCATTCAGTTGAAGAATGTTAGGGGGTATTTTATTGTAACATTTTAAACAGTACCCCATGAAAGATGAGTCTACTTTAGCCAGCCTGAAACCTGGCTGAACTAGTTGGTCCCTATTTCTCGTATTATAGTGGTGTCTATCCCCTCTTTTGCTAAATAAATGTATATTTTTCCTAACGTACATGATGTTTTCATAGATGTATTGACAAGGTACTGTCATGATGTTAATTTCCTTAAACAGCTCTCTCAGAGAATCGCACCTTCGTAGACCATATATGGCTCTAATGGCTCTTTTCTGCAGAATAAATATAGACTCGATGTCTGCAGCCCGTCCCCATAGTAAAATACCGTATGACATAACACTATGAAAATAGCTAAAATAGACTAGTCTCGCGGTATCTACGTCAGTAAATTGACGGATTTTCCTAACAGCATATGCTGCTGAACTCAGCCGTCCTGCAAGAGATGTTAAATGCGGACCCCACTGTAGTCTTGAGTCAATCGTTATCCCCAAGAAAACAGTTTCATCAACAAATTCTAGTTTCTCTTGATTCAATACTATGTCACAATCAGTACTTTTGACATTTGGTAGGGCAAATCTTATGCACTTCGTTTTTTTTTTCATTTAATACTAAATTATTATATTAGTTATTTACGTCATCAAGATTTGTGGCACGTCTGTTTCTTTAATTTTAAAGAAACAGACGTTTGTCCTTAAATATTAAAGAATCCAAGAAGGAAGTTCCAAGAAGAGAACTGCTAACTCTTATTATAATTGTCATTAATTCTCCACTTTCGGAACTAAGCGCCTAAGACGGAGGTTTTGGAAGATGATACTGATAACTTCTCGACAACGTCTTTGACAGTCGTTACACGTAGTCAGTAGGTCGATAGTCTGACATCTTATTACACGGTACTGACTCGGTTGTCAAGTTTGCAGGTCAACAAGGTCGTTCCATGTACAATACCGGTTTTCAGCTGCATCTAGTTAGACTGGAAGCGTACTCCAACATAGTTGGGTTAACGTGGATCTAAGACGCGAATTGCCAAACCTTCTAAATAAATGCTACTCAATTAGACTTATCATCATCTGCCTAGCCTTTTCCCAACTATGTTGGGGTCGGCTTCCAGTCTAACCGGATGCAGCTGAGTACCAGTATTTTACATGGAGCGACTGCCTATCTGACCTCCACAACCTAGTTAATACTAGGTAATACGATACTCTTTGGTGAGACTGGATGTCAGAATTTCAGTCACTGACTACCTGTAACGACTGCCAAAGATCTATATATGGCAGCCGGGACCAACAGCTTAACGTGCTTTCCGAGGCACGGAGGAAACTCGGTATGTCGGGCGGTCACCCATCCACAGACCGACCTAGGCAAGCACAGCTTTACCTAAAGATCGACCCTAATGGCAGTTCTTATTAAGCCACGAGCTCCTCAATTAGACTTATATAGAGGTATAAAATGCTGGACAACCGTGCCTGGATGAAGCTCAAAAATAGGAAAATTTCAACATTTTACCTTCACGAAGCTCAAAATGTTTACCGACGAGTTACTTTATTAATTAAGTAATGCAGAAAAGTAATCAGAGTCAAGAAAAACTTAGATATTCCGGCGCAGGCCCCCAGAAAGAAGAATAAATCGATGCGCGAGCGAAGCGAGCGCGAATTTATTTTTGTATAATTTTTTTAAAACTGGGATTACGATCGGCAAAATCGGAGCCCTTATAATATAATCACATTGTTTTCCGTATGTCTGTCCATATGTCTAACCGTCTGTCAAGACCCTGTTTCTCAGGAACGTTTAAAATGATCTGAATGAAATAGTTGCATAATTAATCCGAATCACTAAACAATTTCTTAGCTAAATATGACATTTTGTGTAGGGAACAAAAAGGTTTTAGAAAAAACAAAAGTATTAATACAGCTATTTTCGATTTACTGAATATTATCTTAAGAAGCGTTGATAGCAAAGTACCTATTTGCGCAATTTTCACAGATATGTCAAAGGCTTTTGATTGTGTCGACCACGCTATTCTACTTAATAAGTTGAGTGCTTATGGAATAAGGGGAAATGTACACAAACTTATTAAAACATACCTTAGCGATCGTAAACAGTACACGGAAATATCTAAAATTTGCCCTAAGTTAAAAACTGAAATAAAATACCGGTCCGAAGGAAGAACTGTGAAATATGGTGTACCACAGGGCAGCGTCCTTGGGCCACCCCTTTTCTTAACGTATATCAACGATTTACCACGCCATGTTGAAAATCCAATGGTACTATTTGCCGATGACAGCACCGCGATAGTAAAATGCAAACATCCAGATAGTTATGAACAGGACATAAATAAGACCTTGGAAGATATCGTACAGTGGCTGGACAAAAACAACTTGGTGATTAATATACAAAAAACTAACATAATGCACTTCCATCAACGCACAATTTTAAAAGAAGTATCTGTAAACTACAGCGAACAAAAGATTAACCAAGTTGAAGTAGCCAAATTTTTAGGAATTTACATTGACAGACAACTAAATTGGCAAACACAAGCAGAGGATATTTGCAAAAGGTTGAACACAGCGGCATATGTCCTTTCAAAGTTGTCCAAGAAAGTAGACATTCAAACAATATTAGTAGCCTACCATGGTCTAGTTGCATCAGTTTTAAGGTTCGGCATTATTTTCTGGGGCAATTGCAGCTCAAGGGAGTACATATTCAGGGCGCAAAAACGTTGCATTAGATCAATGTGTGGTTTAAAGACCACAGATAGTTGTGAACCAAAGTTTAAGTCCTTAAAAGTGCTTACATTTCCGTCATTGTATATTCTGGAAATGGCAATGTTTGTAAAGACCAATAAAAACCTATTTCCCACGATGACAGAAACTAGAAAACGACCTGTCAGAAATCAGTACAAAAATTTATTACAAATTGAATCGTGTAACACAGCATTATTGAAGAAAAGTGTTATTTGTATGGCTCCTACTATATATAATAAATTGCCAGACGTAATAAAAAATGATACAATTAAAAACTTTAAAAAGAAACTTATGGCCTTACTAATCGAAAAATGCTATTATTCAATTAATGATTTTTTAATCGACAAAACGTTTTAATGTGTATAATTATTATTATTTTTGAACATGTATTTAATTTTATTTTTACTTTATTGACATTTTAGTTTGACTCTTTAATTTGACATTTTAATTTGGCATTTTTTTTTTGGGACATTTCAAGTTGTAACTTTTGTTTTGACAAATTATTAACATTTTTTTATAAATTTTGCGTGCCTATTTCCGGGCAGAATGTACATGGCTCACTTCTTCTTACTACACCTGTATTTTTAATTTAACCTACATTCATTGCAAATAAATGATTTGATTTGATTTGATTTTTGATTAATACATACGTACAAACATTTTTTTATCATTTCATTTATATATTTGTAAAAACTCAGTGTAACAATTTACACCGAGTTTAATATATGCATGCAATTTACATAAAGAACTATGAATTGTTTGTTAACATTCTAAGAAATTAAAGTGTAGTGTCAACTCGCACTTGGACACTTTTTTAATTTATTGTTTTTTAAAACATACGTAATGCTTTAAATTCATTTGTGTTAGCAATGAGTTTCAAGTTGAATCTTGCAGTCAGATTTTTCCATACCAAAATCTACCCTAATCTTCTTTTTCTAGCCTTTTTTTATTATTTCCTTAAATTACTATTTTTGCCATGTTTCAAGTAAATTGATTCACGCATACTGACTTTTCATACAAATTTAAAAACCATTTAGTTGGCGTCGTAGATGGATTTGGGAGTTGTAACCTAGCCAGCTTTATTTCTTTCATTACAGAGAATCTATTGATACTCGTATGTAGCTTATTCGTATCGAATCCCGGGTTTAAAATGTCACCATATCATTTGTTGAGTAGTATTACTAGTAAACAATAGATATTGAATACTACTGTGGTATATTTTTGTAATCTACTTATTAAGTTCTAGACGATGATTTTATTTTTCATTGAAATTTCAATAAAAATAATCTTTTTATTTTTAAACCATGACCACCCTATTATGTTTTTTGATTTTTGAAGAATCTAATGATACCGCATACATAAAAATCGGTGCAAGCGTTTAGAAGTTATGGTGGAATAAAGAAACTCACAAACAAACACACATACATACATGAACGCTAAAAACATAACACTCTTTTTTTTGGGGCAGTCGTGTAAAAACATAACACTCTTTTTTTTGGGGCAGTCGTGTAATAATTAGAGATCGCTCTAAATCAAATGTAAAAACTTAGTGCGTCCTAAGTACATGAACGTGTGTAATTTTCATATTCGTAAACTAAGTCAATTTTTAATGTTGTCAAATCGTAATTCATTGTTTTCTGTCATCTTTGAAATGGATACATTTATGCAGAAATGAAAAAATCTTTAAAATAGTTTTGATAAAGATATTTATTTAATACTAGCAAATGATGATGATGATGTAAATATTGATGGATGGAGAGGGAGAGGAAGGCCAAAGAAAAGATGGATGGATTGTGTGAGGAATGATATGAATGAGAAAGGAATAAATGCCACCTTGACGTGTAACAGGGAAGAATGGAAGAAGAAAACGTGTTGCGTGTTGGGATAAGGGCAGGAAGATGATGATGTATAGATAGATAGATTTAAATTTGATAAGAAAACACTTATTTTGCGCATATATTATGCAACTAGCTGTTACCCGCGACTTCGTACTCGTCATGTTCGCGATTTGCTTAAAATAGGATTTTAATATTATGTTAGTGATTTTTCTTATTTTTTTGTTTTTGTGTGTTACCTGATATGAGGAGCCAGTGGCTTAATTATAACTGTCCTTCGTGTCGATGATTTTTTTTTTTTTTATAATACACATAAAATAGACAGAACATGTGTGAAATTGTACAATGTAAATATGGTTAGGTTGCCTTTAGACCGATTCGCCCTATCCGCTCGTACTAGTATAAAACTGTATCACGAGCGGATAGTCTTCCTCAACCCAAGAACAACAGATTCTCACAAGTTACCAGTCACATAGCAGTAGTTTGATTACATCAAAAATCATAGCTTTATTCATTCCATGCATAATCTCAAGAAATTATCAAAATAGTATTGACTTGTCCAGGGCCTTTGATTTGGTGGCGTACGATCTCTTGTGGGAAAAACTTGAAAGTGTCAACCTACCACCTGAACTTGTTTCCATCTTCAAGTATTGGTATACGCACCAAGTCAACAGCGTCAGATGGTCGGGGGCAGTGTCGGAGCCATATCGATTGCAGTGCGGTGTTAGGCAGGGCGGACTGACCTCACCTACGTTATTCAATCTCTACATGGACGCACTGATTGTCGCGCTGAGCAGACAGCACGTCGGCTGTCATGTAGACGACGTGTGTGTCAATAATTTAAGCTATGCTGATGACATGGTTCTGCTGAGCGCGTCGATCTGTGGCCTAAGGAGGTTGTTAGCGACTTGTGAGGATTACGCTGTTAAACACGGACTTGTGTATAACATTAAGAAAAGCCAGTTCATGGTCTTTGAGGCCGGCGGTGCTAAATGCCCGGACTATGTACCGCCTGTACGTCTGAATAGTGTATCCTTAGACAGGGTATACCAGTTTAAATACCTAGGGCATATAGTCACGGCAGACCTCAGGGATCATGCTGACTTGGAACGGGAGCGGAGGGCGTTGTCAAAAAGAGCTAATATGTTGGCCCGCAGGTTCGCGCGTTGTTCGGATTACGTGAAAATAGCTCTTTTTCGAGCATTTTGCACGTCCATGTACACGTGCAGCCTGTGGGCTAGTTACACGCAGAAAAGCTACAACGCCCTGCGCGTTCAGTTTAACATCGCGTTCAGGGCGGTGTTGGGTCTGTCTCGTTACTGCAGCGCTTCAGGTATGTTCGCATGGGCGCGCACGGACTGCTTCCATGCGACCATGCGGAAGCGCTGCGCGTCTCTTGTGCGCAGAGTGCGGGTCAGCTCCAATACTGTTCTGAATATGATTGCAAATAGGTTGGACTGTCCTTATGTGCGACACTGCTGTGACAAACAAGTTACATATAGTGTCGCACGTAAGAGAACTATATAAATTGTATTATGATTATGAATTATTTTGATTATTAGAGAATTATTATTTATTATTTTATTTTGTATTTGAATTCTATTTGTTTTATGTGATTCTAATGGTTTGTCTAATATGGGTTTTGATACCTGAAATAAATGAATTTAATTTAATTTAGTGCAGTTAATCCCCAATAATACAAAATAAAAATAGTCACTTATCAAATAAAATTAAATAGTCAGAAATCCCAATGAAATAATCTTCTATTTTAGTATTCACAAAAATCAAATGTAAAGATTAAAATAATCAATCAATTGTAAATCACTTAAATTCTAACTAAATATAATCAACTTTAAATAATAAACCAAATATAAAATTTTTAATATACTTAATACCAATAAATTGTAAATGTTCACATAAATTCTAATGAAAAAATACTTAATTTAAAATAATCACAAAAATCTAATAAAAGTTAAGATAATCAATATATTTTAAATTCTGACAATAATCAACTTTAAACAATCACAAGAAGCAATTCTCAAATAAAATAATAATAAAAGCTGAGTTATGTCATCATCATAATATTAATTAAGGTACAAAAGATTAGAATTGTCTGTGTTTGGGTATGGGTGCTGTTATGTATATGTGTATGTGTTTCTGGATGTATGTGTTCTATGTGTGTTTTTAGTGTGTTCATTAAATAATTATGTGCCTTGTTTAAAACATCGATTTATAAAAGATTTTTAGTGCTGTTGTAGTCTAGTGCTTTCAAATATTTTTCAATAGCTTTTTCCCATGTTTGGCTATCAATATTCTGCAATTTTAAATCTTTACTTATTTTGTTGTAAAGGCTAGGACCGAGATAATTGTGAAATTTGTGTGCAAATGATGTTTTAAATGTGGGTATGTTATAAAACTATATCTCATCGCCGCCTTATAGTATAGTGTGGTTTTACTTTATGCTGTGCCATGATCTCTTGTGTAAGAACTTCTAGTTCTGAGTAAAGTAGGTGTGTCGGATAAGTGTAGTTTTTGCGCGAAATTACTTTAAGTACCATGCGTTGGGCTCTTTCAACGGACAACATGGTTGTTTTTGAGGTTCCTCCTAATACATTTAGGCCGTATATCAGTATAGATTGGCATAGTGCCAGGTAGATTTTTATTAGTAGCTTAATGTCATATGCATTGGTCTTTAATGATGTGTTCTTTCCAGTTTAAGTTTTGGTCTACTATAACACCGAGATATCTTATAGAATTGGTTCTGGTGATATGGTTACAATGAGTTGGGAGACGGTTGAGTTATACTTTTAATTGTGAATGTAATATATTTCGTTTTGTCAAGATTAAGTGTCAACAGATGATTGTCCAGCCATGAAGTTACTAAAGTAAAACCTTCATTTGCTGCTTCGGTTACATCTTTCCACTTGTTGGAGCTGAATAATAGAACTGTGTCATCTGAAAATGTTATTATTTGACAATTTTGTAAAGGCAAATTGCAGAGGTCATGAATATATCTTAAAAACAGCGTAGGACCCATTACACTGCCTTGAGGCACTCCGAAGGTGACATTTTCCTCATGGCTTATGCTGTTATTAATTTTTATAACCTGTTTCCGGTTTGTCAGATAATCTTGGAAAAGTTGTAGAGGTCTTCCTCGAATTCCTAAGGCATCGAGTTTGTCCAGGAGGATGGATATAGAGACGGTGTCGAAGGCCTTTGCTACGTCTAAGAATATACCTAGACACTTCTGTCCCCTATCCATGTTTTCTACTACATACGAAGTTAGTGTGTGAAGAGCGTCAGCGGTTGATATTTTTTCCCTGAACCCAAACTGATTACCTGAGAGAAGATTGTGAGTTTCTAGGTAGTGTTTTAGCCTTTTATTTATTAGTTTTTCTAGATTTTTTTAAAAACTAGGACGTAGAGAGATCGGTCGATAGTTCGACACCAGAGTTTTGTCTCCTGCTTTATATATAGGGATAGTGACAGACTTTTTAAGTGCATCCGGAAAGACTCCTTCTAAAAAACAAGTATTACTTATATATGTGCTAGTGGTGCAATAAGAGGATCCACTGCTCTTTTAATAAAAAACGTGGAGACACCGTCCCACCCCGAGGAATTCTTCGCTTTCATGTTAGCAATTATTTCTTTAATTTCAAATTGGTCTGTTGGATGGAGCATAAAGGAGTTTCGGGTTCCGTTATTCGGTTTTGGTCTACACTGCCTGGTCAGATCAATCTCATTTGTGAGGGTCCTGGACAGGATGGTGTTTGCCAAATTACTACCGACATTGACAAAGTAGTTATTTATATTGTTTAACGCGTCCTGATGTGTTGAATTAGAGGGAAGAAGATCTGATGGTATTTTTGGGTAGCTGTTTAAATTAGACATTTTTATAACTAATCCCCATTGTTTTTTTAGCTAATTCTGATTTAAATTATTCGTTTTTAAGGTTTTTTAGTATATTATTACATTTATTTCGGTAGCGCTTATAAGTTAAGGCAAGGGTTAGGTTTTTTGGGTCCTTTCTTAGTTTTTGGTGAAGTTGATCGCGATTTCTCATACATCTACATAGTCCTGGTGTAATCCAAGGCTTAATGATTAGTTGTCGCCTAGGCTGTTTCACGGTGTGTGTGTGATTCGAAAGGATGTCTCTGATGGTTTCCAAGAAGGTGTTCATCATTGCATTTACGTCATCATTAAGAAACTTTTTATGCCAGTAATCAGTTTTAGGTCTCTAATAGCATTTTCTTAGTCGGTTTTTGTATGATAGGGGTTTTTTTTGGGTCTATTTCGAGTTATCATAACACTTAAATGATCCGTTAGGGTTGAATTACAGACTATGGTCAACGGTTTTAGTTTTGTTTTGACGAAGCAGTGGTCAAGACAGTTTGTTTTTCTAGTCGGCAGAGTGTGCGCGGTAAGAAGGCCGTGAGACGCAAGCAGATTTAAGAATTCTGTATGTTTAGGGTTAAGCTGTTCAAGTTTAATATTAATATTTAAGTCGCCCATTAGAACTATATTTCTATATTGTTTAATACTGGACAACACTTTATCTAAAGACTTTAAGAAGGGCTCTAGGTTTTTGAATGCTGGTCTGTACATTGAGACAACGGCTAAATCGTTTTTAATTGTTGTCATAAGACAATTTACTTCTTGACAACAATTTGGTTCATAGACATTCGCGTGTATGCTATCTTTCAGGTATAACACGATACCATCATTTTGATCAAGGTGGGATTTAGTACTGTGACTTGTGTAGTTTACCATTTCAGGTATGATCGAATTTTTGGATAGCCAAGATTCTGTAAGCATATTATGATCGTAATTGATATCTAGTCTGTCTGTCGTTAAGCTGTTGGTCCCGGCTGCCGTATATAGATCTTTGGCAGTCGTTACAGGTAGTCAGTGACCTGAAATTCTGACATCCAGTCTCACCAAAGAGTATCGTATTACCTAGTATTAACTAGGTTGTGGAGGTCAGATAGGCAGTCGCTCCATGTAAAATACTGGTACTCAGCTGCATCCGGTTAGACTGGAAGCCGACCCCAACATAGTTGGGAAAAGGCTAGGCAGATGATGAATTGATATCTAGTCTCTTGAGAAGAACAGCAAGCCCTTCATAGTTACGGTTTAGACTACTGATATTTTGATTTAAAACTGAAAACGCTTTTGCACCTGAGTTAAAGGCAGCCTTGCAGTGTTCCGGAATGTCAATAGCTATAGCATCACCGACACGGACTACATCGTCAATGTCATTTGCGATACCTTGTAAGTATATCAACCATATTCTTTATAGATGGAAACGGAAACAGAACTAGTAGCAATGGTATAGCAGAGACAAATCGTCGGAACATCAAAAGCTGCAAAATATGCTGTATTAAAGGCACACAATGAAAGGCACGAAAGTGTTTTGTGATTTAGTAAAAATAATAATGGGTGAGTGTTATGTTTCGATGTGTGGTGAATGTAAGTAGTTGAACAGTAGGAAGACATATGACAATAATACTTAATTACTAACAATGTGAACACATAAGATAATTTTGACTGATTACAAAGCATGCAACATTTAAAAAAAAAAAACACACACACATCACACACACACACACACATCACATCACACACACACATCACATCATCATCGTCACATTTAAAACTCGTGATAGTAATACGGGTTTGTAGGGCAATAGGTGTCTAACTCAGCTAGTCATTAAGCTTGATGTAGGAGATCTATGTCTGCCTTGTTTCTAATAATAACTAGCTGTACCCGCATGCGTTGCTATGCCCTTTTTCCTACATAATACTTGCCTACCTACCTGCTACATACCTACTACTTACCTACCTACTACCTCCTATCCTACCTACCTACTACCTCCTATCCTACCTACCTACTACCTCCTATCCTACCTACTATCCTACCTGCTACCCTACCTACCTACTACCCTACCTACCTACTTACTACCCTACCTACCTACCTACTACCCTACCTACCTACTTACTACCCTACCTACCTACCTACTACCCTACCTACCTACCTACTACCCAACCTACCTATTACCCTACCTACCTACTACCCTGCCTACGTACCTACTACCCTACCTACCTACCTACTACCCTACCTACCTACCACCCTACCTACTACTCTACCTAGTCTACTATCCTACGTACTGAGTTGTGTTTTGTTATTCTGTCAGTTGCGTTTTGTTATACCACGTTTTATGTCACGTCCCACGGGAACGACGGGAACGGGATAAAAAGATATCCTATGTGCTTCTCCTGGTTCTTAGCTACCTCCCTACCAATTTTCAGCCAAATCGGTTCAGCAGATCTCGAGTTATAAGTGTTGTAACAAACCCGTCTTTGTTTTATATATATATATAGATATATAGATTGTTGGCAACATTGCGATTGAAGCGCCCCCTGTGAGCGACACCGAAGAAACTGACAACAACGAAGGCAGTTTCATGTTGCTGAGGTTCCTGCAGAGGGGGTACCTGAGGCTTTATAAGGTCGAAGCACAAGCGGAGCGGCCTCTTGCGTTTTCGAATTTTGGATAGTTCACTATACCTACTCAAACTCGCTGTAATTTATTGTACCTAACGTACCTATTGTAAAATAAATAATTTGATTATCTGGGACTTATTTAAAATAAAATAGTATATCTTTTCACAAGATATAGATATAGATTTGCTTTTCTCCCTCACTTCTTCTTAGAAAAACTTTGCCGAGAGAAGTTCAACAGAACTTGTAACTATTCTCTTTTGCGAATTTCACTAGCAAGATGCTGAGCTTTTGGTGTTAGGTGTTAGGCACTCGGACAGGAATATCGGCTTGGGAGGGCCCTCTAATTTTATATGTGACGTGTTCAACTTATGTTCTTTGTTAGTCTTATTAAAGTCACGCACATGTTTAATGAAATCGCCCTTAGTATGCATGTTCGTAAAATCTACTATTATAGGTGATACGCCTTCCTTCCTGTTTAGCCGGAAAACAACTTTAATTTCATGCCGTTGGATGGATACACCGAGAACCGTAGCCGTTTCTGCAACAATTTTGTGCAGGTATTCTTTAGACTCTCCTGGTGGTTTCGAAATATTTCTTGTTTCGAAATATTTCTTATTTCCATTTTCGACAGGCATGACATCCTTTCCAAGTTGTCAATTCGATCTTCTAGCTGAATAATATAGTCAAAATCAGATCTCCTTTCAGCTTCCAACTTCTCTGAATGACAATATCATCATATTGCTTAGCTATAGTAGTTAATTTTTCCTTTATTTCAGTGTTCTGCGAAATTATCTCCTTCATTGTAATCTGTATAGACTGTAACTTGCTGTCCATCTGAGCTGTATGAGATTTCAACATATCATGGATCTCCTTCATAAAAGTAGAATAGTCATTAACATGTTTGCGTTTACGGTTAGTTATATGTTCGTTTTCAGGAACCGCCGAAGAAGGGGTAAGTTTCTTCATAACGGTCTGAGTTTGAGAGCCTGTGCTCGATTCGGTTTCTGACTCAGAGAGAGTGGGTGTCTTTAAAGGAGTTCAATTGAGTGGCATTGTTACACCTTTTTTGTAGGACTTAATGCAACAAAACAACAATAATGACATTTGGTTAAGCCTTCCTTGCCTAGGTTGGTCCGTAGATTGGTCACCACACCACCCATTACACACAGATTTGTTCGATAGTGTAGTCTATAGTGAGTTGCCTTCGTGACTCGGAAAGCACTGTGATATTTTTATCTTTGGCAGTCGTAATAGGTACCTAGTCAGTGGACAAAAAGTCTGACAACCAGTCTTACGAAAGGTTATTGTATACCTACCCAGTCCTAACTGAGTTGAGGAGGTCAGATAGGCAGTCGCCTCCTGTAAAATACTGGTATTCAGCTGCATCCAGATAAGCTGGAAACCGATCCCAACAAAGTTGTGAAAATACTAGGCAGATAGATGGTTGGGAAAGGCAAGGATGATGATGATGATGTTACCTAATATCCTCAATTTGTTCTCACGCTTACATTCATACCTCTTTTTGAAATTTACGAATGCCCATACAAACTTTAACCCTCATTAAACCCACTTAGGTTGAGGAAGAAATTATTCGTACTCATATTGACTTAATTGTCAGAATTCAAGTTTCTCAGTTTAATAATTATAGATTTCGTGATTAGTCAGTGAGTGAATGGTATTACGCTATCATAAAAATATATCCAACTTTTATGTATACCTAAAAGTATTCTATCATAATCTGTCATGGCGTAAAAAAAAGTATAACAGTCAAAGAAAAAAAAAATTTTTGTATGGATAGTATTGGTACAGATAGTCATCTTCATCAGCCTAGCCTTTTTAGGGATCCGTAGCCGAATGACAAAAAACGGAACCCTTATAGATTCGTCATGTCTGTCTGTCCGTCCGTATGTCACAGCCACTTTATTCGGAAACTATTCAGACTACACAGTTGAGACTTGATAGGTAAACGTATTCTGTGAAACGCTTTACCCCATACATGGAACTGAAACTGAGAAAAACTTTTTTCATCACACCTAATCGTGTGGGGTGTTTAATTGATAGGTTTAAAAATGACATTGAAGTTCCTAAAACCATTTTTTTTTTCAAAGTCAAACGTTTGTAAGAGGGACATTTCCAAAGTGGCTCTACTAACTATGACTATGTGAAAACATATTCCTGCGTTGTGCGTGTTTGATTTCGGATAGGGTATTTAGCGTCGATCGGTGTCCAACTTGTAATCTTTTTTTAATATAAAAAATTATATGAAAATTATTGTCATCAATTCAGATAGGTTCTTCTTCTGAACAAACTGTAATCAGGTTTCGAATAATTTACTAAAATAATGTATCTGAATTATTAAAATTGCTTGTTTCATTTCTGCATACATCTGTCCAGTTCTATAAAATAAAACTTTCGATCTTTGATAATCACTACATAGTATAAAACAAAGTCGCTTTCTCTGTCCCTATATCCCTATGTATGCTTAAATCTTTAAAACTACGCAACGGATTTTGAAGCGGGTTTTTTTAATAGATAGAGTGATTCAAGAGGAAGGTTTTAGTATATAATTTGACCAACATCCACGCGGGTGAAGCCGCGGGCATCAGCTAGTATTATTATAATACGTCAAATTAAATTACACACGTTCATGTACTCAAGACGCACTAAGTTTTCACATTTGATTTAGAGCGATCTCTAATGATTTTCATGTGAAATGAGCGATATCATGAAACATCAAAGTGGCGGACCAATGTATTAATCACATAACTTTAATTTGGCACTTACAATTGTATTGAAAATTGAGTATATACCTGTACATGTAGTATTAAGTCTTCGGGTGTGATTTACCTAGCTCTGAGCTGCGCTTCCATAAGGTCCCTTACCTGGACCCACCACTTTGATATCAAAGTGGCGGGTCCAGGTAAGTCTTAACATAACTCCTTTACCTTTAGAGGTACAAATGTCTTGATTAGGGTACAAATGGTACATATGTAGTACAATCACTGTAATGGGAAAGATTTGAGATTGGGAGGGACTTGATCCCGCGATCTTGACGGTCACGCGAAGCTGAAGGCTGAGCTCATATGTCCGCTCATGCTCCGAAGAAGAGCTCGGCGACCGAAGGCCATAGCAGTTCTTGCGGCACCTGCACACTTTGACTGGACCACATGTTCCAGACTCGTGCCTGGCTGGTTGTGGGAGAGCAGGTTGCCGACGACGTACGACATACAGACGGTAATTGCTTCCCAACCTAATCTCCCGCTTAGTTTGCCGCAGATTTGGCCGACCGCGTGCACGAGATTGCGCCAGCGCCCGCCCCAGCACTCGCGACATCTCCTGCAGTGGCGAGCACGAGCACCAGCAGTGACATCGAGGAGATGAAACAGTGCTTGGCAGAGTTGAGTCTACTAGTAGCGGCTCTACAGGATCAGCTACACCACCGCTCGCGCTCCACACTAAGATACCGCCATGGTGGCAGAGAGCCGACCCCAAAGCCGACGCCGCAGTCGCTCGCGCTCCAGCAGCACGTAGAACGATGCTCACTGCTGGTACCACAACAATTTCGGTGGCAAACCCACGCGATGCAAGTCGCCATGCACAGTAAGGCTAGACAAGTGCATGGGCATGGTAAGAATTGTATTGCTGTGAACGCACGTTGCAGGGCTATTGCCTATCTTTTTAAATGTCTGTGGCTATCCTAATATCCATCGATTAACTCGTCGACATCGTCAAATGGTTATGGTTTGGTATACTAAACTAACTATTTGACAGTTAATTGATGAACACTATGATAGCCACTGAAATTTAAAAAGATACGCAATAACCCTGCTGATCATGTTCGTGGGCAGAAATTGCACAAACCAGTGAGATCTGGAGGGAGAAAGAGCCTTTGTCCTGCAGTGGGGCTATTAAAAATGTTTCACAAAGTGCCTTTTTATGCGAATGTAGAAAGGCAAGAAAAGCCTGCAAAGATATTCAAGCTGTCCACTGTCCAGCAGGGCTATTGCGTATTTTTTTTTGCGTTTCTTTTTATGTCAGTTGCTATCATAGTGTCCATCGATTAGCTGTCAAATGGTTTCATTTTGTACCAAACTGACAGTTAATCGATGGATACTATGATAGCCACTGACATTTAAAAAGATACGCAATAGCCCTGCAGTTTTGTTGGCCAGCTTATCCCACCTACTAAGGGTTCAGAAAAATAAAACATGAATTGCTGGTATTTGCATACTACATTATATTTATTATATTCTAATCTATTCATATACAAAGTATAAAGTCGAGGCCGCGGTATCTCTTGCGAACAACCCGCAGCCCCGACGGGCGTCGGCCCTTGCCATGTTGCTGACATCTCTTTGAGGCGCGCGTGAAACACGAACGCGCCGTCGACACGGCCTGTCGTCGTCATAAGACGGACGGACGGCGAGCTAGCCCATTACTCACCGTCCTCAGGCCCGCGTCTACGGTAGCCGGAAGCCGTCACGTGGTCCCGGGAGCGTCTCCGTCTGGGACGAGAGGTTCCCTCCCTCTCACGTTCCGCCACCTCTTTCGCTTCGCATCACTGCTTCGCAGAAGGAGGCGACGGCGTCCATTCCATCTCGCCCCGGACCATGGCTTGCACCAGGCTCGGACACTACAAATTGTATACAACGACGACAGTAGGACACTTAGGCGTCAAATTACATCTCCGCATCACTGTCATCCAGGAACACCATGTTGAATGGCAATGCTGACTCTTCGGCCAATGAGCCAGTCCGACTTTTAATAAAATTATTTGTGGAGTCGGTGGTTTTTCTATGGTTTACAGAAAACGTTATTTAATCAAGTATTCCAACTCAACTCGACGTATTCCTTGCAGGACGCCATAGTAGAATAAAATGCAACAAATTAGGCCACTAAATGTTCCCCCGAAAAACAATAGTTTTTGATTTAGTTACATTTTTCTTAAGAGAAATTCCAGATTACTAAATCAAAAACGATTTTCGTAATGTAGTGACTTTGTATTACGATCTATACTTTTTTAGACAGCTGGTAAGACAAAGATGTTCTCTAGTAATTTGTACATCTTGCATAGTGTTTTTTTCTTTTTACGTAAAGTTTTAGTTACATCAATATTTATTATAATAAAAATATTTTAATAATTTTAAACTTTGTTTGTACGGATCTCGGTGCGCGAGTCCAACTCGCACTTGACCGGTTTTTTTTTAAGACGTAATGACAAAATTCACAACAAAAAAAATTTTTTTTCAAAATGATCTTTGCCAAGTTTTAGACATATTTGAACTTTTAATTATTAGCAAAGGCTTAGAACAATGAAACATTTATTTTTTTTGTAAATGTTGCCATTACTTCTTAAAAAAATTATATAACTTTTTTTTTTAGATGTTACATTTTCTTGTCCATTCTTTCACCTATGTTCATTTCGTAAAGTAAATATACCATCATTTCAAAAATTCTTTACACAATCTATAAAACTAATTATGATTGTAAGATTATCATCTTGACCTTATGAATTTACTTATTGACAGCTGCAAAGCAATTCATAATATCGCACCCCTAGATGAAGACTCCGGGGTACTCCCTTTCTTCTCCTAACATTGTTTGTGCGAAAATCATTAAACATAACACGTTTGCTATAAACTTCATTAACCATTTTATGTTCAAAATCCCGAAATTTAGTTTAACATAATTATCTTTCGTTCTAAAAGTATGCTGTCACAATATCGAGTACTATAATAATTTAATCTCCTATTTTTACATGACCTAAACTCATATTATGTCATAAGTATTGTTTTACATAATGTGTATTATTCCGAATGTTCATTCGTCCATAACCTTGTTTAACATTTTATTTATTATTTTTTTTATTTAATTTGGTACTTATGTGACATTTAATCGTTTGACATGAATTTGATTTTTTTTTTTTTGTTTTTGTTTTTCATGAGTTTGATAAATATATTTTTTTAAATCTATTTTTTGAATGTGTGGACTATGTGGGTCTTTCTTTAGTTGTTGTTCTATAGTTTGAGTACTATAAGCGACCCACCCAAATATCCTTTCTTTGGTATTGTTCGTCGTGTCGTTGAGCTCCTTGAGTTATAAGTCGAGCTCCACGATAAATAACAAATGCTTGCACTGACTGGACGGGTCCAGTCAAATCTGTGTGGTGCTTTCTTCAAAAGACCATCTCAGACACTAATCTGCATAGTCTTCATATGTGGATTATACTCAGATTATGTCTGGACCTTAATAGAGACTATAACTTCTGAGTTCGTTTCGCATGTTTCTTCTCAAGAGTAGTCAGGTTCGAAACACACCGGCCCCATCTAGTTTAAAAAAAAAAGTGACATGTAAAAGTGTTTGTAAAAAAACCTATTTGCAAAATAAACATCATTTTATCATTTATCACAATTGGTCTGTCGTACTTTTTCTGAAGCACCACCTCGTACAAATAAAGAAACGTTGTCGACATTATTGTTTTTGCATGCTATATAAAAAAAATATATTAAAAGAAAAATGTTTCAGAGCAAATTGTACCTGTAAAAAAAGTAAACTAAAAAATAAAAAACAAGTCAAAGGAATTCAGCGATGAATGGGAGCAAGGTCCCGTAAATGTATTCGAAAATGGAAAACTGAAATCTAAAACTTTTATTGCAGTCGGGGGACCTGTAAAGAATTGTTCCACCGAACTGTCCCCCGACTGCAATAAAAGTTTTAGATTTCAGTTTTCCATTTTCGAATACATTTACGGGACCTTGCTCCCATTCATCGCTGAATTCCTTTGACTTGTTTTTTATTTTTTAGTTTACTTTTTGTCATGGCAGGCGTGTTTTATATTTTTTTTAATTATTTGTTTTTTATTTCATATCTTTTAGTGATATATCGGTATTTTTTTGCCATGTTTCTAGTAATTGATTCACACATACTGACTTTTCATACAAACTTAAAAACCATTTAGGTGCCGTCGTGGATGGATTTGGGAGTTGTAACCTAGCCAGTTTTATTTCTTTCATTACAGAGAATCTATTGATATGTAGCTTATTCGTATCGAATCCCGGGTTTAAAATGTCACCATATCATTTGTTAAGTAGTATTACTAGAAAACACTAGATATTGAATACTACTGTGGTATATTTTTGTAATCTACTTAATAAGTTCTAGACGATGATTATATTTTTCATTGAAATTTCAATAAAAACAAATTAAAAGTTATTTTTATTTCTAAACCATGGCCACCCTATTATGTTTTTTGATATTTCTCTAGCCTATGTTACCCGGGATGACGTAACGAATCTAACGATACCACATACATTAAAATCGGTTCAGGCGTTTAGAAGTTATGGTGGAATAAAGAAACTCACAAACAAACATACATACATACATACATACATACATGAACGCTAAAAACATAACACTCTTTTTTTGGGGCAGTCGTGTAAAAAGAGAAGTGCTTTCAATAACTGTGTAAGCAGAAAATATAAGAGTAAGAGAACAGGGTTTCTAGAATGGCCACTTTAGCAGATTTGCGTTAAAAAGCGTAAAAAATGAGCCTTTCATAATAATAACTGCATCAACAACTATCTGTAGGACATTATACACAAATTAGTTCCATGCGGGGATGAAACCCGCGACACGCAGCGCAGCAGTCCATTGCTTGAGCCACTGCGCCAACCGTGCCGTCGAACACGTCGAGTTACTATTATGAAAGGTTAATTTTATAAGTTTTTTAACGCAATTCATATTATGATCTGCTAAAGTGGGCGTTGCCGCGTTGTAGACCCCCGGGTCTGCATCATGTGAAACCAACGTGAACGTTTGAAAAAACCCAGAATCATGCCTGAACAGCAACCCCGAAAAAATAAAATATATGGCCAAGTGCGTGTCGGGCCACGCACAATGTAGGGTTCCGCAGTTTCCCATCAAAATAATTATGCAGATTTGCCTCCAAACGACGATTTTAAACTTACATTTTGCAGTGTGTTCATTATGCTCAGGGAGATTAATTATGTTTTACAAGTACATTTTATAAGTTGCTCGATTATTACTCGTAAACTTGTATAGCCTACTTAGCTGTGATAGTCTTAGCTCCGACACTTAGATCCCCTGTATTTAACTAAAATTAAATACAGGGTGTAAGCGTCGGAGTGGATATGCATTAACAGAGCCATAATAATATTTTGTAATTTGGAAATAAATCCCTAAGTAAGTATGAGGAAATAAGGGCTCCCGTAAGTTTGTATGAAATAAGGGCTCCCGTAAGTTTGTATGAAATCCTCGGCTTTTTGTACCTGCGAATTGGTAGAAAAATAGCATATAGACATGTCAGGTACGAACAGCTTTTACGACAGGGCTACAATCGGGGACTAGGCAGACAGGGCTATACAGGGTGGTGCCGACAATACGACAATAAATGAAACCACTGGTAGTTCTAGTTCATTGGAACATTATTAAACTATCAAATAAATCTTAAAACCAAAATAAAAAAAATGAAAAAAAAAACAATAAAACTAAGTAGCATAAAACTGTAAACGAATTAATATACACTTGGGAGCAAATAAATCGAGCCACTTCCTTTTTCACGCATTATGGTAATTATTTTTGGTATTATGGAACGCATCGATTCGAAACATATATCGCCTAAAAGGGTATTTAATAACCTTTACAAAGAGGGTAGTTAGTTGTCAAAATTTAATTTTTTTTTTATTTAAATTAAAGTTTAAAGGGTAGAATAAAATTATCGCATTTAATTTGCTTATGACATTTTTATTGTACTCTGTTAAGAAAAGATTAAATTTGAGGTTTTTGTTAATCATACCCATATTACTTGTTATTGTTGTCTTTATCTGTGTCTGTGTAATCAAAATAACCTGATAAAATGGATACTACACCGACGGAAGCTGCCCAAGTTGTAGCTTTACTTGAGGTTGGACACGGACAACGTGAAGTGGCACGCAGACTTCATTTGAGTCGTTCAAAGGTACAGCGGGTATACCGCAGGTATCTGGAGACTGGTGCTTTTGTTCGGCGACCTGGAACTGGCCGACCACGGGCAACAACAGAACGTGACGACCGCTTTATTGCAACCAATTCGTTGCGCGACCGTGGACTTAATGCTGTTCAGCTACAGCAAGCGTTACGTGACGTTCGAGGAGTCTCAATCAGTAGGTGGACAGTGAGACGAAGACTAAAAGAACGAAATTTAACATCACACAAACCAGCAACTGGCCCAAAATTGACTGTAGCTCATCGCCGATCTCGCTTGGAGTTTGCTCGAGAACACATTAATTGGACGTTAGAAGACTGGAGGTCAGTTTTGTTTTCTGACGAGTCAAGAATCTGTCTTTTTAGCAATGACGGGAGAAACCGAGTGTATAGACGTCCTGGTGAAAGATTTGCCCAATGTTGCATTCGAGAAACTGTGAGTTTTGGTGGTGGTTCTTGTATGGTGTGGGGAGGAATTTCTCTAGACGAAAAAACGGAACTTGTCTTCGTCGACCCCGCCAACGATGGCAGTGGTAGACGTGGATTAACAGCTGACCGATACATAACTGACATTCTTGAAAACCACGTAATGCCGTATGCTGGTTTTGTCGGAGAAAATTTCTTGTTTATGCATGACAATGCGAGACCTCATACCGCGCAGATCGTTACGGAATACTTGTCTGCGATCGGGATTCAACAAATGGTATGGCCAGCACGAAGTCCCGATTTGAACCCGATCGAACACCTATGGGACGAGCTAAAACGGAGAGTCCGAGCCAGGGTTCCCGCTGTATCATCCATTCCCGAGCTTAAAGTCGCTGTGCTTGAAGAGTGGGAGAACATACCACAATATGTCATCGTAACGCTGATCAGATCGATGACTAATAGGCTACAAGAATGTATCAGGGCACGGGGGGGTAATACCAGTTATTAAGAATATTTTTTTTGCAATAATTTTGTTTTTTATTGTTTTTATGGACTGTTTTAGCATTACTAAATTTTCTATCAAAATTACCATTTTTCTTGCAGAGCCAATAATTTATCATTCAATAAGGTTATTATTCAATAATTTACCCTCATTGTAAAGGTTATTAACTAAACTTTTAGGCGATATATAGTTCGAATTGATACGTTCCATATTACCAAAAATATTTACCATTTTACGTGAAAAAAGGTAGTGGCTCGATTTATTTGCTCCCAAGTGTATTACAATTTACAAACAAATATTGGTTTACTAACCTTAGGAATAATTTGCACCGATTAACGTGTGGAAATAAAATGTAACAAATGAATTTGGCAAAGACATTTAGGTAGGTTATTGTCGTATCGTCAGCACCACGACGGTGTTAGAATTTATTTGATAGTTTAAAAATAATAATAATAATAATAATAATAATTTATTCACACAAATTAGAGACAACCATACAGAGTAACTTAATGATATACACAAAATAGACAGAACATGTGAAATTATACAACGTAAATATGGTTAGGTTGCCTTTAGAGATTCGCCCTATCCGCTCGTACTAGTATAAAACTGTATCACGAGCGGATAGTTTTCCTCAACCCAAGAACAACAGATTCTCACAAGTTACAAGTCACACAGCAGTAGTTTGATTACATCAAAAATCATAGCTTTATTAATTCCATGCACAATCTCAAGAAATAATCAAAATAGTATTTAGTGTAGTTATCACAATATTAAAAAATAGAAATAATCACTTAGCAAATAAAATTAAATAGTCTGAAATCCCAATGAAATAATAATCTATTTTAGTAATCACAAAAATCAAATGTAAAAATTTAAAATTTAAAATAATCAATCAATTGTAAATCACCTAAATTCTAACTAAATATAATCAACTTTAAATAATCATAAAAATCAAATATAAAAATTAAAATATAATACTAACAAAATGTAAACGTTCACATAAATTCTAACGAAAAAATACTTAATTTAAAATAATCACAAAAATCAAATTAAAGTTAAGATAATCAATATATTTTAAATTCTCACAAACTATAATTAAAAATCATCAACTTTAAATAATCACAAAAATCTAATATAAAAACGAAAATCAAAATAATCAAACAATTTGTAATATAAAATAATAAAATTAATTTTCTAGAAATTAAAATAATCAAATATAACTAACACAAAAATCCCAATTAAAAGATAATCAACTTTAAATAATCACAAAAATTTAATATGAAAGGTAAAATTAAAATAATAAATCAATTGTCAAGTAAAATAATAATAAAAGCTGAGTTCTGTCATCATATCAATCAAGGTACAAAAGATTAGAATTTTCTGTGTTTGGGTATGGGTGTATGTATATGTGTATGTGTTTTTATGTATGTTTCTGTATGTGTGTGTTCTATGTGTGTTTTTAGTGTGCTTTAATACTTAATTAATTAATTAATTATGTGCCTTGTTTATAACATCGATTTATAAAAGATTTTCAGTGCTGTTGTAGTCTAGTGCTTTCAAATATTTTTCAATAGCTTTTTTGCATGTTTGGCTATCAAGATTCTTCAATTTTAAATCTTTACTTATTTTGTTGTAAAGGCTAGGACCGAGATAATTGTGAAATTTGTGTGCAAATGATGTTCTAAATTTGGGTATGTTATAAACTATATCTAATCGCCGCCTTTTAGTATAGTGCGGTTTTACTTTATGCTGTGCCATGATCTCTTGTTTAATGAATAATTTCCGCACCGTAAGAACTCTCAGTTCTGAGTAAAGTAGGTGTGTCGGATAAGTGTAGTTTTTGCGCGAAATTACTTTAAGTACCATGCGTTGGGCTCTTTCGACGGACAACATGGTTGTTTTTGAGGTTCCTCCCCATACATTTAGGCCGTATATCAATATAGATTGGCATAGTGCCAGGTAGATTTTTATTAGTAGCTCAATGTCACATGCATTTCTAATGGTTTTAAAAACATAAATTAGCTTTCTAGCGCGATTATTTACTTTAATGATGTGTTCTTTCCAGTTTAAGTTTTGGTCTACTATAACACCGAGATATCTTATAGAATTGGTTCTGGTGATTTGGTTACAATGACAGGTACTTCGATTATTGCAATGGTGAGTTTGTAAATTTATTGAGTTAGGAGACGGTTGAGTTATACTGTTAATTGTGAATGTAATATATTTCGTTTTGCCAAGATTAAGTGTCAACAGATGATTGTCCAGCCATGAAGTTACTAAAGCAAAACCTTCATTTGCTACTTCGGTTACATCTTTCCACGTGTTAGAGCTGAACAATAAAACTGTGTCATCTGCAAATGTTATTATTTGACCATTTTGTAAAGGCAAATTGCAGAGGTCATTAATATATATTAAAAACAGCGTAGGACCCATTACACTGCCTTGAGGCACTCCGAAGGTGACATTTTCCTCATGGCTTATGCTGTTATTAATTTTTACAACCTGTTTCCGGTTTGTCAGGTAATCTTGGAAAAGTTGTAGAGGTATTCCTCGAATTCCTAAGGCATCGAGTTTGTCCAGGAGGATGGGTATAGAGACGGTGTCGAAGGCCTTTGCTAGGTCTAGGAATATACCTAGACACTTCTGTCCCCTATCCATGCCTTCTACTACATACGAAGTTAGTTTGTGAAGAGCGTCAGCGGTTGATATTTTTTCTCTGAACCCAAACTGATTACCTGAGAGAAGATTGTGAGTTTCTAGGTAGTGTTTTAGCCTTTTATTTATTAGTTTTTCTAGAATTTTTGAAAAACTAGGAAGTAAAGAGATCGGTCGATAGTTCGACACCTGAGTTTTGTCTCCTGCTTTATATATTGGGATAGTGACAGACTTTTTAAGTGCATCCGGAAAGACTCCTTCTAAAAAACAAGCATTACATATATGTGCTAGTGGTGCAATAAGAAAATCTACTGCTCTTAAAATGTTCGAACTAGAACTACCAGTGGTTTCATTTATTGTCGTATTGTCGGCACCACCCTGTATAAGGGAATATAATCGGTTCGATTGGCATTTGGAATTCCATTTGACATAGTAGGTACATCAAGAGGCAGTCCCGATTCTAGACCAGACAGTCAAAATTTCCACGCGAACGAAGTCGCGGGCAACAGCTGGTCCTATAATTATATTTATATGGGACTAGCTGACACACGCAACTTCGTCTGCGTCACAATATACAGGGTGTAAATCAACCCATCACACAGCCGTTAACCAAGCATTCTGTACATCAACCTAAGTACCCCTACGCAAATTTTTTTGCTGGGAAACGATTTTCTTTTTTGGGGTCACAATTCACATTTCACGGCAAAACTCAATGTAGCACTCTTAAAACATTGTGCTAGTAGATGCTTTGAATAGTAAACTGGTCATGGAGGTAATTTAAGTAAAGTTATAACCTGAAAAACTAGTATTTACAAAAACAGCTGTGTAAAAATTAGAACTTTGACCCCCAATATCTAACTAGAAGGTTCCCAGGTATGGTCTAGAACAGAAAAATGATCGCAGTGGTGAGGAGAACAAGTGGTACTTTTACACCCTATAATAATATAGCTTATAACCTTTCTCGATAAATCGACTATCCAACATAAAACATTTTTCGATTCCAACCAGTAGGCAGCGGCGTATTTACCCTAGGGCCATCCGGGCCACGGCCCGGGGCGCCAGTAAGGCAGGGGCGTAGCCGCCCGGCCGCCCCTTGTCGATTGCATTTTGTTTTGGTACTGGCGCCATTAATTCCAATTATACTTCTCATCTTTTTTATATTGTCTTAACCTTAGATTATATACATGTCTAGATAGAGAGTTCGACCGTTAGACCGTCTAAACGCCAAAAAAATACATAGTAGCCAACTCTTGGCTCCTAAGCTCGTCCCTCCCGCTTAGTGGCGACACTGTCATTGTAGCGTAAACTCGTGTTCAGTGGTATTTAAAAATTACGATTTGCGCTATAAAAGTGTGCAGGAATTACAAAGGACGATTGAAAACAACAAAAAAGTTAACTATCACCGGTAAGTAAACTTTAAATAACTATATTATTAAGAAACAATTAAATTAATAAAATGAAATTTTATTAAAGATGTGACGCCATTTTGACGGCATGTTTACAGAGTTGCCTCTTAATTGAATGTAAAATTTCCCATGTGAGCGTTAGATAATTTAAAAAATGTTTAATGATCCAAAAAGATTCCAACCAGTAGGCAGCGGCGTATTTACCCTAGGGCCATCCGGGCCACGGCCCGGGGCGCCAGTAAGGCAGGGGCGTAGGGGGATATTTCGAGATTTCAAGCCACCATTTAACTGCAGTGCTGGAAAATACTCCATACGTACATATATACCTAATATATATTATTTGTTTTATAAGGTGGCGGATATTGATTATTTTATTTAATATAAATATAATATTCTTTGGCCAAAGAATCAGCATTGCCATCCAACGTGGGAATGCTGCCAGCCTTCTGGGCACTTTTCCTGTTGACAGCGGTGTGGACGAGTTTTTTGACGCCATGTAATTCTTCTCTTTTTGATACTTGTATATATTTTATTATAATGTTAGTTCTGTTTGTAGTTTGTAAATATTGTAAATAAATATAATATATTGGATAAGTACGTATTTTTTGTTCTATCAAATCAATAATTGACGAAGATAAAACGCGTCAAAGATTTGAGTGGGACCCCCCACTCAAATCTTTGACGCGTTTTATCTTCGTGACGTCACTCACCAGTAAAAAATGTCATACTAATGTCTTACAATATGACGTCACAAAAGTTTTCAAAGTACTGTATCGTCTTCATTGTTTGTTTACGTGAGAAAAAGAAAAAATAAGTGTCCAATATTTTTGGAAATCTATCTGGACGGTCTAATTAGTTTTTTTTTATTAATTACCCTCTTAAACGAATTTAAATTTAAAACAAATTACCTACTTATTACTTAATCATCTTAAAACCAAACTATAATATTTTTTTCAAAAAACAACCGACTTCAAAAACACCAAAAAGTGAAAAATAAACTTCAGAAGATAAATCAGCTTCTGAAGCTGGTCACATTTGTTTGTTTGATTTGGTTTTTTTGCCACCGACTTCAGAAGCAGATTTTTCTTCTGAAGTTTATTTGTCACTTTTTGGTGTTTTTGAAGTCGGTTGTTTTTTTGCAAAAAAGTTTTTTTTATTTTTTCATTTTTAGTTGTAATATCCTATACAAATATTTACTATGCATTTAACATTCAACCAAAAAACCTAACCCTTAACCTCCAAAATTCTCTTATTATTGCTTTCAACTCCTAACCGTTGAGGAGTAGTACCTTCTATCGTCAGCTCATCAACATGAAGTGATGACTGCTAGATGCAATTTCTTGAATAGCGTCAGAAAAAGCACGAAACACGTAATACGTGCTTATGAAATTTGAGGGTTGCCCTCGATTTCTCTGGGATCCAATGATCAGACCCTGGTTTCCATATCATGGTACCACTCTTGAAATATCTCCTTTCCAATAAAAACAGAATCATCAAAATTGAAAACGACAAAGTTATTCGCGAACACACATAAACGAAAATGTTCGTAAATTTAAAAAAAGTTTATGAAATGAAAAGTACTGATTCAAACTATTTTAAATTTTTATGGGACCAAATGGCAACGATTCCGCATCAAACTAATAAAGAATCACGTAAATCGGATTATAAATCATAGCGTAATCGGTGTACATACCTCCTCCTTTTTGGGAAGTCGGTTAAAAACCAGGCGGCAACGTCGGGCCATGGTTATCAGATCGATAAGATTACTTACTATTGTCATCTGGACTCAGTTAAAAAAAAGAGGGGACTTACTGCCACTATCGTGGCGTGCCCTTTCGAACTAGCCTTACGTATATACCAGTCAGCCCTAAAATCAAGTGAACAAGCACTATATCCTTTTTATCTGCCGCCCACCGCTTTCTCGGTAAAAAGAAAATATAACCTATCTGGAATGCTTAAATTTTCTAGCTCGCTACGCTCGCTCTTACCGCCGAGATTTCTCGTGGTATGGTCCAATCCCTCAATGCATTAGTATTAGTAGTAAAAGTAAGTTAAAAATATTTTGTTTGAAAGACAAAAAAATGATTTGACTTTCAAAAATAAACCCGAAAAAAAAATGGCAAAAAAAATTTCAATCGTTTTTTTTTACTTCTGGGGCGGCGATAGTTATTGGCCTGGGGTAATGTGTATAGTAAATTTGAATTTAAGTTACTTGTGTAAAGAAATCAGTGAGTGGCGGCGAGACTGTCGAGCTGACCGAGAGAATCCAGGGGAGAGTCAGGTGGTAGCAGCTCCGTGGAGGGTGACTCCCCGAAGCCGCTGTCGGCGTCAGCCGGCTCGTCGCGCTCGCTTAGCAGCGATGGGTGCAGCGCCAGCGGCCTCGCCGCCAGGTATGCCGCGACCTCCGCCGCGCTCGGCCGCCGCTCCGCCACGCGCGCCCAGCACAGCCGCGCCAGCCCGCGCCTGCAACACTCTATTTGAGCAGTGGTTCAAGCAACGGCTCGAACAACCCACCCACTCGCACACTCACGTCTGTGGCGTGGCGTCCAGTGGCAGCGGCGGGGAGCCCCCAGTCGCTACGTACTCCAGCACGCGCAGCGGGGACATGGTGCCGTAGGGCCGCGCGCCAAGCGTCACCAGCTCCAGCACCAGCACGCCAAGCGCCCACACGTCGGACGCGCCCGAGAACAGGCCATGCGCCAGGCTCTCGGGTGCCATCCACAGCACGGGGAACAAGCCGCGGCGTCGACACGCGTACTCGGGTGCACCGTCCGCGCCGGCCACCGTGTCGCGAGCCATGCCGAAATCGGCCAGCTTCAGCGAGCGCCGAACGTCCACAAGGCAGTTGGCGGCGCGCACGTCGCGGTGTACCACGCCGCGCACGCCGAGGTACTGCAGTGCCTCCGCTGCCTCGCGCGCAAGCCGCGTCAGCGCCGCGGCCGATACGTGCTCCGCCTCCCCACTCACCGCCGGGGCCTCCAGCACCTCTGAGCCCACGCCCTCCACTAGGTGGCGACGCGCGCGCAGGTAGCCCAGCAGGTCACCGAAGAACGCTAACTCCATGAGCACCAGCGGCGGCCCGTCGGCGATGCACACACCGACCAGACGCACGATGTGCGCGTGATCGAGAGAGGCGATCGTGCACGCCTCGCGAAGGAACTCGCTCTCCTCGGCGTGCGCAGCGTTCTCTCGGAGAGCCTTAGCGGCGATATAGCGCGGGGCGCGTGCAGGCGCGCGCAACTGCGCCAGGCACACGCTACCGAAGCGGCCTGCACCCAGCTCCTCGTGCAGCTCCAGTGCGGAGCGCTCCACTAGGTACGCGGCCAGTACGGTGGCCACGTGCCGGCGCCGCGCAATCACCTCGATCTGCTGTTCCTGCTTCAGACGCGCGAGGCGGCGTTGCAGAGCTCGGCGCGCTAGCAGCACGGCTATGGGCGCCAGCGCTAGCAGCAGCAGCGCGCAAATGCACACCCAGTCGTGGCAAGTGGGACTGAAGGCGTCGCCAGAGCGCACGATGCAACCCGAGGCACCATCGTAACGCGGCATGTCAGGGGGTGGTGAGAAAGCGACGTCCTTAGCGCTGTTGCTGCGTACGGCGCCGCTGGTTGCGTTCACGCGCCACGTGGCCAGCCGCTGCGTGAAGATACCGCCGCACCACTGGTCCACGAACACGAACGTCTCCTCGATGGAGCGCTCCTTGAAGCGAAGCTGCTGACTGACGCCTGTCACAGGCTTACTGATGAGGCTTTCTTTGAGTGACCTGCCACGATCAATGGATTCAGTTAAGGCAAATTGATGACTAAACCGACAATTTATGAGCGGACCACATCTGGGGATGTTTTAAATAAATATTTAGATCGACTTGGCCATCGCATCGCATTCGCCAATATTAAATACCACATTCTAATGGCTAATCGCCATAGCATTGGCTAATGTGATGCGGTGGCCAAGTCAATCTATTTATTTAAAACATCAAATATTTTTAAAATTGATTTGGTTACTATAAGATGTAGTTTGGTTCTTAAGATAGAAGGTCTCATAAGTAGGGCCTGAATAAATTAACTGACTTGGTATTACATAGATCTCACTACTTTTTACGGTAGAAGAACTGAGTTGTGCGACTTGGCTTTTTTTACAAGTTTTGTTTTTAGTGGGATCTATTGTTTACACCAAATACTAACATAACATCACGCCGGTACGCTTTGAAGGAGTAAACACATGTGAACCACTAAAAAGTGAAAAATAAACCTAAAATAAAAAACTGGTGACTTTTGTTTGTTTTATTCAGTTTTTTTGTCACCGACTTCAGAAGCTAAAGTTATTTTTCACTTTTTTGTGTTTTTGAAGTCGGTTTTATTTTTTGCAAAAAAGTTTTTTTATTTTTCCATTTTTAATTGTAATATCCTTTACAAATATTTGATATTCATTAATTTTACGTTGTTAACAATACGAGTACATATCACGGTAATAGGCTTATCCGCAATAAAATGGAACTTAACATACGTAACTCTCGAAATCTGGGCGTCCTGTACACATCTGCGTACCCCGTCAGAGCATACAGGCGTGATGGTAAGTTAAGATGTTGCGTAAACAATAAACATCCAAGCGATTGCAGCAATCACGACAGATTTGCCGTCTATTTTTGAAGAGTTCTATTGTATATCTCCGAAGATCTGGATCAGATCTTCACCAAATTTAAATGGGACCACCTCAGGAGTATACTCTTTCAAATAAAAAAAGAATTTTGAGAATCGGTTCACAAATGGAGGAGAAATCAGGTAACATACATAAAAAAAAAAAAAAAATACATGCACACGAACATAGAACCTCCTCCTTTTTTGAAGTCGGTGGCAATGGATGAAATCAAACAGAAGTCATTGACTTCAGAAGTTTCAATTAGTTTTTTTTCCGAAATACAAATTCTCATTTTTTCCGTATTTTTCGAATGTTGCATTGAAATATTTACTTATTCTTCTTATCTTTTGGAAAGAAACAGGAATCTTTCGAATATTTCGTTTCGTGTGCTTTAAAAAATGATACAGAACAAGTTTTATTGTAATTGAAATAATAGGTGAAATACAAAAAAAAAACGTTTGTAACAAAAAGTAAAACGGACTTCAACAAAAAATAAAACACAAAAAAGTTACTTCTGTTTGATTTCATGTTTTTGCCACCGACTCCATTTTAGAATGTCATAACCCCATCGAGTTTGAACTCGTTTGATTCGTCTTGACGAGTACTTTGTCTTTAGATTGCTTCCAGGGTCTGGTGATGGAACTGAAAGGTGGCCATAGGAAATCCGTTTTAGAACGTCACAACCCCATCGAGTTTAGACTTGTTTAATTCGTCTTGACGACTACTTTGTCTTTAGATGGTGGTCAGGGTCTGATGATGGAGGTGGAAGATGACCATAGGAATTCCGTTGTTAAACGACCTAACTCCATCGAGCTTGGACTCATTTGATTCGCCTTGTCAAGTACTTTGTTTTTAGACAATCTTCAGGGTCTGATGATGGAGCTGAAAGGCGGCCATAGGAATTCTGTTATAAAACGACATAACCCCATCGAGTTTGAGCTCGTTTGATTTGTTTTGACGAGTACTCTGTCTTTAGATGGTACCTAGGGTCTGATGATGGAGCTGGAAGTTGGCCACAGGAACTCCATTTTAGAATGTCATAATCCCATCGAGTTCGGACTCGTTTGATTTGTCTTGACGAGTACTTTGTCTTTAGATGGTGGTCAGGGTCTGCTGATGGAGGTGGAAGATGACCATAGGAATTCCGTTGTTAAACGATCTAACTCCATCGAGCTTGGACTCATTTGATTCGCCTTGTCAAGTACTTTGTTTTTAGATAATGTTCAGGGTCTGATGATGGAGCTGAAAGGCGGCCATAGGAATTCTGTTATAAAACGACATAACCCCATCGAGTTTGAGCTCGTTTGATTTGTTTTGACGAGTACTCTGTCTTTAGATGGTACCTAGGGTCTGATGATGGAGCTGGAAGGTGACCATTGAAATTCCGTTATAGAACGACAGATTTCCGTCGAGTTTGGACCCGTTTGATTCGGCTTGTCGAGTACTTTAGCAGTTCTTCAAATCGATGAATAAGACTGCTCCGAGTTCGAATAAATCTACATAGTATTGTTGATGCATTATAAGTATCTACAAAAAGAAATGAGATCCCACTAAAAACAAAACTTGTAAAAAAGCCAAGTCGCACAACTCAGTTCTTCTACCGTAAAAAGTAGTGAGATCTATGTAATACCAAGTCAGTTAATTTATTCAGTCCCTAGTTAAGGGACCTTGTATCTTAAGTTATTACTTAATAAGCTAACCTAAAACAAACGCAAAAAAACTAAATTAAGCATACAAAATGTCACCGACTTCAGAAGTTGATTTTTGTTTTGAAGTCTATTTTTTACTTTTTGTAAAAAATAAACCGCGGCTTCGCCCGCGTTACATTATAATACTTTTTTTTTTGGCGAGTGGAAAATCATCAAATAACTCCTCCCGCTCTTGGGTAGAGCGAAAGGGAGTGTCAAACTTCTACTGACTAAAAACCACCCATGTTCCTTCTTAGCCCTTCATATCGAGGCCGCGGTATCTCTTGCGAACAACCAGCAGCCCCGACGGGTTAAATTATATACTAAAACCTTCTTCGAGAACTACCCTATCCATTAATGAAAGGAGAATGTCACTTAGAAAAAAAGTACTACAACTAAAGAGAGAAAAAGACATATAGAAAAAGAGCGGAAAGACTGAATAAGATTCTCAGAAGTCCACGTTTAGAAAACAAGATAGTTAAAAAGAAAAGAAAGTCTGATGAATCAAAGAATAAAAATAAAATGAATGCCCAAGTACGAAACACTGTACAAAAGTTTTATCAAGAAGATGAGAAGAGACACCAAGCTTGTGGCGTTTTCCCCTCGAGCATGACAGAATTAAACAACTTCTGAAGGGCGTTAAGGACCGGTTTGCCACCCGCCTTCAGAAGCTCTGTCGTAATTCCGTCATCACCCGTTGCCTTGTTGTTTTTAAGCAGTTTTAGAGCCATCCTAATCGCGAGGA
Source organism: Diarsia brunnea (assembly GCA_949774965.1). Taxonomy (NCBI): domain Eukaryota; kingdom Metazoa; phylum Arthropoda; class Insecta; order Lepidoptera; family Noctuidae; genus Diarsia; species Diarsia brunnea. The sequence goes on from OX459000.1 coordinate 152,947, forward strand.
GCGCGGAGGTAGCTCTTCAAGGATTTAGAGATCTGGCTATTGAGCTGCCGGTATTTCCACGCTTCGTCTGGAGAATGCAGACTCATCTCACGCCGCTCTAAAATTCTTTCAATTGTTAATCTGTCCAGGGTAGACTGTAAAAAGAAGCTCACACAGTGGCTTCTAGGACTTGATTATGAAGAAACTGAAAATATACTTACCATCTTATCGTAGTCTAGCGTTTTTTACAACCCTTCACGCACACACACAACACCACACAACACCACACCACACCACATACACAACATCATACCACACACAACACCACACCACACTACACACACAACACCTTCTACATCACACACACTACTTAACAAACACACACAAATTTTATTTTGTTTTTGTTTGATTGAAACTTGTTTTATTTTTCTTTAACTTAAAATAGTCCTACATGTCCTACGTTTTACAATTGTGAAAATTAAAATCTCGGCGTGGGGGGCCAGGATTCCATAGCACAGGGTATCCTAGTTTGGATTCCTGACTCCCACAAACCTTGGTACGAGTACCTCCAATATTTATAACACCTTTATATTGTAATTGTACTTTGTGGGAGAAAAAAATAAATTATTATTATGGATAGTTTCCACAAACCCGTCGTTGTAATCGTCCACTGAGCTTCCTAGGCATTCGAAGCGATTCTGGAGTTCAAGCTGAGGGCTCTCGGGGTTTTGGATTTGTATCTGTCCTGGACGGAGCGTGGACTTCATCAGTTGTGATCTTTCAAGTATGATATTGATGTTCAATGTGCCTCTTACCATGTGGTGATCGCTTCCGGTTTTCACCGAATTGATCACGGAGACATCATTGAACATTTGCTTGTTGGTAGACGGGGCTCTGCCAGGTCCACTTCCTGTGCTTATGTTTATTGAAGAAGGAGTTCATCATAAAGAGTCCCTCCTTCTCCATAAAACTAGCCAGTTGGTGACCCCGGTGGTTTTGATGTCCAACCCCAAATTGCCCCATTTGCCCCACTCATCCTCGCTTCGTTTGCCCAGTTTCGTGTTGAAGACACCCATGACAACGGTGAAGTCAGTTCTGAAACCATGCGTGGCTTTAGAAATATCCTCATACATGGTTTCTACTTCATCATCGGAGTGTGCCGAGGTCAGGGCGTAGACCTGTATGACTTCAGTGAATATCTTGCAGATGTTCTGAGTATAAGGTACGCCACCCTGTTCGACACACTCTCGATCTTCACCACGTTATTCACGAGGGACTTGTGGACGATAAACCCAACACCACCCTGTGACTGCCGGTCGCCCTCTCGGAAATAGAGCAGGTTGACGGATTTCAGGATTATCGTGTCCTCCCCTCTCTTCGGACTTCAGATAATCCCACAATACTGCATCGCAGCCTGCATAATTCTTCCTCGAGTTCCGCTAACTTCTCGTCGGCCCGGAGTGTGCGCGTGTTAAATATTGCCAGGTCCAGTCGTCGGTGTGTTTGGTAGCCGGATACCATCCGGGGATTCTTAGCACCCCTTGCCACGCCGTTGCCTCGACCGCTACCGTAGTCGAGGGTAGACGGGCTGCCGGGTACTAGGGGCCTGTTTTGTGTTGCGCTCATTTCTAAGGGAAGACTTTGACTTAATCATCACGCTTGGCAGGCGGGTTGGCGATCGCAGTATGGTTGTTACCAAGGCACAGAGAACGCTGCCCATTCTCTGGTAAGTCCCTTATTCGCCTCTTACGACACCCACGGGAAGACATAGGATGGTGCTATTCTTTACGTCCGACACCATATGGAACATGGTGCATTATAAAACATCAATTTTGATGTGATTTTCCAATTTCGGTGTAAGATTAGCATTTTCGGTGTAAAATTTTCAATTTCGGTGGGTTGGTAATTTCGGTGGCCGACATATTTTCAAAACAACTACGGTTATTTATTTTCTACTTAAATAACTAGAATACAAATGTGTTCTAGAATAAAACAAGTTTATTTTTTTATCCAAAAACCTACAAATAAAATACCACTGAAATTAGCAAAAAAATGTGCCTGCGTGGAATGACCCTAATACCAAGTCAGTTAATTTATTCATTCCCTAGTTAAGGGACCTGCTATCTTAAGTTACTACGTAATAAGCTAACCTAACTACATCCTATAGTGACCATAATATCAATGTTAAAAATATTTGATGTTTTAAATAATTAGATCGACTTGGCCATCCAGAGTTTACTCCGTACACCGATTTGTCGTGAAGGTTTGATGTTGAGTTGGTAAAGAGAAACGCCTTCCACCAAGAAGCACTAAGTAGTTAAGTTTATTTTAGTTACGAATAAGTTACAGTAATAGAGTGGAAGGCGTTTATTTCTTTCAGTTGTTGATAGCTACCGAGTTATAAGTACACTACATTATAAATTCGTAAGTCGTAATGTTTTATTATGCTAAATTATGACGCGCATCGTTGGCCTAAAGTAGGTTACCAAGTAAGCATAAAAATGTACGGCGATGAAACCGTACATGTAGATACTTATAATGAATCAGCAATACTAGATTTATTCGAACTTGGAGAAGTCTTATTCATCGATTTGAAGAACTGCTAAAATACTCGATAAGCCGAATCAAACGAGTCCAAACTCAACGGGATTCAAAGAACGTGAAAAATAAACGTAAAAAAAACGTGAAAAATAAACTTCAGAACAAAAAAACTTGAGAGGTGTCAAGGGACACCCGTATGGAACGAAGTTCTGAAAATAACTGGCTTGCTTTCTATGAGAGAGAGAGAGAGAGAGACAGAGAAACACACAATATTTATTTGGGAACTCAGATTACAATTACAACAGAACTTCGATCCAAAAATCAGCTTCTGAAATCGGTGGCAAAACCACCGACCGGTCACCGACTTCAGAAGCTGAATTTTGTTCTAAAGTTTATTTTTCTCGTATTTGTGTTTTTGAAGTCGGTCGTTAATGGCTGATTCTGACACAATTTTTAAAAAAAATGAGAAAAAAGACTTTAATTTCTTAAATTAGTTTGTTTTCCCCCGGTAAATTACCATGGCTACTTACTGAATTACTTTGTCACTACGAAGGCCTTGTCTCGTGTTCGGAAATTGATGGAAGACGTCTTGCAAGCCAAACACAAGTGTGAGTAGTGCATCAACGAATGAGACGGCGCGAGTCGGCCACGGGTGTGGCAGCTTGTTCAACTTGTCATGCAACGCGGCGTTCCCCTCTCCGAGCGGCATGTCCTCCACCCCTCGTATCCAGGACGACACTGTGAAGTGTTTAGTTCTGCACGTATCGTTTTTATGTTCCCAGTCGCGAACTATCCACACAAAACCGTCCGCGTACCCCATGTGAGCCGCGGCCGCCGCCGCAAGGATTGTGCTGGCAGCGCGTGCGTCCGCGTTAATAAACACAATGCGTGCATTTACGTATTTTATATCTTGTAAAAGTTTTAGAGCTTGTTGTTTCGTAATATTATTATTATCAGTAGCAATCGGAAAGTCGCCAAACACGATGTCCGTCCCCTCTTTGAGCGCGGCATTGTAATCTTGAGCGAGCTTGGTGTGCTGGTACAGCACGGCGAGGCGCGTCCATCTCATCTCGCGCACGAAGTGTAGCAGCGCGCTCGCGAGGTGTCGCGGGCTGGGCCCCACTCGCCACGTGCTGCTGGCCGACACGTCCTCCTGCGCCACGTCCGCCAGCACGAAGGGCACTTGGGCAGAAGCGGCCGCAGGTGCTGCCTCCGCCGCTCCCACTGCTGTCAGCAACACTAAACCCAACAGCCTAAATTGGCCCCATGTCGATGTGTGCTTCTCTAACTCATTACTCATACTAGTCTGGTCGGAACAATTAATTATGCGAATAATTATGGTTATATTTGAACCTTCTGGAACCATATAATTGTTTATTTCATCTTGGACAATGTCCTTAAGAACTTTGAAGGTATTTCCGTCAAAATCCCCGGAACAATGACATGCATACACATTGTATTGCATAATATCATATTTAAGTTTATCTTCATCACTTATCACATGACCATTGTTGTTCAGCATCCATTCGCATGCAGCCTCTTCAATGTCTACTCCTCTTGCTTGTTGTTCAAGAATCACCCTCAAAGATTTTTGTGATGGTTGGAAATCATAGAGGCACTGTAAAATCTGAGGCGATAACACTTCTAAAAACCTGACATCGGCGACGCGCATTGCAATGACGGAATCTAGCTCCTGTCTACAATCGAAGTTAACAGACACGCAAGGTGGGGGCTCCACGACGCTCACGCCCGGAACTCCCTCCCACATGTCATAGTCGAGGAACAGAAACGAGCGGTTGGCGCTGTGTTGTAGACTGCTCTCGAAGCCCGTACGGTTTTGGTGCTGCACGCCCAGGCGCACGCCGCTGTGCTCGGCGCGGCGCAGCAATCGCTCTTGCACCTCCTCGCACTCGTCGCCACCAAGCACATATACCACGACGTTGTCTCTAAAATTAAAATAATTTTGTGTATATAACTAAACTACTTATGGGAAACAATCGCAACGTTTTCGGACTGTTGAAATTCGGACAAACTCGGAAGGAATCAGTTAGTATAATTAAAAAAAAACTAAAACCCGACTACGAATAAAATCGCAGACTAATAAAACCGCGGTCTTAAAAGTAGAAAAAAAACAACCGACTTCAAAAACACCAAAAAGCGGTATTATTATTATTCTGAAGTCGGTGGTATTATTATTATTATTATTATTTATTTATTCATTAACAATTTACATTGTGTTGAACATTACATTTAAAAAAAGAAAGAAATAACACATGCAGAAACAAATACATTATTAAAATTAGAGTAAAAATGTTTAGTTAAAGACTAATTTCATTTCAAATAATAAATGTCAGCAAATATTAATTTGTCATGTATTAATTTGCTGACATTGTATTAACAATGTCAGCAAATTAATACAATGTCAGCAAATTAATACAAAGGCAGAAATTTAATACAATGTCTCATTAATAGCAGGTATAATGTCAAAATAATACAATGTCTAATTATTAGCAGGTTTAATGTCAAATGCAATGTCTTATTATTAGCAGGTATAATGTCAGATTCAATGTCAAAAATATTAAGTATATAACTTCGATAAGGTCTTAGTAATGAGCACAGTGCAAGTTGAAATATAATTTAGAAAATCTAAGCTAGTACCTATTTATTTATTTTATCATTTGACATAAATAGTAATCCCTAAAAATTTTACCTCATCCACTAATTCAATCTTGTCTTTTTTTATTTTTACATCCAAACTGTCATTACGGCGAGATGTGGTCTTAAATAAAATGATGTTCGTCTTACTTGTATTTAGCAAAAGGTTATTGGCTGTAAACCACTCGCAGAGATTTTGTAGGCTTTTATTAACATTTTTGGTCAATTCTTTTAAGTCATTTGCCCCAACTATTATATTTGTATCATCTGCAAATACAACAGGTTTTACATCAGGTTGAACATAATGCATAAAGTTAACCAAGTCATTTGTAAATATAATAAATAATATAGGTCCTAAAATAGAGCCTTGGGGCACACCACGTGTTATATTTGTAATTTTACAGGTATATATGACTTCATTATTACTTTCATCGATGCTTTTTATTTCAACAAACATACGTCGATTTTGTAAGTAGGATCTTAAAAGTTGTAAGGATTTACCTCTAATGCCGTAATATTCAAGTTTAGTTAATAATAATTCATAATCAATTGTATCAAAAGCGGAGCTAAGGTCGATGAAAAGCCCTGCCACTTTCATTTTGTCATTTATTTTATTAATTATGTCATTTATAAGGGTGTTTATTGCATCTGAGCAACCGACGCCTTTCTGATACCCAAATTGTCTTAGATTAATTATTTTATTTGCATTTAAATGTACCATCAGCCTAGTTTTAATGATTTTTTCAAATACTTTTGATAGGGTTGGTAAGAGGGATATTTGTTTGTTTAATTTTTTTGCCACCGACTTCAGGAACAGTTTTTTCTTCTGAAATTAATATTACAATTCCGGTATTGGATCACTCAGTATCGGAATTGTAATATCGGATTTTTTTTTTAATTTTGAGTTTTAAACTTAACTTATATTTTAGTTTCTTGTGTAGCGCCGATCGCGACAACGCGCTAATCATGCGATACAAGAGCAATAAAAGTCACGAGTGACATTGAAATATCAGAGAACAGATTAATCACTAGGGTCAAGGATGTAAATGCCACAATTTTCATCAAAACATCTACGGGGTTTAGCTACGAAATTACGATAGTCAATTCACGTAATACGTGCCTATGAAATTTGAGGGTTGCCCTCGATTTTTTTGGGATCGCATCACCAGGTCCTGTTTTCCATATCATGGTGCCACTCTTGAAATATTTCCTTTCCAATAAAAAAGAATCATCAAAATTGGTTCATTTAAACGTTAAGTTATTCGCGAACACACGTAAACGAAAAATGTTCATAAATTAAAAAAAAAATCTTAAAATGAAAACTAAACCAAACTATGTTAAGTTTTATGGAACCAAACATCAAACTAAAAAAGAATTACGTAAATCGGATCATAAATCTCAGCGTAATCGGTGTACATACTTAAAAACAAAAAAAAAAAATAACAATCGAATTGAGAACCTTTTTGGGAAGTCGGTTAAAACAAGAAAATAATTCTTAAATTAATTTGAGTAAATAACTTAACAATAAGTAAAATTATTATAGAGGACAGCTGTAGTCGCATGCCACTGATACCCGGGGCCCTACCAACGTCTTGAAACAGTCCTGTTTTAACCTTAATTTGCGTTTTCGTACCATCACGTCCTAAAAACAATCATATAGTCCTGCAAAAAATATCAGTTTTGATAACGTTTTGATGACGTCACCTCAAATAGTTCATTCAATTGATAGTTGATACCACGACGTGCCTTTTGACAGCCAGCAGGATTGTTTTTACGTCAAATAGCAGGAATCTTTGACATTATAAAAAAGTTGCTCCACGGTGACGAATATATTATTAATTTGTAAATTATATAGAAGAAATGTATTGTCGTAATATATTTGGTAATAAAAATGCATTTATTTAGGTGTAAGTGGTGTATTAAACACCTCTGCTCAATCCTTCGGCAGTTACATGCATAATGTTAGTGTCGTAAAGTAGTCGATTGTATTGTATTTCCAGTAATTTCAGTGCATCATTATTATCATTATCAGCGAGAAATTGTCTGCTGCTGGACGTAGGCATCTTCCAAGCATCGCCACATCGACCGATCTTGTGTTTCTTGCATTCAGAAAAGGAGAAAGAGCACATCATGACATGACTATGACCAGGCTGATGATGATTTTGTGACGGTGTTGAGGAGGAAACACCGTTAGTGTACCATCAAAATCCGTTGTGGTACGGTTCCATCGGAGCCCAACGTTTCTATTCGTGCCGCGAAGCTGAACACTTCGGTGTACATCTTCCGCCTACACTACACCACTATGGTAGAGGATATCGTGGAGGACGTGCGCCAGAAGACCAAGTACGTGGCGCGAGTTTAGTTGGTAGTTGCTTGTGTTGCGCCGCAACGTCAACGGTGTTCGTGGTGCAAGTACCAACATCTTATAGATCTGCATCTCGTCTTCAAAGAGCAATTCTGGCCGCAGGGAGTAGTGGTGTTCCGTTGCTTTCGCAGGCAAGTGCTATATGAACGCGCAGTGACTCAGTGCTCAAGTGAAGTGTTACAAACGTAGTTTTAAGGCTCTATTTACTAACACAAATTGTATTTTGTCATATTTATGTTAGTCAGACTGCCAAAGTTGCCTGAGAATAAATGGATGTTATTGTTGTTTGTATTTACATCTTAGTCATCGATGTGTAAAATGTACTGTGCTTCTTCTTCTTATCGTGTGGGCAGTACCAAAAGTCTAGCGACCCCACACACCCTAGTGTCAGAGTTTCTAAACCGCCTCAAAGGCCTCTGACATGCCTGCTGTGTGAGACCAATAAATACTTTTTTTTTCTTTCTTTCTTTCAATGTCCTAACCAAACTGGCAACAACTTTACAAAGTATGCTTCCCGTGGTAATCGAACCCACGACCACTTACTGTTGCTATAGATTACCTATAACTGAGTAGAACACGGAATTTCGACGCACAAGATATCGATGCACGTTATTGCGATAGATCCGCACTGCGATACTGTATTCTTTATATTATTTATTATTGTCTGTCTCAGACCAAATAACAGCCAGATAGAACATGCGCAACAAACAATGTGAAGTCACTCAATATTTATGTGTGCATGACAGCTAGGAGCGGCATTGTAGGGACATGTGCATCTGTGCGTGTGTAAAGTTGCTAGGTATTGGTAAAAACTCCCACAATTTTTTCAATTATTGTACTAATGTTTAAAATTGGAAATCCACTTTTGCTATAAACATAGGCTGCACTAAAAGTATCGGGAATGGAATATTTCCACTGTTCCTGTCATATTAAAATCTTTTTAATTGAAAACTCCATGGTTTTAAAAATCGAATACCATTTATTTATTTAAAAAAAGATTCTCGGTCTTGTCACAAGGTTTTGTCAAACTTGTTTAGTCGTTGAGAAAATGGAATTGACTCGAGAAAATTCAAGAGCGATGATTTATTATGACTTTCGAAGTGGTTTAACACAAAAACAGTGTGTTGACCGGATGATTTCAACATTTGGTGATGAAGCCCCATCCAAAACCACAATTTATCGCTGGTTTGCTGAATTTCAACGTGGACGTGTCAAGCTCAGTGATGATCCCCGTCAAGGTCGTCCAAAAACTGCAGTCACCCAAGAAAACGTTGATGCTGTGCGTAAGCTGATTGAGGAAGATCGACATGTGACATACCGTAAAATTCAGGCAACTTTAGACATTGGCATGAGTCAAATACATATAATCTTGCATGAACAATTAGGTGTAAAAAAGTTGTTTTCCCGATGGATACCACATTCGCTCTGTGAAGAGCAAAAAGCGGCTCGCGTTACTTGGTGCGTCAGAACTCTTGAAAGATTACACGCAGGATCCTCAAATGCTGTATACAACATCGTATCAGGTGACGAATCCTGGATATACGCGTACGAACCCGAAACAAAAAACCAGTCACGAGTTTGGGTGTTCGAAAATGAGTTAAAGCCAACAAAAATTGTTCGTTCACGGAGTGTTGCAAAAAAAATGGTGGCCACGTTTGTCTCCAAAACCAAAGAACGGTTAATGCAGAATGGTATGCTAGCATTTGTTTGCCACAGGTCGTTTCTGAACTCCGTAAAGAGAACTGCAATCGCCGCATCATCCTGCATCACGACCATGCGAGTTCTCACACCGCGCACAGAACAAAAGAGTTTTTAGAGTAAGAAAACATAGAATTATTAGACCATCCGCCGTACCTACAGCCCCGACCTAAGCCCTAATGATTTCTATACTTTACCTAAAATAAAGAATAAATTCCGTGGACAGAGATTTTCATCACCTGAAGAAGCTGTCGACGCCTACAAAACGGCCATTTTGGAGACCCCAACTTCCGAATGGAATGGTTGCTTCAATGATTGGTTCCATCGTATGGAAAAATGTGTCAAATTTCGCGAAGAATACTTCGAAAAGCAATAAATACATTTTTAAATAGTAATGTTGTGTCACTTCCTTGATTCCCGAAATTTTCAGTGCCGCCCTCGTAATACCATTATCACGAATTATTTTAAGATTTAAATAATATTGTGCTATTATCTGCGAATAAGATCATAGGATTATTAATTAATTTAGGCATGTCGTTAATATATATGATGAAAAATAATGGAGCAAGTACACCACCCTGTGGTACCCCGCATAATCATTCACGATGTTTGGATTTATGTGTAATTTCTGTTTTTGTATGGGGGTTGATTTTATTGATACATGTAAATTGTTGCCGATTGGTAAGGTATGATTCAACAAGTTCAAGGATGTTGCCTCTAATACCATATTTTTCCAATTTGTTTAGGAGTATTTTATGGCTAACATGGTCAAATGCCTTTGACATATCCATAAACAACGCAACTACAGGAGTTCTATTGTCCATATTAGTCAGAACATGTTCTTCAAGCGCATATATTGCAGAATTAATACTTTTATTTTTCCTGAAGCCGTATTGTTCGCTAATTAAGATTTTGTTTGTTTCTAGGAAATAGTATATATACTATTATGCAGTACTTTTTCAAATATTTTAGAGAAGACCGGAATAAGTAGTAGTCTGTAGTTGCCTGGATCTTGCCAGTCGCCTTTTTTAAACAAAGGTTTAATTACTGAAATTTTTAGCCTTTCTGGGAATACGCCTTTCTCAATGCAGTTATTTGTAATGTGACTGAGTATTGGTGCAATAATGTGAGAGCTAGTGAGAGTAGCTTTAATCACTTTAGTGGTAATATCGTCATATCCAGCGCTATTAGTATTCTTCAATGATTGAATTATTTTAATAATGTCAGAGGGTATCGTAGGTGTCATAAAAATTGAATTAGGATTTGTGTCAAATGTATGTAATGTATTATAAAATATTCATTAAATGATTCCGCTATTTGTTCTGGAGTATTCACAACTTTATTGTCTATCTTTATGCTGCTAATTCCTACTTTTGGGTAATTTATTTTCTGTTTATTAATTATACTCCACGTAGCTTTGCTCTTGTTTTCGGAAGTATCTATAAAATGACTGTTTAGTGTGTACAAAAAAAAACCAAGACTAATGAAATTAATTAATTAAGATTTTAAATCTAAATGTTAATATTTGGTATCAAGTGCTACCAATGTAAACATTCGTATGCCGCGTCTAGCGGCGGATATGTCGTGATCAATACCATTCTTCTGTAACAACCTTGTACCTGCCATATCCTACGAATAATTGTCTTTGTCTGTGATACCAAACATGGTTATGATTATCTTAATTTCATTTTTTCCGAGGTTAGTATCTGAAATTTAAATTCCAGCATAAAAAAAATATAAAATTTATATTGCCTATGTCACCACTGGGCTATTTTTATGAATCGATTGACACCTCACTTATCAAAACCAGATCAGTAGTTTTGGCGCTATGGTGGAACATACAAGCATACATACATACATTACATAGACTGCCAAAATCATTACCCTTCCTCTTGGCTTCGCCGTAGTCGGGTAAAAATATCACAGAGCACATCACGCCGTTATTGGGGTTCGCGACATGCAATAGAGTGCCAACGTCTGCGGAAGACTTACAGTGGATCGCGGATGAAGTCACAATCAGCAAGTGCAGTCGCGTTGGCGTAGAATGGCCGGAGGCAGGCGGAGCGACTGCGCTCGTGCTCCGCCAGCCGCGCGAACAGGCGGCGCCGCGCGGGCACGGGACTCGTGTCACACTCTGCCAGGCGCGGACCCGCCAGCCCGGCGAGCTTCCCTTTGTACGGCTTCCACCCCGATACCACCTTTGGTTTCCACGCCGTCGACACGCCTATTAGACATCTGCAAGTATAACTTTAAACTTTATTTATTTTATTTCATTATTTTTGGAAAACTTACAGCTAGGTAAACACAACAGTTTGGTTACAGGTTTTCACAACAGTTATACGATATTTAAATAAAGCAAAAACAAAAAGACAGTGATAAGGATTAGTAAACAGTATATAAAAAAAAACAACGGGTTGCACTCCGGGAGTGCCAGCAGAGGTGAAAACTTGAACATTAATAACGTTGTGCATTTTTGAATATTTTGGAATGGTAAGGGCTCGTTTACGGAGACGCGGAGCGTAGCGCGGCGCGTGCAGAAGGCTCGTCTCGAGCTTTTTAACCGACTTCCGAAAAGGAGGAGGTTATCAATTCGTCTGTATGTTTTTTTTTTGTATGTTTGTTATCGCATATCTCCGTCATTAATGAACCTATTTTCAAAATTCTTTTTGTGTTCGAAAACGTATACTCACGAAGTGGTCCCATTGTCACCAAATCAGGATCTGATGATGGGATCTCAGGGAAATTGAGGGCAACCTTAAAATTTTATAGGCACATATGATGTTTTTCATATATTTTCTAAAGATGTTTAAGTATTTGCGTTTGACCATCATAATATCATGTGAATTCGCTGATGATGATGGAAGGTTTAACTCCTCAACGGTTAGGAGTTGAAAGAAAATTCTTTCTTATTTATGCTCACTTATGGAGCGATGCGAGCGATGAATTGTATTCTTTCAGGGTATTAGGTTGACCCGAGGTGGTCCCATTGTCACCAAGTCAGGATCTGATGATGGGATCCCAGGGAAATCGAGGGCAACCATCAAACTTTATAGGCACTTATGACGTTTTCTAAACCTGTTCAAGTATTTGCGTGTGGTCATCACAATATCATGTGGATTCACTGATGATGATGGAAGGTAGAACTCCTCAATGGTTAGGAGTTGATAGAAAATTCTTTCAGAACCATACGTACTTATACATCCAAGATATCACGCGGGAGGTAGTCCTGTCAGAGCGACGAGTGACATCATGCATCGATCATATTTTTGTGCGAAGTGCGCGACCGGTCGGCGAGCTTCACGCCTATGTACTAACGACCACTATCTCCGATCACTACTTAACGGGACTCTCGATCGAAGTAAACAAACAGCTGATGCCGCCTTGCTACCGCACGATACTTAATAATGAAGCGGTTAAAGCTAAATTATGTGAGGTAGAATGGACAAATCTTATGTGTATTGAAGACCCCTTAGAGCTGTATATCCAAATGTGTGATATGTTTAGCAACATTTACAGCTCGTCGGAAACAAGAAAACTAGTTAAAAAGAGGGAATCTAACATCTGGGTTGACAAAAAATTGCAAAAACTATTAGAAACTAAAGACGCATTGTTCCGAAAATGGAAAGCAAATCCTAAAAATATGACACTACGATTAGAGTACACAAAATATCGAAATAAAGTAAACAAAGCTGTAAATGTTGCTAGAAATGCACACAGGCGTCAAGAGTTGAAAAACTGTAACGGAGATATGAGAAAAGTGTGGGAGTGTGCGAACAAGTGGCTTGGTAGAAGCAAGTTAAATGTTGATGACGTGATCCAAAAGTATTTTGTAAAAAGTAACGAGAACCTGGAAAGCGTATGTAATCATTTTTGTTATACTTTTACTAATGAAATAGGTTTACTAAAACAGAAACATTTATGTAACCGTTTGTTTTATGAAAGATGTGAATATGTAAAAGAAAGTGATGTAAGTTCTAGATTTAAAAAGGCCTGCTCTAGAGATATATCTTTAATTATAGATAAGCTAAGCTGCAGCAAGTCCCCAGGCTCTGATCGAATTCGAGTAAAGGATTTAAAAATTATTAAGTATCCTATCAGCCAAGTTCTTGCACATTTTATTAATAAGTGTATAGAACGACAGGTATATCCTAGTGATTTAAAGATCTCAATTATTAGGCCAATTTTCAAGGGAGGGGAACATAAAGAGTACACAAATTATAGGCCCATCGCGATATTGAGTGTAATTAATAAAATTTTTAAAAAAATAATAGTGGGCCAAATCACAAAGTTTTTAGAAAATAATAATATATTATCAGATATTCAGCACGGATTTAGACCAAATAGAAGCACAGCAACGACATTAAGTAAGTTTACAGATGACATAAACATCGCATTAAATTCAAAAGAGGTGGTTTTATTAATCTTTATTGATTTTAAAAAAGCCTTTGATACTCTGGAGCATGAGGGCTTGCTGCAGGCCATGGACGAGTGCGGAATACGGGGGCCTGTTAAAGGGTGGTTCAGGCAGTATCTAGAAAATAGGTATTTAAAAGTTAGGGTTAAAGAAGTAGACAGTGACCTCAGTAAAGTCGATTACGGTGTGTCGACCGGGTCAGTTTATGGCCCTGTAGGGTATATCATGCACGTCAACAGTATGGTCAATGTCGTGAAAAATTGTAAGGCATACATGTATGCAGACGATAAGTGCTTGACATACAGCGGTCGGGACTGTGAACTGATCCAGTCGGCAATGCAAGAAGACCTTGATAATGTGGTCAAATGGGCGCACGACAATGGTATTCTTATAAATATAAATAAAACCAAGTGGATGTTAATATCGTCTCCGTATAACCACATTGCTAAAAATGCCCGTATCTCAATAAAAGGCCACTCGTACGAATGTCTTCACGATAGCAATGCAAACTGTCAATGTGAGTGTATTGAGCGTGTGGTGAAATACAAATACCTAGGATTACTAATTGACGAGCGATTTACATGGGACTTACACATAAACACAGTATGTAGTCGCCTGCGCTCCGTACTAGGGAAACTGAACAATTTAAAGTATATAGTTAGTAGGCGAGTAATGTACATTCTTTACCATGCACTTGCAGAGGCAACAATAAACTATGGGTTGGGTGGTTATGGACTGACGTTTCCGGTACATTTAAATAAAATTAAACTGTTGCAAATTCGATTGTTAAAATTACTAGTAAACAAGTCAACTAAAGATAGCATTAATAAAGAGTACGAAAAATTATTTAAAATTTGTAAAATATTACCCATACAGAAAAAAATAAAAACAACTATAATTTTAGAACAACACAATAAAAATGAACTCAAGGTGAAAAAAGTGTATAGCCGACCAACTCGTATGGTGACAAAGAAAAACAAATATTCGGTCCCTAAGGTGAGGAACTATTTCGGTCAAAGAAAAAAAAAACGGAACGTAACCGTGCTAAAGAAAAGATCGTTGTCATTGAGCTCCTTTATTTTTAATCATTTTAAATAGTAAATAGTGTTTGTTTAGACTATTGAGCGATATATTGCATAGTGAGTGAAGTGGTCGTTCTAGTGGTGAAAACCGGATTTCAAAACTCCCAAGAACTAAAAAGATATGGGTAAATAACTTTTAAACTTTTATAAACGGTTCCATACCCTGACCTACCTTAATCCGTGGTGCGCCCGATACTCCTCGCGCGCCCATACCTCACACCCGCAGACGCCAGTGCTGTCTCGATCAAGCGTGACAGCGCGTTCGACACGGATACATTACCTTATATGGCCCTACAAGTTGAAGACAAATTATTTCGCCCATAAGCTATAGCGCTATTTCGGCGCGTGGTACACGGAGCTTTGTAGCGTAGCGGTTTACTACCGCGCTTTGGAAGAGAGCGATCCTGAGTTCAAATCTTGCTAGACTAAGGTTGAAGTATTGAACTTTTTGTATTTTTTTAAGACTTTTACTACTTATTACCCACATCATGGACAAGTCTGAATTAGAAAATATTACTTTTCGCAAACCTCAGAGGTCGAGTTCAATGGACAGTGTATTTAACGCTAACTTGAGCACAAACTCCACACTATTAGATACAACGATGTTAAGCCTTCCAAATACCTCACTAAATGACAGCGATGCTGTTCTACATTTTAAGGAAACAATTAATAGGTTAAATATGGAGCTAAAAAGTGCACATACTGAAATTGAAAATTTAAATAGCGAGAATTTTCGCCTCAAAATGGATATTGGGCAGTACCAGAGACTTATAGAAACGTATAAGAAAGTGAATATATTAGACAAAAAGAGCTTTTCACCGAGGTCCGCAAGTAAGCGAAATAAACTACGAACAGACAGCGCCTCCACACCAACTAAACTATGTCTCTCGCCTTTGGTGGCTCACCTGCCAGACTCTGTCGTACTAACCCAATCCACAGGCAATATAGATGACGACTCTTTCAACTCGGCTCTGTCAATCGGCAGCTCAGAGGCAATTACACTCACCAAGTCGCCACCGAAATTCGAACAGAGCATAAAATCATGCAAAGGTTCAAGTGACCACGACTCTCAAAATGAAGGGGAGTCCATATCTGCCTCGGACACTTTCAATGATAAAAAGGATAGTCGCTCGAAACTTAAGCAATGCCCGCAAGAGACTAAGGATCAACAAGGAAATATCACTGAAAAGTGCAAGCTGTGTATCTTAAGTGGTAATAAAAACAATAAGATACTATCAATCGCAGAAGACTCATTCCCTAATTATGAAATTTGCCACTACTTAACGCCTAACTGTGGAATAAAGAAACTACTTGATAATATTGAACAAAAGTTACAAATCTTTACAATGTACGACTACTGCCTAATTTTGATTGGCGAAGAGGATTTTCGACGAACTAAAAACTATGTTGAATTAACAATCTACATACGCGAAACTCTTTTAAAAATACAGCACACAAATGTTGTAATTTGCGCCCCTACATTCAAATTGAACGACTATTCAACGATGTTTAACGGAAGAATAGAGACATTTAACAGCCTTCTGTACCTAGATGCATGTACTCATAACTTTGCATACTTGTTCGATTCAAACTATTATCTTCGCTATGATTTCGAAATGTTTTGGAAGAAAAGTGGGTCAGTTAACAATCACGGAATGTTAAATATATTTTTGAATCTTAGTTTAATGATAAACGAATTTATATACTATGATAACGGGAATATAAACCACTCCATTGACGCTGAGCTTGGAGGGTCTCCAGTCAAAGGCAGTTCAGTTCATGCGAATGAGTTTTTTCTTTTATAATCACATGCATCTGTTGCATCAAAACATAGCAGGGCTTCTTAATAAATCGGACTCATTAACAGTACATATCCAAGATCTGCTTGAAAAGAATATAGATGTAGATGTGATCTGTATAACGGAACATTTTGTAATGGCTGGTCACGAAAACTTAATAAATATACCTAACTTTAAGATAGCTGCATGTTATGCAAGACAATCACAAAAACGTGGAGGTTCCTGCATTCTTATTAAGAATAGCTTTGAATACAAAGAACTAAAGAACACATCAAAGTTTTCCGTTACGGGGGTTATAGAATGTTGCGCTCTAGAACTAATTAAGCAAAAAATTATAATTATATGCATATATCGTCCACCCAGTATGTCTAACATAAGCCTCTTCTATGATAACCTGGATGCTCTACTAAAGTCATTATGTACTAATACTAATAAAAAGGTGATTTTGTGTGGGGACTTTAACATAGACATAATTATAAGAAATAGATTTACTTTGGACTTTGAATCCCTACTTCTCAGTTACAATCTTAAATTGGAAATAGATCAACCTACACGACTAATGAGCAAAACGTGCTTAGATAACATAGCTCATAACTCTAAGCAAAAATGCTATAGCGAGATTCTCGATCTTGCTTTATCTGACCATACAGCTCAACTTCTGAAAATCCCAGTTAAAAAAACATGTATTCTTAATTCTTGGCGGGTACAAAAACGTAATATTACAAAGGAAAATTTAATTAAATTTAAAAAATATCTACAGTGCCTTTCTTTTTCAGATGTATTTGGTACTGAAAACGCTAATGAAGCCTATGATAATTTCGGAGATATTTTTTGTTTATTGTACGATCTTTGCTTTCCGACAAAATGGGTTACCGTTAAACCAGATACAAAAGTTAAGTGGATATCTCGGGGTATAAGAATTTGTAGTCGGAAACAAAGAAATTTACTGTGGAAGTTCAGACTATCTCCTACACGTAAAAATGAATATATTTTCAAAACGTATTCACAGAAACTCAAAAAAATCATTAGACTCACCCAAAAAGCTCAAAATAACTATATTATAAATAATTCTGAGAATAAGACCAAAGCAGCATGGCAAATAATTAACAAAACTAAATTCACTAAAGATCCGATTTTACAAATCAAAATGCAAAATTCTATAATTAAGGACCCTCAAGAAATTGCGGAATCTTTCAATAATTTCTTTGTTGACCAGGTTCAAGATGTATCTAACGGAAACCCAGAATCAGATAAAACCACGAGGATAGTTAATAACCCTAACTCAATGTTCATGACACCAGTTGTTCCACAGGATATAGTTAGAGCAATAAAAACATTAAAAAATAAAAAAAGTCATGGCTATGATGGTGTAACAACATCCGTGGTCAAATTTGTATCTGATATAATTGCGGTTCCTCTAAGTCACATTATGAATATAAGTATTAGCTCAGGTACCTTCCCCAATAGTCTTAAAAAAGTAATCATAAAACCACTCCATAAAAAAAATTGCAAAGAAGACATGACTAATTATAGGCCAGTAGCCTTAATTCCAGTGTTTTCCAAAGTTCTTGAAAAAATTATGTATGAGACAGTTTATAAATTCTTAACAAAACATGAAATCTTGTGTGACGAACAAAAGGGGTTCAGAAAAAATAAAAATATCAATATGGCAATATACGATTTATTGAATAACGTAATGCCAAATGTGGACCATAAAATACCTGTATGCGCCATATATACGGATATGACGAAAGCATTCGATTACGTAAACCATGACACTAATAAATAAACTTTACACGTACGGGATAAGAGGAAATGTCTTAGATCTAATTAAGTCTTATCTTACTAATCGAATGCAATACACTGAAATATCCAGGATATGCGTGAAAACAAAAAGAGAACTCAAATACCTATCCGGCTACAGGGAAGTCAAATATGGCGTACCACAGGGAAGTGTGCTTGGACCGTTGTTGTTTCTTTTATATATCAACGACTTGCCTCGCCATATTCAACAACCTGTGGTATTGTTTGCGGATGACAGTACGGCAATAGTAAAATGCGACAATAGAATTAATTATGAGAGTGACATTAATAATACATTAAAAATAATAATAATAATAATAATCGTTTATTTATAAGAAAAGGCACATTTACAGTAAAATAATAACAGTTACAATATAGAGCACAGTTGCTTTTTTGCCTGAACTAGGTTGAACCTGTGTTTCAGGCTACAAGGTATATAAATATCTACTTAAACAAATAAATTAACATTTGGTGTATGGTAAAAAACTAAAATTAAAACTTATTACACTAGATACAAAAACAATGTGTGTGTTTATTTGCAGACAACAAGTAGATCCTCTGTCTGTGCATAAGATAAAGGTTGTAAAAAGGTAATTACGGTTTTTTTACAGCTAAAATAGTTTAACTTATACATACTTATTTTTCTATTTAATCTATTGTACAAAAATGGGCCTAAAAATGAAAAGAATTTTTCCGCGAAGGCATGTTTGGATTTAACTTTAGAAATGCATACTACACTTGGGAGCAAATAAATCGAGCCACTTCCTTTTTCACGCATTATGGTAATTATTTTTGGTATTATGGAACGCATCGATTCGAAACATATATCGCCTAAAAGGGTATTTAATAACCTTTACAAAGAGGGTAGTTAGTTGTCAAAATTTCATTTTTTTTTATTTAAATTAAAGTTTAAAGGGTAGAATAAAATTATCGCATTTAATTTGCTTATGACATTTTTATTGTACTCTGTTAAGAAAAGATTAAATTTGAGGTTTTTGTTAATCATACCCATATTACTTGTTATTGTTGTCTTTATCTGTGTCTGTGTAATCAAAATAACCTGATAAAATGGATACTACACCGACGGAAGCTGCCCAAGTTGTAGCTTTACTTGAGGTTGGACACGGACAACGTGAAGTGGCACGCAGACTTCATTTGAGTCGTTCAAAGGTACAGCGGGTATACCGCAGGTATCTGGAGACTGGTGCTTTTGTTCGGCGACCTGGAACTGGCCGACCACGGGCAACAACAGAACGTGACGACCGCTTTATTGCAACCAATTCGTTGCGCGACCGTGGACTTAATGCTGTTCAGCTACAGCAAGCGTTACGTGACGTTCGAGGAGTCTCAATCAGTAGGTGGACAGTGAGACGAAGACTAAAAGAACGAAATTTAACATCACACAAACCAGCAACTGGCCCAAAATTGACTGTAGCTCATCGCCGATCTCGCTTGGAGTTTGCTCGAGAACACATTAATTGGACGTTAGAAGACTGGAGGTCAGTTTTGTTTTCTGACGAGTCAAGAATCTGTCTTTTTAGCAATGACGGGAGAAACCGAGTGTATAGACGTCCTGGTGAAAGATTTGCCCAATGTTGCATTCGAGAAACTGTGAGTTTTGGTGGTGGTTCTTGTATGGTGTGGGGAGGAATTTCTCTAGACGGAAAAACGGAACTTGTCTTCGTCGACCCCGCCAACGATGGCAGTGGTAGACGTGGATTAACAGCTGACCGATACATAACTGACATTCTTGAAAACCACGTAATGCCGTATGCTGGTTTTGTCGGAGAAAATTTCTTGTTTATGCATGACAATGCGAGACCTCATACCGCGCAGATCGTTACGGAATACTTGTCTGCGATCGGGATTCAACAAATGGTATGGCCAGCACGAAGTCCCGATTTGAACCCGATCGAACACCTATGGGACGAGCTAAAACGGAGAGTCCGAGCCAGGGTTCCCGCTGTTTCATCCATTCCCGAGCTTAAAGTCGCTGTGCTTGAAGAGTGGGAGAACATACCACAATATGTCATCGTAACGCTGATCAGATCGATGACTAATAGGCTACAAGAATGTATCAGGGCACGGGGGGGTAATACCAGTTATTAAGAATATTTTTTTTGCAATAATTTTGTTTTTTATTGTTTTTATGGACTGTTTTAGCCCTACTAAATTTTCTATCAAAATTACCATTTTTCTTGCAGAGCCAATAATTTATCATTCAATAAGGTTATTATTCAATAATTTACCCTCATTGTAAAGGTTATTAACTAAACTTTTAGGCGATATATAGTTCGAATTGATACGTTCCATATTACCAAAAATATTTACCATTTTACGTGAAAAAAGGTAGTGGCTCGATTTATTTGCTCCCA
This sequence comes from Diarsia brunnea, assembly GCA_949774965.1. Classification (NCBI taxonomy): domain Eukaryota; kingdom Metazoa; phylum Arthropoda; class Insecta; order Lepidoptera; family Noctuidae; genus Diarsia; species Diarsia brunnea. The sequence goes on from OX459000.1 coordinate 173,658, forward strand.
AGTGTATATCATTCCGTCTCTTGTTAGTATTGTCAGCATTATACGTGAGCATGGTGTGCTGTTTTAATACTAAGTGAAAAGTAACTGAAAAGCTGGCGCACAGTCAGCACGTTGCAGGATTTATATAGCTCAGCTGTAGGAAAGAAAAAGGGATGAAAGTTTGCTACCTTTAAAATTGCTCTTTGAGCTCTTTCAAGAGGAAGCATGATAGTTTTTGACGAGCCACCCCATGAAGTGATACAGTAATTAATTACACATTGACATAGGGCGAAATAAACTTGTGTGATTAATTTGGGGTCTGCAAAAGTTCGTATTTTTTTAAATACATATATCAATTTGCGCACTCTTTTAACCAGACATTCAATATGATACCTAAAGGAAAGAGTGTCGTCTATTATAACCCCGAGGTATTTAATAGTACAGGTCTTGAGGATAGAAGGACAATTGCACACGTTGACTGAAGGGTTACCACATTGATGGGCACATATATGGAAGTTAGCGGTGTTGAGTTGAGACTTGCGAATGGAAAAGTGTATATATTTTGTCTTGTCAGCATTTAATGTCAGTAAATTGCTTTGAAGCCAATCATTTACAGTATTAAAACCGAGTTGAGTGTTTTCATACAGTTCGCTACTGTTTTTAGCAGAAAATATTAGCACCGTGTCATCTGCATATGAAATGATTTTGCCGTGCTTTATGTTTAGATTACACAAGTCGTTAATATAAACCAGGAAAAGGGTAGGGCCCAGTATACTCCCCTGGGGAATACCAAATCCAGTATTTTTCTGCTCATCGCTCGTAAAGTCGTCAATCTTAACATATTGATATCGGTCGTCTAAGTAGTCAGTAAGTAATGTCAGCGTCGTTCCCCTTATTCCTATGGTCTCTAATTTCCTTAGAAGCACAGAAACAGAGACAGTGTCAAAGGCTTTCGCTAAATCAAGGAAAACTCCCAGGACTTGGTTACCTTTGTCTAGCTCTTCTGAGATATAATCGGTCACGCTATGCACCGCATCAGCTGTGGATAATTTGGCTCTGAAGCCAAATTGAGCAGGTGACAAGAACTTATTTTTTTCTAGGTAGTTAACTAGTCTGTTGTTTATTATTTTCTCAAGTATTTTCGAGTTTGAGGGGAGTAACGATATTGTCTATAGTTATTAACCAAGTCCTTGTCTCCAGATTTAAATATAGGGATAACAACTGCCTTTTTGAGACATTTAGGGAAAATTCCTTCGCAAAGACAGATTCGAAATATATGCGTTAAGGGAGGTACCAATATATCCTTATAGAGTTTAAGGATCTTGTTGCTTATATTATCCCACCCAACTGCACAGTCGTCTTTAAGACCAGATATGATTCGGGATACTTCGTCTTCGTCAGTATCCAACATCGCAAATGATTTTAGATTAGAGCTGTTGTTTAATGTTTGGACAGCTGGTTGGGCACAATGTTTCGAAATCTGTTCGGCTAAAGTTTTTCCAACATTAACAAAAAAGTTATTTACTATATTGGCGGATAAGTGTGGTGAAGGATTAGTAAGCAATAATCTCGAATTTGATTCACGTTGCTTATTCATATAGGTGACATTTTTGATATGCTTCCAAATTTGCTTGCTATTGTCACCTGCTTTGTTTAATTCGTTTTTATCGTAATTATTTTTAAGCTTCTTCAAGAGATTGTTGCAAAAATTCCTGTATCTTTTATAGGTGTTTACAATGATTAAATTATCAGGGTATTTTTTAGTTTTCTGATGAAGTTTATCTCTGTGTCTTATACATCGTATTAGTCCAGGAGTAATCCAAGGCTTAATATTACGAAGACGATTATTTACCGTCACAGATGTCGTATTACGCAATATTGCTTGTTGGACATGTTTTATTAGGTACGATAAAGCCGAATTAGCGTCAGCAGTATTGTAAACTGAAAAGTATAATAAATTGGCTTAATGAAAATAATCTAATCTTAAATATTCAAAAAACAAAAGTTATGCATTTCCATCAGCGTGTAAGAGCTGAAAATTATGAGGTTGAATTTAATGGACAAAGAGTAGACTCGACAAATAATACAAAATTCCTAGGTATACTAATTGACAATAAATTGACCTGGAAACCGCATGCAGAGGATGTATGTAAGAGGCTAAGCAAGTCAGCGTACGTACTATATAACTTGGCAAAAAAAGTAAGCATTCGCACCGTGCTGGAAGCTTATCATGGTCTAGCTGCGTCGGTTTTGAGATTTGGCGTTATATTCTGGGGTAACTGTTCAGAGAGAGAGAGGATATTCAAGGTCCAAAAACGTTGCATAAGATCAATGACCAGTCTTAAAAATGCCGACAGTTGTGCACCTGTGTTCAAGTCGCTAAAGTTACTCACCTTTCCGTCTCTGTATATCCTTGAAGTGGCTATATTTGTTAGAACAAACTTACACCTTTTTACCCTTAGGGACGATATTAGAAAACGTCCGGGATGTGCTAGAACTCAATACAAAAATCTAATGTATACAGGTAGGTACAAAACAGCCTTATTAAGAAAAAGCTTACTTTCAATGGGGCCAGTCATCTATAATAAAATACCTCATACCTACAAGGAAGATTCATTAAGCATGTTTAAAAAGAGGCTTACATCCTTACTTATAGATAAATGCTACTACTCTATAAAAGATTTTTTAAATGATAAGAGTCTATAATGTTATTTTGTTTTATTCTATTTTATTTGAATGATAAGAGTTGATTATGTTATCTTAATTTATCCCATTATATTTGAATGTTTATGATTTTTTTATTGATTTAATATTTTTTATTTTGAATTTAATTATGTAATTGTCGAGTCTAATGTACGCAAATTAATCAATTTTAATCAATTATTTGTTAATTATAGAAGAAAGTTTGTTGTTGTTTATTTATTATGTTGTAGAGAACGTGAGCGATATGTGTCTGTATTTTTATCCATGATCTCATTTTTTTCTCTTTGTTATTAATTGATTGTTTAGTCTTGTTGTTAGTTGAGTATATATAATTTCTTTACTATTTGCATGCCGTAAGGTAGAGTGTGTTGAAACTTTTTTACAATGTTACCATCTTATTTTGTACACATATTCTTGGCAAAATAAATGATTTCTGATTTCTGATTTCTGAAAGGACGCGGAAATGGCTAACTCCAACATTGTTAAATTAATTACCTAAGGAAATGTCTACCGAAACAATGTCTAAAAACGTGTTAAAGAGTGTGCTGCGCAAGCACTATTTGGGTTTGTGTCCCTAGCATTGGCACCTAAATTGTTATGGTGTCGCTTCACTTGCCGTATTCGTTCGGAGATTCGCGTCTATTTATTTATTTATTTTCTTATTGGATGGAAAGTTCTGCCGAACCCTTCGGGGATTACAGGCGTCATGTTATGTTATGATTGTTACTTTTGGATGGAAAGTGTATCTTAGTTTCATTACAATAAAGTATAATTTTTAGCGGCCGGTTTGGGCGAGTGTTTGTACGAGTACGCCGGGTGAAGTGTACATAATAGTGTACCTAACTTATGAATGAGTCGGCCATGCTAGCATGCGCGCGCGCCTTGCTGCTGTCGGTCGGGCTGCCGCCGTTGTGTCTCACTCGCGCTTGGTAGCTCGTCTCCCACCGGGGGGTGCGGCGGCGGTGGTCGGGACGGTAGGTGCATGTTCGTTCGCCGTGCTGGCATGGCGGGCTAGTCGATAAGAGTCAATCTATAGACACCAGTTTACATGTACGAAAGCTCGAGCTGTAGAAGTGTAGATCAGTATGGTTATATAAGTATCTTTCTAAATACAAACGGGACAGCTCGAGTATGTGTGTGTTTGTCCGTGGCGTACGTCTGTGTGAGCAGACGGCGGCAAAAATACAAGGCGATATACCTACCTACCCTTGGATGTATTATAATTTATTACAAAACTTTGTGTTTCTTAACGTTTAAAGTTATGATGTACTATTTAATGTTATTTTGACTATATAAGAGCTGTATTCACGAGAACACTGCCGACAAACTGTCCTGCAGTTTGGCAGAAAATTTGTATAATACCCACTCATGTAACTTTGGTTGAAATAAATAAAAAAAATAAAAAATACAGTGATAGTTGTATTCTTTCTGGGTATTAGGTTGCCCTGATGATAGAAGGTCAAACTCATTAACCGACTTTAAAAAAGGAGGTTCTCAATCTTTTTTTTATGTATATTCACCGATTCCTCATTTAAAGATGTTTTTAAGCGACCATCAGCACGGATTTGTTAGAACGCGTTCTACTGGTACAAATCTAGTCCCTTTTACAGAACTTCTAATTAAAGCTATTGATTCAGGTTATCATATTATTATTATTATTATACGGATTTCAGCAAAGCGTTTGACAAAGTATCCCACAAAATCCTAATATCTAAGTTACGTGCCTATGGCAGCTCTGGATCCTTTTTGGATTGGCTAGGATCGTATTTAAGGGATAGATTTTTCTTCGTTGTCGTTAACGGTTATCAGTCAACCCTGCAATGTGTTTCTTCCGGTGTTCCCCAGGGCTCGCACTTAGGGCCAAATTTATTTATTTATTTCATAAACGATATTCCACGTGGTTTTCTGCACTCGGATTTTTTTATGTACGCTGACGATTTAAACGCGCCTCTCAGTATATGAATAAAAAAAAAACCGATCTCAAAAACAGCAAAAAGTGAAAAATAAACTTCAGAAGAAAAATCAGCTTCTGAAGTCGGTGACATTCAAATTTTTTCTTTGATTTCGTTTTTTGTCACCGACTTCAGAAGCTGATTTTTCTTCTGAAGTTTATTTTTCACTTTTTGGTGTTTTTGAAGTCAGTTGTTTTTTTTTGGAAAAAAGTTTTATAATTTTTTAATTTTTAGTTGTACTCCTATACAAATATTTACTATGTATTCAACGTCCAACCAAGAAACCTAACCCTTAACCTTCAAGATTCCCTTATTATTGCTTTCAACTCCTAACCGTTGAGGAGTAGTGCCTTCCATCATCAGCTTATCAACATGAAGGGATGACTGCTAGATGCGAATACTTGAATAGCGTCAGAAAAAGCATGAAACAAATAGTACGTGCCTATGAAATTTGAGGGTTGCCCTCGATTTCTCTGGGATCCCATCACCAGGTTCCGGTTTCTATATCATGGTACCATCCGTGAAATATCTCCTTTACAATAAAAATCAAAATTGGTTCATAAATAACGAAGTTATTAGCGGACACACATAAACGAAAAATGTTCATAAATTAAAAAAAAATGTTCATAAAATGAAAAGAACTGGGTCAAACACAGTCAAATTTTTATGGGACCAAATGGCAACTAATACGCATCAAACTTAAAAACAATCACGTAAATCGGATCATAAATTTTGGCGTAATCGGTGTACAGACATAGAAAAAAAAAAAACATACCGATCGAATTGAGAACCTCTTCTTTTTTAGGGAAGTCGGTTATAAAGCTCGAGACGAGCCTTCTGCACGCGGCGCGCAACGCCCCGCGTCTCCGTAAACGAGCCCTCACAGTGGCGAAGCGTGTCGGACCACGCACAATGTAGGGTTCCGTAGTTGCCCATCAAAATAATAATTTACGCGAACATTGTTAACTTACTAAACTGATTAACCACGCTGCCTACCTGCCTCCGAACTATGATTTTTATTGTAAAAATAAAACAAACTTACATTTGCAGTTTTGAGACCTGCGCTCACATACATTATGTATAGGAAAATATTTCATACAAGTACATTTTATAAGTTGGTCGACTGTTACTCGCACACTTGTAAAGCCTATACTTAGCTGTGATAGTTTGCCTTTAATTTTCGTTATATAATTATGCTACTACCATGATTTTTTTCACACGCCCAAACACAACCCGTCTAAGAAGTTTAGGTTGCCACACTTTTTTTTTTTTGTTGGTGGTTGGGAAATCATCAGATAACCCCTCCCGCTCTTGGACAGAGCGGAAGGAAGTGTCAGACTTCTACTGACTAATTAAATTACCCAAAAATGACGGTACCTTTAAATTTCGATATGACGTCATACCGTTAAATAAAGGTTACCGAAATATTTCGATACCGTTATTTTTTTCGGTAGCGGAATTTTGAGGTTGGAAATGCATACCGGTATATATCGGTAGATTGATGATTATGTTATAACTCAGTATTGGTTTTTATTTCCGATCGGAGGGCCACGACTGCGCGCCGCGCCGTCTCGCATGCATTTCGGTACTGAAATCGTGTAAGGGTTAAATAACGGTTTAGCCCAACCTTTATTTATAAAGGTAAGGTAAGGTAAGGTAAACCGGTACCGATATATTTTTGAGGTGTCTTAACCTTTAACCGTAACCGCTTTCAGTCCCTGCTAAAAACCACCCATGTTCCTTCTTGTGCCGAGGCCGCGGTATCTCTTTCGAACTACCCGCAGCCCCGACGGGGCCAACTTGAGTCTAACAAAAATTTGCACTTTAAAGCTTAATATTTCACAAACGAATCCCTTAATCGAAAAACTGTTTGAGCAAACTCGCAATACTTTTTAAAGACATAATAATATCCAAAAAGTCCCACACAATGGACTTCGATTGATGACATGATTACTATACTCTTAAAATGGTGACAGAGCTATGTTTGTTTCTAAAAACGATAAATTGTCCTGTAATTATTTTAGGTGTGAGTAAAAACATCTGCTATAAAGACTCTAAAATGAATGAAATGTTACATCTTATCTGTAGACAGGGTAAATAATGTTCATTTATCGCAAAATATGACACGATTTCATCGCTATGCTATCAAACTCGGTGTTAGATCAGTTAGACTATAACAAAACATTTTTATCACATGGTTCTAAGTTTCGAAAAGAAAATACGATTGGTACAAAAACCCAGAGTACACAAACGGATTACTCATTTCTTAAACAATATCAGAAGGACGCTTCTCACGTTAAGGGCACCATAGTCTGTGGGGAAGACGAAACCTTTTTTCGTTCCTAAAACTGATGGCATGACATGGAAATCACGTAGTTTTTCATCAAAATATTGCTGGTGCTATTAATAAATCCGATGATATTGAAATGGCACTAAACATACTTCGAGACAAACAATGTAAGGTTGACTTTATATTTTTATTATGTCTAACTGAAACATTTATTAAATCGGGAGATGAAGAGATGAAGAAAACATGACTTAAAAATCTTATAAATTAGTGAGTTGCTACTCGAGAAAAGATCAGAGACGTGGCGGTGTTTGCATACTAATAAGGCAAGACGTTGACTACGAAAGTATAAAATGGTTAGATAATATTGCTCTTGAAAAACATTTTGAAATATGTGGTGTCCGATTACAAAAATATGGCATTAATTTATTTTGTGTGTATAGAACGCCAAATTCTGACGTAAATATATTTCTTAGGAAGCTACAAATAGTGCTAAATAGGATACATGACCAAAATAATAAATATAATAATATAATATGTGGTGACTTTAATATTGACATTTTAATTGACACTAAAACCAAAAATGAATTTATCGAAATTTTATACAATTATAATCTGACATTTCATATAAATAAACCTACTCGACCAAAAACATGTATTGACAATATAATTAGTGATATAAAAGATGCGAAGGGAGAGGTACACGAATTGGGACTGTCTGACCACAATACGGGGCAAACTTTGTCAATAAAAACAAATGCAAAAAATCTTGTTAAACAACATTGGTTTGTATATAAAAGAGACCTATGTAGGGATAATCTGCAAAAGTTTAATTATTATCTAAGTAATATGTATTTTTCAGAGATCTTTGCAGAAACGGACGTAAACAAAGCATTTTCATTGTTCCTTGATGATATTTGTCTCTTTTTTAATCTTTGCTTCCCACTGATAAATGTTAAAATGAACCAAAACTCGACAAACCCAAAATGAATTACAAAAGGCTTGAAAAAGTCTTTTGTAACAAAACGAAAATTACAAAACAAGTATTACAAGAATAAAAGTGGACAAAACAAACTAAAATACACTACATATTGTAAAATATTAAGGAAATGTGTTGCCAATATACAAAGCAGTAAAAATAAACAAACTATAGAAAAAGCTAAAAACAAATGTGAAGCCACATGGAAAATAGTAAATGAACGACTAAAACAAAACAGTGCAACCAATGAAATTAAGGGTATTTCAGATGGAAAATGCATTTTGGACAAAGGAGATGACATTGCATCATATTTCAATAACTTTTTCATAAACATCTCTAAACCAAAATCCACCGAGCAGCCAAAAAACCAACCAAAAAAGGGAAGAAGGTTAGCAAACTCCATCTATCTTGAACCAGTCGATAATTTGGACGTTTATAAAATAACAATGGAGCTACGAAATACGAATTCGGCCGGGTATGATGGTATTACAACTCGAATATTAAAAGATAACATATCTGCTATACTTAAGCCATTGACCTATTTAATAAATCTATCCATGGAAAACGGAACCTTTCCTGAAGCACTAAAATTTTCCGTCGTAAAACCACTTCATAAAAAGAGTTCGAAAACAGAAGCGGCGAATTACAGACCAATTACTTAGGTACCGATATTCTCCAAGATATTTGAAAAAGTAATGTGTGTTAGGCTTATAATTTTTTTTGAAAGAAATGATGTCATAAGTAAACAACAAAACGGTTTTATTAAAAATAAATCCACTACATTGGCATGTTTTAATTTAATAACGGAAATTCTCAGGTCAGTAGACAAAAAAGAAATACCTATAGCTGTGTTTCTAGACATGACTAAAGCATTTGATATGGTATGCCATGATAAATTATTAAATAAATTAGAACAGTACGGTATAAGAGGCCCTGCATTAAATTGGTTTGAAAGTTATTTAAGTGGTCGAAAACAGTGCACAGAGATTATAAAAATGCATCGAGACACTAACACCCAGGTAACCTAAGGTCCCCTTACTTAGCGAATCACTATGGCGTACCGCAAGGAACTGTGCTGGCCCCAGTATTATTTATAGCATACATAAATGAATTGCCAGAATCAACGGATCAGTACACTGTACTATTCGCAGATGATACCACTGTACTTACTAGAGAAGTTACTATTGAGCGGTCGATAAACGTCACCAATGAAGCTCTAAAGAGTATACATGACTGGTTAAGTGAAAATAATTTAGAAATAAATACAGATAAAACTAAATTCATGAGATATTTGACATATAATAATACATTAAATAAAAAAGACACAACTGACTTGCCAATAAAATATAATAATAATATCATTGAAGAAGTTACTGAAATAAAATTTCTAGGAATAAAATATTGATAGTTATTGTAACTGGAAATCTCATGTAGATTTAGTTTGTAAAAAAATAAATAAATTTGTTTACGCACTTCGCAAAATAAAAAAAATAACAAGTAAAGAAACAGCATTAATGGTATACCACAGCCATGTATGTTCGGTACTGAGGTATGGTATAATAATATGGGGAAACTCAACAGACGTTCAGAGAGCTTTTATAGCCCAAAATCGATCTATGGTCTCAAATGGACTGATTCGTGTCGACTGGTATTCACCGAAAAACGTTTGCTAACACTTCCATCCCTATACATTTTTGAAATTAGTAAATTTGTTAGGAACAATCTATTACTCTTTGAGCAGGATGAGAAGGCTCAATTTAAGAGAAAAGTAGTCCAAAACCTCTGATTGTTCCTCAAAACAGATTGAGGCTATGTGACAGTAACTGCTACACAATGGCGGTAAAAAATTATAATAATCTACCAGTAAGTAAGAAAAATGAATAATTTAGAATTTAACAGAACTTTAAACAATTGGCTTTGTGACAGATGTTTTTATTCAATAGACGACTATTTAAATTTTAAACAGACATGAACATGATGCATAACTTGATACATTTTGACATGATAATTTTTCACTTATTATTTACATATTGACATTAAGGGCCTCTTTCACCACCCTCAAATAAAGTGTCGAGTAGGCTAATCGCCGTTTAAAGTCCCGCGTAACTTCACGTACGAGTTTCACGACGTTCGAGTAGCACTACTCATAGGATTAAGTGACCCGTAAGTTACTGGCCACATCGTCCGCCCATTAACGTGTTTACTTGACGGTTAAATATGTAAAAGTTGTCAGTTGTCATTAGATGCATACTACCACTACCGATTATTTTAAAAGAAATTAATAAAAATGGATTTAATTGATTTAATTGATCATCAATTGGATGAATTAGAATATTCTACGACGCAACGAATACCGAGGAATCGTGTATTTAAACTCCGTGTTGATCATTTTACGGACCTAGATGAAACTGATTTTTTTTTTAGATTTCGTCTATCTAAGTGTGCAGTGTGTCTTTTATTTATTTTATCCATGCTAATAGTTATTAGAGATATTTTATGCTAATATTGGTAATCGCGTGATATTTTAATTTATTAACACAAATAATGACAACTGCAATCACAGACAACAATGACGTTTCACGTTTGACGAGTAACATTGACGTAATATTGAACGAATGGAACGTATGATTTGTTACGTCATTCACATAACCAGTAAGTTGTTACTCGAAGGCTTGTTTTCGCTTGTGAAATTGACAAAAGCTAATCGTTACTTTTACTTGGCGGTTAAAGTTATTTGGGAAGTAACTAATCAATGCTTTACTTGAAGATGGTGAACGAGGCCCTAAGTATCTAAAATCTAATCAACAAATTGATGAACTGTCTTGACTGTGAAATACTCCAATAAATTAAGCTAATATATTTTATAATGTAATTTGCCTAACTAATATTAACGCAACAAGACCATAAATTTTATTTTATTATTATGATTAAGATGTTTGTGACTACTGCAATTAATGTAATTATATGTTATTGTTATTCATGTACCTACCAGAAACATTTGCACGACTGATGAGTCGAATATAGTGAGACTAAAATTATTTTACCATCTTATTATGTATGTACCTATATTCTGGCAAATAAATTAAAAAATAATTTCATTTCGCGGGAAAAAAACATCATCCTCACTTTAATGTGTAGGTAACTAGGTACTGGTACCCTTTTTTTTTTTTTTTTGGGGTTGGGAAATCATCAAATAACCCCTCCCGCTCTTGGGCAGAGCGAAAGGGAGTGTCAGACTTCTACTGACTAAAAACCACCCATGTTCCTTCTTAGCCCTTTATGTCGAGGCCGCGGTATCCCTTGCGAACAACCCGCAGCCTCGACAGGCGTCGGCCCTTGCGGGCCCCTTCCATCTCTTGAGTTGAGTTGCTGACATCTCTTTGAGGCGCGCGTGGAACACGAACGTGCCGTTGTCACGGCCTGTCGTCGTCATAAGACGGACGGACGGCGAGCTTACCGATCACTCACCGTCCACAGGCCCGCGTCTACAGTGGCCGGAAGCCATCACGTGGCCCCCGACGCCCGGAGAGCCTCCCGCGGCGGCTGGGACGAGAGGTTCTCTCCCTCTCACGTTCCGCCACCTCCTTCGCTAGCATCACTGCTTCGCAGAAGGAGGCGACGGCGTCCCATTCCTCCTCGCCCTGGACCATGGCTTGCACCAGGGCCGGACGCGAGAGGTCACCGCCGCCGATCGCCGCTACGAGAACACGGCGGGGCTCCGCCCAAGCGGGACACACCTCCACAGTGTGCTCCACCGTGTCCTCCGGCCGATCCTCGCAATGGTGGCATCCGGGCGTTTCCTCCCGCCTGATTCGGTGCAGGTACCTCCCGAAACAACTGTGTCCGGTGAGTACCTGCGTCAGACGGAAGGTGAGGGCGCCGTGGCGCCTCTCCAGCCACTCCTTAAAGAGGGGACTTACCGCCACTATCGTGGCGTGCCCTGCACGGGGTTGCGACAGTCGCGCTCTCCATGCCGCCATGAGATCGCACCGGAGGTACTGGTACCCTAAAATAAAATTATTTTCAATATTTTACTTTAGTACTTTGTCTTTGTCGGCGTAACTTATTTGTATATTCATGCCAAATTACAGCTTTCTAGTACTAACTGCAGTAGTCAGAGATATTAAAATTTAATGATTACTTAAGCCGTCACTTACGAGGGCGGCACTGAAAATTTCGGGAATCAAGGAAGTGACACAACATTACTATTTAAAAATGTATTTATTGCTTTTCGAAGTATTCTCCGCGAAATTTGACACATTTTTCCATACGATGGAACCAATCATTGAAGCAACCATTCCATTCGGAAGTTGGGGTCTCCAAAATGGCCGTTTTGTAGGCGTCCACAGCTTCTTCAGGTGATGAAAATCTCTGTCCACGGAATTTATTCTTTATTTTAGGTAAAGTATAGAAATCATTAGGGCTTAGGTCGGAGCTGTACGCCGAATGGTCTAATAATTCTATGTTTTCTTACTCTAAAAACTCTTTTGTTCTGTGCGCGGTGTGAGAACTCGCATTGTCGTGATGGAGGATGATGCGGCGGTTGCAGTTCTCTTTACGGAGTTCAGAAACGACCTGTGGCAAACAAAATATGCTAGCATACCATTCTGCATTAACCGTTCTTTGGCTTTGGAGATAAACGTGGCCACCATTTTTTTTGCAACACTTCGTGAACCCTGTTATTTGATCTGAGCCGTGAAGGAACAATTTTTGTTGGCTTTAACTCATTTTCGAACACCCAAACTCGTGACTGGTTTTTTGTTTCGGGTTCGTACGCATATATCCAGGATTCGTCACCTGATACGATGTTGTATACAGCATTTGAGGATCCTGCGTGGAATCTTTCGAGAGTTCTGACGCACCAAGTAACGCGAGACGCTTTTTGCTCTTCACAGAGCGAATGCGGTATCCATCGGGAAAACAACTTTTTTACACCTAATTGTTCATGCAAGATTATTTGTATTTGACTCATGCCAATGTCTAAAGTTGCCTTAGTTTCGCGGTATGTCACATGTCGATCTTCCTCAATCAGCTTACGCACAGCATCATCGTTTTCTTGGGTGACTGCAGTTTTTGGACGACCTTGACGGGGATCATCACTGAGCTTGACACGTCCACGTTGAAATTCAGCAAACCAGCGATAAATTGTGGTTTTGGATGGGGCTTCATCACCACTTCGAAAGTCATATTAAATCATCGCTCTTGAATTTTCTCGAGTCAATTCCATTTTCTCAACGACTAAACAAGTTTGACAAAACCTTGTGACAAGACCGAGAATCTTTTTTTAAATAAATAAATGGTATTCGATTTTTAAAACCAAGGAATTAAAAATATTTTAATATGACAGGAACAGTGGAAATATTCCATTCCCGATACTTTTAGTGCAGCCTATGTAGTAAAGATTTGACATATTTTTGTATGACAAAACTGTCAAAACCATTATTAAGTGATGACCTAAGTAATCATTAAAGCTCTCTGAGTGCGGCAGTAAGAGTCTTTAAGATATAGTGCGGACGGATGGACAGACAGACAGACGGACAGACAGACCGACGGACACGGTGAAACTATAAGGGTTCCATATTGACTACGGAACCCTAAAAAGGGAAAGCCAAAAAAATGGTCCTTTTTCTATTTGTTTTAGTTTTTTTTTCTGTTTGTTTTACCTCAATTTCGTTATCTATAATATTTACCCATGTCGAACGGACCATTACGTCAGTGCCATTGACTTATATGTATATTACTGCGTAAGGTCTGTAAAGCAAAGTATCTTTAGTTTTTATATCAATGGTCAGTGCCATATTTAATTTTAGTTTTTGTTTCATTTCGTTCTCAACGCCCTGAAAACCAGCAAAATGTTGATTGAAATGATTTACGATGGGAGAAACAAAGACGTAAACTAATCAATTTCAGTCTATTTATTAGAAGGCGGCGCTAGCGTCGTTTTTGCATTATACTAACTTACAATCTTAAAATCACTCCCGTACAATTAGAAAAATAGCAACCACTTCGATGTTTCTCCAAATGAGCATGGATATCAGGAAAGTTCGATAGTCCAAATTAGATATTGCTGTGTGTTTTTATTGACGTTTGCGATTTCCAAGTAATTTTTCAGATAAGTACTGGAACTGATACGACCGCTTTACTTCCTGACCGGTCAACTTAATCACAGGTCCACTGACTCTGCCCGTCGGGGCTGCGGGTTGTTCGCAAGAGATACCGCGGCCTCGACATGAATGGCTAAGAAGGAACATTGGTGGTTTTTAGTCAGTAGAAGTCTGACACTCCCTTTCGCTCTGCCCAAGAGCGGGAGGGGTTATTTGATGATTTCGCCCCCAAAAAAAAAAAAAGGTCCACTGACTTTGGCACTTGCCGCCGAACGGCCTTAATGACCAAGAACTCGCTATTTTTGAAATAGTAGCACAAACCGTCCGACAGCGCAAACTCCTCGCAGATATTAAGCAGTTCTCAAAGTGCTGTGACCATTGAGCACAGCAGCAGAGGCCGGGACTGCGGCACGACAGCTGTTGTGTTGGCGCCGCCGCCGTCCCGTCTCATCGGACCTACCTGACCGAAGTTTCGATCTGTGCATAATATCCGACCGGGAAATTGTTCACTAATGTGTCAAATGTTCTTGAAACTGGGAACGAATTACCAGAAGTAAATATGTACGTACTCGGAATAGGAGCCGTTCACATAGTGGGGGACGCTGGCAGCAAGCGCGGCGGTGTCGTGAGGGCTGCGCGCGCGCGACAGCTGCACGTCGTTGTAGCGCCGCACGTGGCGCAGTTGCGCGGCCAGCAGCGCGGCGGCCGCGTGCGCCGGCTCGCTGCCCCACAGCAGCGACACGTTCATCGCGGTCCCGTTGAACGACATGACGCTGCGCCACAGCTTTGGTCCTGCCGAGACCAACCATAACATTACAATAAAAAAGGTATACCTGTTACATACTAATACTAACATAAATATCGTATGAAAGTAATAAATAGCCTTCCCAGATAATTATCCTAAGCACCTGTAACCTGTACCCGTGACTAAACTTACTACTTCGTAAATACACATGTTCAATGTAATATCTATACTAATATTATAAAACTATACTAATTTATCTCATCATCATCTGCCTAGCCTTTTCTCAACCATGTTAGGGTCGGCTTCGAGTCTAACTGGATGCAGCTGAATACCAGTATTTTACATGGAGCGACTGCCTATCTGACCTCCACAACCCAGTTAATACTAGGTAATACGATACTCTTTGGTAAGACTGGATGTCAGAATTTCAGGTCACGGACTACCTGTAACGATTGTCAAAGATCTATATATGGCAGCCGGGACCAACAGCTTAACGTGCTCTCTGAGGCACGGAGGAAACTCGGTATGTCGGGCGGTCACCCATCCACAGACCGACCTAGGCAAGCACAGCTTTACCTAAAGATCCACCCGAGTGGCAGTTCTCATTAATTTATGTATCTATACTAATATTGTAAAGCTGAAGAGTTTGTTTGTTTGTTTGAACGCGATAAACTCAGGAACTTCTGGTTAAAATTGAAAAAATCTAATTGTGTGGGATATTCTATTTATCGACGAAGGCTTTAGGCTATACAACATCACGCTTCTACTAATAGGAGCGGAGCATAAATGAAAAATGTTGCCAAAACGGGAAATACGCAAATATCATGTATCAAGGAATTGTTCCTCTTTATAAGTTCTAAAAAAAAGTCCGCGACAGCATATTATGTCTATATTTTAAGATTGACTCACTATAACCATTTATTACTATTAAAATGTTAGGTTAAAAATAATGATAATTTGCGAAGCTTATTTAACCCATATGGTATTAATTATCTAAATAAATATGTTTGTTAGCACGGAAATTTAATATAGAATATTAATTGTGCTCTTTACTCTATACAGTTTAAACAAATATCTCAAAAGATATCACAATGTAAAAATATCCGCGCGACAAAATAATTACGCGCGCGGCAGTCATTCGGTCCGGTGTGGTATGTACATGGAGATTCTGGCCTCCAAGGGCTCCGGAGAAATTCAAATTCAAAATATTTACTGCACCCATAATGTTTACAAGTACAAGGTGTTACGAATGTACGAATTTGTTCCGATGTTTACTCAAGGTCCGTCACATATCATTGGTAACTTTAGGTATAAATGTAAAGGCGCAAATTGGGAATTCTTTAGCTTACTTTTTGCATCTCACACCAAAGACTTCACTCGAGACGGGCTGTCAGCTGAAGAAAGTGCTGAAATTATGTCAGACACCTTCACTTACTGTGATGATATCGCCATTGGTCGCGGATCTATGACCAATATACGTAGATGTGATTGGTGGTGTGATTACTTAATTGAACAACGTAAAAGTTATCGCCGAGCGCGTAGACATTTAAATAAGGTTAAAAAACGAATGGTCACCGGAGACCCACTTACCTCTGCTTTAAATGCGTTTAGAGTTGCCAAGTCCCGCTATAGAGCATCGGTAGAAAAATCTAAAGGTAATTTACTTCGGAAAATAGTAGAAAAATTAGATAAAGAAGGTCCGTGGTCTCCTTTGTATCACGAGTTCAAAGCAAATCGATCAGTAGACCTTGCGTTCGTCGAAAGCATTGAAGTAAACAACAAACACACTACCGGTATTGAGGAGACAACCGAAGTTCTATTATATACTTTGATACCTGATGATTTGCCTGATAATGATAATGACTACCACCAGCAGATCAGGGCGTGGGCGGCTGTGCCACCTGAATCACCAGCATCAGACCTTCCATCTATTGACGAATTTATTAACGTTGTCAGGAAGCTACCACTTAACAAATCGTCAGGTGAAGATAAAATATCGAATCGAATGATAATAGAAGCATGTAAAACAGCGGCCGACGCAATTTTAAGGGTTTACAACAATTGTATTGCAGAAGGCGTCTTTCCTCGTGTATGGCGACGCGGCTTCATACGAATAATTCCGAAAAGCGGCGACAAGCCACCGGACGACCCTAAGTCTTATCGCCCTATAACACTACTACCATCTTTAGGGAAACTCCTGGAGCGCCTTATCGTTCCACGTTTACTACCAGACGGGCCAAAATTTCACAACAACCAATTCGGTTTTACCGTGGGAAAATCTACCGTAGACGCGGCACTTTCTGTCAGGAAAATTGTCAATACATCCGAACACAAATACGTAGTTGGGATCTTTCTAGATATTTCTTTGGCTTTTGATAACGCATGGTGGCCGATGCTACTCCTAAAACTGAAAATTCGTGGTTGCCCTAAAAACATATACAATCTTGTTTACTCGTACTTCTTAAATGGTTCCGCGAAACTCAAACTCGGACATCATTCTATGTCAAAGTCCCTTACCATGGGATGTCCTCAGGGTTCGGTTATGGGTCCGTATGTATGGAACGTAGGCTTCGATAACTTCCTCGCGATTCCACTTCCATGTGGCTGTTCATTAACCGGTTACGCGGACGACGGCCTGCTGCTCATTCAGTCAAGTACTCGGGCTGGACTCGAAAATTTGGCTGACTTACCAACTTATCAACTTCTTTTAAAAGGTAATCTTAAATCATGGCCTAGTATTAAATTTAATAACGTTCCCGTTAAAAGGAAGCAGTCCGTGTGCTACCTTGGGTTTGTCTTAGAGAGGAATTTTTCATTCATTGAACACATAAAAACCGTCGGTGAAAAAGCTAAAAAGAACTTTTATGCCTTAACGAGAATATCCAAATCTACGTGGGGTTTGTCATTTTTAACTCTAAAGACTATCTATGGGGCTACTTACTTGGGGTGTATGTGCTACGGGGCACCAGTATGGGCCGATAGGGCCACCATAGGAGCGGTACGACGTAAATTACTTCAAAGCCAGCGGTTGGCCTTGATTTTCTTGTGTAAAGCGTATAGGACGGTTAGTACTGAAGCCTTACCGGTACTGGCAGGGGTACTTCCAGTCGATCTTGAAGTGCAGCGCCGTGCTTCAATGTACTACTGCGCACGAGAGACCGCGGACGCAGACTTTTTAATGCAACGTGACCGTGCTAAAATAGCTAGATTACTAACTGCGAAAATGAACAATCTGCACATCATATTTTATGGGAGTGTAGTCTTTGGCAGAATGAACGTAATATTATGTTGGATAATGTACAGGTTACATCCGGAGTTATTTACTATACGGACCTTGTAGAAACTAGAACAAATTTCCGTGCGTTCAAGCATTTTTGTCATACCTATTATTGGAATCAAATATAACAGCTCATAACTTAGGACCCAGTAATATTAATGACAATAATATCCGTGGTGCTAGGCAACTGGGCTTATCCCAGTTGTATACGTCCCTGTGTGCCTATTGGCCTTGTTCTGTTCTGTCTCCTGCTGATACGGAGGGAAGTGGAAATTATGTTTTTTCCTACTCCTCTGCTATTATTTTCTGATTAATTTCGTTGCGGGATCCAAGACAGTTTAATCGTTTCTCTGGGACTTCGTCGGGCTTCATTGTCTCGGCGCTTTTCTTGTGGTCGCCACTGTTGATTCTGGCTTACAGAAGTTACAGTGGTTTGGGAATAGTGTGGCGGGCTTGTCCCAATTAAAAAAAAGTACAAGGTGTTACTGTTTAATTAACAGTAAGGGATACCTATACTGCCGTCATTATTAAAAAGGGCACAAATAACATTTTGTAAATATTGAGAAAATCAATGTTAAAATATTTTTTTAATTTTGTTAAAAAAACACGACTAAACTATGTTTTTCGAAATTGTGTGAATGTAAATAGTTGCTTTTATATTGTACATATAAGACCATAGCAATATTTTATTTTTATTTTTAATGCATATAATAAATAATCAGCTTATTTTTATTCAACTTAACATAAAAAATAACATGAAAAGAGCAATTTTACGTTTAAAAGGCATATACAACCAAATGTGCCATTTCAATGTAATATTTTGAGTAAAAATTTAAAATGTTACAAAGAAAAGGCACTTTTATTCAATTATGCCTTTTCACTGTATAATTATTAGAATAGATATGTACAGTAAAATATTAGAACTAATTTCTAATATTTATACTTTATACTTCTTGATGAATAAAAACAATCTCATTGTGAATTTTCCTGTGTCCGTGCAGTGGGAACGTTTACATAAGCTGATAATATTTATTACGTTATGTTATGAATAAAATACGGCAAATATGAGAAAATCAAACGTTTATTTTAAAAAGCTTACAAAAATGAAAAAAGTATATCGTACTTTCAAAGATAGAGATAGATATTAATAGATAGAGATAGAGAGAGATAGATAATTATTAATTATAATAATAACAATTTAATGTATCAACTAAGTAATTTCAATTTTAATCAAAATCACGAATCATAATTAAATTATTTTTACTAAATATAGCACTCTTAATATAAAATTGCTCTTGAATAAAAATTAGGTAACACAACCAGTAAGGAACGTCAATAATATTTATCAACATAAAGAAAACATAGTTTACAGAAACAATAATTATCATAATACTGTTACGAGCTGGGTATGAGATAAATAAAAACACTACCAATTAAACACACGAATTAACTTTATTACTCACAAAACACTTAAACACAATCACAAAAACACTACTGAACACTTTATCGCACTAGATATCTCTTCGAACCTTTCGTTGTCTCGCTTTAAAAGTAGACTGCCTGCTCCGACCTCTGTCGGTCCTTTTATACGCAAACACACAAAAGAAGTTCGAGAAAATTCCCTATTATTAACTAAAAATGAATACAATATTCACAAAGAAAAATAACTAAAAAATAAACTTAAAGATAAAAGAACCAACAAGGAAGAAGTTACGTTACGCACTCGGCATACGGTCGAAATTACAATGGCAATTATGTCACCGACGCCCGCCGTGCTGACCTTGTAAACACAATGGAACTATACCTACAGAATGTACTGGAGTGTTTTAGACACTACACAATTATAAGCGAGGTTTCTTGAAGATTCTAGATGACCGACGTAACACTGCCCCCTCCTTAGACATGCTCGTCCCGAGCATCATTAGTCCCGTAGTATCGCGCCAATCGGTCTAAATGCACAATCTTAGGCGCACCTCGCAGACCCTTCTGTATTCGGTAGGTGACATCGTTGATCCTGGTCACAACTCGGTATGGTCCATCCCATTTTGCTTGCAATTTCGGAGACTTTCCCTTGCTCCGCACTGGGTTATGCAACCACACCAGCGAACTTTCGTCGAAACCACTACTGTTTGCCTTCCGGTCATAACGAGTCTTCATCTTCTCAGACATCTGTTGTCCGGAATGCCTGATATGCTCATACACATCATTTAACTTGTTACGCAGTTCATTCGCGTAATCCGTTACACTGCGTGGGACATCAGGGGGAGTTCCAGTGATTAAATCTGCAGGCAATCGTAATTCCCTTCCAAAGTTAGCGAAAGCTGGAGTTACGGTCGTACTTTCGTGAACTGCACTCCGATAGGACAGAAGAAACGGCTGTATGTGCTTGTCCCAATCCCTTTGCCTGCTTTCCACAACTTTTGCCAGATATCTTTCTAACGTCTGGTTGAATCGTTCTACCATTCCATCAGATTGTGGGTGGTAAGAGGTGGTTCTGGTTTTGTGTGTACCCATCAATCGACAAGTCTCCTGGAAAACTTGCGATTCAAAATTCCTTCCTTGATCGCTGTGAATTTCTAAGGGTACTCCAAAACGACAGAAGACTTCCTGAAACAGTTTATCTGCGACTGTTGTTGCTTCCTGGTTAGGAATGGCGAAGACTTCTGGCCACTTTGTGAAGTAATCCATGACAACCTTGTTTCCGCTATCACTTTCTGGAAATGGTCCCGCAACGTCCAGTGCTATCCGCTCCCAGGGGGCTCCAACGTTGTACACTTTTAATGCACCTCTGCTACGTGTGTAGGGTCCTTTCACAGCCGCACAGCTGGTACATTTGCGACACCAGTCCTCCACATCATCTCGACAGTGGATCCAGTAAAAGCGCTCTCTGATCTTCAGTAGAGTCCTTTTTACCCCCATATGTCAATTGCATGTGGCTGAGATGAGAATGCTAAGGGGGATGTGTGGTGTGACGCGAATGGATAAAATAAGGAATGAGTACATAAGAGGAAGTCTGAAAGTGGCGCCGGTAAATGAAAAGTTGTGTGGTAATCGATTGTCGTGGTATGGACATGTGATGCGAAGGAATGAAGAAAATGTTGTGAGAAAAATGTTGAGTATGAATGTAGATGGCTATAAGAGTAGAGGAAGACCAAAGAAACGATGGATGGACTGTGTGAAGGATGATATGGCTAGAAAGGAGGTGACTGCTGACATGACGAGAAATAGAGAAGTATGGAAGAAGAAGACATGTTGCGCCGACCCCAAATAAATTGGGATAAGGGCAGGAGAATGATGATGATGATGTCCTCCTGAGCATCCATCATGGTAGAGCCGTAAAACATCCGGTACCTTAGCTTTAGGGACAACCATTTGTAGATGACAGCTGTCCCCTCGAGCGTTTTCCCATTTACGGCACAAGACTCCATCCTGGATCTCCAAACTGTTCCATTGTGCCCAATAACTTTTCGTGATGGAACTCATCGCAGCCACATCACTCCACTTGGGCTTCCGAGCACCATCTTTGATCCAGTCGAAGATTGGCTTGATGTCCGGGTCATTTTGTTGAGCCTGTTGTAGGGTCTCCTTCCATTCATCGCTGAGATCCGTTCTAAGCATCCTCACGGGCACTACTTCCTTAGTCTCTTGCCTGGCACAGTGCTTGCAGTCTTCAGGACGAGGTCTTCTTGACAGGGCGTCTGCGTTACCGTGAGTTCTCCCACTGCGATGTTCAGTTACGAAGTCAAACTCTTGCAGTAGTTCAATCCATCTCGCCACTTGCCCCTCAGGATTCTTGAACTGTAATAGCTACTTCAATGCAGCATGGTCGGTTCGTAGCTGGAATTTCCGTCCCAACAAATATTTACTGAAGTGCTGCAATGTCTTCACTACAGCGAGCAGCTCTCGTTACGCAGTAATTTCTTTCCGGTTAAAGACTTGCTGAAGTAAGCAATAACAACCTCCTGATTTCCTTTCCGTTGAGATAACACGCCCCCAATTCCAGTATTACTTGCGTCTGTGTCGACTATAAAGTCATTTTCAGTGTCAGGATATCCCAAAATAGGAGTATTGCACAGACGTCCCTTTAATTCTTGAAATGCGGCGTCGCAGTTCTCGTCCCAACAGTATGGTTGCTTTTTCTCAGTGAGTTTGTGTAGAGGTTTCGTAATGTCGGCAAAATTCTTCACAAACCGGCGATAGTAGGAGCATAAACCCAAAAATGCTCTGACCTCTGTCTTGTCTTTCGGCACTGGCCAATCCTTGACGGCGACTACTTTCTCTGGATCTGTTTGAACACCTTTCCCCGAAACTATGTGTCCTAAAAAGTTCACTTGTTTTCTGAAAAACGAGCACTTCTTCGGACTCAACTTCAGGTTTGCTGTTTGGATTTCCGACAGCACTCGGTCGAGGTTTTTAAGGTGATCTTCAAACGTACGGCCCACAATGATTATGTCGTCTAGATAGACAAGACATGCATCCCCAATCAATCCGGCAAGTACTTGCTCCATCAGCCTTTCAAACGTTGCAGGAGCATTACACAATCCAAAAGGCATAACTTTAAACTGCCACAACCCTTTTCCTGTTGAGAATGCAGTCTTTTCTTTATCCTTTGGGTCTATTTCGACCTGCCAGTAACCACTTTTCAGGTCTAGTGTAGTAAACCACTTCATTCCCGTCAGCGTATCCAGTGTGTCATCGATCCTAGGCAGTGGGTAGCTGTCCTTTTTCGTGACGTTGTTCAGTCGTCGATAGTCCACACAAAAGCGCATACTGCCGTCCTTTTTCTTTACCAAGACCACAGGAGAACACCATGGACTGGATGAAGGCTCTATAACACCATCCTTCACCATTCCCTTAATCATGGTTTCCACTTCTTTTTCCCGTGCAACTGGCAGTCTCCTTGGTCGCTGACGGATAGGTAACTCGTTGCCTGTATTAATTCTGTGCTGAACCAGTCCAGTTCTCCCTATGTCAGCATCATTCGTAGAGAAAATACCGGCGTACTGAAGTAACATCTTAGCCTTGACCATTTCTCCTTCAGTTAAATGACAGTTTTCTAAAAGCGTTGACACGTCAAATTTTGCACTACGAGTTTGATTTCCGGTAGGTAGACCTTGCAATTGACGCATCCAAGCTACTTCCTCGCAAGTGCCGATCAAAGTGCCCTTCTTAATCACTTGCTCCTTGTCACTTGGATTCAAGATGCGTACATCTGAGATGTTGTTAGCCTTTACCAGAGTTCGTGCCATCTTCCATGAAAACTCATTGTTCACCCTTTCTATCAGAACACTTTGATCTTTGTGTTCAGAGTTCTGTGGTAACTTGACTTGCACGATCGTTTCTGATCTGCGAGGTAGAACAATTTCCTTCAAGCAGTACACTTTCCCTGATGGTGCACCTTCCATGAAGACTTCCTCGGAACCACATTTCAACACTCCTTGGTCAATGTCTCACGATCTCACAACGATATTTCCGCATAAAGTCCAAGCCCAAGATGCAATCGTCCACTATGTCGGCCACGATGACATTGTGCCGGTAAATTCTATCACCCAATTTTAACTCCACCTCCTTCTTGCCTCGGACGGTTATGTGCTGACCGGTTGCTGTTAGTAATTGTATACGGTCGTGGTTATTGAAGTAGTACCCAAGAAACCGATTTGCTAGGTGTGAATTGACGACCGTGTGAGAAGCTCCAGTATCCAACGTCAGTTTGCATGGAGTTCCGTTGAC
Source organism: Diarsia brunnea (assembly GCA_949774965.1). NCBI lineage: Eukaryota > Metazoa > Arthropoda > Insecta > Lepidoptera > Noctuidae > Diarsia > Diarsia brunnea. The sequence continues at coordinate 197,414 of OX459000.1, forward strand.
TTCGCCCTTAATGGTCAGTCTGTTCCCGTCATGTGCTTGTGAGATTGAGATCCTCGGGGCTCTTTCAAAACCAGCCACTACCCGCCCCCCAGTCCTGGCATTTACTCGTTTCCCTGCTGTGGCTGTGCAATTACTTCAGCCACCTTTCCCTGCTGGGGTTGGTCTTCTCTTGGTGAGCTGCGCTTAGGACAGCTTGATCGAAGATGACCCCTTTCTCCACAAGTGTAGCACCTAGGGCTGTACCCTTGCGGGCGGTCGCGTACAGGTGACGCTACAACCTCTCTGACCCGGTGCGTACGGTGGTCTTGCCTTACTGCCTCTACTTCTAAGGTATGGGCCAAGGCGTCTTTCAGCGTCTCATGATGCCCAAGTCTCACAGCGGCTCTGACTTCTAAATCGCGTATTCCATCTATGAACGCCTGTACCAGATTTCCATCAATAAGTGCAGGGGCGGACTGGTATGCTTTCCGAACCAGCTTTTCAACTTCCAGGGCCCACTGCTGTAAGTTCTCGGCACTACGTTGAACGCGATCCCTTAATTTAGCACGAAAGACTTGCTCCAGGTGCGCGTCACCATATCTGGACTCTAATGCCTCCAGCAGCTGTTCATAGGTCACATCCTTGCCGAGGGCCTTAAGAATGGTTAGGGCCTGGTCTCGGAGGCCCAAAGTGAGCGCGGTCATGGCTTGCGCTTTGGTCCACCCGTTCACTTTCATAACGGCCTCAAATTGAATTTTATAGGCCGACCACGAAGATGTTCCGCCGAATGGCGGCACTTTAAACCCGCGCACCGACGGTGCAGCAATCACTGAAGTCACAGCCCCGTCTCCAACCTTAATTTCACTCAAGGCCTTCTTCACATCGGCGATCTGAATTTCGGCCTTTGTGATACGGTTGTCGTGCTGCTGTACCTGCTCCTTCATCACGTTCAGCTCTTTGCCAACTGATGCGTGAAGATCTTTAATCAGGAGCATCTGTTCCTCTTGACGGCGAGCCTGCTCGTTCTTATCCCGTTGCAACTGTTCCTGCAACTGGCGAGCCTGTTTCTCTTGACGGCGAGCCTGTTCCTCCTTGTCCCGTTGCAACTGTTCCTGCAACTGGCAAGCCTGCTCCTCTTGACGGCGAGCCTGCTCCTCTTGACGGCGAGCCTGCTCCTCCTTGTCCCGTTGCAACTGTTCCTGCAACTGGCGAGCCTGCTCCTCTTGACGGCGAGCCTGCTCCTCTTGACGGCGAGCCTGCTCCTCTTGACGGCGAGCCTGGTCCTGCAGCAGCGCCATTAAGGCAGACAAGTCAGGCGTCGCTAATGCTGGAGTAGCTCCAGATGGGCCAGCGACTGGCTCTGATGTAGGCTGGACACCGCCCGGTGTCTGTGTCGGGGAGTCTCCAAATCGCCTTTGGTCCATACCTTGTTGTCGCTGACTCCTAGTACGGATACTATCCGTGTCGTCCTTTGGTAGAATCGGCATTATTTATCCCTCACTTCTGACACCAAATTGTTACGAGCTGGGTATGGGATAAATAAAAACACTACCAATTAAACACACGAATTAACTTTATTACTCACAAAACACTTAAACACAATCACAAAAACACTACTGAACACTTTATCGCACTAGATATCTCTTCGAACCTTTCGTTGCCTCGCTTTAAAAGTAGACTGCCTGCTCCGACCTCTGTTGGTCCTTTTATACACACAAAAGAAGTTCGAGAAAATTCCCTATTATTAACTAAAAATGAATACAATATTCACAAAGAAAAATAACTAAAAAATAAACTTAAAGATAAAAGAACCAACAAGGAAGAAGTTACGTTACGAACTCGGCATACGGTCGAAATTACAATGGCAATTATGTCGCCGACGCCCGCCGTGCTGACCTTGTAAACACAATGGAACTATACCTACAGAATGTACTGGAGTGTTTTAGACACTACACAATTATAAGCGAGGTTTCTTGAAGATTCTAGATGACCGACGTAACAATACTAAAAATGGCACTTTTCACTTCTCTATCTCTCTTGAAACGCAAACAACAAGTAGGAAACGCAAAACATTTTATCAAAATTAAAAAAAAAAACAAAACATCTAGTTAAGTCGGAAAAACAAAAATACTAAATTTAAATTAATTCTTATACTAGGTACTTAAAAACTCGACTAAAGTGAGTATTAAAAAATCAGTCTTACATATTTCTTAACACAACATAAAAAAAAACATTTAAAAATATAAAAAAGGTTATTTGCCGGTGTCGGGAGCATAGTCCAACCTACCAGTGTTTTAGGCTCCAGAGACAGCAAACTTCTCACAAATATCAAGGAAACTACATTTTATACATCCTATTCACGTTACTATAGGTAAGAGCTTCACGCAGACGGTGTCCCGCCGGTACATCGCTAGTTTACGCGCAAGATGCTGCGGATTAGCCCGGCCCCACTAAATTGTGCGATCTAACCGAGTTACAGTTCCGCCGTATATTCTGTTTAAACTTCCGGTTAAATTAACTCGCCGTTTGCGTTGCTTGAGCTATGGAGTTTGTAATTATTTTGCTAGTACCGTGTATTTGTTTTTCTTGCTTTATTAGTCGGTGGTACCCAGTTGCCTTTGGAGATCAGATAGGTAGCCTCATATAAAATACTGGTATTCTGCTGTTAGACAATATATTAATTGGGAAAAGGATACATCATCAGCATCAGCCTGTAATGTTCCCACTGCAGGGACTCAGGCCTCCTCTTTAGGAGACGGATGGACATGTCTTCGAATTTATTGGTTCTAAGTCATGCCGGTTTCCTCACGATGCTTTCCTTCACCGTTTCGAGAGCAGCGGTGATGAAATAAATTACCCAAAGTAATGCACCTGCCTGGGTTCGAACCGACGACTTACGAACAGGCTACCAGGGCTTCCGATGCTCAACATGCAAATGAAGTCTGTATTAATTTTACAAGTAAAACAACAATTAAAATCACAAAAAACCTTCAACTTCATACACCTTTACCACTTATTCCACAAACAGAGAAGAATAAAACCGTATACAGCCACACTTCATTACGGGTTCCCACAGTTTGTTAGTTCGGGACTTAAAGAAAAAAAATAAAACGTTTCATTTGTCTGTCTTCCCGGGACGGTCGTAAAATCTGAGGAAAAAGAATTATGACTCTGTTCACCTTTTTTTTTTGGAAATTTTCATCACCCAAGGATGTGCTATTTCGTCGGGGCTGCGGATTGTTCGAAAGAGATACCGCGACCTCAACAATTTGATGATTACCCACCATAAAAAAAATAACTGCTTACTTATGTTGTATTAGTGCCTATTATAATGAGTGCTAATTTTGTGATTATTTGGATTTGGATTCTAATCCAAATACCGCTAACCACAAAATTAGCCACAAAATTAATGTTTGCTATTCATACAAGGATGTTTATTGACGCCATGTTTTTCCCCCTTACCCACTTGGTTTCTTTAACTTAGATACTGGCTGATTTGTGCTTCAGACGAATGCAACTGTTCTCTTGATAATCACTTTCACTACATATTATAAAACAAAGTACTCCACCGAGTCTGTCTGTCTGTCTATTCGCGATAAACTCAAAAACTTCTGCACCGCTTTTCATGCTGCGGGTTGTTCGCAAGAGATACCGCGGCCTCGACATGAAGGGCTTAGAAGGAACATGGGTGGTTTTTAGTCAGTAGAAGTCTGACACTCCCTTTCGCTCTACCCAAGAGCGGGAGGGGTTATCTTGCATTATTTTAGTCTTCTTGGTTTTGAATCAAATCGACTGATTGATCATTTACAGATAAAGTTTCCCAGAAAACCTTTCTGTTAGTGGGCACAAAGCTTTGTGAGTATAGCTGATTTCCTTTCACTCGCGATACCTCTCTCTCGCGGAACAAATTTCTGTCGTGGAGGTGGTATTCCTTGTTTAATATTTTTTAACTAAAGAAAATCTAGCTCTAAGTATTCGTCAGTACCATGATTGCTCTATAAAAGTAAATTAGATCCTCTTCGAAAATTTGCCTCAGAAATATTATTCATGTAAGCTCGCGGGTTGGAATTTATTATTTTATAGGACGAAGAGCAGTCTTCATAATCATAAAAGTCTTGAACTCCCATCTACTTTACCATGGTGCGAGTGCCAGTATCAGATACAGCTTTACAGAAATCTTCAAAATCATAGACACGCTTTTTGTTTTCAAAGATCGTTCCACTCTGTGATGGAACTCGTCTGCAGCCATGAATGTATGACCGGTTTCCAAGAAGCATAAAGTAATGGTTTCAAAGTTAACTTCTGCAGAGTTTACTAAATATATCAGATAAGAATAAAGGGTCTAGTTTTTATTTTGGTGTGCACAGCTATCCACCACAGAACTATGTGCAGACTAGGTCTCGGTTTTGCATGAAAAAGGCCCCAAAGCAACTAACGATGTCCTCTTTTTTTCTACCTGATATTGCTTCATGCCATAAGGCTGCAAAAGTTAGACCCATGTCATGGATATTATTTGTCACCAATTGACACAAAACTTTGGTTAAAAACAATAAACCTCGGGCAAAACATCACAGTTTGGAACTCTTCCATACGGGGTAACATTATGACTTTTTCTAAATCTACGGCAAAAATTAGGGTGTCAGGGTTATTCTTATTCTGCGTCTGGTTATCAGCGTCACCTTCATATTGTTTGCGAGCTAAAATATACCTGTCACGGTGTTTTTCATAATCTTTACACTCCTTGCAATTTCTGTGCCTCGTCTCGACACGTCAGGCACAACTAAAGGAATTCCCTGCGTACCTTGCCCCCCTCACTTCATCTCCGTTCAGAGATGTTTAGTAGTAAAGGCATAACCGCCAGTGTGCCGTTTTTTATATCAAATTTTAAGGCGTAGTGTAAATAGTAAAGACATAACTGCCAGTTGTGACTTTTCTTCTACATTAATTGCTAAGGTGTTGGTATAAAAAAATAAGCACAATTTCCATTTATGTGGAAATTGTGCTTATTATATTTGACGTACGCCAATTACGCCTTTTCAATTAAATATATTAAAAATGTAAAGGTGAAATAAAAGTCATATCTCACAATGCGCCCTTTCCCAGTACTAATACTTAAAAAATGTTGCAGTTGTGCCCTTTAAGCTTATGCTATCTCCAGTTCTTTTGTTGCTAACACTAACACTTTGCCCGTCCCGGGATTGAAACCCGGGACCTTATGTTCAATAGTATGCTTGGGACCACTTGATCAACGAGGCAGTCTCACACATACACATCAAAATTTCCACGTCAACGAAGTCGCGGGCATCAGCTAGTATTGTAATAAAATGATGTGAAATTAAAAAAATACTAAATTAAATTGATGTGTGAAAAAGTAGCCAGTAGTGTTTGAGTACCCATTAGGTACCCAAACATTTATCTTGGAGGAAAACTATCGAACAAGTTAATTAAATTAATTGAATAAGTAGCTATCGTAGCTTGTTATCGTTATATTGTTTAAGCAGCACTTGGTGCGAGGGAGAACGTCCGCCAGTCTGACGGCTCGGAGACATGGAGATGTGTCTTCTGACGTGATCTACTTGCGGGTGAACAGTTCTCAGAGCTTACTCTACGTGCCCACTAGCGTGTTGGACACCCAACCACGGACCAACCAAGGCAAGCACGGCAGTTATTCAACTCCTCAAGGTCACCCAGAGTTGCCCTTGTTTCCCTGAGATTTCATCAACAGATCCCGATATGGTGCAATGGGAGTACCTCGGGACTATACTATTTCGAATAAAAAAAGAATTCTGAAATTCGGTTCTTAAATGACGGAGATATATGACGTTACAAACATACTAAAAAAAACAAGAAAGTCGAATTGAGAACCTCCTCCGTTTAGGAAGTCGGTTGAAAACTAACGACTGCCGAATTAGTTAGTGAGAATATGGGCTCTAAACAGTTTTAGATTTCTCAATGGATAATACTGTAAACGTAATAAATAAGCGACAGTTTCATATGTAAGTGGAGCACTCACGGTTAATGATGCGCTCGGCCAGCAGGTTGCATTGGGACTTGTCGGCGGCGACGACGACGGCAATGGCCAGCAGCAGCGCCAGCGGGACCATGACGGCGGCGGCGATGCTCCACACACGATACATGGACATGTTGTGCGCGCATTTGGCCAGCCGGGAGTGATAAAATAGTATTAGCCCGATAAGGAAGTTAAGCAATATTTTCCTTGTTAACGCAGGCATGAACACTATAGCTCCTCAATAAGTTCCATTCATAATATTGCCTCAATGTTAAGAAAAATATGAGGTTCGTTAAGTTATTGATGATAAACATGCTTGGCTCAATGCTGGTTCTGCTCCACAACCATAGGGCAAATAAATCGATAATCATGTGAAGTTATTGTAGTCGCTGCAGTAGATTGTAAAAATAGCACATGTGTGAGTACTATGTACCATAAAGCCACTTTTTACATTTCGTTATATATATTTTTTTTTTAGTGACTTTGAATGTCATGCTCACTCAAATGTCTCGCTGATGGTGGCGCGTGTGTCGGATCATTTAGTTCCCTTCAAAATGGTTGAGCTGAATGGTGCTGATCCATGCGTCATGTTCGTGAACGGGCGCTGTCAGTGGAGACTGGTCATCTCTTAGTTGCCAAGGCATAATTTTTTTTTAATTTGTTTATTGTACCCTTTTACTCCGGACGCTCTTAACTTGCACGTCTTGCTACATAGTTCTCACATAATATACCATCCCAACGTGAATGATGTAATGTACCAAGATTTTGTAACAATATTCTGATTTAAAAGAGTGTCCATGGAGTTTCTTGCCCGTTCTTCTCAATAGAGATCTACGCTAGGGAATGGGCAACTACAGTACTTTCACAAGTTATTATGCCTTGTGACTGTGACTGTAGCTTAGGAGTGCAATGCGTCGTCCCGGGGGTTGCTGCGTCGAGTTGCGCGTCATCGGATGTCACCTTCCAGCTCCGTCATCAGACCCTGTACATAATCTAAAGACAAACAACTCGTCAAGACAAATCAAACGAGTACAAATTCGTTGGGTTTGCGTCGTTTTATAACGGAGTTTCTATGCCCACCTTCCAGCTCCATCGTCAGATCAGCTCCATGTCATAATAATATTGCATTGTTAAGCGATACCTTAGACTTTTGATGATCGGTCAGTCAGTCTGTGAGTGACAAAACTAAGGACTTTGATTAGTTATAATTCTTAAAGTACTGGTTCAAATTGAATGAAATTTGAAATTATACCGTGTTTATACAACGCCCAATTGGTTACTAAAAAAATCAGGATTCTAGTTTTATCCACAACGAAGTTATAGGAGGTCGAAAATGGCCTGAACTGTTTCGAGAAAAGGATGGTACGGCCGCGCCGCTTTACTGCTCGACTTGGTGGGGGCACTAACAATTCGAAATTTTATTTTACCCCTTTGTCGGCGTAATTTATTTGTATATCCATGCCCAAATTACAGCTTTATAGTACTAATAGTCATTAAGATATAGTGTGGACGGACAGACAGACGGACATGGCGAAACTATAAGGGATCCATATTGACTACGGAACCCTAAATTGCACGAAACACGTAATACGTGCTTATAAAATTTGAGGGTTGCCCTCGATTTCCTTAGGATTTCATCATCAGATCCTGACCTGGTGACAATGGGGCCACTTTGGGAATATATAAAAAAGATTCCGAAGAATTGAGAACCTCCGTTTTTAAAGTCGGTTAGTGAGGTTTACCTTCTGTCATCAGGTCAACCTAATAGCCTGAAAGAATACAACTATCGGACAAGTAATATTTCATCATCTTCCTGCCCATATCCCATTCTATTTTATTTGTGGTCGGCGCAACGTTTTCTTCTTCCATTCTTCCCTGTTACACGTCAAGGTGGCATTTACTCCTTTCTCATTCATATCATTCCCAATCCATCTACCTTTTCTTTGGCCTTCTTCTCCCTCTCCATCCATCAATATCTAATCTATATCCATCACTTTTTTTAGTCACATGCGTTTCATTTGCCGCAGCTACGGTCTCAACATGCATTTTTTAAATGTTGCGTGCGTACGTGTTGCGTCTCTCGAGTAATAACACGACGTCTGGTCGCCTCGTGGCCACACATCTGCGGATGCTTCTGTTGACGTCGGCGGACGTCTGCAGACGCATCTGCCGATGTGTAGAGGGACCATAAGGATGACTGGAATTGTGCGGCTATGCGCGCGTGTGACTTAAGCAACCTTTTAATTCAAAAGTTATGCAGTCTGTTCACCTGTGTGTCCAACTGTCTGTCCACCTGCGTGGCTGTCCAGAGCTGATGTCCAGTTAGGTAACGGACGGACTGCACGGGTCACTAATACAAATGGCCTCCATTTCTGGTATTGAGTCACACACACGCTCAACAACACGCATCATCATCATCAACAGCCTATAATGTTCCCACTGCAGGGACTCAGACCTCCTCTCTTGGAAAGGGATGGGCTTATAATCCACCAAGCGGGCCCAGAACAGTTTGGTAGATGTCACATTTCTTCGATTTTTTTGCTTCTAAGACATGCCGGTTTCCTCACAATGTTTACCTTCACCGTTTTAAGAACAGCTGTGATGATATAAATTACACAAAGTACCACCACTGGGCCACCGCGGCTCATGGCATCATTATCCGGCAAGACCGAGTCAGTCACTCCTTCAGAGGTAAAAGGCTGCTTTCATGTTCTGTATACCTTTCGTCACTCCGGAACATGCGGTCTGAGTGTATCAATGCACTCTTCGCCTAAACCGATGGATACGGTTAGCCCAAACAGGTAGAATGCAATATGCGTTAAAAATAAAGAGAAAAATAAGGGCTGATAACAGGTATATCCAGGGAAATGACTAACATATCTCCGGAGTAGAACTACATTCGCAGAGATGAGATGCGGGTTCGTATGGTATCTTGTCGGATAGTCAGATGTGGCTGCTGGAGGTAACTTGTTCTGCGGAGGAGGCAAAGAAACGAAACTATTAAATATTTTTCTTTTATTAAAAAAAAATTGTTATATACATTCTTTAAATTAAATTAATTACAATATTATTCTTAGTTTAGGGATACCTGCATTTTGACTAGAAAAGTGTTGGAATGATTTACGATCGAGCGTCCGAAGACGCAGGCCTTACAGTGCAACGAGAGTGTGGCGGCGCGTGGTCACGGCAGGAAGGCGTCCGTGTCCTGCGGCGGCGCGTCGCTCAGGTACGTGGTGTCGGTGGCGGCGGACGCGGGCGCGGCCCACGACACCCAGCGCGCCTGCCAACAACGACTAGCGGTTAATAAAGGATTCCTCCACTTAGATGTCGCCTAGTGTTTGTGGAAACAGAATTAAATGATGCAGACCTACTAGAACGCCAAAGTAAGTAAATAGCTATATTTTGCGAAGTTTAAAATAACGCTACTACTGCTACTGAAAAATATCTGTTCGAAAAATTTGACTGTCGAGCAGTGAATGAACTCGAGTGGTGAATGAACTCGAACAGTGAATGAACTCGAGCACTCATGCGCAGCTGTATTGGTTACGGCCTGGTGGCCACGTTACCGATAACGATGCTCTAGTGACAAAAGTTTAATGCCACAAAATGAAATGTTAATGATGTTGTCATCATCATTAGTTGTAAAAAACTGGCCAAGCGCAAGTCGCACTTGTACATGAAGGTTTCCGTACCATCGTAGTAGGCCCCCTTTCATTTGTATTATTTCTTGTTTTAGCAGCGACAGAAATACTCTTTTTTTTGCGATAAGTTTGTTTTTTCATAGTGTTTGTATAAATCACAAAGTTATATTTGCGGTACTTGAAATGTGCTATATCTCAAAAACTAACTAACTGTAAATATCATAGGTACAAACCAATTTTGGTTGAAAGTTTTCATTACGATCTATATGTTTGTTTTAGATTTTACACTTCCAATCCAGTTTGGAAGTGTCTATCTTTGAAACGATTGACTTTGAGAAAAAATGATTTTAGGAACCTTAATGTAATTTGTAAAGAACTATCTTTAGACACCCCACACGAATAGGTTTCATGAAAAAAGTTTCTTTGATTAGTTTTAATTAATTTTTGTATATAAATCGTAAAGGGGTTTACGGAATACATGTACCTGCCAAGCTTTAACTGTGTAGTCTTAGTAGTTTCCGAATAAAGTGGCCGTGACATACAGACGGACGGATGGACAGACTGACAGACATGACGAATCTATAGGGTGTAAAAGTACCCTTGACGCAAACGAAAGGCATTTGTTCTCCCCACCACTGCGATCATTTTTTTGTTCTAGGCCATACCTGGGAACCTCCTAGTTACGGAGATATTGGGGGTCAAAGTTCCAAGTTTTTCACAGCTGTTTTTTGTAAATACTAGTATTTCAGGTTTTAACTTTACTTAAATTACCTCCATGACCCGTTTACTATTCAAAGCATCCACTAGCACAATGTTTTAAGAGTGCTACTTTGAGTTTTACCGTAAAATGTGATTTTTGACGCCAAAAAAAAAGTCATTTCCCAGCAAAAATTTTTGCATAGGGGGGTACTTAGTTTGATGTACAGAATGCTTGGTTGACGGATGCGTGAAGGGTTCGTTTACACCCTGTATAAGGGTTCCGCTTTTTGCAATTCGGTTACGGAACCCTAAAAAAAGCAGCGGGAGGCACACGATGGGGTGCTCCCTAGAAGATTGGGGATCTATGGGTAGTTCTCTAGAAGTTGCCAAGTCTATCTATTATTGACATTGTAGTACCTATATTAGTAGGTACTTGCTTTCTACTTCAAATAATATATTCACTGTGGGGGAGTTTCTTGACCTTATGAAATAATAATTATGTAATATTATCAAAATATGTCTGGCAGTGAGAGTACTTTGGCGGCCTACCTAAAAGTCCTTTCTTTGGTAAATAGTTCGCCGTGTCCTTGAGCTCCTCGGGTTATGTGAGTCGAACTACTACACGAACACTGAGAAATGCTTGCACTGACTGGACAGGTCCACTCAAATCTATGTGGTTCTTTCTTTTAAAGACCATCTCGGACACTATCAGCATGGTCCTCATATGACTTGACCAATGTGTGGACATTAAAAGAGACAGTGACCTCTGAGTTTATTTCGGATTTTTCTTTACAGAGATTTACCAGTTATGTTGTCTGTGATGTTCTAAAAGTAGATGGTGAAAAACCAAATAAAAAAAGAGATGAACGAGACGCTCGCGTACCTCGGCGCGGTCGCGGGCCTCGCGCCACACGTCGCAGTCGTTCCCGGCGGGCTCCAGCGGCAGCGCGTCCAGCGGCACGTCCAGGCACGGCGCCAGCAGCCGCGCGCTGTCGCCCAGGAACGCCGCCACCTCCGCCGCGCCCGGCCGCGCGCCGTGCTCCTGCTGCCAGCACGACTTGATCAGGCCCACGCTGTCGAGCGAAGCGGAACATACTTACGATGTTTATACGTGCGCCTACGCAGCCGATGGAAATCAATAATAGAAAAAAAACTCACAGCTGCGGCTTCAAGCCTGGCGGTAGCTCTAGAGTGTGGCCCGCCTTGACGCGAGCTAGCACCTCCGCGTTGCTCAGGCCCTGAAAGGGCAGCGAGCCGAAGGTGACGATCTCGTACAGCAACACGCCGAACGACCAGACGTCGGAGGCGGGCGAGAACACGCCCAGCGCCAGACTCTCGGGTGCCATCCAGCGCACCGGCAGCATGCCCTTGCGGCTGAAGCGGTAGTAGTCGTTCTCGAACACCAGGCGCGTCATGCCGAAGTCGGCCAGCTTGACGACGCGGTGCGCGCTCACCAGACAGTTGCGTGCGGCCACGTCGCGGTGCACGTAGCGCAGCTGCGCCAGGTACGACAGCGCGCGAGCCGCGTCCAGCGCCATACTGGTGAGCCGCGTCGCCGACACCTCCGCCTCGCCCTCCCCGCCTGCCGCCAGGTGCCGCCGCGCCAACAGGTAGTTCTTCAGGTCACCGTACAGCATGAACTCCATCACGGTGCACACCGGCTCCGTCTTCGTCACTACGCCCAGCAACCGCACCACGTTTTTGTGGTCGAAGCGCTTCATAGCCTCTGCCTCCGACAGAAAGTCGAGCTTCTCCTCCGTGGTGGCGCCGGCCTTCAGCGTCTTCACGGCCACAGCGGACCAGCCGCGGTCTTCGGCCAGCAGCGCGTGTCCACCGTACACCGTGCCGAACGCGCCAGTGCCGAGCTTGCGGTTGATGACGACACGCTCGCGCGGGATCTCCCAGCGATCCAGGCCGCCGGGCTTGGGGCCCAGTCTCGTGAGACCCAGCGCGGCCAGGCGCGTGCGGTACTTGCGCTCGGCGCGGCGCTTGCAGTGCCAGGCCACGCCCGCCAGCGCCGCCAGCAGCAGCGCCAGCAGCAGTGCGCCCAGCGCCACGAACGCGGTGCGGCAGTCGGCGTGCAGCACGTCGGCCAGCGCCTGCAGCGAGCAGCGCTCGGCGCCGTCGTCCGGCGCGCGCCCGTCCGGCGTCAGCCAGCGCGGCGCGTCCGGCCCGTCCGCGTACCCCGCGCCGGCGCTCCAGCTGCCCACGTGGCGCCGCGTGCCGTTGTGCCACTGCAGCAGCACCAGTGGCGACACCCGCGCCCGCGCCCCGTCCCCCGCGCCGCCGCCGCTCCACTCGAATGGCCCGGTCAGACCGCTGTAGTTGACCGTTGTGACATCTTCTATTAGGGCTCTGTAACAGAAAAAACATTGTACATCAATCTCTGTTTGAGATTTAGTAAATCAAAACGTGGCTAAAATTTGATTCACCTAGCGATGCCCCTGTGGTGAAGATTGTCCAGAGCTGCAGGGTGAGCGTGTAGCTGGCGCCGAAGCGCGGCGTCCCACATGCGCAGAGCGTCGTACAGCAGCGCGGCGTGCGCGGGCGCGCGAGTGCAGTCACCGGGCGCGCACGAGCCGCGCTGCAGACAGCACTGGCGGCGCCAGCGCGCGGCCCACGGCAGCTGCGCCTGCTCGGCGTCGTCCCACGCCACCCGCCACGCGGGCGCCACGCTCAGGTGCCCGGCGGCCGCGTCGTCCAGCTGCTGCTGCGTGCAGCCGTGCGCGTCTGTCGGCTGGCGGCGCAGCCAGGCGGGCGGCAGTGCGGCCGGCAGCAGCCACACGGCGGGCGCGAGGCCTGCCACTGCGCCGGCACACAGCGCGGCGCGCACCACTCGCGCGTCCTCGGCGCACACGTACAGGATGCGACCGTTTGCCGCTGCCGTACGCCTCGCCCACTGCAATCATGTGGACTGTCCATTTTAATTCTTAGTGTTAGTAGTTGTTAGTAATTTAAAAGAGAAAAGTTACGACATCGAACCTGTGATACTTTGTCCAGGTCGACGTCCTCCGTGTCGGCAGGCAGCTCCACGTGCACGATGACGTCGGCGCCCAGCTCGGCTACGTCCAGTGCGGCGCGCGTGGCCAGCTCGCTCAGCACGGCCACGCGGTGCCAGCGCAGGTGCGCCAGCAACGCCGCCCACGCGGCCGTGAACAGCCGCGCGTCACCTGCCGCCAGCACGGCGAAGGTGGCGGCGGGCGCGGGTGGCGGGGCCTGCGGTGTGTAGCCCAGCACTGGCATAGCCAGCGTGGGACTCTGGCGCGCCACGTCGGCGAAGGCGGCCCCGCACGCCGGGCCCGCCACGCCCGACAGCGCGCCGAACTCCGCGCCCAGCGCGTCCGTCAGGTACTTGAAAGCCAACGTGGACGCGCACTGGTCGTCCAGCAGCTCCACCTTGAAGTTAATGCTGTCGTTGTTGGTGGAGTCCTCCTCGGCCAGCACGGCGGCGGCGCGCAGTGCGCTGGCGTCGAATGCCTGGCGGCGCGTGTGCTGCGGCACCATGACTGCCGTGCGCACTTCGTGCGGCGGCCGCGTCCACGTCGGGTGCTGCGCCAGAGTATCGGCGACAGAGCCCGATATACGATATTGACGAATGAGATCTCGTAACTCGACTTCCGTGAGCTCGAGTCGCCCAACAATACTAATCACGCTTGGCGAGTGCAGTTCGCGCTCGTTAACAACTTTAGTAAGGCGATAGGGATCGAAAGCACAATCTTGCGCAGTTGTGTTGCAGGGAGGTGGCGCGAGCTGCGTGAGGCCGCGCGTGCGGGGAGCGCCGCGCGCGCACTGCAGCAGTGGCCGCGCCAAGCGCTCGGCCACCGCCTGCAAGTGCGCGCCGAGGGCGACGACGCTGGTGTACAGCTTGTACGCACGAACTACGTTGGCGAGGACGCGCGCCTCGCTCTCGTCGTCGGTCAGCAACGTCGAGCATGTTGAGTTGCTCATCGAGCACCACTCGGGGGTAAAGTTAAAGCTCGAGCAGTTTGACGCAAAGCATGTAGACCTGTGAACATCGTCATGTAACTTGTCAATGAGTGTGTTACGTTTACGTCACATAGAAAAATGTAACATCACCTAATATCACGTCCCCGTAAGTTTATGAATACGAAACACTTAACAACGAATGCACGCTACCTCGAAAAACTGAACACCGTAGCCATGACATCTCGAATAAATAAACCTCAAAAAGACATTGTAAAATACTTTATTCAACAATCAACCAAAATAAATACCTACTTAAGAAAAAAAATGTTAAAATATGTGACAGTCAACCAAATAAAATGTTTTTCCTTATCGAGCAAGATCCCAGAGTCCAGTTTTTTTTCTTATGTTTATTTGGGTTGATTGTTTTTAATAAAGTATTTTACGATGTCTTTTTAAGGCTTAGTTATTCGAGATGGCATGGCTACGGCGTTACGTTTTTCAAGGTAGCGTGCATTCGTTGTTCAGTTTTTCGAGGTGGCGTGCATTTGCGGTTAAGTGTTTCGAATAGCTGAATTAGAGATTTAGTTATTCGAGATCCCATGGCTACGGTGTTCAATTTTTCGAGGTAGCGTGCATTTGTTGTTCAGTTTTTCGAGGTGGCGTGCATTTGCGGTTAAGTGTTTCGAATAGCTGAATTAGAGATTTAGTTATTCGAGATCGCATGGCTACGGTGTTCAATTTTTCGAGGTAGCGTGCATTCGTTGTTCAGTTTTTCGAGGTGGCGTGTATTCGTTGTTCCGTTTTTTGAGGTAGAGTGCATTCGTTGTTCCGTTTTTTGAGGTAGAGTGCATTCGTTGTTCCGTTTTTTGAGGTAGAGTGCATTCGTTGTTAAGTGTTTCGTATTCATAAACTTACGGGGACGTGATATTAGGTGTTACACTTGTTTAAGTTACGTAACACACTTTGCCCGCCTCCATGATTCAGCTTTAAGGTCAGTCAGCTAAAATGAAAGCATTGCATGCGGTGATAGAGAGCGTGAACGCAATCCACAGTCATCATGTACCTAGCCTTTTCTTAACTATGTTGGGGTCGGCTTGTAGTCTAACCGAATGCAGCTGAATACCAGTATTTTACATGGAGCGACTGCCTATCTGACCTCCACAACCTAGTTAATCGTGGGTAATACGATACCCTTTGGTAAGACTGGTTGTCAGACATTCGGGTCAGTGACTACCTGTAACCACTGCCAAAGATCTATATATCCATATAGCAGCCGAGACCAACAGCTTAACGTACTTTGCGAGGCACGGAGGAAACTCGGTATGTATTGGTGGTCACCCATTCACAGACGAACCTAGGCAAGCGCCGCTTAACCTAAAGATCGACCCGAGTGGCAGTTCTTATTAAGCCACGAGCTTCTAAGGCTATCCACAGTGAGCTTGGGTAATTAAAAAACTCTCTCTCACGTCTATGAAAATGAAAGCGTCCTTTGATTCCTACGGTCATGAAATAACACCTGAATTGAATCCCAGGCTCAGAATTTACCCGAAAGGATCCTTATCGTCTGCAGCCCGCAGAGCAGAGAGGATGTCGTCGTGCGGCACGCGGTACTGGGCTGCCACCGCCGCGTCGCTGAAGTCGAGCAGAGAGCGCGCGCAGCTCGCCGGGGGGGAGGGGGGCCGCACGTGACACGCCAAGCGAGCGGCCGGCGCCACGTCGCCCAGCTCCGACAGGCCGGCGTCGCGCAGGCGCAGCGCGGGCAGCGGGCGCGCGGCCGGCACGGGCAGCAGCGCCACGTGCGCGCGGCTCAGCACGAGCTCGTGCAGCACGTTGGAGCTGCAGGCGGGGGCCGCGGGCGCGGCGGCGCACGAGCTCGGCGCGGGCACCACGGCCGCGCGCACGCCGCGCGCCGCCAGGGCCGCCACGGCCAGCGCGCCCAGCGCCGCGGCTGCGTCCGGCCCGCCCAGCGTCACCGGCATCACGGCCACTGTCTGCGCAGCCTCATCCTCTGCTGCCGCCTGTTGCTGTGCCAGCGCGCACGCGACCAGCACGCCGCACACGACTGTGTGCCACCACCTGTTAACACGAACATTGCTTATCAATCCTCGCGAGCAGAATTGTACATGCGGTCATTATGATTGTCGACATTATTAAAACCGGCCAAGTGCTGTCGGACCACGTATAATGTAGGGTTCCGTAGTTACCCATCATATGTGGACTTACTAAACTGATTAACCTCCCTGCCTCTTGCCTACAAACGATGATTTTTATTGTAAATAAATAATAAAAGAAATTCACATTTGCACTTTTAAAACCTGTTTTCCCATACATAAAAAGCCTGGAAAACATGCTACTAGAAAAGCATGCTTGTTTACTACTAGGTAGGTACTTAGTATGCTCATTTCTAGCATGCTTTCCGAGTGTGTACATTTGCTCTAAAGCACAGACCTAAAAACATACTTTTACGAGCATACTTCTTTTTAGCACGTCTGAGTGACATTATATTAAGCCGCGGCGCCGTGAGGCCGAACCGAGCAGTCCTAGTCGTGCCTCATGAATCATGAGCGTGGACGCAAACGAGGCCTGAGCCGCGCGCGCGGTCTAACAGCAACGTTTAGCATCGTCCCTACTTAGGCCGCGCGGTGAGTGGGAAGTGGGAACGCGGCTTTGCAGTTTTTTATTGATACACTGACAGAAAACAACAAAAAGCTGACAGCAATAAAAAAAGCTGCCAAGAGCGAGTCGGACTCGCGCACCGAGGGTTCCGTACAAACAAAGTTTCAAATTATTAAAAATATTTTTATGATAATGATGTGTGTAAAAAAAGGTTTTCGCAATTTTTCCTATAATATCTGTGTTATAAGACGTTGCTTCGAACCAAATTTCAAGATTCTGAGTTCACGGGAAGTACCCTGTAGGTTTTGATTTCCTTGAGAGTGTCGAAAATTTTAAACTGTGGGTTCCTTTCCTTGTTGACTACGGAACCCTAAAAACTATTATAACACGCTTGACCAACACAACGTATTGATGGTGTTGCCTTTTATTTTTTGGTAGATAACTATGTGTATTTTATGAGCGAAAACACTACGAAGAGCGTAGGTTTATATGCAGTTAGTGTTACCTGTGGCGTGGCATGTATGTGCGGTGATGAGTGCGGGCGCGGAGAGGAGGCGCGCGGGGCGGGGGCGCGCGGTGCGCCAGGCGCGGAGCCCGCTCAGCGTCTGCGACTGCAAACATCAACAAGCATTTAAGGTCACGATCCCGAGATGGCCATACCTACGACATTTCATATAAAGCTGTTTTATTTTTCAAATTACATCAGAATGGGTTCAGTGGTTTCTTTTTCTTCTTGTTGCCTATGTTGAGACGATGCTGCTTGTTACATGTAAAATTGATTCACAACAAGAATTTACACAGAAACTATAAAGGGTAACATAAAAAGCTACGTTTAAAAAAAAAACCGGCCAAGTGCCGGTGACCCGGACTCGCGCACCGAGGGTTCCGCACAAACCTGTATTTCATAAAAAAATATGAATAATTTATGATGTAACTAAAAATGTATGCTTTTCGCAATTTTTCCTCTATCTGTGCTATAAGACGTTCTCTTCTCTGTCTTCTTCAACCTTCCACCACCCAATACTGAGTGTAGGTCTCTCCTAATGCACGCCATTCTTCCCGGTTTTGCGCCTTTCCCATCCAGCCCTATCCGGCCACTCCAACAAGGTCAGTTGCCTGCCTACATTTCTATGCCCTACTCTAGGCCTCCACTCAAGCACCCGATTACCCCACCTGTAGTCCTGTCTACGGCATATATGGCCCGCCCACTTCCATTTTCTACTAGCGATCACATGGGCTATGTCGACCAATTTCGTTATTTTCCGGATCTCTGTGTTTCTGATTCGATTACGTAGAGAGATACCTAAGATAGCCCGTTCCATGGCTCTTTGGGTGACTTTGAGCTTATGCATCACCTGCTTTGTCAGCGTCCATGACTCGGCTGCGTAGACCATAACTGGTAGGACGTATTGTTCAAAGGTCCGACGCTTTAGGTTAATGGGAATGCTTGTGCTCTTGAACACTTCGGACAGTTTGCCAAAAGCTCGCTAGCCTAGGCGGATGCGGCGCTCAATCTCGCTATTCTGTCCGAATTTGGCAAGGTTCAAAGTTTGTCCCAAGTAGACATATTCCTCGACTCTTTCTATGGCATGCCCATGCACAGTAATTTGATCTATGTCGGAATTGTTGCACATTATTTTAGTTTTCGATGTGTCCATCTTTAGCCCAACAATCACTGATGCATCATAAACCTCTCCGATCATACCTGATAGGTCCTCCAGGTTTTCCGCAAAAACAACTATATCATCCGCAAATCAGAGATGAGTAGGTAAGATGCTCACCATTGATGTTGATACCTCTGTCTGCCCAGTCAAGAAGCTTAAAGATGTCTTCCAAACATGAGGTAAATAGTTTTGGCGAAATAGTGTCCCATTGCCTAACTCCTCTCTCGGCCGGAACCGGCTCAGTGAAGTCGTGGAGTTTCACTTGCAGCGTTGCACTTTAGAAGACTGCTTTGATCGTTTCCACATAATTATCTCGTGTCGACCTGGCATCTCTGCAGAGATTTTATAACGGCCCAGTGTTCCACCGAATCAAATGCCTTTTCGTAGTCTATAAAGGCTACCACCAAAGGTCGATTATATTCAGTACACTTCTCAACAACTTGCCTGACAGTGTGAATATGATCAATAGTCGAAAAGCCACATCGAAAGCCCGCCTGTTCCACTGGCTGGGCAGAATCCAGTCTATTAGTCAAGCGTAGGGAGATCACTTTAGTGAAAAGCTTATTCGTCACTTGGCTTAATAGAGAAATTGGTCGGTCAATATGTAGAAGTATCACAACCGCATTCTTCCATGTATCTGGTCCTACACCCTCAAACAACACCTTATTGAAAAGCAATTTATGAGATGTTGCTTCGTACCAAAT
Source organism: Diarsia brunnea (assembly GCA_949774965.1). Classification (NCBI taxonomy): domain Eukaryota; kingdom Metazoa; phylum Arthropoda; class Insecta; order Lepidoptera; family Noctuidae; genus Diarsia; species Diarsia brunnea. Next base: position 216,654 of record OX459000.1, read on the forward strand.
TTCAAGACTCAGTTCACGGGAAGAATCCTGTAGGTTTTGATTCCTTTGCGAGTGTCGAAAATTTACAGCATAAACGGCTGTGTCTTTTGATTGTGTTGACTCAGAATTTTAATTTTTTACAGCTCCAAGGACAATAGAGTTCATTATTTGAAATGAATTTCAGCTTGATACCTCCACGCGTTCCTGAGAAAAAGGGTCTTGATAGACCGCCAGACGAACAACAAAGTGATTTTAGGGTTCCGTAGGCGAATTGCAAAAAACGGAACCCTTTATCATTCGTCATGTCTGTCCGTCTGTCTGTCGGTTCGTCTGTCGGTTCGTCTGTCCGTCCGTATGTCACAGCCATTTTATTCGGAAACTATTAAGATAACACAGTTGAAACTTGGTTGGTAGATGTATTCTGTGAACCGCTTTACGATTTTTGTACAAAAAAAAATCAAAAGATTAAGGGGGGGTCTCCCCATAAATGGAACTGAAACTCAATAAAACTTTTTTCATCAAACCTACTCGTGTGGGATGTCTATTATAGATGGGTCTTTAAAAATGATGTTGAGGTTTCTACAACTATTTTTTCTCAAAGTCAATCGTTTAAAAGAAATACACTTCCAAAGTAGATAAATGTGTGTTCTCTTAACTCTTGAACTCAGAGAGTGAAAAATCTAAAAAAACACATGTTGTAATTTGCAATGAAAACTTTCAACCAAAATTGGTTTGAACGATATATAGGAATTAGTTTTTGAGATGTAGGACATTAAAAAACCGCAAATATAACTTTGCATTCATACAAACACAAAAACAAACTTATCACAAAATATGTTTTTTTGTTGCCGCTTTACAATCAAATAATATAATTTAAGGAGGCCTCCCTACTACGATGGTACGGAACCCTTCATGTGCAAGTCCGACTTGCACTTGGTAAGTTTTTCCTTTTGAGGTACGGAACCCTAAAGCCGACTTCCCAAAAAATACTACAAACGTACAAAATATTTTTTCAATACACTTCCTCGAAAACTAGCTCTTATTGCACTACGATTAGGTTCGAAATGCAACATATTTCGCACGCGTGTGGTAATCTTATTTTTCCGTTATACCTTAGATTGTGTCCAAATCGATCAAAACATAGGAAATTTAAAAAAAAATCACCACCGACTAAGAGTCAGCAGTGTTTTTTTTTAATATCGTCATTTTGATTTGCATCTGTACAACATCAAAAATGTTCAAATATTAAATTGTTTTTGTAAAAAGAATACTATATAAACAAACATGATTATTTTAAACAATAATTTAATTTTATGAATAAGTAAACATTTATTTGCGTTGTTACTAATTATAAAATAATTTAATTTTATATTTTTCCTATGAGGCTGTTTAGCGACTTCATGCCTTTGCTTCTTCTTCAATCTGGATTATTTCAAACCGCGGGAAAAAAGCAAATGAAATCATAGTCTCATAAAAATTGCTGACAAAAATACTTATATCGTTATCATTGACTTATATGTTACTGCGTATTATTTATTATTATAGTTTTTATATCAATGATCGTTGTTAGTTAATTTCTTCGAAAGTGTATTGAAAAACGTCGTTTGATACACGTGGGAATTTGTTATTGCATTTTTCGACCCCATGAATGCAATAACAAACTTTGCGCACTTGTATCAAAATGTACTATTATACGCTTATTAATTTCATCAACTATTTCCTCGCCGGTGTTTTTTATAGGTATAATATATTTTTATGTTGACGAGGTTTCATGGTTTTTATTAGGAAACCTGCGCCACGAAAACCCTTGCCGCCATACCCAAGAAAACAGAACTTATCCAAACTCAGGCAACCGCCTTTTTTTTTTTTGGGCTGGTGGAAAATCATCAAATAACCCCTCCCGCTCTCGGGCAGAGCGAAAGGGAGTGTCAGACTTCTACTGACTAAAAACCACCCATGTTCATTCTTAGCCCTTCATGTCGAGACCGCGGTATCTTTTGCAAACAACCCGCAGCCCCGACGGGACCCGCAGCCCCGACAGGTCAGGCAACCGCCTTAAGACTAAGATCTAACGGACTATGGAAAATAAATATAGAAACAACACACTCTGAAGTTTACAGGGGATTCTGAAGGAAACCACTCCTTGAGGCCCTCATGAATGAAACTTCATGTCGACCAACTCACTGCGGAAGCAGTAGATAGCTCTGGCATCGATGAAGTTAGGATAATTTTATTCTTATGGTAAATTTCCTGAAATAAATTATTATTATTATTATACGGACAGCTTCAAGACCCACACTAAAAATAAAAAAAATCAAGTCTGTAGGTCATTTAGTTCCGAAGTTAAGCGAAATAAAAGCAAAGTTTCGCATTTACGACACTCACTCACTCATGATCATCAGAATAGAACTAGTACTTCCCATAAACTCAGAAAGCTGAAATTTGATACAGAGTTAGGGTTTATTGGCCACATAAAGGGAAAACTATAAAAACTAGGATAATCGAAGATCTGGAGTACCTGGTGACCCTTATTTGAAAACACAAGAGCAATACCAAACTATTAAAGATCGACATACCGCTTTTACAAAAAATATTCAACTTTGTTGAGTATTTTTGTTTATTTAAGTTGATTTACAGTTAGGCAGTACTTCGAATCGCGTTCGTGTTTATAAGTAAGTACTTTTCTTGTATTCTAGCTTTAGTTTATTTAGGTAGATATTACTTCGTTTCGTTTAAAAATATCATTAATTTAGCTGTTTCATGGGGTGCACCTCATAAATGTTGGCTTCAAGAGTATAAAAGCTCAAGCTTCAGCGATCACTGAATAACCTAATCCTGATCTTTCAGAAATTAAACCGTCTAAAAGAATAAATATAATGAACGCGAATGGGCAATACGAAAAACTGTTGCTACTGTACAAGAATCAGAACCGGAAAAAAAGAAAAGAAAGATTTGTAATAATAAAAAAACTACCAATAAAAACAAAAAAAATGTGTCAAATAAAAAAATCTAATAAAATAAAACAATTTCTACAACAAGAAGTGAAATCCCACCAAAACATTCTGTAAAAAACTAGCCAAGTCTCGATGGAGCTGCTTGCTTATCTCTAAAAAGTAATGAAATCTAGACAAAGTCGTGCCAAGCCTAAGGTTCCTTACTGCGATTTCTTTATTATTATAGTTAATGCTGTGTGGCTTGGGTGTGCTTGTGTTTTTGGTGGGATTTACTTTACACAAATACCCAGACCCGGAACAACTATCTGTAGGTCATACAAATATTTGTTCCGTGCGGGAATCGAACCCGCGACTCTAGGCAAATTTTTGAACGAGTCAAATACCCACTATTAAGTAGAAGTCGGATTAATAACTGCCCGATAAAAGATTGTATAAAAGCGCGGACTGAAGCTGGAGTCTAGTACCAAATAAAGTCGTGGATCACACTTAATATGTCCATCACACCGATCACGATCACACGTTCCTAGGTACAGTACTAGTGTGACTCGCGGCAGTGTGGCCGGCGCGCGGCGGATATCGTGATAGCGAGCGATTTGCGATGCGTTTACTAACACTGAAGTGTTATCAGTAATAAACTGTATGTTATCTATTCGTATCCTCTAGATAGGTACAATCTGTTACAGGAATCATTTCAATAACAAAGAGCTTCTGAGCAAACTCTTGTGTATGATGGCTGCCTGCGCACTACACACAGTTGGTACGCCAGGCTCTATCTACGGTGACTCGTCATTTGCAAACAAGAACTGAGGGAGGCCAGCCAACGCCTAGTACTACATGCCAAATGTTTTGGGGTTTCGTAGCCAAATGGCTAAAACGAAACTTTTTTTTTTTTGGGGTGTGGGAAATCATCAAATAACCCCTCCCGCTCTTGGGCAGAGCGAAAGGGAGTGTCAGACTTCTACTGACTAAAAAACCACCCATGTTCCTTCTTAGCCCTTGCGCCGGGGCCGCGGTATCTCTTTCGAACAACCCGCAGCCCAGACGGGCGTCGGCCCTTGCGGGCCCCTTCCATGTTGCTGACATCTCTTTGAGGCGCGCGTGAAGCACGAACGCGCCGTAGACATGGCCTGTTGTCGTCTTAAGACGGACGGACGGCGAGCTAGCCCATTACTCACCGTAAAAACGCTAAAACGAAACCCTTAAACCTAGATTCGTCCTGTCCGTTCGACTTTCTGTATAATACGTCCGTCTGCCACAGGCATTTTACTCCGACCGAGTGTGTCCGAGTGTGTGTCAAAAGGGGATAGAACCGATGTAGCATGTCAACCTGCCCGCCATTTTGATTTTTTTCCAAATTGCGGCCCACGATGAAAGTGGTATGGTATATGGATAGAGGACATTTAGACGACCAAAAAATGTCCAGTAACACGGTACCCTAAAATGTCACGTTACCGAGATATTTGAGTACCATGTTGCAAGATATTTTTTGTTCGTCTATGTGTCCTCTACCCATACATGTACCAATTTCATCGTGGGTCGTGATTTCTAAAAAAAAATCAAAATGGCGGTGGGTCGATATGCCAGCTTCCATACAAAAAGTTCAAACCCCTTTGGAGAGTGAAATTATGAAAAATTAAAAATAGGGGTAACTTTCCTCATAATACGTACATGTAACTGAAGGTTGAAAAAAAATATTTCAGTGTATAATTATCAGCTCTTCACAAAATGACAAGGAGGTATCTAACTCAGTTTTTTTCTGAAGACAATGGTTGAAAAATTGTAATTCATTGTGTTATTTACCCCCCCCCCCCCCACAGTGCGCGGACGCTCTGCTCTGCGCTCCACTCGTTTCAAAACAAACTTAACCCTGTATGTGTGCGAGTCACACTCGCACTTGGGCAGGTTTTTTTTTTAATATTAAGGGTAACTATTAAGTTTAGGTAAGAGGTCATTCATTAATTACGTGAGGCGCTTAGAGAGGGAGGGGGCGGGGGGCTGGAGATGAGTGGTGATGGTGGATGAGTCTCGGTAAATATCACGTAACCTTTTACGAACGCCATTATAGTTCCCATACTCAGTTAGTTTACGTAGTTATTTTTGTTTGTCATTCCCTATTTTCATTATTCGAGGTCAACTCTCGTGTTCACGTGACTAATCTATACCAAGATAAATTGCTTGGATGGCAATCAATTTTCCGTTAATGAACGTACCTAAAATTAATTTATAAATAATTTATTATAACCAAGGTATAAAGAAATCATAGGTTTACATCCGATGATAATGACTGTTTCTTTCGATAGCGAACAAACAAAGTATTTCGGGGAATCCCAATTCCCATTCCATCCGCACGACGCAAGACGACCAGCTGACGCGTGCGCAGTGCTAGCGCCGGCGCCGCTCGTCAGCCGACGCGACGCAGTTAGCGTCGACATCTATGTCCAATGACAAAGCAATGACCGCACTGACTATTTATTAACGTATGAATGTTACACACTGTGCCACGAATATTTAACTAATTATTTAATTGCGACAAAAAAAAACAACATTTTGAACAGACCAATAATTACCTATGTTTAATAAATAATACACGTCAGGTAGTCTGTAAAATGTTTATATTGAGGGTAGTAAGAACAACACAAGCACTGCATCCACATCTGCACATGAGTGAAGTTGCGCGGCGAGTACTAATCGCGAGCGCGGTGAGCACGGCGAGCGAGCGGAACGGGCGTGCGCGTGGCGGTGCCGCCGCGGGCTGACTGCCGCGCGCGCCACCCGCCGCACTGCGCGGGCGCCCCGCTCCGCACTCACTACTCGTAAACAAACTCATTAGCTGAGACCCTCAATCTTGATCGGATCAGCTAATGTATTTAGTTACATTAAGAAAAGCAGCCACCACATACCTCCTAGGTACTATTTATTATTTTCGACACGTTATCAACAACTACTATTATCTATTGCACTACGAATTTGCCTTTTGTTTGATAAAACGTCATCATTACGAAAAATAAGCAGGCCGTCGTCGATCAGTGGGTCATCTTCAATATATTAAGTGTATGTGTGCACAATATATTATGGTGTTGACTGACCCAATCATAACAACAGTGAACCCAGAACCCCCACCATCAACTCAACAGTGGATGACGCTGATACACAGCGCGTGTTGTGTCATCGAGTGCTCTGCGTCATTCCTCATTAACAGACAGATGTTAATGTATTGTGTGTGTCTGTTCCACTGTTGCACTGTGGCACTGTGGCACTGGGTCCCTGGCACATGCTCTTTTGTCTGTTTTATCTCTATAGAAAATAGATCAATGTGTGCGCATAAACTTGGTTGGTGCTACGGAAACAAACTTATTAATACAAATTAAAGACAGATTTCAATTGGAATCAACCAACAGTAGAGGGAATGGGAATTGAAGCATAATATCTGTGAGTAATGTCTGTTATGTGAATAGCCGCGGGCGCGGCCGCGTGCTGGGAGAATTGCGCGTCGCGCGTCGTTGGGGCACTGCACGCGGCACGAGCGCGCGCACTACCTTCTTCAAGGCATTCGACAAGTTTAATAGATTCTTAATGAATCAACGGCGCACAAAGTTAATCCCTCCCAATTGCATAACACGTCGGCGGTGCAGGGAATTCTATAATTTTTGCACGTCAAACAGATTGCAGATGATTAATAATTCAGTCACCTGCAAAATTGCATGAATACTGTAGTGTGTATTGTCCTGTGAACGTTTAATAGTCGATAGCTAGTTTAAGTGAGGTGGCGTCATTTCTCTCTTCACACGAATTTAGTTCTGAATTGTCCATGCATTTTTGCAGGTGACTGTACATAGCAACGACTCACGATATTGAGACGTAGCCGCTGACCGCTCACAATGGACATAAAAGAAAACCAAAGTCAGCCAAAAGATAATCAAATGGAAGAGGCAGCTATAGACAAGGTTGAAGTGCGATGCTTGCTACAGACCAAAGTATAAACAAAAACATTAATAAAGTTATTGAAACAAAGAAAACTTGTTGGTAACATTCTTAGAAATTGGATCCCTGAGGTATATGATATGATATGCGTAGACTGCCTTCATAGATACCCACGTATGTATTTCTACCTTCCATCAATTGGTTGTCCAGCCTATTTCCAGAACATAATATATATTTACGATGACTACGTCAACACAGGTATTTCAGCAAGTAACCGAGTCCCGCAGAAAAGCAAATGCCAAATAAATACAGCGCTAATCTGCTGCAGCCACATCTATTGTTTTAAAACATAAGTATGTATAATTAAGCGAATAATTTGGCACTACATTAATAATTCATGACCGGTGGCGCTCATTCACGTGGCCGGGCCTCTAATTATATTACTATTCTCGATTCGTCCTCCGCTACATAACATGTTGTGGGTGCCTAACTGCCTACAGCTGCGAAATGTTTACGAGGTTTTGTAAAAAAAATTGCAAGCTTGATTTTCTAAAGTTTTGCACAGATACTTAAATTCGTTCTCACAACTTTAAAGGAACTAAATATAATTCAAAACTACGCTCTAGTCTAGTGGTAATAGCTTTCAATTTCTTACATTAATTGCTACAACGAATCTGAAGAGGAGTGAAGACAAGCTTCCCGATAGCGTTTGTCGAAATCGATTACCATCATCATTGTCGCTGATAGACTTCGTGGAGCACTTGACAACACTGCGCTCCAGAACTCAAATAGCTGACGAAGCTCATAAAGCTGCCAAATTAAAATGGGACTGGGCAGACCATGTCTGCCGCCGGTAAAGATGTGGGCCCGCATATCTCAGAACTGGAGCCCTGAGACAGCCAGATGGTGGCGCGGTAGACCGAGGAGAAGATGGCGGGACGTCTTGGATGGCTTTCTCGTTAATTGGCGAGAAGAGGCGCAACAATGAGAAAAGTGGAAGGAATGGGGGGAGGCCGGCCAAGTGCATGTCGGATCACACACAAGTTCACACAACGTAGGGTTCCGTACTTGCCCATCAAATATGTGAACTTATTAAACTTATAAACCACCCTGCCTACCTGCTTCCGAACGATGATTTTTATTGTAAAAATAAAACAAACTTACATTTGCAGTTTTGAGACCTGCGCTCCCATACATTCATCATCAGCCATAAGACGTCCACTGCTGGACAAAGGCCTCCCCTATAGAACACCATAAAGAACGGCAGCCTGCCGTTTGCAACCACCGCTTGCCAGCGACTCTCACGATGTCGTCGGTCCACCTGGTCGGAAGCCTACCTACCAACGCTGCGTCTTCCGGTTCGTGGTCGCCACTCGAAAACCTTCCTTCCCCATCGGTTGTCGTTTCAATACATTATGTATAGGAAAATATTTCATACAAGTACATTATTATAACTTGGTCGACTATCTATACTCGTAAACTTGTAAACCCTACTTAGCCGTGATAGTTTCCCGTCGCGTCGGGGCTGCGGGTTGTTCGAAAGAAGAAAAAGCTGTGGTAGCTTTCTCTTTATTTTCATTAATATGGTACTATTTTTTTCACACGCCCAAAAACAACCCGTATTAGTGGTTTAGGTAGCCACACTTGAGCTAATTACAAAAATTTACACTTTATAACTGAATATTTGACAAACTAATCCCATAATCGAAAAAGTGTTTTAGCAAACTCGCAATCTTTATCAAAGACCAACCAACGACACCCCACACAACGGACTTTGTAAAAAAAAAATCATCCCCACTTTAATGTGTACTGGAGATACCCTAAAAAAATAATTTTCAATCATTTATTTTAGCACTTCTTTGTCGACGTAACTCATTTGTATATTCATGCCAAATTACAGCTTTCTAGTACTAAAAGTTTTTGAGATATAGTGCGGACGGACGGACAGACAGACAGACAGACGGACATGGCGAAACTATAAGGGTTCCATGTTGACTACAGAATCCTAAAAAAACAAGATGCTCTTTGTTGCAATTATATTTATCTTCTCGGTTGTGTGTTTCTTCTCATTCAAAATGCGGAAACTACTTATAAAGACACTATTATTAAGACACGATTCAATAAGTAACAGCAGTTTACCTGAGACATTGTAATAATAATGAGAACGTATCAATATCAAATGGCAGGAGGCCGTGAGCTTTCTCCGCCAGCGACAGAGTTATCCGTCGCGCGCCGTACAGCATTCGGTATCTCAGTGGACGTTGAAGCACTTGCAGCACACCGCTAATGGTGGAGAACACCGTCCCCGCCTGCGGACGACGTACCAGGCGTGCAGCGCGACTAACAGCTGATTAGCTGACAAGCTTTCGCAGTTCCGTCTAACTTATGTAGAAGTACGGTACCTACATCGGTATTTTAAACTTCGAAGTTTAGTAAGATAGTCCTCGCGTACGTTTCTAATTTCCTTCAAATTCCCAATTCATGGCTAATTTTTGGAAACATTTTTAACCGACTTCCCAAAAAGAAGGAGGTTCTCAATTCGGTTGTATTTTTTTATTATGTTTGTTACCTCAGAACTCTGTCAATTATGAACTAACTAAATATGTTGTATGGCAACATTTAGCCTCTGGCCAAGGTAAACGCCAGCCCTTGGGTCACGAGATGTGTCAACTAAGCGTTTTGTTTTTTTGAACAGGGTTTTGAGCACTCGGACGTCACCCCGCGGCCCCAGAGTTTTTACCCGAAACGGCTCGAAAATTTAGTTTCCACAAAGGTACTATATTTTACGCCGCTTGAGGTTCTCTGCAGCCGCAGCGGCACCGACAGCACAGCACGATGAGCTTGAACCGATTTGGAAAGTCTTTTTTATATGAAAGGTTAAATGCTTTTCGATTGCTTCCATAAAAATTTCATCAAAATCGGTTCGGTAGGTATTTATTTTTACACGACTGCCCCAAAAAAAAGAGTGTTATGTTTTTAGCGTTCATGTATGTATGTATTTATTATGTTTGTTACCTCGTAATTTCATTATTTATGAAACAATTTGAAAAATCATTGTTTTATGTGAAAACTATATACTTTCCAATTGATTCTATAGAAATTCCATCAAAATCGCAAAGCAAGTAAAACTGTAGGTACGCGATCAGTTTTTATGAAAACTATTTTTCGTTTTTATTTACTTCAAGGTTTACTTTCTTTTTTTAAGTGCTTTTTTATAAAAGCTTAGGTATATTTATAAAGGTTATTTTTAAATTCCGAAACGTTCTTATGTAATCTTTCATAAACAAAATCATAAAATCTTATTAAGTACTGGTTCTCCCCGTCATCGTCATCATTGCGATATTTTTTTTGTTTCGGCCAAACCTGGCAATCTTCTAGTTATGGAGATATTGGAGGTCAAAGTTCTGAATTTAACACAAGTTTTTTTAATCAGATTTTAAGGTGATAACTTTACTATTGCCTCCGTCCGTCCGTGACACGTTTACTACTCAAAGCATCCATTAGCCCAATGTTTTGAGTGTGCTACATTGAGTTTAACCCGTGATTTTTCAACCCAAAAATTACTGTTTCTCAGCAATTTTTGCGTAGGGTTACTTATGTTGATGTACGTGTACTGCTTGGTTGACAACTTCGTGAAGAGTACGTTTACACTCTGTATAACATAACACCACGAGTGTGCTCCCCGAAGGGGTAGGCAGATATGGTGTAGACAATACACCCAAATTCCGCTAGTCATGGAATATACCGTACACGTTGACCATATTTGGCAATTTGACGACGCGGCGGCGCGCGGCGGCGGCAGCGGCAGCAGGTTGCAAACTGTTACCTATGTGGGGCCGCCGCGCGCCGTCCGTGGTTCCAGCACACGGCGGAAGTGAAAACCACTTGAATTCGGTTTCATGTTGCGACACTTGCGACGCACGTATAAACTAGGTAACTGCTCTGTTCTGACAACGATTTGGCAACTCTTGATACACTATTTTTATAATCCGGCGACTTTCCGTTTGTTTACATTACTTATCTATTTTTATGCTATTGTGAAGAGTATTTGTGTTCAGGTGCCTGCCCAGGAACCTGCGCGTGGTGGGGAGGGGTGAAGTGGCCTCACGTGTCTGCTCATTGTATTGGAGGAAAAACCATTTAGTTTAATGTTAAGATGCAGTAGTATCATTAAAATACCACAATTAAACATTTCAATTGTTGAGAACGAACAACACAATTATTCAAGACCAAATTCATTGGAACTTTGTCAAATATTTTGAAATGTTTTATTCGCTGTGTGGCAAAGCAGTGTGTGTAGCAGCTCTGTGCCAGTTGAGATGCGGCTGGTGCGGCCACAGGTCACAGCTGCGCCGCTAACTACTCACTCACGTACCCGGAGTGTCCGACTGACACCACACACAGAGCACTCTGTGTGTTCACTGCCAGTACAGACAGTATTGTTTACATGTCAGCAGCGACGCCGACCTTATGTCACCGCGGCCTTCAGCGGTGAAAGTGTTACCGGAATAGCAGATCGCGGTTAAACTGCTACATAACCAATATTAATATACTACACACATTATAGAATCGCACACATTCGCGCGATGCTGTATCAAATAATACCACTCTCTCTTTTATTTTATAAATAATTTTCTAAAAACGTAGCGTGCATTCTTGTGTTGTGGACTTGTGGTGGGTGGTGGACTGCTCGGCCGCTCAATAGCACGACATAAACACTCAAGCTATTATCTATCTCGAACACGGCATAGTCACGAGGCTGTACCGGTTTGATGACTATTTGTAGCGTGTAGCTCTGTACGACCTGCTCTCAGGAAGAAAATAAATTAAGAAATAGTGCCACAGTAGAACATTTAATAAACAATGTCACAAGGCTTAGTAATTGTGCGGCACGCGGCGTCATCAACTCGTTACAGCAATTACAGCGAGTGAGTGTTAAATTATTACACTTTTATTACACATCGCGCAGCACTGACTCCAGTATGTAGGCCAGTGCGCTGTCCTACGGGCTTGGCGAGCGTTCAAACGAAGCACTAGTAAATCTTACACTTTGTGCAACAATAACATGCGCTCTGTTGAAATGCTTACACTCATATAAATAGACGCCAGCGAGCTCCCCACAAGCTGCTGAACACTAATATCTGTCACTTGACAGTTGACGGACACTTGACAAATACGAGATATAGAGATAATTCGAGAAACATTTGTAATTTGTATGCTCTGGTGCTAACACGATGTGTCACAGTATTATTTGCTGGATTCGGACAAACGGTGATTGTTCTATTCTGCCTGCACGAGTAGATTGAGCAGTTGTCGCGCTGACTCTAGTCCGTGATGATTCAGCCAGAGTATGAGTGAATCTACCGCGCTCCAGCAACAGGGCGCAAGTCAACGAAATAAAAATCGTCAACGTAATTAAATTAGGCATCACAATCACACAGGGGCTTGTCCTGTAGGGTAACGCCCGTCCTTCAACGCTCTCTAGTGTTATTGCTGGGAAGTATGAGATTAAAACGCACGCGCACACACCTGACCAGTCGAGTACCTAGTCGACTGATCAGCTCAGGGGGCCGGCACGGGTCAGTCGGCCTTCTTCTGTCCACGAACCGAGGAGCACGCCGGAAATGTGGAATGTAGCGCCAAACGAAGTGCTGGACCTTTCTTGTCCGGCTTCCACAGAATTAGTATCTCTTAGGTACGTTTTAACAAAGACTTACTCAGATGGTTAGATATTATGCCATTATTTATGTATAATAAATATCTAGAAGTAGGTGGGCATAATTGTAAATGAAATTGTTTTTCGCGTGTGTCTGTGTGACCGCGTTGTACTTGAAAACTACGTAATAAAACGCATCAAAATGCATTTATATACGTTAATGCATTTTGAATTTTTGATGTGTTTTCCACGGAATCGACTGACGACCTTCTGACGAACTAGTGTTGACGATTCTCTAACTTTTGGACTTTGTTCATCGCACTAAAAGTCAACTTATAGAATTATAACAATGAAATCTCGAAGTTCTGACGAGTCGTAAAAACTAAAAACCGTGCGAAACATGGTTGGATTGTTTTTGAGCGCAAAACACGTGAGCAGTTCGTGGTGGCCGGGACCCGTGCGTGTCGGAGAGCGATAGGATCGCTGCCATTCAAATCAATCGTTAATAACTTCATCTTTTTAATAATTTACCTACTATAGGTAGGTACCTGGTCAAATTGTGTAACTCGATGAACATTTAGGTATACTTTTTTTGTATTTTATAGTTGTTTGTGACCTATCAACTATTCTGTCGAAGTAAGTGACCAATTAAACTGTCTGCGAATATTAACTTATTTATGAATAAAATGGCAACCGAACAGATTGGTCGTGAATATTTTATTTGACAGTTTCTTAAAGTTCTTGATCTGGTTGAAAGTTGCACTTGCCAGGCAGGCTTGTCATCAATATGGAGCATGACACCATTAAACGTTCAATCAGACTAACACCATATACGACGTCACAAAAGCCCCCGCGTGAGATTCGCCTCAGTGTAGTAGTGTGTGTCACTTCATAACAGCCTAAAGCTGTTTCTGCATTTTATTGTAGAAAGTACCCATATTAAAACTTAAAATATCGAGCGGATGGCTTGATGACGTCATCAAAGCAAAATATCTTACGTCATTGAGTTTCACCGTCATTTCAATATTATCAGTTTCGTTCCATTAGCCTTCCGCCCCGCACCGCCAACTGCTTGGCTCAAGCCTTCGAGGTACCCGTCCCGTACGACACTAGAAACAGCTCAAAAAAATATATTGAGCATTGTTTTCCAACAACCGTAATAATTATCGCACGTTTTACATCTAAAATAACTTGGTATAGAATTACGTAAGTAATATCAACATTCGTAGTGTACCTTGAACTTTAGCTGAACTTGTCTAAATTATGAAAGGCGGCGACTGGAAGTGAGATAACAAATGTTTGTTGGGAAATACAGGTAGTGGCTCTGTGGCTGTGGCGAGCACGAGTAGCGGGCAACAGAGACGGCACCTCGTCATCGCGTCACCTCGTCACATCGTCACCTCGTCACCTCGTCACCTCAACACGTGGCCAAGCGGCACTCCCTAACAATACTTAGCACAATACTCGTAATGATTGTTAAGTGAAGACAAAAGCGTTGTAATGGTGTTTAAGTTTGCAACCTTGAGACCGTTGCCTTTCGCGGTGTGACGTCACTTTTATAATATAATACAAATAAATAAAATTTAAGTATTAGTTTGTAATTTCAACATAACAGCTTCTCGCTGAATAAATAAGAAAGTATATAATATATAACCGGTACTGTTTTATACTATCCTATTCAGTCCCACTTCTGGGGAAAAGCCTCCCTCCACTCTTTCATTCTCCCGTGAACCCGCGCGTCTACCTTCCAGTTCTGACGGAACCTGTCTAGTTCGTCCCGCCCCGCCATCTCCTTCGTTCGTGGTACATGTATACAGGGTGTAAACGAATAGCCTTCACGAAGCCGTCAACCAAGCATTCTGTACATCAAACTAAGTAACGCAAACATTATTGCTGGAAAATGCGAGTTTTTTTTTCGGGGTGAAAGTCACATTTTACGGTAAAACTCAATGTAGTACTTTCAAAACATTGTGCTAATTGTAGGTCATGGAGGTAATTTAGACCTTTAAAACTAATATTAAAAAAAAACAGCTGTGAAAAAATAGGAACTTTAACCCCAATATCTCCGTACCTAACGAGAAGGTTCCCAGGTATGATCTAGAACATAACAATGATCGCAATGATCGGCAAAACAAGCGGGGGCGGGTGGAAAATCATCAAGTAACTCCTCCCGCTCTTGGGCAGAGCGAAAGGGAGTGTCAGATTTCTACTGACTAAAAACCACCCATGTTCCTTCTTAGCCCTTGTGCCGAGGCCGCGGTATCTGCGAACAACCCGCAGCCCCGACGGGCATGAATTGACTACTCAGGTGGTGTTGTCGTTTAGCATGCGAAGTGAAAGAGCTGGTGATGAATAATACATTAGGGTCGGTGTTTGGAGACTGCAGCTCGCAGGTGTCGAGTGGAGACGATAAACCTTTTTTTCAACACACTTGCTCATAAAGTGGCTCTTATTTCACCGCAATTAGGCACATAATGACACCTGTAATCAAACTGTGACTTTTTTATTGCCATTTTTCACAAGTGGTAGGTTTTTTTTTTAATTTTATTGGTTGAGTTGCTTTGTTCTTAAAAAAGTTTCGATACTAAAAAGATCGTGTTCAATTATAGTACAAATAAATGAATGTACCTATGTGCTTGCTCATTTCATGCAACTTCGAATTTAACTAGATAATTTCAATTACGTTTTTAATAAATAGAACTTTTGCTTTCTCTCTAATAAAAAAAAACTTTGAATTCCTCATTTTGTACGTGGCTAAAACGCTATCCGTATATTATATGTATATTTTCATCACAAGTGTGTTGAAAAACGTCGTATGATACACGTGTATAGTGATGATTACCGTCCTCGGCTCTCTTAAGACCCTCACCTAACGGCTCGGGTCTCAATGGCGCCTTAGAGGTAATCACCAACATTACACACTTGTACCATAATGTACTATTTTTATTGGCGGGTGGGAAAACTTCGAATGACTCCTCCCGCTCGCGCTCTGGGCAGAGCGGTAGGGAGTGTCAGACTTCTACTGACTAAAAACCACCCATGTTCCTTCTTAGTTATCTCTTTCGAACAACCCGCAGCCTGTCGGGAGGAATTGACTACTCAGGTGGTGTTGTCGTTTAGCATGCGAAGTGAAAGAGCTGGTGATGAATAATACATTAGGGACGGTGTTTGGAGACGAAGCCCGCGAGCGTCGAGCGGAGTCAACGGACGAAGAGGATGAACCTGGGAGCCTGTAGTAGTACTACTGTACTACTGTCCAGTGGACACTGCTGGCTCGTGCACCAGAGCCGCGCCGACAGAAACACTCAACAGGAATGTTGATGAGCTTCATTGTTTTCATTGTGCTGATTATACAGCTTGTTATTTTAAAGAGAATATCTCATTAACGAATGATGTTCAATAATTTATTCGACAATGTTTACGAACGGGTGTGGAGCGCCGCCGCCGCCGCGCGTGCCACAGCGAGCGATACCCAAGGTGACATTGACCGATAAAGCGGGGTCACACGGCTACCAGTAGTACCAGCTAGGTGCCACACTGGCGAGTGCCGCCTTTACGTTATTGTAAAACGACTACAGCAACTGCAGTACCTAATAGGTACACGTGCAATGTCAGGTGACTAGCTAGAGTAATATAGGTCTCAAGCCTGGTGCAGTGGTGCCAGTGATGACATAGCAAAACAAATTAAAATCATTTTAAAATAGCTCTTAATTATCAAATTATTTCGGCTAGCGGTTATAAAATTTTATTGAATCCACAAAACTGGTGCCAAAATATTGGATCTAAAAACAAAACAAAAAAAGCGTCATTGAAACGTGTCAGATTTAGTAGTTAGTTGTTTACATTGACTGTGATTACATTAGAATGGCGCAACTGGTATAATAATAATAATGAATACCGAATATTTTCGAAGTTATCGCGGATTTGTGTGTGGCCGCGGCTGTGGCGGCGCGATAACAATGTACAGATCGCACGGCAAACCCGCGCTCAATAACAACAACATCAGCAAGGCCAAGGGCTTCACTGCCTACGTTGGCTTTGCGAGGAAATTGCAATTCTGTTTCCTCTAGATTCTAGAAGGTAGGTACTCAAAGAGGAGCGATTCTAAAGGTTGCTTTTATTTTTTGTCCTTACAGATTCCCTACACACCAGCTTTACAATGCATGTAATGTACTCACAGTACGGCAATTATTTGCACGCTACATTTCCCTAAATTATCCAGTTCCTTCCAATAGGAGAAGGGAGGACCTAGTTTGCCTCAAATTTTACATGTAGGTATTTGCTGAGCGATTTTATGTGTTTTATTTAAGACCTTTTGTGCATAATAGATTCAACAAGATATTAAACTTACTATAGAAATGCTATAAAAAATGTAGTGTCGTAATATGGGATTATTTGACTAGGATTTCTAATTAGTAATCCCATATTACGACACTACATTTTAATTACACAGACAGAAAAACTTCTAGAAGTTGTGGTTTGATTATGTTTCACTTAGTATCTAATTGTACATACTATATTTAAGCTAGTTTTTGTGTTTTTTTTGCACCATTTTGATTATTCCTTTAAGTAGTTATCATTGGATTTATTTCTTTTATTATCCTAATTAATTTGTGGCAGGTCTCTATACAAACATTTGAATTAAAAACTCTTAAATATGTTTTAGTTAGTTATAGTTTACGTTTTTTTTAACCACTAATAATACCTTTGTATGTGAAACAACACTACTGTGCCTAAATTGTACACCCTTTGTATTACTTTTTCTTAAATAAATTATTCTTACTAATACCTACATTTAGGGATGAAATTGAATTTTTAAGCCACCCAGAAGTAGGAGCCCCGCGAAGCGTGGCTCCATTGACTGGGCCTACAGGGGTTATGTTCCAATAATTTGGTTTTGGTTTTCTCAAGAACGGTGCGTCGCCTTTACATGGGAGTGGTGCCAGGGCACAGTGCCCCCCCCTCACCCTTCCCCTGTCCAACGATAATACATTTATATTGTACAGCACAATGATGACTTATCGGACCTACCTAAGTACTCGTACGTGATAGTCCAACTGTGGAAAGGCCCGAGAGCATGTTGTTGAATCATTAAACATAAATAGGTACCTACACGTACACAAGTTAGTGGCTATCTCGTCTATTTATCAGCTGCTCGTAATGATTCGTCCAAACCGTCACTGGAGGACGACATCACGATATCTATGTCAATTCCACGGACAGAAGGCTCACACACACTTACGCACCACAAGGCACTAGTTTACAAGCAGAATTAATTTCTACTCTGCAGCAACTGCTTAATTATGTGACCATTATCTGGAGTATGTAAGGATCGTAGCAAGTGGCGTTCTGTGGTTTCTGCCTACCCCCATGGGAAAAGGGCGTGAGTTTATGTATGTATGTGTGTATTATCTGGCAAGCTGTCACTGCCACTGCGTTTCATTCGACTTCACTGCAGAAATACCAACGGTTTTTAGAAGCCTCAATTCTGATCTAGTCGGTAAAAGACGATTTGCTATTGCCAAGTCTGTTCGTGTCAGCAAGTTGCTATCATCCAAACGAAGTTCTGAACTTCTGAGCCACATGGTCGGCGTGGTACTTCTGTGCAGAGCGAGGCGCGGACAACTTGTCACGTGTTGCAGTTCTGAGAAGCGATGCTCACCGGCAGTCAACACATTACCTACGTCTCTTGCAATTACTAGGAACAGGAAATGAAGGTGAAACTATTTGCTATCTGCGCATTCATTTGCTCTCTAAGTACAATGTCATAGTGTACTGCCACGCACTGAGATTAATTTTCCTTTTGCGGGTTTCTGTTGATTTCCCATTCCCGGATATTCTAACGTAGGTATGGCCTGCATTCAAGGGATTTAAAAGAACACAAGTTTGTGGGAGTACGAATAAACCTTCACTTTTACACAAGCGGCGGCTATACGTTGAAGGTTTTATTGTAGAAAAGTGGGGCAGTAGCAGTACTTTAGAATCTTGTTCGATAGGGAGATGGATGAACTGCGCTAGGTTCAAATAGCCAGCATGTGGACATAGTGAGCCAACCCCCATTACTTACATACATACATAAACTCACGCCGTTTCCCATGGGGTAGGCAGAAATCACAGAACGCCACCTGCTACGATCCTTACATACTCCTTTTACCTCGTTCACATTCATACATCTGTGTTCTGCAGGGCTTTTGCGTATCTTTTTAAATGTCAGTGGCTATCATTGTGTCCATCGATTAACTGTCAAATGGTTCCATTTTGTACCAAACCCTAACAAAAAATAATAAGTTTATTGACACAAAACACCTTTGTATACAATGCTAAGAAAATAACCATTTGACAGTTAATCGATGGACACTATGATAGCCACTGACATTTAAAAAGATCTTCAATAGCCTTACTGATCATACACCGCGCCGGTTACGCACCTTTACTTTCTGAAGAGCGCGCGGTCACCAATAAGATCAATCCATTGTAAATTATCTTCCTTCAGATCACAATGTCAAACCGTTACAAAAATCTAGACAAATAATACTCAGCAATCATGTATCATTTGAGCATTCCGAAATAATTTAAATAAATGCTTTGAGTTAATACATGTTAAGAAAATAATGTCTGGTTTGAATACTTGGATGCTTGTGAATGCTGGCAAGAAGGGACAGTGGTATATCTACTGTAAGTAAATTCAATACAGACACCAGTTTTGTTGGCTAAGGTAGATGGTGTCATCGTGAACTGGTTAGCTAAGTAGTTATTGTGTGGGTATTCTACAGAAGTATCTGTGTCAGTATCGCCCTCGCTGGCAGCCGCGCGTGTGAAGATGTGGACCTTCGACAGCTGAGTGCGCTGTTCACTACACGTGTCTACTCCAGCGTCGCTGACGTCAGCTCGTTAAACTTTATTACTGAATGCACACATATGTGGCGCTGTGACATTTATGAAGGCGTAAACACCGACAGCGCCAAGGACCCGACTTTCATTTTTGGTAAGTAATGAATCTGTTCGCAAATTAGAATGACAAAATAACCCTCATAAAGTAGCATTTTCGTAGTAGTTTGCAGTTCGGCCACCTGCCGCCACCTTGTAACGGCACTAACATTAATTAGTTTACTGAAGGGATTGCTGTAAAGGTGGAGCATAACTTGAGAAGGTAGGTAATCAATCAGTCTATAAGTAGCGGTCTGTTCCTGTGTGAAAGTAGTCAGTGCTTGCTTGTTGTTCCTTATTGTTGCGTACACAGTGTCGCACACCGCGGCCTGGATGCCAGCTAGTCCCGCCACACGCCACACGCCACACGCCACCTCAGGGAGTTATTCCGGTCGAGAGATTAACGGCACAGTAATTATGTCGTCTCACGTAATGGACACGCTCACTAATATTCTGCAACATTGAATGTTTACGCGCTCCCGGGTCGGGCCACTAAACCAGCTGCATTACTTGCATTATTGATCTTGCAATAATATTATGTTAATACCCGATCGGAGTACTTCAGTCGCTGTGAATGGACGCAATATTGATAACTCTGGCTTATATATCGCTTCGATTAACTGTTCTCGTGTTTGTGAGAAGTACACATATGTAGGTAAGTACGCATAGTACGCATTTAATCGTAATATCATTATCATAACAGGTGTTATGTTCCTTGTACTCGCCAGCGCACAAGGTACGCCTATAGGAGTAGTATCTGTTTATTTACTGTTACATACATTTATATAGCCATGGTTGGCGCAACATATGCATTAATTCCGCAAACACTGCGTGACGTTAAGTGCGCGGGATGCTTGGAAAAGGGAAACAACAGTTTGTATAAATAACAAGTTTTATTGCAATAGCAAGGAATCCTGTTAAGTGCATATTGGTTAAGCGTGTGATGTTCGTTACGAAGAACAAACAAAATACTCGAGCAGCCCCCCCTCCCTACCCCGCGCCACGCTTCCATGACGCATGCGCGGCTCACAACAACAACAACACGTGTTTGGTGTGCGCCCGCGGCAGCACGAGTGTGTGCGTGCGCCTTCTATCTGATTGCGTCTGTGTTACTGTTATTTATAATGTCGTTCAAATCAAAAACATGTTTACCGCCCCGCGGGCGGCGCGGCGAGCAGCGACGCAGTGTACGTCTGGGCGACACGTACGGGCGCAGGACGTTTTGCCCGGACGACGCGTCGTTATTGAGGCTCTCGCTATCTTATTGTCTCTATTGTACGTAATTTGATGCGCAATTGCATCAATTTGTCGCGCTGTCACTGGTTGCTTCATTAAATTTTGTAGGATTTATTTTGATGTCAAATTACAATTTTAGTAAATCACTTACAATTTTACAGTACATAAACACTGCAGAGTCTGCAGAGTGCTTACGACGCAATACTCATTGTGAATCAGTCGATTTTTTTTATAATCCAGCAGGGCTATTGAATATTTTTTAAATGTCAGTGGCTATCATAGTGTCCATCGATTAGTTCTGTCAAATGGTTAGTTTGGTATACCAAACCGTAACCATAACTGCAGGGTGCGGTGCCAAGCACTGAGCAATGGCGCGGCGAGCAATGGTGCGGCGAGCAATGGTGCGGCGAGCAATGGCGCGGCAAGCAATGGCGCGGTGAGCAATGGCGCGGGCCATGCACTGCTAGCTCCGCCGACCGCGACGTATGTTTACGATTCACGTTTCGCCATAAACACAACGTCGTATTTTATGAGGTCATTGCTCGTGTAAGTTAGCACGCCATACATTCACGCGAAGTTATGCAACATAGTAAAAACAATCAAAATAAAACACTTCACTCATTTCCGAGTACCATAGTTTGGGATAACTGTAAAGTTTATTATATTATGTAACAGGTGCTAGACGACACGGAAATGGAGGATGAAATCCGAATAAATTTAATTTTCAAGAAAGACTATTAATTTGTCGTATCGCCATTAAATGTCGATTCCCGTCAAGTTCGGAAGTTCCCTCAAGTTATTTAATATGACCCTGTATGGCCGTATTCTAGTTCCGTTTATCGGTTTTGTTGCAAAATCAGACTTGCAAGTAGAAGTCCAGTCGATGCTGCGAGAAGTCCTTGCTGTCCCAGTGTCTGGCGCCGACGTGGTCTCCCAGTATGTCTAAAGCTTTCTTTCACTTTTATCTTACTGGTCAATGTCTAATTATAATAAAACTTATCATAATTATGTTATTTGAACCCAGTGATTTGATTATAACTGCAGCATCAGCGGCGTCCCTCATAGTGCACGTGTTAGGAGGTCTCCGACAGTCAAGCAAGCAGTGCT
The DNA here is from genome assembly GCA_949774965.1 of Diarsia brunnea. Taxonomy (NCBI): domain Eukaryota; kingdom Metazoa; phylum Arthropoda; class Insecta; order Lepidoptera; family Noctuidae; genus Diarsia; species Diarsia brunnea. The sequence continues at coordinate 238,434 of OX459000.1, forward strand.
CGTCCCGATCAGGAGCGTCACAAGTACACTGGTTATTAGGCTTTTTGTAAAATCCCTAATCTTATCAAATTATTTTTTCAGCGGTCCACATGATCGGATTCTATTTAGTTCCTTCTGAGCTCTAGCGTGTGAGAGAGGTGCGCGTGCGGTCAGAAGCGCGAGGCAAGCCCACCGCCGCGACTGTCGGCGTGCGACGCCAGCGCGTCGGCGCGTTGCTGCACCAGGTTCACGGCGGCGTACGGCACAGACGCGTTGAGCGGCGCGGCGGGCGCGGCGGGAGGCGCGGGGAGCGCGGCGGGTGCGGGCGGGGGGCGCGCGGCCTCCAGCGCCAGCCCGGCGGGGCGCACGGCCACCCGCGCGCGCTCCACGGCGCCCGGCGCACCCTCCGCCACCAGCGCCGCCGCCGCCTGCGCCAGCGCACTCGTCGACTCCGCCCCCAGCACGTAACGCGTTCCTGCCGACAACATAAAACTATAAATGATATTTTGCCATATTATTTCGTAAGTACAGTATAAAAAGTCGTTTTCTGTTGATGATTGGCGTCCTGTGGTAAAAAGTGAGTTGTAAGGTCCACTGACCGCAGACGGTGTCGTCGAGCAGGATGGCGGGCGCCAGGTCGAGCGGCGCGGCTGGCTCGTCTCGCGTCCAGCCAGCCGCAGTGTCCGGCCCGGAGCCGAACGGCACCGACAAGCCACTGAAACAACGCACGCACACTTCATGAACTAACATGTTTTACAGACATGAACTGACATCAGAACACAAAACTGCTCCGCCGTGGTCTACCTGCTCTATGAGCTACCTGCATGATCAGCTCGGTTATGACTCATGATCAACCAGCTGTGTCGCATTTGGTAAGCACCCATCCACATTCACATCACAACCCACTACTCACGCACGACCCCATGCTTGCCGAAATGAAAGCATATCACAGAGTCAAAGTGATATTTTGTAATGATTAAACGCCGAATAGGAAAAAAATATAGCCTATATTTACAAAAAGAATTTCCTATTTCCTGTAGCTCTATTTCCGTGCTACATAACATATTTGTCCGTGCTCTGTGGTGTGGTTGTGTTGTTGTGGCGGAAAAAACTAATAATAATATCATAATATTATTACTAGTTTTTTTCCCCAGCATTTGTGACAAGTTGCCAAGAAACTTTGAAAATATGAACAACATAGATCGTAGAAGAAGTATGATGTTAAAACATTGAGTTAGGTTAGGCAAGGGCTGCGGGTTGTTCGCAAGAGATACCGCGGCCTCGACATGAAGGGCTAAGAAGGAACATGGGTGGTTTTTAGTCAGTAGAAGTCTGACACTCCCTTTCGCTTTGCCCAAGAGCGGGAGGTGGGAGGGGTTATTTGATGATTTTCCACCCGCCCAAAAAAAAAAAAAGTCAGGCAAGGAAAACTTATTTGTTTTTATGTAATGAACAGTAATCAATTAAATAAGGAGTTTCCTTCTTCATAATAATTGATTGACTACAACCGTACCCTTGTATTCCTACGTTTGTGTGTTCATGTGGGCTTAAGCGAAATAAAGTACTTAATTATTATTATGATTTTGAACAGCTCGCGGTTGTACAGAGTACAGTAATGTAAGTTACAGGTAACGTTTAAAAGTGTCCTAAAAAACAAATTTCCAAAACAACATCAACGAGACTACGAATACTACAGTAAAGAATGCTAAAGCTTTGGCAAGCTAGACAAATATGAGCAGAAACATGGATCTAGGGTCTAATCGTGTAGAAAAGATGAAGGACATTTTTTTACGTATACGTAAAGCAGCGATCGTGGCTCCCGTCACAGTCCTTCTTCCACAATTATTAGTACTTCAGATCTGAACTTTATACAGGTGGCAATAGCGCGGATACTCACGTGACGAGCGCAACGTAGGTGTCGTACCGGTCCACGGCCGCCAGCCCCGTGGCCGCGCCCCCCGCCGCCAGCGCCCCCGCGCGCGCCTCGCCCTGCAGCCACTGCAGCACCCTGCGGACCTCAACACGTTACTGCATCCTGCTCCACACAACTACAGGCATACACGGGGATGTAGGGTTAGCTTTGGGTTCGGGATAACATGCAGACGCAGCTCAGGACAACATACTACAGTTAAATTAAACTAAACGCATTATTTCCAATATTAACAGTTACAGCAGACCAAAGACAAGATGGCGGACGCCTACGATGGCTTTCTCCCGAATTGACGAGGACAAGCACACGTTCGTGAAAATTGAAAGAAATGGGAGGAGGCCCCAGGAATGGCATAATAGGGGTTTATTAAAAAAATAACCGTATTTTTTAAAAAATCGTATTGTTTTTTTTGTAAAATATCGGAGATGAACGAGCAAAAAGATCGTCAGATACTCTTTTAACTCAACATGTTGTTAGAGAATTTTGGTGTCAAACCATTCATGTGTATAACTGTTACTGTCGGGTGTACGCACTCGGTTCAAACGTTACAGTCGCCACGTTAGTCATCACATTCACACGCCTGATCAGCATTTTCTGGCAACTTTTTCCCTCTCTGCCACTTATAAGCGCAACTCAGTGAATTGAGAGGTCCAATTGGACGAGAGTTCTCGCTCCACAAAAAACCTTTATTGAGAGAATGAGATGGAGATACTCGAAAACTCTGACCCGTGCGTGCAAATGTAAGTTCAGTGTGTCGCCGTACCTGCGCTGCGCGTCGTCAGGCGAGTCAGGCGGCGGGCTGAGCGCGGCAGCCAGCGCACGCGCGGCGGGGGCGCCGGCACCCGCCACCAGCACGCGCCACGTGCCGGCCGCTTGCGTGCGCACCGCAGACTGACGCACCAGCGCCGCACCCTTCCACACAGCCGACAACTCTGGAATATTATTTTTGCTGTGTTGAATATTACGAGCGATTGCATGATGTGGAAAAAAGAAAAAGCGACATGCCCTGTGTGGGCCGGGGGGAAACTCTGAAAGTACCCTCTGACAGCAGTATCCTGACAGAGTTCCTGAGTGATTAGGATGGACTCTCACTCAAGTCAATGAAGTAGTGATGATCAGAACGCACCGGCGCTGGTGTTGGGCCGCAGGCTGGTGAGGTAGTCGGCCAGCGCAGGTGCTGCCGCCACTGAGCCCGCCGCGTACGGCCCGGCGCCCCCCGCCCCCGCCCCCGCACCCGCCACCGCCGCCAGCCCGTCCGACACAACGTACCCGTCCCTGCAACACACACGTAGGTACTTCAATTACTAGTTATTCTAATTACGCAAGATTTGCTATAACTATGTACGACAGCGATCACGGTGAAAATTTAAAGGAATTGCCAATTCTATTTTTAAAGTTAATACTATTATTCATCATCATTTGAGGTCATCCAAATCTGAATTCTAATGTAGCTCTCCTCCATCTCTTGCCATCTAGATAAGTAGATAATGTATCTGATCTGGGCCGTTCTGCAGGGCTATTGCGTATCTTTTTAAATGTCAGTGGCTATCATAGTGTCTGTCAAATGGTTCACTCTATCTCTAGGTAAGTGCAACGATATCATTTCGCCATCGATACAATGATCTGCCACGGCGTCCGTTGGATACCAGTACAGGACCCGCTTGGTCCACCTATTGTTTGTATCACCTACACATACTCTTTATTGCTGTCGCTTACCTTTAAAATTGTCTCTTTGAAATTACCTTATTTTTATTTTCGTGACATTTGTTCTAGGCCTGCATAATGTCAGTTCCGAGGATGTCCCTCATCTGTATGGAAGTCTTCCACTAGAACCAGATAAATTGTCGCCTCATGATACTCACTTGGCCAGTTGTATGGCGGGCGTGAGGAGCTGCTGCCACGGCAGCGTGCCCAGCTGCGCGTGCAGCGTGGCGAGTGCGGCCACGAGACGCGGCGCGCGCTCCCCGCCCCCCGCGCCCCCCGTGCTCTCTACACCCCCCCACTCGTACAGCACGGGGGGCGACGTCCGAGCGTTGCGATACTCCCAGTACAACAGCGCACCACTCCTGCAACGATAACGGTTTGACTGTAAGATTTTGGGATATTCATCTCTTCTGCCTAAGCTTTTCCCAGCTGAGTTGGGATAACCTTCGGTTTTAGGACATTGTTACAAAAACACAGGACAACATTACAAAAAAAACAGTAAACGATTGTGTCATCGGTAGTCTAGCCTTTTTCCAACTATGTTGAGGACTTGGGGTCGGCTTCCAGTTTAACCGGAGGCAGCAGAATATCAGTATTTTACATGGAGCGACTGCTAACCGGTCCTCCACAACCCAGTTAATACTGGATAATACGATACCCTTTGGTAAGCCTGATTGTCAGACTTTCGGGTCTCGACTACCTGTAACGACTGCCAAAGATCTATATATGGCAGACGAGGCCAACAGCTTAACCTGCTTTCCGAGGCACGGAGGAAACTCGGTATGTATTAAGTGTTCACCCATCCACAGGCCAACCTGGGCAAGCGTGGTTTAACCAATCCAATGCCCTTGATGCCAGGCGCGTCATAAGCAAACACCAAGGGAGGCCCGATATCGTCGGGGAGGCAACCGCCTCGACGGTTAACATACCGAAACCCGGAACTTTGGGGTTACGGGCGTTCAGAGTGGGGACTCTGTGCGCTCACCGAGTGACCTCAGAGATGAACGGTAGGTAGCACATCAGTGGCCACGTGCTGCTGTGTCTAAATCGTCACACACTGGGTGCCTGAAGACGGTCGTCGTCACCGCGGCAGACCCAAGAAACGTTGGCGTGACGATTTGGACTCGTTCGTGACTGATTGGCCAGAGAAGGCACAACACCAGGAGAGCTGGAAAGAAATGGGGGAGGCCTTTGCCCAGCTGTGGGACACAATAGGCCAATTAAAAAAAAAAACCAATAATAAAGTCCTTCAGATATATTTCCAAAAAATAAAACCGACTTCAAAAACACAAAAAAGTGAAAAATAACTTTAGCTTCTGAAGTCGGTGACTTTTGTTTGTTTTATTCAGTTTTTTTGTCACCGACTTCAGAAGCTAAAGTTATTTTTCACTTTTTTGTGTTTTAAAAGTCGGTTTTATTTTTTGCAAAAAAGTTTTTTTATTTTTCCATTTTTAGTTGTAATATCCTTTACAAATATTTGATATTCATTAATTTTACGTTGTTAACAATACGAGTACATGTCACGGTAATAGGCTTATCCGCAATAAAATGGAACTTAACATACCTAACTCTCGAAATCTGGGCGTCCTGTACACATCTGCGTACCCCGTCAGAGCATACAGGCGTGATGTTACGTCATGATGTTGTATAAACAATAAACATCCAAGCGATTGCAGCAATCACGACAGATTTGCCGTCTATTTTTGAAGAGTTCTATTGTATATCTCCGAAGATCAGGATCAGATCTTCACCAAATTTAAATGGGACCACCTCAGGAGTATACTCTTTCAAATAAAAAAAGAATTTTGAGAATCGGTTCATCATACATAAAAAAAAAAAAAAATACATACACCCGAACATAGAACCTCCTCCTTTTTTGAAGTCGGTTAAAAATAGTGGACACGTATTTTTTTTTCACGTAAACAAAAGATGAAGACAGTGCTTCAAAAAGTCGTGTCAATGGTAGTACTTTTTTACCCACAAAGTGACGTCACAAGCCCCCACCCATGATCTTTTTTAATTTCGTACATTAGACGTTTTATTTTCGTAATTTTTTTTATTAATTTGATAAAACAAAAAAAAACGTATCCAATATTTTTCGATAATCTAACAGACGAACTAATTAGATTTTTTTGGTGAAATACCCTATTGTGTAGTATAACTCAGGGGACACCTGTAGTCGCCCCAGGGACCAGATAGTGCCAGAGGAGGCTCCGGACAGGTCTTTTAAGAGGAAACGGTCTCGGCCTCTTATGTGCGGATGCTGACCAATGGGGTGGTTTTAGTGAGGTAAAAATCCCACACTCCCCGGTCTTCTCCCCAAAAGTCCGACCGCCTTTTGAAGGTTTCCCCCGACAAAAAAAAACTGTGCGTCGTCTCGGGGCCTGGCCAAAGTACGCATGAAAATTATGGTGGCTATGAGTCGCTTAACCTAAAGATCGACCCGAGTGGCAGATATTATTAAGCCACGAACTAAACACAGTTTTGTATGTCGATAACTATTTAAGACGAGGAGTTTCCTAATGCTACTATTAAAGATTTTGGCGTTAATAAATGAAATGAAAGAAAAGATAAAGTCGGCGATCACAAAAAGAGGATACTCACGCGTCGAGTGACGTGCGATGCGGCGCCAGCACGGCCAGGCAGAGCGCTGCGGCGACGGCTGCGTCGAGCGCGCGACCCCCTGCCTTCAGCGCGTCCGTGCCCGCGCGCGAGCACGCCGCCGCCGACGACGACACGCTGCCGTGCGGCACCAGCTGCGGCACAACACACACATCACCACATCAGAACTGTTCACATCTCATAAACGTAAAAGACCATTACTACGTTATACAATGTCTGGTTACACCTTTGGGAACTCTTCACACCACATCTTCACAACACCTTCGAGAGCAAAAACCGGTCAATAACGGGTAACAAGACGCGGACGCGGCGTGGTGCTTCATAAAATACATGAAACTGTTCTTCACTCATGTTTCACGGATGATTCGCATGGGATGGGACCTTCACAAAAGCTTATGTGACATATTCTTGATTGTTTTTTTTTCGTTGTTTAACCTGTTGTGATGGGGCACAAGCCATGAAAACTCACCTCGAAGTCTCCGTAATAGATTTGCGTGAGCAGCGCCAGCGTGATGGCGACGGTGAGCGCGGCGAAGGCGGCGAGGATGAGCCGCGGCCCCCCCGCGCAATAGCGCAGCCCGCCCCCGCCCCCGCTGCCGCCCGCCTTTAGCGGCAAGTCCTCGCGCAACTCCACTCCTCCTGTGAACAAACATTACTTACTAAATAACATACAACCCTGGTCGGAGTCTACTATAAAGAGTGTTAAGTTTAAGTTGGGCAACAGGGGGAAATTCGAATCTATTAGATATACCGGAAAAGGATAATTACTATTAGTAGGAAACTTTAAATCTTTTTTAATGAAAACCATTTTGGCTTTTCCGAAGACACATCTACCAACCCGCACTGGGCCTGCATGGTGGATTCAATTGCATTCCCTCTCTCATAGAGAGGAGGCCTGGAGTCCCGGCAGTGAGAACATCATAGACTGATTATCTGAGTTGTCCATAAAACATTATGTACCTACGGCCTACAGATAGTTGTTCCGGGTTAAATGTTTGTGAACGCATCCACGATACAGAAGAAGTTTCTAGATTGGGGGCAATGTTTTTTTTTAATTTTTTTTTCATGCTGTTCGCCTTGTACGGGCCCTTTTATTAGTTTTAGTAAAGTTCCGATATTTTTATAAATGTTCCCTAATAACATACATACTTACGTAATATTGGCTAATTAAATAAGAATCTAAAGCCCGTAACTTCTCGTATTCAGATTCGAGATTTTGTATTTTCTACTTGTCTAAAATGGCTACTTTAGCTGATCATAATCGTCGTCATCAGAATAGTTCAGATACCCACCGGAGGGGAGCTGCGAGTCAGGGCTGCTGCGACTGCTGTGCGGCATGACTGCTCACCTGCTCACCTGCTCACCTGCTCACCTGCTCGTCTGCTCACCTGCTCACCTGCTCACCTGCTCACCTGCTCACCTGCTCGTCTGCTCACCCACCCGCACACTGGGGACATTACACATAGCTAGTCAACTCGTATTGTGTAACTTTTGAAGGGAAGCCAGAAGTATGCTATCGATTTTGCTAATTTGGTGTAACGGGTCAAGTTCTAATATGGCGGCGGTCGGTCAGGATCTGATTATTTAGAACTATTTAATAAACGGTTTTAGGAAAAAGTGGATCCACGGTTACATTGAACCTAGGAAATACCTGAATACCTATTAGAATATTATTTATTTCTGAGTATATGGTTCGTACGTACAAAGATCTTAAAATAAAACAGTTTCACATATACTACCGTTTCCGGTGAAGAAATATTAAATTATTTTACAAAGTGGTCAAAGTTCTAGACCGCAACAACAGAATTATAAGAAAGGAAAAAAAAGAATCCCCATTAATAACACAACATAACATAACATAACATCACGCCTGTAATTCCCGAAGGGTTAGGCAGAGGTGTACCTAATAGTACACCCACATTTCGCCAGTTATGTTTAAGTCCCATGTAATAGGGGGCGAGCCTATTGCCATCAACCAGGCACAAATCCAGACTCCGTGGCTGTTACTGATACATTCCTGATGGAAAAAGCCAATAACACTTAAGCTTTACCCGGCTTCTGTTTTTCACTCTTTTAGAAATGCGCTCATACAATGGAAACAATTGCGAATACCTTTTTATGAACATATAAATCTCAAAAATATATAGGCCAGGAAGTGGAAGATTTTTTCTTATAATAGATGTAAATACCCTAAAGGTACAATAAAGTCCAATCAAATCGCCCCTAGTCCCCATGAAGTCAAAAAGATCAGAGATTCACAACAACGTAGTGGATCAAAACATGACCTTGTACAAATAATAAACCGATGTGTCACTTCACAACAAACTGTTGAAGACACAATACGATTACTGCTCTATAAACTTAGGTATAATTATGTATATTACGGTACATTGGTACCTATACCTCTCTCCTATTACTGTCAGCAGCAACATAGTTTACACAGTTCGCGCGTTCTTGACCACTTTTCCGAATCTGATAGCTATCAAAAGACAAATACATTCGTGAAATGACTTGCAGCTAGTTTAGGTGCCAACCTAGTTAGTACATCGAAATACTACATGAAATGACGCTCATTCATTCATTAAACATTATTTGAATTTTAAACTGCCAACATAAGAAACATACTACCTATACGGTAGGTAGGTACCCAAATCAGCTGTTCAATATCGGTCACAGTCGCATACCTCCAGTCCACAATGCACAGTTACAATGACACGCAGCGTGTACAGTTGCGCGACGTGCTCAGCTCGCGCTGCTCCTCACAGGTGTTCCACTGACACTACACCACACATGCCTTTACTCACTGGTCACACAAACACGTATGACAAACACAATCAACGCTTGCGCATTCCTTGGGTGATACACAAAATGCGTGTCAAGACAGCGCCGAAGACGCCGCGAGTGACCGCCGGGGCACTGTGCCGGTGTCAGCCGGAGGACGCCGGAGGGGGGCCTCCGCAGAAACCGCTCTTTGACGTCATCGCAGCGATGCTGTGTCTATGATCAGATTGCTACGGGCTTACAATAACATGTTCCACAAGGAATTCCTCGGCAGAGACACAGACAGTCTCCCGCATCGAAGGATCATCGTAGTCGATCGTTATCGGATATTCTCTGGAAGGGGCGCGTGTCTGGTGACGTAGCGAGGAATCCCGCGCTGCGCCGGCGATGCGTGCGAGCGAGACGGCGCGCAGGTGAACAACCGCTGCGCCTGAGTCACCGCGGCCGTGAATACCGTGAACACTTTACTATGATTGCATATCGATGGAGACACTAATGAAAGTAACAGTATGTTTTACAAACATTCCGCCAACTCACAACAACAGTTGGCTGATTTCTTCAAGCTAGTTTTTTTACAGATTCAATTCAGCATGCAGAATATAGTAAGACTAGTTTCTGTGAGCAGTATACGGCGGTATAAGAGCTATTATGTTTACCTAACGGTAAAACTTAATACATTGATTTCAGAATAAACTATTATAACAGACACTTTTGAATATTATCTGAACCAGCAAGCCAGTTGAGCCACAAGCAACCCAAGTTACATGGTGCCCGTGTATATTTCATATATTATGAGTTTTGCAGCCGCTTGGATGGCAATGGTACTCGAAAGTGAATGACACAAGTTTTCATTAGTAATACCATTCGCCTAAATGGCATTTCGTCAAACGTACAGACTGGAAGTCTGGCAGGCGATGCCAAACAAATGACGAAGTTGATGATGCTATTGCTGACATACTGAACAAGATTTTTGTGAAAAATATCGCTAAATTCATTCTGTCCATTTCATATTTTGAACTCATCTACGCATGTTATGTCATACCGCTTGGTGCCCCGAGTTAGGTTCTCGCTGAAATAGATGGACCCATTCCTTGTCTGCGTGATTTAATTTTTTCCATTGAGTCTAACTGGCGGCATGCTCCCGGTACATTTTGATGATGCGGATCCGACACTGGTCATGCCCACGTCATACTGTGGGACTGGTGCGTATACCAGTACTGAAACATGATAGTAATATTACTGGCATGGCCTGGACTGGCCAATGGATATCCATTGGCCAGTCTGTACTCCTCCTCGCTTGCACCACAGGTGGTCATACGCTACAATATCTAATGCCTTAAGACTAGGAAACACGTATGCAGTTTTGGTGGACAGTCGGAGATGAAAATCGATCTGGTTATCATCTGGTTAAACGTTAAGTTAACGCATACCTTTAAACATACTTTAACAGTAACAGAGGTAGATGAAATAGGCTTGTACTTACTCTTATCTGCAAGCTTACCTGTAGTTCTTGCAGTTTAGCTTTGTAAAGCGATCTAAGACTCGTGCCATGATCTTATGATTGACTATATTTCGTTTATTCGGGAAGCGACGTAACATACAGTTTTAGTTATTTTTAAACTGATCAGCTCATTAATCTCATTACAGATGAGTATTCACAAACTGCAGGTTGTGGTAGCGCCACCCCCGCCTCCCGCCCCCGCGCCCGTCACGCGACTCACTAATGAAGCTAACGAGATTACCGTGGCCGAAGCCTCGCAAACTAATAATCCCGTATATAAGCTCAGCGTGGATCCACAGCCGCAGTCGAGGGAACACCCCGTCACACCACACACACCATTAGCACCAGTCACCAGGACGAGCAGCAAGATGGTGTACAACTTCAAAGTGTTCAAGAAGTGCGCGCCCAATGGCAAGATCACGCTGTACATGGCGAAGAGGGACTTCGTGGATCACATTTCGACCGTGGAGCCCATAGGTACCGTACTCGTACTGGACATGCAGTGACTGTTGGATAAGCGATTATTTGTGTTCCCAGAAAATATAACATTTCATTGGGGTAGTTATTAAGTTACGAAACCGAATCGATGTACTGGTATAAAATAACAACGGTTTTGATAGAAACATCCGATCATCGTTACCGCATGGTGTTTCTAAACCATTCTAATGCAAACTTGTGGCTAGAGTTTCAGTGATTTGCCCTAGTATCCAACCGAGCCATTGCCCAAGAAGCCATAGCTCGGTCCCCACTGTACATGGCAGTTTTTGAGTTGCTTACTGCTCTTACGCAACATCGTGTCAATTCTGCCAGAGCGGATTGTTTCTGCACACTACTGTGTAACTACTATAGTGCCGTACCTACGCAACTTTTATTTGTTAACCAAACCCGAAACCGAATGGATCGATCTCCAGGGTTAAGTCACGGTCGCCTATTGCCAAGGTCGGTCTGTGGATAGGTGACCCATTACATGCTGTTTCTTGTTCTGGCGGTCATTTCTGTGTCCCGAAAGTGCGACAAGCAGTCGCTCTTTATAAAGAACTTGTGTTCAGCTGCATCTAGTTAGACTGGAAGCCGACCTTGATGTAGTTGCTAAATGGCTAGGTAGCTGATGAGTGACTATCATTAAACTGTGTTTGACCCACGATATCCTTGCAACAAACCGATTTCGGTTGACTGGAAGCCGCTTCATCTACATTCATATTATGTGAACCCAGATGGTGTGGTTCTCCTGGACGAGGAATACGTGCGCGGGCGCAAGGTGTTCGGTCAGCTGGTGTGCACGTTCCGCTATGGCCGCGAGGAGGACGAGGTCATGGGCCTCAATTTCTACAAAGAGCTGTTTCTCGCCTCCGAGCAGATTTACCCGCTGCCAGAGAAACGGAACTACGAACTGTCGCGTACTCAGGTATTATATAATAATATATTGATATCTGTAGACCAACAAACATGATGGACTTCATGGTCGTTATTAACAGATTGTACTTCCCTCCGGGAGTGGAAATTAAACCCTTTTTTTTATGGTGGGTGAAAAATCATCAAATAACCCCTCCCGCTCTTGGGCAGAGCGAAAAGGAGTGTCAGACTTCTACTGACTAAAAACCACCCATGTTCCTTCTTAGCTCTTTATGTCGAGGCCGCGGTATCTCTTGCGAACAACCCGCAGCCCCGACGGGAGAAATTAAAGTAATTGGTCGTAGAGTGTTAGATCGAGTTCTTAAAAAAAAACTATTGAACCTGTAAAATAATTATTATTAGCGTGCTCTTGTCATGATTCTATCATCGTCATCATCGTGTTAACGTGTGACAGGAACGTCTGATGAAGAAGCTAGGTGATGGCGCGGTCCCGTTCCGGCTGGCGGTGCCAGCTGGCGCGCCCGGCTCCGTGACCCTGCAGCCGGGGTTGGAGGACGACGGTGAGCCCTGTGGCGTGCAGTACTACGTAAAAGTCTTTGTGGGAGACTCCGAGATTGACCGCTCCCATCGCAGGTACGCGTACATAGTCTTAACAAGACCTTTTGGTTAACAATCTAATGATATTGAATCTGAATTTTTCCTGGTTGATCACAATAAAATCGCCCCCCATTACATGGACTTATACATATCTAGCGAAATGGTGTACTGTAAAGTACACTCTACCTTCCCTTCCGGGATTGCTGGCGTGATTTTATGTTACTAATTTGGTAGTGTTATAGACCGCTATTGGTTTTGTTGGCATTTATTGTATTTCTCAGTGTGAACTTACATAGTAAACTCACAAATGTATAAACTTCATTGATGTGTGCTAAAATATTGTACCTGTGTAGGAGCACAGTGGCGTTGGGCATCCGCAAGGTGCAGTACGCGCCGGCCAAGCCAGGCCCGCAGCCCTGCACCGTGGTGCGCAAGGACTTCGTGCTGTCGCCGGGACAGCTCGAGTTGGAGCTCACGCTCGACAAGCAGGTCAGCCTGAAGCACCGAACTTCAACATTTTATACAATACTCTCAATAGTTGCTAAGAAAAACGTTATAAAATTCACTACTCAATCTACTACATCCAATATAATGTTAACAGGGATTTATTTGGTGGCGAAATTATTTACTTACGAGTACGTGATAACTAAGTGTTGTGATGATGTATTGTGCATAATTGTGTGTGCGCAGCTGTACATCCACGGCGAGACGGTGGCGGTGAACATGTGCGTGCGCAACCACAGCAACAAGGTGGTGAAGAAGATCAAGGCGTGCATCCAGCAGGGCGTGGACGTGGTGCTGTTCCAGAACGGCCAGTACCGCAACATCGTGGCCAGCATCGAGACGCAGTCAGTACCACTCTGTACCAATACACCCGGCCGTTAATGAAGTAGCTGAGTCTACCCATGTGACATAATTATTTATGGCGGCGCATAATTTTTTTTTGTTTTTAAAAAACGTTGCCCCTCACTAGGAATTTCTCCTGTATCGTGGGTGAGTTTACAAACATTTAAACTCACATACACAAATACCCAGACCCGGAACAATTATCTGTAGGTCATACAAATATTTGTTCTGTGCGGGGATCGAACCCGCGACACGCAGCGCTGCAGTAGTCCATTGCTTGAGCTACTGCGCCAACCGTGCCGTCACTGATTTACCACTTTGATTACAATAATTTCCCAGTAAATTGAACTTCGTGTCGAAACAACTACGAACCCTTGTTATAAAATAGGCTGCTGAAGCAATTACGAGGACATTGAAGAAGGAAGCTGTTGAATGGTTTGTGCTATTACACAAAGTAATTGTTGTGTTACTTGTGTGTCCAGGGACGGGTGCCCGCTGCAGCCGGGCTCCAGCCTGCAGAAGGTGCTGCACTTGACGCCCGCACTGACACACAACCGCGACAAGCGTGGCATCGCGCTGGACGGTCAGCTCAAGCGGTCTGACACCACTCTCGCCTCCACCACGCTGTGAGTTCCACATGCTGCTGACCTGTTTGTAGCTGTTTAATATCATCCTGCATAATTATTTTCACATCTTCTTTTATAAGAAGAGATGACAAAATTTATTTTTATTAATTACAAATTTAAATTTCTAAACGCTTAGTTGACGCTTCTCGTGACCCAAGGGCTGGCTTTTATCTTGGCCAGAGGCTAAGTGTTGCCATACAACGTGGGAATGCCACCAGTCTTTTGGGCACATTACCGGCTGACAGCGTTGAGGAGCAGTTTTTTGATGCCCTTTTATAGTTTATTGTTAGTTTATTTATTAGTTTTTAATTAATGTACATAGTTAGTTAATTCTAGCAAATAATTACAAATCAGATTAGTTTAATTTCAAAATGCATGTACTGAAAGCCAAAGGATGCTCAAATAAATTTCTAGCACTCTGCATCAATTCTAAACGATTATAAAATGACCGTTATCAGTAATAATTGAACACCACTAATGTAACATAACCAAATAGTTTGCCACAAATCGGTAGCACACACCAAATAGCAACTTGGTCAGAAGGTCATAATGACTGCGGGCGTCCTTTGCGATGAAACGGTTTGATCCACTAGAACTGCTCTCATCTGTACAATAACATAACCATGTCTGATCATAGGCTCCTGGACCCCGACCAGCGCGACGCATTCGGCATCGTGGTGAGCTACAGCGCCAAGGTCAAGCTGTACCTCGGCGCCATCAGCGGCGAGCTCGTGGCTGAGCTACCCTTCATCCTCATGCATCCCAAGGTAACCCCCTCAGGCTTTACCCGGCCTCCAACATGTGACTGCTGGCTACCAGCCGTACTTAGGTATATATATTTTATAATATTAATTGGGCTTCCTCTTGACCTCAATCTTGTCCTGAGGAAGAGATGAGGTCGACGATGGAACGAGCTGACCCAAAAGATGTCTATTAACTCGCGACCTTAATATATCGGGGTCGTATGAGCTTCGAAACACCGACGCGATGCATGTATAAAAGTTTGGTAACATTAGATATTTCCGTACCTACATGCATTATCTGTCAGATTTCCGGTGTGGGTTCGCTTCACGATAACAATATGTAGTTGTGCGTGCATAGGTAGTGAAATAATACATGTTATGGTGTGAACAGGAGGGCCGCGTCAAGATGATCCACGCCGACAGCCAGGCGGACGTCGAGATGTTCCGTCAGGACACCGTGCATCACCAGGAGAGCGTCGAGGTCTACTAGCTCCCCCCCGCCTCAACCCGCAGCCCCGCAGGGACCTGACTACCCAAGGGGAGCAAGGGGTTCAATGTTACTATCCTGGAGCTTAAACATCATTTAATGAAAATGCTTTCAAAATTAGCAAAATAATCACAAGTCAAAGAAGGCGATGTAATCTCTATAAACAAAGCGCTATTCACCATTTATATCGGGGTCTATATCCAAATGCTTTAAAAATTATACCAACATATTATTATTATCATGTTATGTTTACAATTAGGCTTAAGTTCCTATTTATCAATAATGTGTTTGTCCTGTATGTCCATTAATATATTAAAGGAAATAATAATACTCAAATTATTTTATTGTTATTTATTTTATTGTTATTTAATCTCGACAGTATCGGAATACATTGGAAATTATAGCACAACACATTCATACGACAAGACGTATGATATGACAATGTAATAGTGGTTCTCTACTTAGACTTCTTGCGTACTTAAATTTCAATTTCATGGTAAATCCGACATTTTAATGAAGGCGTATGAGATGTCGACGGAAGAATCCCTATCTAAAATCACTGCGTTAGTAACTGAATTTTACTCAAGCACAATATTATCAACTATTTTTGTCATCGATACGCCAAGAATAAGTATTGTTAGGAGGTTCCTCTCTCTGGAGCCTTGACCACTGCCCGCCGGTAGCTTGGACCCTTCTCAAGCTTCTTTCAAATACCGGTGGTCTTCTCTTTTAAAATTTTTCAATATATTTTTTTATTTTTTTTTAAATTAAAGAAATACCTATGTAAAAATACAAATAATATGTATAGAAATGAAAAAAACAAAGTATAATATATTTTTTTCATTTAAGCAAGCACGTAAACTATGACGCGTTTCATCATCATCACTATCACTACATAGCATAAAACAAAGTCGCTATCGCTGTCTGTCCGTCCCTATGTATGCTTAAATCTTTAAAACTACACAACGGATTTTGAAGCGGTTTTTTAAATAGAGTGTTTCTTGAGGAAGGTTTTAGTATATAATTTGACCGACATCCACGTGGGTGAAGCCGCGGGCATCAGCTAGTTTTTAAATGAAATACTAATCTACATCATACAAAAATATCTGAATAATATAAATAGTAATAACTAGCAATTATACTAGATATTATTAAAAGTTGAAAGGGAACGACGATGTTATGAGGAGAGACAAATCGCCTGTGATTAAGAGATTGATGAATATTACATAAATGTTTTTTTTTTTTTTTTCTATGTATGTACCTACACCGATTACGCCGAGATTTATGATCCAATTTACGTGATTCTATTTTAATTTGATGCGCAAACAACTATTACGCATCAAACTCAATTTGGTCCCATAAAATTTGACATTGTTTGACCCAGTATTTTTCATTTTATAATTTTTTTAATTTTTTTTTTAATTTATGAAAATTTTTCGTTTGTGTGTCCGCTATTAACTTCGTCGTTTAAGAACCAATTTTGATGATTCTTTTTTTATTGTGAAGAAGATATTTTCAAGGGTGGTACCATGATATAGAAACCGGGACCTGATTATAGGATCCCACAAAAATCGAGGGCTACCCTCGAAAAAAATTCAAAAAAAAAAAAAAAAAAAACAAAAAATCACAAATCAAATTTTATTACTTGTTTCGTGCTTTGTCTGATGCTATTCAAGTATTCGCATCTAGCAGTCATTATTTCATATTGATGAGCTGATGATGGAAGGTTGTACTCCTCAACGGTTAGGAGTTGAAAGCAATAATAAGGGAATCTTGAAGGTTAAGGGTTAGGTTTCTTGGTTGAATGTTAAATGCATAGTAGATATTTGTATAGGACTACACTAAAAATGAAAAAATAAAAAAACTTTTTTGCAAACAAAAATAACCAACTTCAAAAATACCAAAAAGTGAAAAATAAACTTCAGAAGAAAAATTAGCTTCTGAAGTCGGTGGCAAAAAAACGAAATCAAACAAACAAATTTCAATAAAACATACCGATCGAATTGAGAACCTCCTCCTTTTTGGGAAGTCGGTTAATGAATGGAGAGGGAGAGGAAGACCAAGGAGACTATTGTGTGACGGTTCGCAGAGGAGAATGGAAGAAATAAAACGTTGGCAGGAAGAAGATGATGATGCTACATATTATCCCAACTGCACTCATTGACAAAATCGTAGTCGCTAATTTAACGGTTTTACGACATTGATAGTAGTAAATGCTAGGCAATGAACGATCAATCGCTGATAAATAGTAGTTTCGCGTGAACGCAGTCGGTTTGATCGATTACGTCTTATTTATATCGGCAATGTTTCCTGTTTATATCGCCCGATGTGTAACGTCTGATGATGCCTGACGTCGCGATCATTCGCTATTCAAACGTAATCTAATTTATT
The DNA here is from genome assembly GCA_949774965.1 of Diarsia brunnea. Lineage (NCBI taxonomy): Eukaryota > Metazoa > Arthropoda > Insecta > Lepidoptera > Noctuidae > Diarsia > Diarsia brunnea. Next base: position 255,994 of record OX459000.1, read on the forward strand.
GGAAATACATCGAGACAGATTGCAGCCTAATCGGTGTATTTATATATTATGAGTAAAGATCAAGGCTGCTAGTTCAGTCCACTAAGGAGAGTCGATGTCTTTTGAGGGACAGGTTAATTGTTATACCTGCGTAAGTTAATATAATATAAATGGAACTAGCCATAAATTATTAATGAAGTTTTAACTAATTCAATATTCTGTTGACCACAATTTTAAACGTTGCGGTTTTAGATCCTATAAATAGATATTTTTCCCTATCAGTTTGTTTCCACTGAAATATGACTGTTTATCATACTCATGCAACTTCTACTTATCATACTCATGCAACTTCTACTTATCATACTCATGCAACTTCTACTTATCATACTCATGCAACTTCTACTTATCATACTCATGCAACTTCTACTTATCATAAAGGGTGTAAACGAACCCTTCACAAAGCCGGCAATCAAGTCTTATGTAATAATATGTATACACGAAGTAACTTTTACAAGTGATTTTGTCCTACATTATTGATTGTTATCTTATGTCGTTGCGAACATAGCATTATCGAACTCATACTATAATTAATTAGGCCTTATCTTAAAGTAGAAACATACATATTAGCACTCGTGACAAACTAATAACTCTACGCAAAAAATATTTCTGGGACACGACTGTTTTTGGGTTGAAAGTTACTTTTTACGGTAGGACTCAATGTTAGGAACTCAAAACATTGTGCTGATAGATTCATTGAATAAGTATGGAGTCGTGGAGGTATTTGAAGTGAAAATATATATATATATAAGACCAGCAAACCCATCGTACAATAATTCAACATGTTTGTACATATCGTTCCGAGCTACGTGGTACATGCTACGCCGCGTAGTGGTGAAGCCTACATCTTCATTTGAGTACGAGACAAACTAACAGCATCTAATTAGAATTGTTCTTGCATTAGACAATTTGTAGAGTTTTCTGACTCTGTATTTAACGTTTTTCGTATAATAAATTATTTTGAACAATAAAGTGTGGTACTAGCGCCACCTAGCAACGTGATCGAGAAGGTTACTACTTACCTACTAGGCACAGCAGGCACGTGGGCCAGTTCTTTTGTTAGTTACTGCTAGTGCTTACGGGCGCCGCTAGATGGCGCTGAAAATACCCGCTATAAAAGCTAAAAAACAAAGCTAGGTATCAAGGTAATGTTGTAGCTTTAGATGTATGTCTGGGACGATGTCTATGTTAATAATGCATTTTTAAATATTTCATAAAATTAGATATTTTAAAAAACATTTAAAAATATAAAAAATATCCAGTGGTCCTCCGGTATCCGGTGGTAAGGGCTCCAGAGACAGGAACCTCCTTACAATGCCGGCCGTATCGAGGAGTACTGCCTTCTGAATCAGGCCCTTGATACAACCACCATTATTATGCCTTTTGTTTACTTGTCAATTTTCAGTTTAGCGTTTTTGCAATTTTGAGGGTTAAAAAATGTTCATAACTAGAAGGAATTTGTGACGCAAAAACAAATATGAAATTTGGCACAGTAATAGTTTACGATATGGACAAGGAGTGCAGAAAACTAATATTCTAGGCTAATAGCGGGAGGAGTAATTTGATGATAGCCCACACACCAAAAAAAGGATTGTCTCTTCACAAGAGATCTCCTCAACGTTAATAAACGTCGCATTCGCGCTCAATTGATAGATATGAGTTCTATCATGACTTCATCCTGCAGTCAGGATACTTTTATCAAGAGAGAAGTGTTGAAAAAAAGATTTTCAGAAATAATTACGAAAAAACAGAATTTTGGAATAGAAGACGCAAAAAAAAAACTATACGCGGCACACTTGTATAAAACTACATATTCTGTTTCATATAATATCATTAATGAGTATGGGTTAGGGGGTAAGAAAAGACAATATTACTTCCAAGACAACCTTTAATCTCGTTCAAAATAAATAATGTCAACAGTAGGGCGAACTCTTTGAGTTGTTTTAACCTTTATAATAACAAATCACGTGTGAGTGCGGGGTCCCAGCGCGCGCGGACCGCGACCCGCTCGCAGTGGGGCCCCGCCTCGATACTTACAAATAAATTACCTAGTGATACTATCTACAAGTTGGGATGTCAGTCTGTTGTAAGTGAACGCGACAGCATCCGTACCTGCCGTGGTTACTGATATTACTCTGATACGTTCCGTAGCGAGCGACCTCGCGCAGCTCGTACATATGTGTGTATTGCTGGCTGTTGCTTACAATCTCGTCAAACACTTTGATATGCTCACAAACTTACAAAACTAATATAATGTAAAGAACACAAAAGTATTTTACATAGATAATGATATGTCAATATAAGATATTATGCTCACTCATTCATGCATTTGAATAACTGCACATGCTCGTTTAGAACACCATAGTTTCGATATAAAATCACAGCTTATTATCTACAGTTTCTCTGCAGATAATAACTTAATCTGTCAAAGACAGTTTATGGCTACAAAATTGGCTGCCAATTGAAATTACTAGGTACTAATTATTAGATCGTCTTGTAGCTCAGACATTCATAGAGACTAGAACTGTCATAATTTGTTTACTTGTCGACACATGATAGTTGTAGGCCCCAGCATATTGAATACAGACCATACTGAGCGAAGTTAAACGCTTGTAAACAACATGATTAATGTCGTGCGTGATAACTAATTAGTGTTCGTATATCCGCGCGTTTTAAACTACGCCTAACGAAATACTGTTGTCATCAAATAACAATTATGATCGCGTAAGCGTCGCGTGGTGGTGACACGACGTCGACGTGACCACGTGACTGCCGCGGGGGGACCTCGCGTCTCTCCAGCGACCACACATATTAGCACAATAGTGTGACCTGCGAGATAGTTGTTGCTCATTGGAAAACCTGCATACTTATTACTTCCTATATGCAGGTTTTCTTGTTCATTAAATTGTTCTGTTAACACAGGCGAGTACTTAAAGCAGGTAATTTGGGTTCATTTGTTTTTACAGTTAATTAATTTCTTTGACGAGAATGTAAGCACATAATGATGACAGATGATACTCAGGTGCGATCAAATTATAATACAAGATATGGCAGTCGCATCCATCAGCGACCAAAGAGTCCAGTTTCTTTATTGTAATATTGTGTGGAATTCTTTGAAAGAGTCGTGACGTCACGCGGTGACCTGTACAGAGACGTGACGTCACGGGGCCACGAGACGCGACTTGACGTGGCGCGGTAAAACCTTAAGAGCGAGTACAAACATTATTTACATAAAATCAGATTTTATACAGATAACGATGAATAGATTTACTTAACGTAGTACTTATTAACTGGTAAATTATTATCTAATTTCGTAGACATGTAAAAAAGTGGCAAAGACTCAGTCGCTTAAACACTACTATGTACAATTACATATCAAATAAAATTACCAATTTCACTATTTAGATTAGAAGACTCCTTGGAACCACGTTCGGAGCATCAGATCTCAACCGCGAATGTAACTAACTACACGAAACTATAATAATGTTAGAACTTTTATGAAACGTACAAAAGAAAAAGTTCAACCATTAAGCGAAATGAGATTCTGGAATAATACAATAATAAAGTTAAATAACTAAGTTTCTTAATGCTTGCACATAAGCTTCCGAAATACACTGAGTTTATCATTTTAACTGCACAAGTATATTTAGTTTTATAAAAGGTCTTTTTCGAGTGTGTCGCTGAACTAAACCTAATAATGACGTGATAAAAACAAAGATTACAGATAATTTCTTTGATTTTTAGTAAGTATTTAGACACAAAATTATGACATTCAAATCTGATATTCCGAGCGCTGAAAGAATCCGTGGAGTAGCAGAACCCATCACACACAATGACTGCAAAGATGACATCGAGGAAATAAGTCTAACTACAACATGTACAGAATGCGCGGGCGCCGGCGCACACACACATCTGTTGGCGCCACACACACACACACACACACGCGGCCGGGCACTGTCACACATTGCGCGTTTCACTAACACAAAGATTTCACGTGGCTCCAGTCATTAGGAGTGTCAGTACCTATGGATATACTAGTCCATGATGTACACAGACTGGAATGTCTGCACGTTTGATAGGAACGTCTTCTGTATAGTTCAGTGTAGTGCATATCGTCGGTGGGGCGTGGCAGTCGCTGGGCCACTACACGCAGCTCTCGGGGATGCGCTGGTCCAGCAGCTTCTCCTTGATGGCGTCCACGTTGAGGTCGGGCGGCGCCGCGCGCAGTGTGGCGGAGGCCGAGCGGCCCAGCGCGCGCGGCCCCGCGTCCGCGCCCCCCGCGCCCCCGCACGCGCCCCCGCCACCCCCAGACCGCGCGCCCCACGTCCACGACGCGCCGGGCCCGTTACACGCCTGCAGACAAACAACACATAACATTATATTCTTTTTCAGTACTCATACTCGGAAAGTAGGTCTGAAGTTGCCTGAGAAGCGGGTTAAAAGAAGTATTTTTCAGCCCTAGGGAGAATCGTTTTCAACTGACAGCTGTCAAACTACAAAAAAATAGTTCTATTTTCACATTTTTATTGAACCATGTTCCAACTTTCTATAAAGCCACTCAATTACAGCGCGATGTAAAATTGAAATAACTTATAGTTAAGTATTAATTAAAGAATGTTTTTTTTTAAATAACTTTATTATAATTTAGTTTCAACTATTTCTTTAAAAATACATAGATTTGGGCAAAATATTTATCGTTTTTTTAAAAGATGAAAATGAAAAATAATGGCTGAATAGCCAGGCCAGCCACAGATAAAAAAAACAAAGTAGGCGGGACAGCGACAATCCGATCTTCATTTGTTTTTTGAGAAGTAGAGTTTGGTTTATACTTCTGAACAGCAATATGAATTGATCTGATTGAGATAAGGATATAACGCCTGATCTCATAAGAGAAGAGGCTAAAGCAGTAGTGGAAAATAAAAATTACTTACTCAAATTTTTCTATAGCTAATTACTACTACTTGCCTTACCTATATTCGTTATGAAAAGCAAAGTGTTTCCCTCGGTTTAAAGATTTATTTAGTCCCTCGAACTATAATTGGCACCCTCGCTACGTTCGGGTGTAGGGAAACAGTACTATTATATTATAATAATATTATTTGCAGACCTACAAGCTGTCAGGAATATCTGAATAAAACATAATTGCTAGGTTAACTTCAACGATCTGTAGTAAATAATATAAAACATGGATAAACTGTATAGCTAAAACTTCAAAAGAAAAACTTGTAACCAAACCATGGGTGGCTAAAGGTGTTTTTAAAAGGTCACCCCCACATTACAAACGTTGTGTCACTGATTATGTGCGGTGGCAGTATGCATCCAATAAGCGCGTAGTAATTACACGAGGTCCCTCCGCGACGAATTACATTATATTAGCCGCTGTAATCACCGCTATCGCGCCGCGCATCTCCGCCGCTAGCCGCGCCATTGTAATCCGCACCGCACCGCACCGCACCGGTCTGAGGCCCGCTACGCTGGTCCACACCGGCGTGATAACGCTAAATTAAAACGATTTCAAACCAGCGACACGCACTGAAGGGGCGAGTGACGTCAAGCGGCGCGGTGTGGCGGTGAGGGGACGCGACAAAAGAACGCGCTGATAAAACTATCGCGACTTAATTAAAACGTCCCTTGTTAGCGGCGCGTCCTGACGCAGCCCGGCCCGGCCCGAAGTGGCGCGATGCGGCCCGGCTCCGGCCCGGACAATGAGCTCGCTACAACTTTGTACAGTTAATCAGGTGGAGCGGATTTATTGCTCACCGCCACCTTTTGTGACGTTTTGTACGACAACGCAGACCTGTTGAAGTTCTCTCTTATATCTCGCGCTTGACACTTGTGTCACGCACAACTATTTATTACGTCGAAGTTCGGTGACGGCTGACATGTAGTACACACGCGCGTCACCGCTTGTCTCATCTCGTGACGTGCTAAGCTGCGCGTGTCACCGTCTGGAGCGAGGAGCGACTGATGGCAATCAGTCCGCGTCCGTCGGGAGCCGTTGCGTAACTTACCAACGCGCGACGCTCGTAATATCGCACATTTGGGACCGTAGTAATGCAGTCGTCGCCGCTGAGATATGAGAGAAAACGTAATTGAAAAGTAGAAACATTCGAGGCACAGATGCATTTAAGTGTGGTCCGATGCGTGATCTATCGAGCGATGACAGAGCTCGTGAAAAATGAGTCGACAGTGGAGCAACGGCCCCGGGTCGACACATACGAAAATTGGACGCACAAATCAAACTTATTTCTCATTCGCCGAGTAGCTCATGTCGTGTTACTTACCCCTAACAAGTAAAAGAGGGTAAGTAATTTAACAATTGAATTTAATTGAGAGGTAAGAGGTAAAAAATACAAATAAATCTATAAAAACACGAACCTTCCTAACTCACGCTTTGCACAGAATAAAACAGCTCCAGGGTAGGTAAATCTCGAAGGCTGGCCAGCAGATTACGGGCAAGTCCTTTAGGGAGGCCCGGAGAATACGTTGGAGGTACTTCGCGTCGCGAGGATCACGGGCGACTCCTTTAGGGAGGTCCGGAGGATACGTTGGAGGTACTTCGCGTCGCGAGGATCACGGGCGACTCCTTTAGGGAGGCCCGGAGGATACGTTGGAGGTACTTCGCGATGGTTCTTCTTAAGAACTCAGATAATAACTTGTAGACGTGTTCATTCTTCTTTAAAAACCAGATCTCAACTGGAGGGCATCCTTCAGAAATCCCTTTTTATAAAACCATCTCTCCGTTTTTTTCCACCCAATTCTTTTAATTCTTTCCAGAATTTAAGTTCTTGAAATCAAAAATTGTGAGTTGCCTGTATTTAAAACGGCCTGTATTATTCAGTCAAAAACTTCCTCAAAGAATTTCTGTGAGCGTGTTAATAAATTTTATAAGCGTGAGATAAGTTACAGTAAATAGAAATTATCAATAAATTACATTATTTGAGCTAATATATTAATAAAAATAAATTAAATTATATAAATCAAATGTAACCTTCATAGTTCTAACCACTAAGAAAAACTATGACACAAATTAAAAGAAAAAGTAAATGACATATTGACAACTGACGTTATGTCACACGAAAAGTAAACAATAAAAAATTATAAGATTTAATATTTTAAAACAGTAAAAACAACGTTAATAAATCGAATAAGTTCGATTATAAGACTGCCAACAAAAATAGTTGTCGCCAAGGCGCGAAATGAGACGTAAAAAGGACATTTTATGAAAGATGAGGATGATTAGTAAAAGTGTAAGTATAAATCTCAATAAATACTATATTTCCCCAACGACCACGAGCCCACGACACTAAACGTAGTTCAATATAATTGTTTAAGAGGAGGACTCAAGAGTTAAAGAAAGAGAGTTTAAGAGGACTAGAGGATCCGATATAATGATAATTATTTGTAATAGGTATTACATAAATATATATAGATTTGTATAAACGACCACAGGATATTGTCCTGTGGCTGTCGTAAAGTATCCAATCTCCAACCTTGGCAGTGCCCAGAAGTGGGTTAAACACATCCAAGAGGCCGAAAGAGTGCCAATTACCAGAGGTAAAAGGAATGTGTGTGGGGGTGTAGTATAAATGTATGTTTAGTATTAAGAGTAGTAAAGATTGATGAAGTGATGAATTATGATGAAAAATAATTATATACCAAATTTGATTGCTTGTGGAAGTTTTTTTAGAATTTAGAGAGGGAATGAGTGAGATCTAGTCTTGATTTTACGTTGGGCGCCAAACTGTCGTGTTACTTACCCCTAACAAGTAAAAGAGGGTAAGTAATTTAACAATTGAATTTAATTGAGAGGTAAGAGGTAAAAAATACAAATAAATCTATAAAAACACGAACCTTCCTAACTCACGCTTTGCACAGAATAAAACAGCTCCAGGGTAGGTAAATCTCGAAGGCTGGCCAGCAGATTACGGGCAAGTCCTTTAGGGAGGCCCGGAGAATACGTTGGAGGTACTTCGCGTCGCGAGGATCACGGGCGACTCCTTTAGGGAGGTCCGGAGGATACGTTGGAGGTACTTCGCGTCGCGAGGATCACGGGCGACTCCTTTAGGGAGGCCCGGAGGATACGTTGGAGGTACTTCGCGATGGTTCTTCTTAAGAACTCAGATAATAACTTGTAGACGTGTTCATTCTTCTTTAAAAACCAGATCTCAACTGGAGGGTGTGATGAATGAATGATGGAATTTCTACCAAAGTAATCAAGTACGTCTCAGAGTTCTTATGTGGACATTTGAGTTATATTCTCAATCTGTGCATAACACACGGTATTTATCCAACTAAACTAAAAACAACTGTGGTCAAACCATTATTTAAGAAAAATGATAAAGAATGCATGGAGTCTTATAGACCTATTGCGCTTGTTTCAGTAATATCCAAGATATTTGAAAAATACATTTATGCTCAGATTTATAAATACCTGGAAAAACAAAACATTTTGACAGAAGAACAAAAAGGTTTTCGAAAAGGTAAAACTATCAATTTGGCCATCTACGACTTTTTAAATAATGTTTATACTAATGTTGACAACAGAATACCTGTGTGCTCAATATATTGTGACATGACACAAGCATTTGACTATGTGGACCATAACATTTTATTAAGTAAATTAGACGCTTACGGCATTAGAGGGAATGTCCTGAATTTAATAGAATCTTATTTAAGGAATAGGAAACAGTACGTTGAAGTATCTGAAATAGATTTTAAATCTAAATGTGAAAGAATCTATAAATCTGATCTTCGAACACTTACATATGGCGTACCCCAGGGCAGTGTTTTGGGGCCTCCTTTATTCATAATCTATATAAATGACATGCCGAAAGTTACAAGTCATCCTATGTCACTATTTGCCGATGACAGTACTGTGACCATTAATAGCACAAACGCAGAAACTTACAACGACGAAATCTCCAAGACAATAACGTCCATCGTACAATGGTTAGATAATAATAACTTAAAAATAAATATTGAAAAGACGAAATTGACGATGTTTAGCCAACGTTCAAACACAAATATGAGTATTTACTATGACAGCCAACGCATAACACAAGTAAACACATCAAAATTTCTAGGTTTAACAATTGATAATAAATTAGATTGGAAAACACACACGGAAGAGCTAATCAAACGAATTAGTAAGTCTGCCTATGCCCTGTACAAACTTACCTCAGTGATGAGTGTGGACGCTTTAGTCACAGCGTATTATGGCTTGGTGGATTCCGCTCTGAGATATGGTGTAATTTTTTGGGGTAATTCAACCAATAGAGAAATAATCTTTAAAGCGCAGAAAAAGTGCATCAGAACAATGTTTGGATTACAGGTCACAGACACATGTAAACCATTATTTATTAAATTTAAAATATTGACTCTTCCATCTTTATATATTTTTGAGGTTGCTGTATTTGTAAAGACCAATCCTAAATTATTTAAAAAAATGTCGGACATAAATAACCGAAGCCGAAGGGATAACAGTAGTTTGTGCATAAGAAGGTCCCACACAGCTTTAATGTATAAAAGCGTGTTTTGCATGGCCCCAGTTATTTTTAATCATTTACCACGGTCCATCAAGGAATTGAACGTGAACCTATTTAAGAAACGGTTAAAAGCTTTACTAGTGAACAAAGCATATTACAGTATTTCGGAATTTTTAACAGACAAAAATTTTGTATATTGACATACTATAAAATAGTTGGAATGTTTGTCTATATAAATAAATTTGAATATTGACATTGGTATTGTAGATTGACATATTGTATATTGCTGACATTCGTTTTGTAGATTGACATTAGATTTTGTAAATTGACATTAGTATCTTATATTTGTATAATGACATTAGTATTGTATATTGACAGTAGTTTTCCAAATTGACATTAGTATTGTGTATTGATATTCGTTTGGTAAATGACTTCAGTATTTCCCCTGACATGTACCTACTGTTTTGACATGATCACATGGCTATTACAATTTAATTTTACTTTTCTCTTTTTATTGACTTTGATTTATATTGCTATTATTATTAATTAATTTGTATTATGTCATTCTTTAATAATTATTTTTCTCATGTTCAGGATTATTTAGTTTAACTATTTTGAGCCTTGATTTATTTTCTACCAAAAAACATTTGTACGCTCTCGGGCATAACATAGCGCACTCATTATTACCTACTTATTACCACCATTATTGTACCTATGTTAAACGAATGAATAAATGACTTATGACTTATGACTTATGACTTATGAGGGCATCCTTCAGAAATCCCTTTTTATAAAACCATCTCTCCGTTTTTTTCCACCCAATTCTTTTAATTCTTTCCAGAATTTAAGTTCTTGAAATCAAAAATTGTGAGTTGCCTGTATTTAAAACGGCCTGTATTATTCAGTCAAAAACTTCCTCAAAGAATTTCTGTGAGCGTGTTAATAAATTTTATAAGCGTGAGATAAGTTACAGTAAATAGAAATTATCAATAAATTACATTATTTGAGCTAATATATTAATAAAAATAAATTAAATTATATAAATCAAATGTAACCTTCATAGTTCTAACCACTAAGAAAAACTATGACACAAATTAAAAGAAAAAGTAAATGACATATTGACAACTGACGTTATGTCACACGAAAAGTAAACAATAAAAAATTATAAGATTTAATATTTTAAAACAGTAAAAACAACGTTAATAAATCGAATAAGTTCGATTATAAGACTGCCAACAAAAATAGTTGTCGCCAAGGCGCGAAATGAGACGTAAAAAGGACATTTTATGAAAGATGAGGATGATTAGTAAAAGTGTAAGTATAAATCTCAATAAATACTATACTCACACACACACGCACAGAGAGAGCTTCCCTGACTCCGTGTTTGTATAATTAGATTTGATCTTGTTGCAACACTGACTCGTTAACATTACCCTTTAACTCGACTTCTGGCAACACTCGTCGACTTTCGTCAGTATTAAAATTCAAGTCGTTCGTTACTTTATCGGTTCGTAACTCAGTTAGATGAAGTTCCATGTTTCTGTTTGATGAAGAAGTCGGCTAAGTAAATTCTCGATGAAAGTTTAGTATAAATACGTTGAAGTTGGATGCCGTGGAGACCGTGCCATGTTTTAATCTGAACCGCGAGGCGCGGTGTGGTCACATGCGGTTTCATGTTTTGAAAGACCTCATCATACCGCACTGCTCTAGAACTGAATTTAGAAGTTAACTCTTCTCAAATATTAAAAAAATAGCTTAGCTGGTAACTGCATGACGTCTGTGGACGCAGCAGTTTTATATTTCTCTTACACTAATTTGTGAAGGTTAATTATTTTTAGTCGCAACCTTCGTCCGCATGGTACAAATATTACTTCCATATTTGAATCGGATTTAAAAAAAGTATTTTATTTCAGGCAAAATATCCATAATAAAAAATTATTCATTGAGACGAATAAAATAGTAACAGTAGTATTTAATTTTAAAAGTTACCTTAATAAAAAAAACATTTTTTGTTGTAACTTTAAGTTTAACTTTCCATACGCATATTCAGTAAAATTGTCATTTTGAAATAACGAAACAGACACTTATTCACCTAAGCACTATTTATGATGAATTTTAGTGCTTCTGATAAAGACTGTTGATTAAATACACATCTTCAGCTGCTGAAGCTCTTTATATTTTTTTTCATTTGCTTGTCGTTGTGTAACGAACGGTCTGTAGTGAAGGATGATGTCCCGCGAGATGTGTCTCCAGTGCCGCGCCGATACCGCGCGACGACGTGCGGTAACTGCCGACCGGGGACATGCCAGGGCCCCGCAGGACTGTACCGCACTACGGTGTGAACACTATCTCTGACCGTCGTAAAGATACGCCTCTCACAGTCCCGCGGCTCACGACGTTCACATAAAACAAACGACAACTTTAACTAGATAAAATCGCGCTAAGTCGCACTTGTCCGGCGCGGGCGGGTGCGGACGGGTGCGGACGGGCGCAGTGTCCGCTTTATACGACGGCGGCTACTTTTACGAGCGGTTCGCACTTTACTGATGTGCGATTAAAGGAGGAAAAGTTAATGAAAAAATACTTAGCGCCGCCGTCCGTCTGCACTTTATGTGAGGAGGTGTGCGTGTGTGTGTGTGACCACTATGTTAGTGGCGAGGGAGGAAGCGATTAAAGCGTAGGACGCACAAGTGAATTAAATTATATTAGGTTATCTATTAATTTTTTCAGATTAAATTTAAACTAAGTACTTATCATAAATGTATAACAAAGCATATTATATTCAAGAAATATAATCATCCTTCCGTGGGCAAAATTCAATTGATTCTAACCAATTCAACTAAACAAATAATTGAAGTAATGTAAAATGGAACCGTCAGTAATTTGAGAAACATCCAAAGGAATCGATTTGAAAACGCACTTTCGTAGCACACGTAGCACGCAGCTACGCGGTGCCGCCTACGAGGCTACGAGCCTACTAGCTACGCGCTACGCTTTTACCAGATGAAACGGTTCGGATTGATGGCGTCGCTCGTAACGATCGAGAACGGATCGTTGTTGATGGAGTGGCGGACTGAGCCTGCTTATTTATGTACCCACTTGCGTGCGATTCCTGAGAGAAGTGTGTGTATTTTTTTTCTTTACCTACATGGATTTTTCATGGTTCAGTTATTTCGGGGGAAACGTGCGCTGCAATTTTGTTTTTTTTTTTCATAGTACACTTTGCGGAGTACTTCCCTTGCGACTATAATACTTCTAGTAGTTGTCATCGAAATAAAGCATGAAGCGCCCTTTCCTAGTAGTAATGTTGTAACGGCGCACGTTTACGGGTTGTTGATTAAGGGTACAAACGCAGGCAATCCTCGTATTTTATTTAATCATTTGAGTGCTCTCAAACAGGAAGGATAACCAGTACCTAATAGAACCAAAAATTTAATCGACTTTTGTCTTAAAATTTATGGTTGGCCACTCATTACAGCCCACTGGTGGACTGCACTGGACACTAGCCTTCGCTCGAGGAAAAGAGTGGGCTATAATCTTATTTTCGGGTCCTACCAGTTTCCACACGATATGGGGAAGAATCCCTTATTCACGAATCTTTGTAATATGTTAGATACAAGCAGCAAGGCAGCTGCAGATGCTTGGTACTCACGGGTGTGGAGAGCGGCGCGGGTGCAGGGCGACCTGGCGAGGACACGGCCAGGCTGGGCGCGCTCGCCGCCGCCGCCGTCTCGCCTGTAACACAACAACACACACACTTAGCCACAATATTGTTTATAATATGTTTATTTCATTTAAAAAAAATCAAATTTCAATTGTTTATTAATGGAGGCTTCAGTAATATTTATTTACAGTTAGTCAGTAGACAAAAGATTATTAGAAATATAAATTAAGGGGATAAATCGTAAAAGATTAATTTTTAAACCAATTCAACATTGAAATAATGAATAAACTAATTATGTACATTAATTTAAAACTATTAAAAAAACTAATAAACTAACACGAAACTATACAATGGCATCAAAAAAAATACTCCTCGACGGTGTCAGCCGGTTAGGTGCCCAAAAGACTGTCGACATTGGCATGTTGAATTAGAAGAAATTGAAATTACAGTTTTAAAAATAAAATAAATTGAAAATATATTATTAGAATTAAATAAAAACTAGGTCCACCCGTTCCTGAGAAAACCGGTGGTGACATACGGACAGACGGACAAGAGAGTGATCTTATAATGGTTCTTTTTACCTTTTAGAGGTACGGAACCCTAAAAACGAACATAGGGTAAGAGTAGCCCCTAAGGGGGTACGGTAAGGCATTGACACCAAATGGATTACTGATCATGACACTTCCTGGGTATTCTCAAACAGAAGGGTCGAACAGGTCGGAATAAGCCAACTGGTCGAACAGAATGTTAATGGATCTGGTGTCTGGAATCGTACCCGGTTGATGGCGATAATTTTGTCACATTATTAATGTCACGGGATTTAAAACTTGGCGAAATATGAGGTATACTCCAGGTTACCTCTGACTAACCTTTTCGGAAACAGTCGTGAGAATAAGTTTCGACTAATACTAATTAACACTTTTTAAACGCACCTGGCTAAAAATATTTTAAATTGTTAAAGTTTTTACTTCTCGAGCAACATTATAATATTTGTCTACTAAACATATATAGTATTGAAGTGGCAGTTATCTGTTACTACCTGTTACCCGCGACTTCATTCGTGTAGAAATTTTGATGCGTTTTTCCAAAAATCCTCCCGCTCTTGGGCAGAGCGAAAGGGAGTGTCAGACTTCTACTGACTAAAAACCACCCATGTTCCTTCTTAGCCCTTCATGTCGAGGCCGCGGTATCCGTTGCGAACAACCCGCAGCCTCGACAGGCGTCGGCCCTTGCGGGCCCCTTCCATGTTGCTGACATCTCTTTGAGGCGCGCGTGGAACACGAACGCGCCGTCGACACGGCCTGTCGTCGTCATAAGACGGACGGACGGCGAGCTTACCCATCACTCACCGTCCACAGGCCCGCGTCTACGGTGGCCGGAAGCCACCACGTGGCCCCCGACGCCCGGAGCGCCTCCCGCGGCGGTTGGGACGAGAGGTTCTCTCCCTCTCACGTTCCGCCACCTCCTTCGCTAGCATCACTGCGTCGCAGAAGGAGGCGGCGGCGTCCCATTCCTCCTCGCCCCGGACCATGGCTTGCACCAGGGCCGGACGCGAGAAGTCGCCGCCGCCGAGTGGTTGCGGCCCTGACTTACGAACAGTGAGTTGTGAGTTCGAACCCAAGCAGGCACAGTACTTTGTGTAATTTATTTCATCAGCACTGCTCTCAAAACGGTGAAGGAAAACATCGTGGGGAAACCGGTATGTCTTAGAACCAAAAAAATCGAAGACATGTGACATCTGCCAATCCGCACTGGGCACGCGTAGCGCATTATAGCCCATCCCTCTCCTAGAGAGGAGGTCTGAGTCCCTGCATTGGGAACATTATAAGCTGATGATGATGATGATGATAGATATAGAAGATTGTAGCTTTTACATTAAAAATCAAAACTGTAGCTGGTGATCTTAGGACCATAGACCGTCTAGTTGTCGGTACGGGTCAGCTATGTTACGGTCCCCGCTGGTCCCACTGGTCCGGCGCGCGGTGGAAGGGCGAGCTTGGACCGGCGACGTCGCAATAAATAAGGGTTCGCGCGTGGACCGCCGCCCGCAGCCGCACTGATCCGCCCGAGATTTATCCGCAGAGCGAAAAAACCTGATTAATCACTACATTCAAAGACGGAGGCGAGCGTAAGTCAGGACACAAGAAATAATTAATTGGTGCGCGCATCGAGCAGCACCCCCCCTCCTCGAGCCTTGCCGCCACCCCGCCACCCCACCCCACCGCACCCCGCGTCTAATGTGGCCGAGTTTATTCAAATTGGCTTCATTAATAGGTGGCGCGTTGTACCGCTGTACCGATGTACCGTCACTACACCTGAGCGACAACGATGT
Source organism: Diarsia brunnea (assembly GCA_949774965.1). NCBI lineage: Eukaryota > Metazoa > Arthropoda > Insecta > Lepidoptera > Noctuidae > Diarsia > Diarsia brunnea. The sequence continues at coordinate 271,514 of OX459000.1, forward strand.
TGTTCTGCTGCGGGGTGCGGGGTGCGGGGTGCCGGGTGCGGGGCGCGGGGAACACATTCACAGCTCCCACGTAAGTAGTCGCGCGTACCGCCGAAGTATATCTACGGTCGCTAATTACAAGCAAGGGGTTGACTAAACTCCCCCCAAAAAAAAGGGGTTGTATGACTGACGTCTGTCGATACCGATACTTATTCAATAATGTATTCCGTCTTTCAAGTCGTTGTAGTTCATGCAGCAGTCTTAGTAATGTGGATTAGGACGTCGCTCAATAACATCAGCGTATCGAGCGCTTCAAAGCGTTGCGTTTGAGATGAAGCTCTTGGAACCGGATCATCCCTTATTATCGTGTTAAGACGAAGATATGAATTTTGTTCCGCGCTGTCTGTTACACGGATTTATTGAATACAGGTAAGCTAACATATTTGTGAGCATAATCTCGTAATACATGATTTTATGTTTCAGGACAGTAAGATGCCGAGATGATCAGCTACTGAGGCGTATTATGTGAGGAAAGCGTTGCCGTCGTGAATGCGTCGTGCGCGCGGTGTCGGCGTACTTTGCGGCATGTTTTCAATTGCGAGTGTCGCCGCGCTAAATATTCACGATGCTGCATCAATATTCATGAATATACCTAGCCGTGCACCACCGACCCCTCCCCCCCCTTCCCCCCGCCTTCACCCTGTTCGGGATGTTTTCAATATAGTTGTTGAATGGTTGTCACGTGATGTGTCACCTCCTGGAGTGTAGCTATGCTGGATGAGCCGCATGTAAGGTGCTACGAGGTACGAGCTACGCGCTACGAGCTCGTAGCAAGCGTGCGTAAAGTTCATCAAGTTGTCTTTCTTTTGATTTTGATTGCAGTGCAACTGAACAATAATGTTAAGATTTGTTGACTTGTCTTATAATTACTATCTCTATCTAAATCAACAATAAAAAGAGGAGAAAGAAAGAAAAAGTATTTATTGGTCTCAGACAGGACAAGAAATTAATAATAAAAAAATTACAAAAAAGAAAACAAGAGAAACACTTAAAAAATAAAACAGAATTAAAAATAAATCCCGTACGAGGCCAAAAGGCCAGGCCAGGCTATCTCAGTATGGTGCTGCAACATTTTTGACAAATCTCACAGCGCTGGTATTCTGATGAGGTGACGCCACGTTCACAGAAATAAAATATAGGGTGTAAAAGTACCCTTAACGCAAACGAAGGGCATTTGTTCTCCCTACCGCTGCGATAATTTTTTTGCTCTAGACCATACCTGGGAACCTCCTAGTTACGGAGATATTGGGGGTCAAAGTTCCAAATTTTTCACAGCTGTTTTTGTAAATACTAGTATTTCAGGTTTTAACTTTACTTAAATTACCTCCATGACCCGTTTACTATTCAAAGCATCCACTAGCACAATGTTTTAAGAGTGCTACTTTGAGTTTTACCATAAAATGTGATTTTTGACCCCAAAAAAAAAAGTCATTTCCCAGCAAAAATTTTTGCGTAGGGGTACTTAGTTTGATGTACAGAATGCTTGGTTGACGGATGCGTGAAGGGTTCGTTTACACCCTGTATAACAAAAACAATATGGTATGCGAGGATAAATATGTACATAACTAATGTATTATGAATATCAAAATAATATGTCACATCCAACGAGCTACAGTATTTGTCTATGCCAAGAGTGTAAATGGCAACACTGACAAACAAACTGTTAGAACTTCAACTTCTCAGATTACTTTCTTATAGGAATATAATTATATACTTAGGCACTCGTCATTTCACGTCAATACTCATCATCATCATCATCATTTCAGCCGTAAGCCGTCCACTGCTGGACAATGGACATAGGTAAATATTAACTATAATAAATTCGTGTTATCACAACTAAAGGAAATACTCGTAATATGAACAATAATACACCGGCGGTATCTTCAGGATGTAATAACCGACGTTCGCTTACATTCGCTTCCGCTCGGCTGATTGACGTCATTTGCACTTCTTTATACATTTAACGCTGCCATACTTTAGCTAGACAACATTGAAATTACGAAAATACATTGAAAGTTGAAAAACCGCGACTCATAGAGCCTTTAAAATCACGCGAAGAAATTTTGAGGCAACAGACAACTCATAAGTTAATAACAACGGTGGGAATCTCGGATAATAACATTGTGAGTTATTTTGCCGACAGTACAATACACGTAGGTTTCGTTCGGCACAACTCGTCACGGCCGGCGGCAGCGGCTCGCGCATAAATCCTGTATCATATAATGTGGGAGAGTTTTTATTGAGGCGAGAACGGCATTCATTACGGCAGGATTTATGGCGTCTGGCCACGGGCCATACCCGTCCCCCCGTCCCCCTCCATACCGACCCCTCACCCGCAACCCGCGCCAAACTCCATGACACGCTCATGAATACCAGCTGACTTTATTTATTATCAACCTTCGTCGATCATGTCAGACAGCATTCATAACCGGCCTGGAGTTCCGGGTCAACTATACATAAATAAACACACATCTAAGAGTTATCTCACAAATATTGCAACATGAACATCGTACAGCAGACACTGGCTGGGTGTCCCTGTCGGCACTGGGTGCTGAATGCTCTCACTGGGTGCTAGTGAGTGTACTGAGCTGTTCAGTGAGCTCCACGTAAAGCCGAGCATTTGTAGGTGTTTGTGCGCGCACCACACAAAGCCCACCGCTCTCTATCCCCGTATAAAGAACAACAAGCGACTGGAATGCGTTTTTATCGTCCATTTCGGGCTTTTGTCGGCGGCAGTTTGCGCGGAGTGGGCGTGACGCGCCGGTGGAGTTATGACAGCAATAATTCGCGTATAACGTATTATTATAATAGGAGGGGCTCGTTGCCGCCGGCCATTCAGCTGATTTACAAGCTTTTTAATTGTTAACAAGTTCGCGCGCGCCATGATCACCGCGGTGTGTGCTTGCGTCTGGTTACGTCGTCGGCGATATGTTAGTGTCTCAGACCTTCAAGTATCAAACTCAATATTACCTAAATCATTGCCAAAACATGGTTTGAAAACATCTGATTCGGTCTGATTTGCGTCCGGAGTTCTAGTTTGACTCTAATCCTCGCAAGTTCCTGGAACCTTCCAAAGCGAATCAGTTGCAGGTTAGTTGCCATTCATCACTGAACTATGCGCCAACTGACAAGAAGTGGCGCTCTTCTGAAAGTCGTTAATGTGACGTCAGAATGTTTGGCGCGTGTGAGTTAATTTGCGATCGATAGTTTGCGCGGAACGCCGGTTGCTTGCTAACTTACTTGCGAAGTCGGATCCACATTAGCTTTTAATTAGGGCCGTCGTTAGCGGGACACACGGCACCGCACGGTACCGCACGACGTCGCACGACATCGCCGCTTCTTCGGAATTAATCGTCGGCGGGGTGTCGATTGGTTCGCGCCCACTCGCGCTAATACGATAATGATCGACGAGCGAGTTCGGTTCACTTTAAATACACACAGTGTAACTATTTCCACTAACTAAGGGTGTCAGTATAAACTTATAAAGAAAACACACAAATATGGACTGATTTTGGTTTCAACACTTTTTCTCTGGGTATTAGTTTCCTTAAAACGCAAATGAAACAGCGGCAAAGAGTTACTTCATGATTTTCTCCGTTCTCCATATTGTAGTGTTTACAATTATTTTCCCATGTGTCTCAAAGTAATTACGAAGTAAATCGGGGCAATATACCGTACCAATTCTTCTTCAGAAAGAACGCCAATGGGAAATTATAAAAAAGGAGTGCTACTGCTCCACTGTGTCCCGCACTACGAGGACCTTCCCGGTTCGTTAACGGACCGCAGCTGCCGAACTGCGTTCTAGGACCCCAGTCATTAACGACTGTTTGGATACTCGACTAATGCACTTCTGACGCTCGATTCCGAACAAGATAACGTTTCAGTTTGATCTTACGATATACTTCATTGGTCCCGAAGGTCAACGAACCAATCATTAAGTTGAACTGATTTAAAGGAGTAGAATTTGGTGAACATTTTTATACAGCGTATACCGGAAAGATGTGCTCTTGTTTAAGTTAAGTTATAATTTTTGCTACGACATCGCACAACTTTTTTGTTCGGAGCTTCATTCAGTAGTGGTCGTACCACAGACTTTAATATGACCACACCATTCCGGCACACGTATTAACAAATAAAAAATAGGGTAGTTGACTGACTAAAAAAATAGGATTCTGTTTAATCCGTCTCGTCTGTTAGATTATCGAAAAATATTGGATACGTGATTTTTGTTTTATCAAATTAATAGAAATTGATGAAAATGAAACGTGTCAAAGATCGTGAGTGGGGGCTGGTGACGTTACTTTCTGGTAAAAAATGTACCAAACTGTGACGTTGCGCGACTTTTCGTCTACATTTATTGTTTACGTGAAAAAATAAAAAATACGTGTCCAATATTTTTTGGAAATCTATCTGACGGACTAATTAGATGTTTTTTTGTCAACTACCCTATTGTTGTCGGCAAGGTTGGCGTAGTGGCTCAAACAGTTTACTTCTGCGCTACGTGTCGCGGGTTCGATGCCCGCACTGAACAAATGTTTTTATCAAAGTCAAAGTCAAAGATCTTTATTGTGAGACAGTGGTTACAAAGTTGTTACTGTGTTAATTTTGATGTGCGGTTGCACTGCTCCACCATGTTAGGCATACAATAGTTTAAAACATTTTGTTTTATTTATATATTAATTCAAACATTTTAATTGAAATGGTAAAAAAATTATATATATATATTTTTTTTTTTTTTTTTTATGGTCTACAGATAGTTATTTCGGGTCTGGGTATTTGTGTATATGAGTTTAAATGTCTATGAACGCACCAACGATGCAGGAGAAATTCCTAGTCCCCAAACTAGGAATTTCTCCTGCATCGTGGAAGCAATGTTAAAAAAAACCGGCCAAGTGCGAGTCAGACTCGCGCACCGAGGGTTCCGTACAAACCTGTAGGTATATAAGTAAAAGTTATGGTATTTTTATTGCTAAATGAAATCCATAACATAACAATGTGGAAAGCTGACGGTACCTTGTCAATACATATATGAAAACATTATGTATGTTCGGAAAAATCTTCATCTCTTTAAGAAGAGAAGTGATAGACATAATTTTAATACTAGAAATAGGCACAATTTGGATCAATCTCGGTTTGAATCCTTCATGCCAAATTTCAAGATTCCAGGTCGTCTGGAAGTATCCTTTAGGTTTTGATTCCCTTGCGAGTAGTTGCGAGTTTCAAAATATGCGGCTTTAATTGCTGTATCTTTTGATTGCGTTGACGTAGAAGTTTGATTTTGTTACAGCTTAAAGATATTATAGACTTGAGTATTTGTTAAGAATTTCAATATAATACCACTACGCGTTCATGAGTAAAGGGGTAATAAGTTTAAAATTATTAAAAATATTTTTATTATATGATGTAACTAAAAATTTATGCTTTTCGCAATTTTTCCTTTATCTGTGTTATAAGACGTTGCTTCGTACCAAATTTCAAGATTCTGAGTTCACGGGAAGTACCCTGTAGGTTTTGATTCCCTTGCGAGTAGTGGCGAGTTTCAAAATATGCGGTTTTAATTCCTGTTTCTTTTGATTGCGTTGACATAGAAGTTTGATTTTGTTACAGCTTAAAGGTATTATAGATTTGAGTATTTGATATGAATTTCAATATAATACCACTACGCGTTCATGAGGAAAGGGGTAGTAAGTTTAAAATTATTAAAAATATTTTTATTATATGATATAACTAAAAATGTATACTTTTCGCAATTTTTCCTATATCTCTGCTATAAGACGTTGCTTCATACCAAATTTCAAGATTCTGAGTTCACGGGAAGTACCCTGTAGGTTTTGATTCCCTTGCGAGTGTCGAAAATTTGCGGCATAAACGGGAGTATCTTTTGATCGCGTTGACTTAGAAGTTTGATTTTTTCACAGCTCCAAGAGACCATAGACTTGAGTATTTGATATGAATTTCAGCTTGATACCTCCACGCGTTCCTGAGAAAAAAGGTCTTGACAGACAGACAGACAGACAGACGGACAACAAAGTGATCCTATAAGGGTTCCGTTTTTACCTTTTGAGGTACGGAACCCTAAAAAACAATGCATATTCAAACAAGTTACAGATGAATACGTGGTACGTGAGTTCCGTTTTTCTACTCATGTGACGTGAGTGTATTTAGGAGGGCTGGTGTAAGGATTGCCGCATCAGTATGGCTTTAAAGCTTCTACAGTATGTACACGACTTTCCAATATAGCCGTAAAAACGCTTGTATTGCCCAGATATAGGCTGCTTAATGTTATCTGTGCGAGTTACTTCACACGGAGGTGGGTTCTACCAGATACTCCCCGCTACTCCCCGCTGATTACTGCGCTAGTTTTCATAGTACTTACGAAGCGAGTTTGTTAACTGTATGCGAGCTTATCAAAGTATCAGTAAAGTGTGCTTACAAACACACATTTTACAGACACTTTGATAAGCCTGCTGATTTTCATCTGTAGGTTGTGTGTTCGGCCTTTTAGAGTTAAAACTGTTTGCAGGACCTTTAAGGAAATATAAAGGTGCCTGCTGCGGTGTCTCAAACTCAAAGTATTCATTTCAAATAGACCCGTGACATGCACTTTTGCATAGTCAAAAATAACAGCTGCAGCCAAATTATATGATTTGTGCGCCGTTGATGGGAATAGGCTCACATGGCTTACATGGGACTTAAACGAAACTTACACCTACAGCTACACTTCTGCCTAACTACGGGAATTAAAGGCGTGATCTTAAATGTGTGTGAATTTCAGGTACTTCAAACACTTCGAGAATAATTTCCACTTACGTAACACTAGATACACTCTCGCGATAACTCAGTAAAACTAAGATAAACAAAGTGTAGCACCGTGAGTGTGTGGGTGTGTGAGTGTGCTACAGATATGAAGTGTGCTGTTAATGGCGGCGGTGTCGACTAATTACGTTACGGGCACAAAGGAGCGGTGCGCCTTTATAACATTGAGATAGAGCGCGTGACGTCACGCGAGGTGCCCGCTGTCACGTGTTTGTGTCCGGCAGGCGCACTCCATCCCGCGGACACTTCCAGCCGTATATTAAGCTTTTATGAGGATTGCCTTTTAAACCGCGCCGAGTGCCACCGTACCCCCCCCCCCACAAACCCCTAACCCGGCTACCTCAACCCCGTTTTTCCCTTGTTATGCGCTTAATATGAATATTTGAATGCCCTCCGCATAATCTGCGCGCTTGTGAGCAAACGTTGATGACGATCCCGAAGTGAAACAATTGAATACAAATGTTTTGACTATCCGGAGAATATTATAACCTGCTTGCTTCACTAGGCTTGCTAGTGTTGTACCGCAGTACCGGTTTTAGGAATAAGGATCACAGATTGTTTCTGAAACGTTTCTTTCCGATTCTTAGCGACTGGAATTAAAAATGTATTGAAGCTGAATGCTTAGAACTGCGACTGCGGGGGTTGGGTCGGAGGCGCGAGCTCGTCATCTCGCATGCATGAGCAATATCCTCGCCGTTAATGATTAACCTCCACAGTGCGCCTCCCGACATGTTTTATGCACGCCTAATGCATGTTTCATCAGTTTGTATGTAGTCATGGTATTGAACTTATTAAAACAAAGTTTCTGATCAATAGAGCAATAGAGCTTTTCAGATTTGCTCTTGAGTCCAACTATGTACAAATAAATTAATTCATTATCTTATGTCACTTCTAATTTAATGGCATATTACCTTGGGTTAAGTCTATTATGATTAAAGAATTTTTAATAAGGACGTCATGATCAGGTGAATCCAGAAAGATTAATTTCTGAATACATTTTGTACGAGTTAGTTAAAGTCTCTAGAAATTATGAGTAAGAAGCAGTAAACAGTGGTGTAACTCACAGTAGTTGTTGGGTATGAGGTCAGGCTCGGCGTCGTCATGGTCCTGCTTGGCGGGCGGCGCGGGCGCTGGCGGCGGCTTGGCGAGGCGCGGGCGGCGGCGCCGGCGCAGCGCCAGTGCGCACGCGCCCGCCACCAGTGCGCACACGGCGCCCGCGCCTGCGCCCATCGCCCCCACTACGCCACTCACACCCAGCTGCGCCTCCGTCGCTGAGGGTACACAGAACTTGTCAGTTATCGTCAAATATTATGGAAATACTTTTACGAAGTGCAAAGAGAGGTTAATATTCAGTCAAAGATTGAATATGGATCTCGGAAAATATACACAAAAAACATCGTCTCAAAATTAGTTACCAAGATACAATAATATATTTGTCATGTTTCAGGAATTCTACCTATCATACGACACCATATCTCTTTCATCCTGTTCACGAATAAAAACAGTTTCATTTTATGACTGAACTCATTGTACCGTTTCATTTAAGTCCGTTATATCAATAAAGTCAATATGACCTGGTACTGGTACAATCATTTACTTTGCAGATCCGTTATTTGAATTGTAGATAAAGCTCGCTATGATTTTTCCTCGTCCTTTCAAATTAGTCGTGCAAGTCGATATCCGATCGCAGTCAGCAGGCACAGACGTCGGCGTCCAGATGGAATTAGCATTTTGTATAAAAAGACTTCCGTCCGTCGTTACCTTCATTACTTAATTGAAAGTGTGTCCCCCCCCCCACCGGCCGACTGCCACACTGGATAGTGGATACTGTGTAAGAACATTAAGGTAGCTTGTCTATCTATATCGGTGGGTACTTCTCAACAGTGTTGTCATTCTTTGTTATATTATGATTTCTGGGATAAGACGTTAGCAGACTGTGAAGCCAGTATAAAACGAACAATTAATTATTTATGAGCTGCAGTTTGTGTTTGTCAATAATTTACGATCGGAACTTTGGGAGTCTATTTGAGCCTAATTCAATCGTCATCCGTTTGAAGACTATCGGTAGACAAGTATCCTGCAGTCAGTGGGCAATGCCTTACCCGTGCCCGCGCTACCCATACCTACAACTTATTATCAGGTAATAATATTTCCAACTAAACAAATGATCATCTGCATAGCCTTCTCTACATGAAGCAACTGCCTTTCTGGCCTCTACAACCCAGCCGGGACGAATGGCTTAATATGCGAAAGTAAAACTTCTGTATGTAAAGTATGGTCAGTGACCCATCGTTACCCATCGGAACTAACTTGACAAGCGCTGTTTCTGTTTAGCCACAAACCTACTAAATATACTGATTAAACCACACACAAATATTTGAAATAATCTAAAACATTATGTGACAGATTCAGATGTATATCTCTCTGCAGCAGAGGATCTTCTCCTAACGTCTTCCTTCGACGCCGGGAATTGCGACGTGGCTCAAATGTAGACTTGAATACTGGAACTAGAGCTTTTGGATGTAGGTGGAAGCTGAAACGGAACCATCATCAGCTCCGGAGACGGTTCAGGTCAGTGTTTCTCATTCTATTACCTTCATGAATCGAGAGTAATAGAGACGTGAAATAAAAACTGTAATTTTCTGTTAACTTTATTTTTTACGAACCCCTACCTACTTGCTGGTAACTCAACACCCTTCAAGGGTATAAGTGTCACAACTAACATGTAGACAGTATCGAACGGTCAAGAAAAATCATACAAGTAGCGACAACTAGTGGCGCACAAGAGCCGCTAAATTAATTACCTATAACGTTTATCTGTGCCCGCGTCTTATCACTCGTGAGATCCTTTGGTCAACCCGTGCGGTTTTTATTGTTTGTAACTATTGATCATGCCTGATATAATTAAAAAACCACATTATTATTTATACTAAAAACGGGATATTTACCATGTTTACTGATTGTTTCGACTTCCTGATATTTCGGCGCTGTTACAAGCACCATCATCATACACCGTACCTCCGTTCATATCCCGTTTTCAGTATAAATAATAGTGCTAGTGACCATGTCAGTTTAAAATTATAAAAACCACATTGTTATCAAATCATAACAACACATGTAATGACATGACAGTCGACATGTGACCTTAAAAGAGACTGATCTCTGAGTTTGTCTCGGCAGTTTCATCTTAGAGTAGTCAGGTAAGAAACACTGGCCTCATCTTGTTTAAAAAAAATGTCATGTAAAAACCTATTTGCAAACATATTTTATCATTAATAAGTTGGTCAAGAGAAATAATAATTGACCGGTTTCTATAATCCTGTTCTAATTAGCGAGTTACGATGTGGTTATTTTTAGTTGTTTACTGATAATTCAATATTAATTTTCCCGTTTCCAAATATGTTATCAGATCACCTATTCCTAGTAGTATTATCCTCATTTAACTTTAATGAGTAATACGAAGTAAAGCCACGGCTGTTATCGCTCCACAAAGCAGGACAAAACGAATCACGTACTTGCTTTAATTGGTACCATTTAGGTACTTTATCGAACCGGTGACAAGCGGTACCTACTTATTTAACTATATATTATACGAACTATATATACGTATATGTGCACAGTTGTGTTAGGTTATGTTTCTTGTGGTCTGTTCTGCTGTTGAGGAAAAATGTAACGAACGCGCGTTCAAAATTTAGTACCTACATTGTTAAATATATTTACATACTAGGTACTTCTAAACAGGTACATTTAATTTACCATGTGCTAAGATCTTAGAAAAACTCGTATCATATATTATTCCTCTATATTGTGGGATCTTCACAACCGCGGGTGTGGGTAGCGGGGTACGGAGTGCGGGGTGCGCGGGGTGCGGGGTGCGGGCGGCGTGATGCGGGCCTATTTGTAACTTCAATAATTAATTAGGGGCAGGTGCGTCTGCTGCCGTATCCGCGGGATTTGCTCTCATTCGCGTGTTTTTACATTTTTCAAGGAGCATGCTATCTTCGAAATGCTTCTTAAATTAATATTGTACATTATTTTACAACGCCCGAAATGGGAACGAAGCTGACGTGATTAATTCTCGTAATTTGAGTATTCTGAACGGATGCTGCGGGTTGTTCAAAAGAGATACCGCGGCTTCGACACAAAGGGCTAAGAAGGAACATGGGTGTTTTTTAGTCAGTAGTAGTCTTACACTCCCTTTCGCTCTGCCCAGAGCGGGATGCGGGATTATTTGATGATTCCCCCCCCTCCCCCAAAAGTATTCTGAACGGATAGCACCGTTATGTTTTGTATTACTTACAAAAGAAATTTTAAGAAAGTTACATGAGTATCTAAACTTAATACTAGCTATGTGAAATAGTCGTATTTCAGTAGAAAGTAACTATAATGCCTGTACTGGCAGATAGCATTTGTCCCATTTTTCCCATTTTAGGTACACATGAAATAGCTGAAAATATTCAATTTCACAAAATAAAACTGAAAAAATCCAAAACACAAACGAGTAGATACATAGAATCGACCGCCAAGAAAAATCATGCAAGTAGCGACATCTAGCGGCGCACAATCAATCAATTACAGACTATCAATTATTACTTAGTAATATCCTTCACTTGGCGACAAGTGATTTTTTATGTTGTTTGTAGTTTGTTCTTTTTTCTCTTATATTTCCAAATATGAGCCAAATTAAAATTAAAGTGTCTGTAAATTCAAATAACACCTTTCTGCAGTTTGTTCCGGCTTATCTCCGATAAAGCTCAACCAATTTTGATTGGTCTTTTACTGGCATACCGCTAGATAGCTGATGTTAGGAATAACTTACTACTTGCTATTTTCATTTTAGAAAAAAGTTGAGGTATTCGTGCAAAAAAAGAAAAACCAATTGTAAACAAATTCGATTCAAATTATATTTTTGAACATAGTGAAAATCTTTTATTTTAACTCTGACTCTAAAAAAAAACAAAAAAAAACAAAAAAACTCTGTCCCTAAAAAAACCAACTTCAAAAACACTCAAAACTGAAAAAAAAGTGAAAAATAAGCTTATGAATACGGTTTTTTTTTGCAAATAAGTTTTAATATAGAAGATAGCTTTATAGAGTCACGTCATAGGCGCAAACAAGTGAATTAGAAGCGATATTATATTGCTTTGCTCGTGTCGTATCAGTTGTAAGCCCTTTTGAGAGTTTAAGATATGGCTGGTGCAATATATGCGACTGCACATAACATACACGTGCCTAAACCTTCACAATGCCTCCATTACATCCTCATCTAACACCTAATTGAACCTATTTCCAAATTCCTTGAACATTGCTAGCCTACAGCCTACGGTACAGTCAGACGATCCGAGTACAAAACTCCAAGAGCAACTTAATAAATAACTTTGATGTTACGTTGTTCACTGACTTTTAATTTGACTTAGTACACAATTGCCTCGAAAATTGGACTTCTCTCGATTTATTTGAACGATGAAATATGTAAACAAGTTGAGTAAATACGGTTACTTTTGTATTGAATTTATGATTTTACTTAGAGCTGGGGTTCATACGTAGTGCTCCAGTATGGCGAATAAATAATATATTTATTAAGTGTTAATAAAGCGGGGTGTACGTTCCCGCGGCAGGTACCTACTCGTACATAGCTACTGATGACGGCAAACGGCTGCCTACATAAACACGACGGCGCTGAAATAACTAAGCCATTGTTCGCGCGCCATTTTTATACCTCGCTATAAAAACTAAAAAGGTATTCCATTATTCAGGTGTTCTCGTTTTAGTTTAGTTTTCATTTGAGTCAGTGTTGACTATTGACATTGCCTTGATAAATGGCTTGAACAACATTGCACAACACTGCACAACACTGCACACTTGCACAGTCCGACCACACGACTACTGACATTAGTGTGCTAATGCTGGTTACTGCACTGTTGTTAGCTATCATTCCAAATGTTTGTCCTGGCAACTCTCAATGCATCAGTTATAAAATGGCTACAATATATCTACATTTTCTGTTTGTTTTAGAGAAATGATTGTCGTAACTACTATTATTTTCTAATTCGTAATTTCTATTGTAAACAGTAAGGTACTTATTCATTGTTTCACTAATAATAACCTATTTTTGGACCATACCAATGAACTGCGCAAAACCGACAAACTTCTAGTTAAATGTGTTTTTTGTAGGTACTACACAGTTACGCATTCTCCAATAATAACATTAACTTAAATACTTTAATAATTATTGTTATTAGGATTACTTTAATGTAAATACAACATGCGTCACAATAGAACCGTACCTAAAATACCTAAGGGCGACGTTCAGAACGACACCGGACTCATACAGGGTGTAAACGAACCCTTCACGCATCCGACAACCAAGCATTCTGTACATCAAACCAAGTACCCCTATGCAAAAATTTTTGCTGGGAAATGACTTTTTTTTTTTGGGGTCAAAAATCACATTTTACGGTAAAACTCAAAGTAGCACTCTTAAAACATTGTGCTAGTGGATGCTTTGAATAGTAAACGGGTCATGAAGGTAATTTAAGTAAAGTTAAAGCCTGAAATACTAGTATTTACAAAAACAGCTGTGAAAAATTTGGAACTTTGACCCCCAATATTACCGTAACTAGGAGGTTTCCAGGTATGGTCTAGAACAAAAACATGATCGCAGCGGTGGGGAGAACAAGTGCCCTTCGTTTGCGTTAAGGGTACTTTTACACCCTATATACTTATAATAATCGGAATAACATACTAATAATAATGCACTTATTTGAAACGCTGTGAAGTCTGACACGAGAAAACGGAAGAAGAAAGTCGTATTACGCTGACCCTGAATAGAACGGGATAAGGGCAGTAAGATGATCATGACGTGCATTTCTAAGAGATATGGCCCGCTACTTAATCTTCTGAAAGTTTACATTAAATAATATATCCTAATACAAGTTTTTTTTTTTTTTAATAAAACGTTGCCCCACACTAGGAAATTGTCCTGTATCGTGGATGCGTTCACAAACATTTAAACTAACATACACAAATACCCAGACCCGAAACAACTATCTGCAGGCCATACAAATATTTGTTCCGTGCGGGGATCGAACCCGCGACACACAGCACAGCAGTCCAATCACTCAGGCACTGCGCCAACCGTGCCATCGTGTAGTATTAGGAACAACATAAAAAATAACTCACCTCTATACTCGTACAAGATCTAATGAATTCTTTATTGTGAGGAGCTAATAGCAATTAATTAATTTTCTCCCTGAAATTATGAGTACCTACATTTCATACATCGTATCTGACTCAACGCATCATTGCTCCAGTTAGGATGAATAAAATCCTCCATTTGATTTAGGATAATGAATCGACGGAAACATCGGAGTGTTCGCGAGTGATAGCGAGCGGTTCGGAGGGATGCCCGGTATTAGCCGACTACTCAGCCGGAATGAGCGGTCAGAGCGCAGCGAGCGAGCGGAGCGGTGAGCGACACCTGCTCGCTCATTTCATAACACTCTCGGAAGATCTATTTAGACAATAAACCAGGGGGTCTACTCTCTAAGCACGAAACTCGTAGTTTCGGCCAAAGATACGGGCGTTTCCTTATCTGTATCACTTACGAATATAGATTTAGTTAGGTACCCGAACTAAAAACACACAATTGGACACAGTTGTCCAGTTGCCCAGTGTACGCACCGGGTGTATTTTCAAAACTCCGAATATTATAGGGAGTAGGGTTAATTTCAAAGTTACCTACTTAGTTCGTTCGAATGGACCCGTATTTTCGTTGATGGGCTTAGAGAGTAGCCCCCCCCCCTGTATCCACTGCTTTATACATCGATCAAAAATAAAGCCGTTGTCAAAATAATTAACTTTCCAGACAACTAAGTTGCAATCAAGAGAACACTGTTGCACTAAGTAATATTTGTATGCTTGCTACATAAGTAAGACCTCAATAAAACGCTATAGATGGCAGCAATATTTTTCAGCGCCTATTGAAATAATCTTTTTGTTAGACGCACTTCATCATACGAAATGTAAAATATATAATAAGGGATAGGTACAAAAATTCATATATAAGCCAGCAACACTTCACAAGATGTTCCAAGCTAGTAAAATGACAATGTCTCCTCAGAGATCACTGAAACCTTCTGTTAGGAACGTAATAAAACACAATATTTTATTCTTTTGATAATAAAGGGACCTTTGTTTCCCTCAGTCGGCGAAATTAGTCATTAAGAGGGATCACGTGAACGGAGCTCAGTTAGGTCTTTGCGAACATTACTGTATCTACGTCAGCTGTAGTCGAATATCTGGTATTCGTCGTCTGCCTAGTCATTGTTTTACATACAGCTGCCAATCTGACTGGCTTAGACAACAATATTATTATCATCATAATCATTTCAGTCAAAAGACATCCACTGCTGGACATAGGCCTCCCCCAGGATTCGCCACAGTCTCGCATCCAGCGGGTCCCCGCAACCTTCACCAGGTCATCGGTCCACCTAGTGGGAGGCCTTCCAACGCAACCTCTTTCGGTTCGCGGTTCGCAGAACTTTCCGGTCCCATCGGCCATCCGTTCTGCGAGCATGTGCCCTGCCCACTGCCACTTAAGTTTGGGAATTCTTCGGGCTATGTCGGTAACCTTGATTCTCATGCGGATGTCCTCATTTCTAATTCGATCACGCTTATTATCGACTGCTATAAAAACCTAAATACTGGGCATACCCTCCAGTCTGCTCCTGACTAATCAATAACAGTCGCTCAGGTCAATCTTCAGGATAAGCCGCGTTTGCCTAAGTTGGTGTGTGGATGTGTGACTCTGAACACCCATTACATACCAAGTTTTCTGCGTACCTCAGACAACACGTGAAGTGGTTGATACTGGGTGTTATTTGAGTCGTTACAGATAGTCAGTGGCCTGAAAGTGTGACAACCAGACGGGTATCGTATTACCCAATACTAATAGCGTTGTGGAGGTGAGATCGGCAGACGCTCCATGTAAAATACTGGTACCTATTCAGCTGCATCGGGTTAGACTGGAAGCCGACCCCAACATATTTGTGAAAACGGGAGTCAGTTGATGGCGGGTTCCTGTCTGATGAAGGGTCTCGAGCAAGTGACAATTGGTATTCTCTGCCAACCTAGAGAATATCTGTCACTCTGTTTGTGAGGATGTATGGATGGATGAATGTTTGTTATTCTTTCACGCAAAAACTACTGAACGGATGTAGATGAAATTTAGAACACTGATAGTTTATAACCTGGATATTTCTTATCCCGGTAGTATGATCCCGTGGGACAATTATCGAACTCCACGCAGGCAAAGCCGCTGGCACAAGCTAGTAAACCAATAAAAGCTTTGCGACCAGATAATAAATGTCAGAATAAGAGTTTCAACAATTATATCAGTAATAGGCTTCATATCAGCTATCTGCGACCTCTTTGCCAAGTAACCTCTCCAATATTCAAATAACTCAATAGTTTTATTAAGTGTAGCAATATGAATACAGTTTGCAATCATATCCAATATAAATTCATACACTCGTTGACAAGGAGCGGCGCGGTGGTGTACCGGCGCAGAGGAAACTAGAATATATTACGTTATTGGTTTGTTAGTTTTATTGGCGTCTCGAGAGGCGCAGACCTCACTCTCTCGTGTCGTACGAGTGACTCTCCAAGTCGATATTATTCTTTACGACAAATAAGTTTTTTATTAAAATAAAACTCGACTACACTCACAATGGCGCTCGACATTCGCTCGGAAATACGTTATTTAGCTATCAGACGCTTCCCGGAATGCTTCCTTGTATCCGGCTCAAAGGACAAAAAAGTGTCGGTATTTCGGTAACATGTTTTTCCAAAGATCACTTAGGTTTGTTCATGGCGCGCATCTGTTGTTCAAGGTGCTCCTAAATAACGTTAAGTTGTCATCAAAGCGGCAATTTACATAGAATTAATGTAAATATTAATCACAAGGGCGGCTATTAATGATGAAAGTTGTGTCGCGGGCCACGTTACCGTCGCGACACTAATGTGTACGTGCGACGCGACTGTGCGACACGACCGTGCGACGCGCGACACCGGCGGCGGCGGCGCTACTAATTACTAGCGTTACGTTCTATTGCTGTTGTTGCTTGTTACGCGGAGATTATAACTTGCAAACTATTCGCGACATGTTAGGCAATTGAAACTACGTGTCATTTGATATTCCTGCCGTGTGGATGTGTTACATTACCTGACTACATGTAATTTAATATAAACGATAGTTCAAATTTATTATTGTAGATGTGTTATATAGCTTAAAACTATTTTAATTAGGTTAAACCTGGGCTTTGCGATTCATAAGTATATCAGCTTAACCGACTTTTTGGTATGGTCAGTACTTATACTCAATTCAGGCGGGTCCCACACGTAGCGAGGAGCGGGCGCATCTACGAGCGGACGGGCAGCGAGTGTGGCGGACAGTGTCCAGTGGCGGGACTGGCGGGCGGTGGTCTGTGTGCGCCGCGCGGCCGTCCAGCGCCGTCCACTACACGCGCCGATAAATCATCGGCGTCGCCGGGCGATTCGTAAAAACGACGACGAATGAATAATCATTATTCATTGCACTTTATCAGTGATTTATTACACCGTTATTGTATTTTTCCGCGCCTCGTAATTAATACGACAAATCTGATCAAAAATATTGCGTATTCATCGTGCGAGCGACGGCTTCGTAACGTATTGGTGATTTTTGTACAGGGACGAATTGGCTGTTTTATTTATTTCCTTCTTTTAAACTGAGAAATTTGATTTATTTCTAAAAGTGGTGGAAACAACATTTTTTAGGATATGAACCTCAGCACTTTAGATGTTTCAGATTAGTATTCTTTATTGCACATCGTACTCAATGAATATTCAATACAGTGTAATAACTCCGCAGCGGAGCTCGGAGTCACGACGCTGCTCGTAACGTCGGTGGTGCAGTCGCACGTGTGCACGCTGCCTTATCCCGCTCTCGTGCCACCTCGTGAACGGCTGCAGTAGGTTACTAGCATCTTGTGTTCTTTACTTACTATTACTTTACTACTTATAAGTTGACTTGAGGTAAGGATGGGCCATGAGTAGTCAGATACCCTGATTGAATTTAAATGGAAAGTACAAAAGTTGTCAATTTGATTGAGGTTTTTGGTAGGTCCTAATATATAGGGTGTAAAAGTACCCTTAACGCAAACGAAGGGCACTTGTTCTCCCCACCACTGCGATAATTTTTTTGTTCTAGACCATACCAGGGAACCTCCTAGTTACGGAGGTTATCATATTGGGGGTCAAAGTTCCAAATTTTTCACAGGTGTTTTTGTAAATACTAGTTTTTCAGGTTATAACTTTACTTAAATTACCTCCATGACCCGTTTACTATTCAAAGCATTCACTAGCACAATGTTTTAATAGTCCTACATTGAGTTTTACCGTAAAATGTGATTTTTGACCCAAAAAAAAAACTCGTTTCCCAGCAAACATTTTTGCGTAGGGGTACTTACGAGTAGTTTGATGTACAGAATGCTTGGTTGACGGCTGTATGATGGGTTGATTTACACCCTGTATTTGACCGGGCAATTGATCAAAAATTACTTCATCATTTCTCAGTAGCAACACCCATTATAATGTACTATTAAATACTCAGCAGACTTATTACGAGCTTTTATTTCTTTAATACAAATTTTACTATGTTAATATTGCATCTTGTGTTATTCTGATGGAGTTCTCTGTTCGTGTGGGACTTCTGTCCCTTATCCACAGTTGGCAGCACTGGCATGCGGCACTAGCCCGCATTATATCCACACATACATTCTAGCGTTATCGTCGAGCATGAATAAAATGTTAGCGTCCACACTTGCCGAGTGAACGCGTGAAATTTTCTAAAATGAGTGCTAATGTTGTCATAAATCCTGCCTAGCGCCGAACGGAGCAAGGAGGCGTCAATGTTGCACTCTGACTGAATCTATCGCCTCTTAGAGCGCGGGGGAAGCTCGCAGAGGCACCTCGTGAATATTAACACGCGGACACGGTTAGCACCTCGGCAGGGAGGCAGAGAAGCCTGTCAGGCTATAAACTTGTGTGTTGACCGCGCGTTGGCCTCGCTGGCAGGAGGATGTTATGATAGTGGTACTGATCGTGCCATGTTTAGTGTTCGTTTCGCATGATCGATAATACTTAAGAGGAATAATTCCACCTGGTGGATAAAAATAGGTAGCTAGATAAGTAAGTAGTAATTTATTACAATAATATGAGATTTGAGTGGTCTCGCTTCAGTGACAATATGTTAAGTGGTGGGTCCGTCGGTCCGGGGTGTAATGGCTCTAAAACAAAAGGCGGATTAGAGTGGCGCGATCATATTTCAGTGCGGGCAGAACGCGGGACGGCTCCAAGCGGTTGATTTATTCGAGCTAGCGGCTCGACTCCACTGAATACGGCTCAAATAGCCGGCTAACAAATGGCGGCCGGCCGAACGCCAACCAAATAAAAATGATATGTTTGCCGGCATCATTTTTGTCTAAATCCGTCGTAGATTCAAACGCGCTATTTACTACTTTGATTGAGCTGGTATAACCCCGATTTATGCGACAAAAGAGCAGATTTATTCGAAGGGTGGTATTGTGGCGGCGGCCATCGTCCCTCAGCCTCATGTATGCATCTGGTACACAGTCGCACCCGTCACACGGCGGCGTCAAAGGCGCCATTATCATAACGAGTACTGTTTGTGACCCAGTGCCGATCGCTTGACGAGAACATGTATTTATATATCCGCCTCCCGTGTTCACACGAGATTAGGTGTGTTGGGATGTGGGGGCGAGTCACCGAGTTACCGACGAGCAACATTACCTCGTCGCGTATTTATGAAGACAGCGCGTTATACGTGTGCAGGCGTGTAAATCATTCATGAGTCGCGACTAACAGTCCTGCTAACCTGCAGCTGCATGTAGGTGTCGCTAAGTGCGCGGACCGCACAGCTGTCATTAATTTGTTGCTTATGCATGCGCGGCCGGGACGCGCCGGGACGCGCGGGACACGAGACGTATCTCAGTCTTCTGCGGTAGGGATATGAGACGGAAGTGACCAGACCGTTTGTTATTAGTTATATTCACACAGGTTAGATCACATGGATTTAATCATAATATTTTGTTTTTTTAAGTACCATATCCAAGCGTGACCCTATGATAGGGTAGCTGTTACTTGTTCTTACTAGATTTTCACAATAGGTACTGCAACGAATTTGCTTTCAAGTTGAAATACTAAACAGACAAGGTCGGTATTCTATAGCATTCGAATTAATTCCAGTGCTCCGTGCTATTCAGTGGTACACACATATACAGGGGGTATTTAGAGTAGGTCGTAGTATTAGTGCCACAATCGTTCCCGGACGTCCGCACTCGTCCGCTTGTCCGGCGACGCTCCGCCAATAGGAAGCCACAGAGAGCATCGGATTAATCCCGTGTCCGGTCCGTATCAGGCGCTAATTACATCTGCTTTGTGTGTTCCAAACAATTATATCTTTATAATTGTTTCTTGATTCATGCTCTGTTATCTCGACGATGAAATCGTGATTAAATTCATAACGAGTTTCCGTTCGAGTTCATCACTGTCTGGGCTATTGTTCTCAGATACTCGTAGTACTGTGTTCCTGTTTCATTACTTTATAATTTGAAATGTTCCAGACACGGCGGCAAATGGCGATGATCTCGAAGATATCAAACCAACGCGATTAACATGCAAAGTAATAGCAATTTCTGTTCAATATTTACACCAAATGCGTTATTCTACTATTGATCGAATTGTAGGATGTTTGAGACATACAATTAGGGTTGTCATACAAATAGTTGTTCCGTGCGACAACGCTCAGTCCACAGACACTTCATCAAATTAATTTAACTAAAACGAATGATGCTACTAACTAAACGGGTCCTCCGGAACTTTTACTAACGCTAATCCCAATCAGAATCCCAACAGATTAAGACTTATCAGTATTTGCAATCAATCAGACGAACCAGCTGAACCACTTCATAAATTATAGATAATCCAAATTGGTTGTTGTGTAGAACACAAATGGCCGGAGTGGTCCTCCTCGACTATCGACCTGTTTACTTTCAATTTCGTTCTAAAGTTATTGCCATTTGTTTGTGGGAGGCGATCTGGTCGAAACGCCACCACCCCCACCCACCTCGCCTCACCCTCCACTGGAACGGTCCTCCGAGACAAGAGCTGCTAGTGATAGCTCGTACCTGGCTTAGCCACAGAGAAGCTTCTCCACAACACAGATACACATGCTTGTGTTAGGAAACTTGGCCTTTGAGTACCTCATATATTAAGTAATAGAACTTGACTCTTCAGAAAGACTACCATTTAAAATTTCTGGGCTGAAATACTCATCACTTAAATAACTGATTCATTATAAAATCATTGTAGAGATAGAATTAAAATGGCTAAATTATTCATTCACTGAAAGCGAGCGGAGCTTAGGTGTGAAGGAGATGTTTGTCAACGAAGATGAATTGGTGTGGCACAAAATATAAATACATATGTGAGGTGTTCATTTCAACCTCATCACCTACCACACTACCCAAGTACTGAGCACTGGTCGATGGCACGCCGTGATACTCTTGTCGCAGGTACTGGGAGCTCGGCTCACCGACCGTGCGTAATGACGTATAGAAACTGATTCCATCAAAAATTACCTCTGTATCGTCGGCAAACTAAAAGGGGTGAATTTTCGAAATCCTGTCAATTTACCACAAATCAGGGTCGGTAGAGGACAAAATCAAACGGTCAATATTAAAAAAAGCGTTGGCCAAGGCTCGCTCCTTCCAGGCGAGAAATTAAAGGTCCACATGTCGGCCCGCCGCCCGCCGCGCGTCGCCGCGTCGTGTCCGCGTCGATAGCACGCGCATTAGTTTTTCCGCATGACTTGTCGGCTCGAGTGATGGCCCACTTATTTCTGTCGACTAACAGAGGATTTTTCACTGATGCCTTCAATGTTCTACATGAGCAAATAAGTAAATTGAGTTTGAAACGACGGCGAATTGTGATCTGCGACGACGCTGCGATACTCGTACTTCTTAAATTTCCTACAAAATGCATAATTATCATTGCTTTGGAGAACATCTAAATATTTGTATTAACATTTTAGATAAGCTATGCTTTAGGTTCCTGAACATCAAAGCAAATATTAGCAGACCAAACAAACATTTGTCCCATTGCGGAATGGAGCCCTCCGCCAGTGAACATCTGGGGTCATCGGCAATTAATCCCGAACTAAAGTTTAGTTTATAACGTTAGTGCGGCAGAGCCGGTGGTCCTCTCAGTGAAGCGGAGGAGGTCACACGAGGAGAGCCTCTTGATTAATCTCGCCGGTAAATCCGAGCGCGTTTAATTAAAATGGGATTATGTTGAGGTTGCAGAGCTGCGGCCTACTTCTGCAGCGATCGATGTGACGCCTGACGCGCCGCTGACAAACATTACTGTTGGAGGAGTCGTGAGCCGTATTTGTTTA
Source organism: Diarsia brunnea (assembly GCA_949774965.1). Lineage (NCBI taxonomy): Eukaryota > Metazoa > Arthropoda > Insecta > Lepidoptera > Noctuidae > Diarsia > Diarsia brunnea. The sequence goes on from OX459000.1 coordinate 293,886, forward strand.
CTGACTGGAAGGAATACACGCAATCATTTGTACATCTTGCGGAGTAAGATGATCGTAGGCTACCGTTTGTCTAAGTGGATCATAGTTGAATGTATGAGTTGCCAACATCACGAACAGTTCAACACTCTATTATTAAAATATGGTGTGAGAAACAACACCCGCTAAGATAGTGTCCTATCCAAAAAATCTCATAAAAGGAGAAAAACAAATAACTTAGGTTGGCACAAGACCGCGTGTGGTAGGCTCGCACGGTACGGTGTCGGCGCGTGTGAAAGTCACGCGGCTCCGTTTAGTGCGATCAGCGAGTGCTGAACGTTTTGGGCGGTACGTTTCCTCGTTACTTATATTTCCCGGGGAGGCTAATGTTTTCCCTCGGCTAATAACTCGCGGAGGATAAAGGCCGCTCGGCCGCCACTTAGTGCGCCGCCGTCGGGCCCCAGGGCCCCGGGGGACCCGCCCTTTACCCTCCAAATTGAGTTTCGCTGAGTGATTTAGAACAAAAACTAGTTATAGACGAGTGCCGGCGCTCGTATGTTTCAATGGCGAGTTAATGATTGTACTTAAATGTCGTGACGGTATTCTATTCAGAGCTGTTCGCGAGCGCTCGCTTTATCGTCCACTATTTGAAATCTTTTCAATCGCGTAAAGTGGCGGCTCAAAGGGTTTGTTGAGGACGGATGTAAAACGAGCGCCACCGCTCGCATGCTGCACGCCCACGTGGCTGATCGAAACAACTGTATGCAAGCTCACATGCTTCCATCATTCATCTGATATTTGCGTATAGGAGCAGGAGAGTCGTGGTGGCGCAGAGATAGCGGCCACGAATTACAAGTTGTAGGTCACCCAGACGTATGGTACTTTGTTTATTCATTTCAACACCACTGCACTTCAAACAAACAAAACTATCTGTTTTGTTATTTTAGTTTATTTCCTAAAACAAGATAAAACACCGAAGACATAATTGTGATGATAATATGACATCTACGAATACGCACTAGACCCATGCACTCTCACAAAAAGGCCTGTGTTCTAGCAGTGGGAACATGATCTTTATAGCTAGAGGGATATTGGTAGGGTACCTGTTCTTTTCTCGGGGTCCCGGAACAGCAGGTCATCCAACTTGGCGGGTGCTGAGCGGCCCTTGGAGTTGAAGGCCACAGCTACCAGACGGAACCGCACGTCCCACTCCAGACCGCGCACCGTCCACGACGGCTCGTCAGACGACAGGTTCACTCTGAGGGGAACAGACGGGTTAACACCAAGATCTTACCAACCACAATCATGATGACAGGATGAAGGGCATGAGAATGATGATGAGGAGTGTTTCTTGCGATTGGTACATTAATAAGTACCTGTTGCCAGCAACACTGCTCATCATGAACTAATGTTCCGGAGTCTGGATCTCTTCTTTGTTGATGGCAATGGGCTCGCCGCCTATTGTTGACACAAATATACTGACGAAATGTGAATGTACTATTTAGATAAAATTCTGCCTAACTTTTAAAGGAATGTGTAATGATCATGTAGATTCATAACGTACAAAAATCCGAAATGTTTATGAAAAGCCTGTTCGTATAGTAACTAAAAGAGAAACTCATTTATTATCTCACAGTATGGCTGTGAAGTTCATTAACAGAACTTACAATTATTTTAGTTCAGTCAGTAGGACAATAGGGTAGTTAACTAAAAAAATCTAATTAGTCCGTCAGATAGATTTCCAAAAAATATTGGACACGTATTATTTCTTTTTTCACATAAACAAACAGACGATACAGTGCTTTGAAAACTCGTGTGACGTTATGACCCCCCACTCAAATCTTTGACGCGTTTTATCTTCGTCAATTTTTATCGATTTGATAAAACAAAAAATACGTATCCAATATTTTTCGATAATCTAACAGACGAATTAATTGGAAATATTTTTTTAAGTCAGTAAACATCCCTATTAAAATCGTCAATCATTATGACCACGTCACAGCATCATTTCAACTAAATTAATATATTTCACACATTCCGTGTACTAGCCAGCGTGTGTAATTACTACCCTCGCCGAGCGTTTGACAAACTTTTAATTTGTCGATGTTTTTATTTTGTAAGGACGATTATTATCCGTTTGACTGCTTATTACTGGGGCGTACGGGGGGGGGGGGGGGGTGATGTGAGTTGAGGGGAGGAGGGGGTTTGTATTACCTCGCCGAATTTAGGAATAGCTGTCATTTCTTTGTACTGTGGACATGATTTTTGTTAGCGCAGTCCGTTGTCAAAGACAAAGCAAAAGTGAAGTGTGCCTGTTTTAGTAAATATTTACTAAAATTAAATAATTAGATAGACAGCTATAAACTATAGATCAGACACCTAGACAACTACCAGTGGTATAACCTCCTCCTTTTTTGAAGTCGGTTAAAAAGCAGGGAGTACCTAAATACCGATTCCGGCACACTAACGCGCTTCGTAAACAGTCAAATAACAGTCAGACGTCAGTCGTAGCTGCTCACTAGACAAACAGAAAAGTAGGGTGCTCTTTAATCGGAAGCAAAAATGGAACTCTTTTAATTTTAAATCGGTGTCTCGTGATTCATAGCCGGCATGGTGCACTCGCGGCAGACCCTAGAGATGTCCCGCCAGAGCAAACCACGTTATCACGCCGCCGCGCCGCACACGCCACGCACCGGTCCCGCAGCCGCCACGCAGCCGCGCCGCACAGAACCGAAGTAACGAGAATAACATTATTCTCGTTTAGGGAATTATATCGCGGGCTTTGTTAATTTGTACCTTTTTATATCTGTTTGTTGGCTCTAGGTATTTTCATTTTCACCTTTCGGCGATGGTTTCCGGAATCGAAAACCGTAGCGGTTACGAATGCACGTTTAAATTAAACAGTCTTTTTTTGTGTTTATATTTATAATTTTGTTTATCAAGCCCCTGTCTCTTATACCTGCTATAAAATATTATAAATAATGATCAAGTTTGAATGGAGGAGGCAATCTCTGAAACGAATCTTCCAATTTCCAAATTATTCCACTGTTGCCAAGATATACTATAATTGTCAAGTCATCGAGTGAGATACAATGTGTTTTTCATGCGGGCGAAGTAGTAACCCCACCGGTAGAAGCTTGTGGAAGATGAAGGCTTTTCTTCAGGTATCCTACCTATAAGTGTTAACATAAAGCAAGCCAGCTAAACTGTTCAAACACATTAACTTAACGCATAACATAGCCCTTAATTCATTACCTATAATATACAAGTGCTGTAATAACCGCTGACGTCACGAAATTATTATTTAATACTTTATTGCGCGTAAAATGTACACGCAGCCGATTTCGATCCTAACAACACACTTTACGAGGTAATAAAAGTGTGTCATATTTAAGCATTTTTCTCGTTATCCGCACTTTATTGTTGCTAATGGCGAACTGAACCATCATCTGTTATTTATTGGAAATTATTTCGCCACGATAATTCCGCAGTAATTATGGAGACGGCGCGTGTCATGCGATGCCAATATTCATTTACGATAGCTTTGCATAATTTTATAGGGAATTGTTTATTATGCAAAAGATGTGTATCTTACGGAGACCGTTCTCTGCGGGATTAAAGTTCCGCGCTCTGTTGTGATGGAGCATGATGGCAGTTTTATATTAGATGGCAACATGAAACATTTAGTGGAGTTGTCAGCAGGAAGCTAGAAGCCCTGGTATAAATGTATAGCCTATTTCTAGGCATATTAAGCACTGAAATACATGTATACGTAGGTAGACATTAGTAGCGCGTCGTGTTGTGTTGGTGGGAGGTGTCGCGGTGTTCAGGGACCGGCGACCGCGTGTTAATTCATAATTAACGCTGTTTCACAACTTTAATGAGACCCCAATGTTTACACGAGATTCCACTTTAGGATCCCTACCTCTACCTGCGAGCAGAAACATTCGTTTCTACGTTAAGAAGGAATGTGTCGCGACGTTAAGACAAGAAACGTTCTGCTCACTCAACTCTTTCGTCTTACACCTCTAATATAGTCACTTATATACTTGTCGGTTACATAACAATAATGGTGGCAGGCAAATGGATCAGAGTATCTACGTAATGGCTACAAAATAAGGTTTCCGTTTTTAGCAGTTCCATAAAAATAATAAAATATCAGGGTCGCGCGCGTTTCCATATCCATTACTGTTCCGATACACATTATTTCACTTAAGCCGGTGCGTTCGGGGAAATATAATAAAGGAATTTTGTAATAATACGGTGTCGTTAAGTCTGCGCACGTCACCGGGGGCGCAGCTTGAGAGCCCAGATTGCCTCTGTAATATTAAAAACAATGCTTGTGCCTTCACCAGCCCCCCCCGCCCCGCAGCCCGCACACGCGCCGCGCCCCGCACGCTCCGCTACTACTGCGACCTCGCCAGTTTCGGAAGCTTGATGATACTGTTTGGTTTGTGCTGTCTCTCCCACGATAAAGTTAGTACATCACCATCAAAGAGAAAGTAAACAGTAGGTACGCGACCCTTGAATCTCCACTATATCAGATTTGATTCCGGCACAAATAAGGGTGTCATTTTAACCGGCGCTGAGCGCAAACTTCCACGCTACCTTGTTACCGAGTCCCTCGTAATACAGCGGTAGTAAGCTCACCTCGCCAATGTATGTAGATCGCATTCCAGGCGCGACTCGCGAGCGTCTAGCCCGGGGGTGTTCGCGTTTAGCCGGGGGTGACACGACTTCCGGGGTATCAGGCATCAGCGGGTACTCACGTGTTTCCGCATCACTAGCAGCGCCGGATATAGTCATTACGAGTGCCGAAACATTGGAGGGTAGCCGTTATTTGTGATATTGGGTTATAGTAGCGAGTAGCTGTGACGAGTGTACGATAGTGGATTCAGACTGCTTGTGATGATGGTATTTAAAATATGTTAATTCTGAAAGGAGTGAGTGATTAAGTTAATTTGCATTTTAACATAATGGTTTAATTGCCTGGAGTGTTAGGCAGAGGTGAACAAATACAGTCACGCGTATGTACTCGTATGTGTATCTAAGTATTTAGTTCCATGTAATAGCGAAGGCGAACCCATTGCCAGATAGATGTGAAACCAAATTTTTCTAAGAAGGAGATGTGTTGCTGGGAAATTGGATTTGCCACTTCTTCTACCTAAAACACGGAGGTGGTGCGGAGCGACCGTTGTGACGTTGTTCAAAATGCGCTATTTCTCAGCTCAACTTGAATTAAAAGTTTATGATTGTATTCCCTACCAACTCTCCCGCAATGCCTTCTTGGTAAAGAAGACAGCTTTGCCCTGTAGTGAGAGAGGTTATACCTGTCAGTGTGTTATACCTGGCAACGTTGGTGTCGGCGTAGACCTCGAGCAGGAACCGCTGCGGCAGGCCGCCGTCGAAGCCCGCCACGCACGACACCTCCACCGAGTCCGCCGTCTGGTTCCACAGCGAGCAGTTCCGCGGCGCGTGCGGCTTGCCTGCAACACACACACGTGTAGCATGCTGTAGCAGTTCTGTGTAAAAATAACAGAACAAAGCAACACAATTTCGAGGCTGTATAGTTGTAGTACTTCCCCGGAGGAGCACCTTTTCAAGGAGTTCTAATTATTTTATTACAGTACTAAGTAGTTCTACAGTATTACAGTTGTATGGTAAGTAAGTAAGGGTCGGTTTCAAAGGAGGACTTTGGATTATGGGGTACTTGATATCGTCTCCTGCCGATCCTGTTATTGGTATATCACACAAGCTGATGGAGACTACCGAAAGCGCCAAACAGTCGCCTTTAGAGACGACTCAACTTGAATTGTCATCGATACGATAAAAATAAGGAAAAGTACTATTACAAAAGAGTTAAGTTAGTTTAGTCTGAATTTAGACAGGAATGTCCCTGGGATATAAAGTCCAGCAGTGAAGTAGAGCAGACTTACCAGCGGCCACCATCTGGAAGACGCAGGGCGTGAGCTGCGAGCCCACCTCGTTGGACGCCGAGCATGACAGCGTACCGTAGTCCAGGTCCGCCACAGGCGTGTATCTGACGACAGACAGGGTTCGTGAGGACAAATACACAGAGCTAGTTAGAGTTAGATTACAGTAATTTTAATAGTTGGCTAACGACTGCCACTTGGTCACGGTACAGGTTCAAGTAGCATCCGGCGTAACAAGTAAAGCACACGTGGCATGTGAATCCTCGAGTCACATCGCTTGAACTCGTGTTTGGGGACCGCTAAAAACCGTGCGAATTTCGGTCAGATCCGAACTGATATTTACTTCATCATGGGCTAGTTTCGCAATGACACTTACTTGAGACTGCTGGCGCTGCCGTTGGAGGTGTAGCGGTCTGCGGCGACGTCGAGCGTCTCGCCCGAGTTGTTGAACTTCCACTTGAAGACGGCAGCTGGCGGGTCGGCGTCTACCTCGCACACGATCACCACGGACTCGCCCCGCGCCGCCCCCACAACCGACACACCACCCGTGCGACATGATGGCGAATCTATACACATGAACAAACATACCATTTCATTTTATAAAACAATACAGCCCTTTCTTCATTGTGCTCTTGTAGTTTTGGTCTGTGGAAAGAGATCAGGGAAATAACAAGAGGCAACAGTCAAAATGGTTGGCCGTCCCGAACCTGTGTCCGTGGGGTTATCTTTTCAGCAAGTCTAATAAAGCCGAAGACCGACATATACGGTGCCAAGCAAAAACTATTCGATGAGGAATCGATCATAAACGAAGAAAAAGCTTTCCTTTTTTGATTAAAAACTTCAGATTTATTCGAACAGTTCTATCACCAGACTAAACTGCTTGACTAAATTCTAAAACTTCTTAAATGAGACATCAAAGCATCTTCCCAACCTGTTATTTTATCGCGCTAATCAATTTATAGCGGCCTCCGCCAGTGATCTAGTAACAGGCAAGCTAAGTGGCGTCAGTCGTGAGGCATGGCGGTCATTCTGCAGAGTGGTGCTACAAATCTTGTAACGTTCCTGTATGGGCCGTAATAGAGTTACCTGATGGTACGTGATGCGAGGAACAAGGTGGAATGATACCTGCAGTAACCAGCATCATGACGTGCCATTTTTTTTTTTTTTGGGGGTGGGAAATCATCAAATAACCCCCCCTCCCGCTCTTGGGCAGAGCGAAAGGGAGTGTCAGACTTCTACTGACTGAAAACCACCCGTGTTCCTTCTTAGCCCTTCATGTCGAGGCCGCGGTATTTGCGAACAACCCGCAGCCCCGACAGGACCCGCAGCCCCGACAGGACCCGCAGCCCCGACAGGATCATGACAAGCCTGAGATCATATTCAGATATTTATATTGACTTTTAAATGAAAGATTACAACAAACAGACGATGTGTTTGATTTTGTTACTATTATAAGTAAAGGTGCATCCACACCGATCTTTTGTGGAGCTACCTTTGCAAGTATTTAGAGACAACAACAATACAATAATAAAAAAAAATGCAAAACCCGCAAAAGTTAAAAAGGAAAGGAAAGGATCAATAGTTATTTGTGCAACAAGAGAGCAAAGTGGGTTTTTGCTGCGAGTGTTGATTTTGAATCCCGAGTAAGCGAAGGATTCTATAGTTGAATCACGAGCGTAGCGAGTGATTCTAAAGTTGAATCCTGAGTGTGGCGAGGGATTCAAAGGCACGAGATGCAAAAAAACTTTGCTCTCGTGTAACACACATTACTTTTCACTTCAGCAGCGAGAACACTTTAGGAGATAAAATAATAAACATAAATAGATTGAAATAACTATTTATTGTGAATCAAAATAATTAACATTGTAGGTAGAGGTACCAATTCAATAAAATTAGCCTTATGCCCAACTGACATTCTTTTTAGAAAAGATACGAGTTATGCGTATGTTTCAATATGCACGTTATGTTTTGTTTTTAAAGTAGCTTTCCACATTGAGTAAATACTCCACATTGTAGATGATCGCCTCGTCTGTGATAAATCTAAAAAATATGATAGCAACACCGTCTCCGAAAAACTGCTTGTGCCTTTTGTAAGTCTCCATTCTTTGAAGACATGGTATGATTTCAGATATTTTTCGCGAGATTTTTCAGGCAGGAAACTGAATTCTGCATTTTTTACATTATTCTTCAATTCTTCGGGTGTTAAATAGCAGACTTCGTCACTGGACTCACTCATATTTATTTATTATTACTACTTTATTATCCAAATTTTATTGTACTTTGTAGCTAGCGTAACAGAGAATAAAACAATAAAAATTTGAATCCCGCTTTTTTTTTTAAATTCGTTCTGAAACTACACTCGCGGTATTCTGTCTCAATATTAAAAATTGTTAAAACTATAAATAAATAAGTAGATACCTACATGATAAACTTCGTATTTTTTTCTTCAACATTTTTCATCTTGATTTAAATATAAAAAATATAATTCGATTATTCGAAATACCTATAACAATTTTTCATTTCATCACGTGATTTACAATATTACGGTTATCGATTTACAATATTGGTATCCGAACGTTTTATTGTTTGTTTCTTTTTTAGACCTATAATAAATATGGAATTTGAAAATCTAATTTCGAATCGACTTGTTTCTATCTCTCGCTTGTTTCGTATCAAAGTGAAAGTGACAGAACAAAACAAAGTTGAAATCTTTCGAATTTTGTGAGTAGACCTGCACAGTTAAAAAAAAAAATTAAAAAGTTACTTTGTCTCACGCTCGCAGCAAAATCGAATTTTGCTCACTGTCTGTAAACAGCAAAACCGGCTTGTTTGAGGTGCTGAGGTGAAAAGGATATTTTTCTTTCGTATCGATGGTACGTCTTGTTTAGTATTCGTGGCGTCTTTTAGGTTCTCTCGAGTGCAGGTTTTGGGAAACATCGGACACTCCAGCAAATTGATCATCACCTGGTCTGGAGCACCGCATTAACATTGCGTATGTATCGGAAGGATCTTTAATATTTATTTATTATATGGCCCTATTTGGCCAAATTGTGTCTAAAGCAGACTGCTCGGGTGCGCAATCGGTTAAATACTTTCCAAACAGGCCACTCCAGATAATGTACCGCAGGCAAATGCTCATGGGGTTATAGAAAGTATCATAATGCTATCGCTACCAAACAGTAACTTTGTTGTTAATTCACCATTGCGAATTGCCAATGTTAAATGTGTTAATTGGCCACCTGTGCGTCATCCAAGTGCCCACGAACTGCAACGATGACGTGCATCTGAGCAAATAAAGTTATCTGTATCTGTATCTGCACTCATAATAATCAAAAGGAAGTAGCTATATTTTTCGATGTTTTAATAACGGCAAGTTTTGCTGCAGTAGCAATAACAGACAGCTTGAAGCACTTCACTTTTATTGCAAACAATTCGTATTATATCATTAAAAAAAAATCATAGAGAACAAAAATTATTCACCATTACTCTATTTCTGAAAACCGCCAGATCTATCAGAATATCTATTGTTACAAAATGTGCGACAAATCGCGGTGTGTGAAGATGGCGAGAGGTGAAGGTCAGGGGTTGTCGTCAGTCGAGAATTAGGGGCAAGGAGTAATTATGTGACCGCGGGACGTCCCTAATAGCAGCCAACTGCCACACCGCGCGACGAGCGGCGGCATCGACGCGTTGTTCGGCGTGCATCACTACACACGCTAATTAACCACTCAGCAATTAATACATAAATCTCGCGAGTTAGTGACACAACAACTGATTGATACAATACTCATTCTGATTAGATCATTCTGTTCCAACGTTACTGAGCAAAATAAAATGGCGGGACACAGCTGCAGTAACGAAATCTCGAAACATTTAATCCGAGACAAAACCCATTTAAATAGGTAATGTAAAACGTAATAGGATAATCTACCTTCGAATAGGAGCAAGTTATTTCGACAAAAGCCAGTGAAGGCTAACGGCATCGGGTCATGAATAAAATTGCTCCGATGGTAACGAGCAATAACAACAACTTCATTACAAAACATTTTTTCTTGCGAAACAGAAATTTATTGCGGCATTACTCGCAGTTATGTTCGCCATTAAAAATTCCCATCTTATTTTGTCAGGGCCATATCTTACAATTGGCAAAATAGATCGACAGCCATTACTGGGGCGTGGGTGGGGGTTCACGGGGTATACAGGGGTACAGGGGGGGGCTGGATGGTCGATTTAAAGCAACGAGCCGCGAAGGAGACTCACCTGCGCCACTACACAGCACTACAGACTACAGACAGACTCCTATTTAATTGAAATCGTTTATTTATCGTTTGACAAGGAGACAAGTTTAATCGGCGCAATCCAATACGCTCTAATTGACTATCGGCGGGCAAGCGCGCGCCGTCACTCGACGGTAAAATGATCAGGTTAAACGGGAGTATCGCGTCGCCATTGTTCGTTTGCATCGAGGGGCTCTCGGCGTGGTCTCGTAGAAAGGCTGAACTCGAATTGTTTTGACATTGAAAATTTAATTTCTTCTTTCTGAACTTTGTCTTCAGTGAGCATGATCTATCAGCGAGATTTGTCCCCACAATGCCGAGGCTTTAATACGCTTCGGATATGAACGTGACCCCACCGGATATTGCCTTTCATGATACACACTTATTACAACATCCTGCAAAAATATGTACTTAAAGACCTAACATGTGTCTTATGTTACAAGAAATCTTTTGATACCAAAAAAGTAAAAAAGTAGGTCGTCAGGCTCGAATAAAAAGGTACCGACTCTATTTAATCAGAAATCGCAAAACAAGGAGTTTATCCGTTCAGTATTTCCTTTCAGAAGGTATCATGGCAAACGTCGGAGAAAAAACAATTAGTGGAAAGTTTCCCAGCCCAGCGCGAGACGCGAGACGCGATAACAACGACGAAATACGGAGCCGTGCGGCGGCGCGCGACCTGCCGCGACTTGCCGCGACCTGCCGCGACAATGTGCGAGCGGGCGCGTTGCGGCGCGGCACGGTAAGACCACAATGCTTCTTAATTTGTGCGGCGTATTTGTGTCGCCACAATGCGCGGACGTCGCGATTAATTAATTCTGAGCAATTTAAGTGTGGGTCGGTGGCTCGCATTGTTCCAGATTTGTGCCGATTGTTTTGAATGAGCTTCAAGAGGTGCCGTAATGAACCCAGCCCCTTGACGAGTTTTCTATTTAGCGCCAAACTTTCACGGCTTCGGATGTTATTTAAGTTTGTTTTAGCGTCGAAATATGTTCTGCTTCCCTGGGGTTCATAACTGGACTGCACCAATCGGAATAACTTCATGTGGTAGGAACCTGCTCTACTGACAGTTCGTAGAGAGTTGATACACATTGCGTGTTTCTCAGTTCAAAGAAATACATAATATTAAGAAATCTTTCAATTCTAAGAATGCTCCCAATTGTAGAAAATTTGCCATTTTGAGAATTGGGAATTCAGAGAACTAGGCTTGTTGAGAATTAGCCATTTAGAGAATCAGGCTTTTTGAGAATTGGCCATTTTGAGAACTAGTCCTTTTGAGACTGTTGCCATTTTGAGAATTAGGCATTTTACGTACGTAGCTGCCTGCTCTATTGTCTCAGCAGATTTTTTTTGAGTTTAGGACCATAGGGATCGGGAACCGGTCAGATTATTATATTATGTGAGAGGTCGAAGTTGTATTGGAATCGGTCGCATCGGGTCAGTGGTGCTGCAGGCGACGGGTCCGGTCATGTGCGTCACCTCCCACTTGTTCGCAACTTTCGGTATATTCCAATATGTGTGCTTTATCTTCCTGCATAATTCTGTTTGACGCGAAACGACAAGGCCCGAATGGCGCGTGAATATTGCATGAAACTGTCGAATCCTTGGGAGATTTAGGGAGCCAACACTGAATTTAAAATACTATCAATGAGATGAGAATATATCCCCATTCAACGGCTGCTGGAATCGTTTCTCGAGATGTACTTACTTTACGCGTTTAGATAGAAGCGAGGTGAAGGGAAATAAAAGAGATTGCCTAGATGAACGTTATCAGAGGATATCCCTATATCTCTGTCTGCGTCATCTAAACTATGTTTACGAATGTGTGTTTTTTTTAAAATCACGTGGCCGCGATTATTTTATTTACTTAGATTTGCCGTAGATGGGTCAGCGCCCAATAAGCTGTTCTTGGGCACTGACACCGAGTGTCTGCGTTGACCGCGGAGCAGGCGTATTGTGTCACTTGCTGTTGTACCAGGCAGTTACGACATCTAAGGAGGTATCTCTTACATTTGACGCGGAACAGCAGCTCGTTGGACACTGTCTCTCCCTCTGCGTTGAGTGCGGAGCAGGCGTACCGGCCGCTGCTGTGACGCGTCACCTTCTGCAGCACCAGGCTCTGGTTGCTGTGGAACACGCGCGCCGTCGCGTTGTGGGCTAGTGGCCGGTCCTGAAACAAAAAGATTATGGTTTACCTTCAGTGATATCACATCATCGACTGGGTTCGATTCAACAAGTTGTTGCGTCGAAAATTCCAGATCACTTATAAATATAGTTATATCATAGTGTAGACAAAAAGAAAAGTTATACTTTAATAATTCTTATAATAACGCCTAAAATGATAATTTCCTAGGACATGGCAAGAGGAATACACAAGGATCGCTGGTTGCTGCCACTGCCCATGCGAAAAAAGCGTAATTTTATGTTGTTTAACACCTGAAAAGAGTTCTTTAATGTTGCAGGATTAGGTTCGTGGTGGTCCGGAGGTTAAGGCCTCGCCTCGCATGAACAAAGTGGTGGGGTCTAATCCGGGCAAGTACCAGTGTGATTTTAGCAATTCATATGCAATTTCAAAGTTTATCTTGGACATTGCAAACATCCCTGAAGGAAAACAACGTAGACTTAAATTAATATTTATATCTGAATTCGACAACCTGTCCAAAGCAAGTGTGGTAATCAACACTCGTGCTTTCTCTGTATGAGAAGAGGCCTATGGGACAGTACCTAATAGAATGGTATTATTATTTTAGTTTTGTAGCAGAAACCCTATCTCAAACAGGGTAAAAGCATAAAAGTGAGCAGTAACATTTTACAAGCCACGTCGATCACGATGTAACGTAACACGAAAAAATATTCCTGCAATATTATGATGACGTAAATGTTCCTTTCTGAGGGTCTGGGGAGCAGGGCAGGGTGCTGGCGGGGGACGGGGGGATACAATTACTAGAATATATTTACACAAAGGGTCCGCCCATTACCGCCGGCCCTACAAAAGGCGCCACTCCAGCGGACAAAGGTACTCGTTACGTAGTACAGAGGACTGATTATATTTTTTTGTTTCTAACAAAAAGATTTTTAGTATCAGTGTAGACGTGTTCCCTGGCTGTTGGCTGTGTGGCGGAGATCCGTTCCTGATTAGGGTTACTTTATGTCTGAGGGGTGTTTGTGTTCTCTTATAGAATCAGTTATTCCATCTTCGGCTTTAACAGTAATTTAACTTATTAGCAATTGATTTTGTGGCCTAAAGTTTATATGCCATTGTGCAATAGAAATTAATTCTTGGTAAACTTTTTTTTACGTGAGAGTCGCGGGCAACCGGTGGATGCAAACGGCAGGTTGCCGTTCGTTATGGCGTTCTATGGGGGAGGCCTTTGTCCAGCAGTGGACGTCTTACGGCTGATGATGATGAAACTTTTTTTCTCGATTTGTAACCGAAGATATAGGAGTATGTAAGAATCGTAGCAGGCGGCGTTTAGGAGCTTCTACTTACCCATAAAAGAAAAAGCATGAGGTTAAATATGTATGTATGTCTGAAGTTGTAAACTTTGACATCGCTTGAGTTGGCACTGCCAGTTTTTCATACTGTGCTGTGCTGTTATACATCTTCTTTTTTGGAGGTTGAGAAATTATCAAATGTCTGCTCCCACTCTGGGCAGGTAGGGCAGCGGTAGGGAGTGTCAGACTTCTACTGACTAAAAACCACCCATGCTTCTTCTTAGCCCTTTGTGCCGAGGCCGCGGTATCTCGTTGATGTTATAAATCTTACATGTCGTTATAATTTCCAAATCTTTTGTTACCTACTTCTGGTTGTATAATTTAAAAAACTAGTTTTATCCGCATATCTCTTACGAAGTTAACAACACTTGAGTAGCAGATCCACCTCATCGCAGACCCTCACAGGCCGCTCCCCATCGAGACGGCACAAAATGTAATTTTTACAAATGAAGTCGCCGGAACAGCCAACAAAAAAACTGTTTAGCCCGATGACTCTGTTGTTTCACTACAAAAGGGGAAATTAAAAGAGACATTTTGAAAGCTGCGTGAAATTAGTACTACAGCCTGTTGGCGCTGATGAAAAACACATAATTTCGCCTCCACCTTTGTACCGGCGTGCCGTAGAGTGTACAGTTTGGGAGAGATGACTTGTTTGTGTAGCTGGGTAGGACTTTGTTTCACTGGGATATTAAGATTATGAGACAGAAACATATAAACCGTGCTTTTTAATGGTGGGTGGAAACTTTCATGAGAGGCATAATTCTGTCGGTTGCTTGACTTTTGCGACACACTTTTCTATACAACCCTTCATTTTAAGGTAGGTTGTAGAGAACGTGTACTTAGGTAAATTTAGTAAAGAAGTCTTGTTGCAAAATGTTGTATTCTGGTTTACATTGATGGAAATCCTTGGTTAAAACTTCATTTATTGCCATCTTTTGAATCCAATTTGCGTGTTTACTTAAAAACACAGTTAATCACTTGAAAGATAATTCGTTGTCGTTCTCAATGAACTTTCTCTCGTTGGCCAAGGTGTCGATATGTTATGCATTTGCAACGCGGGTGCGGTGTGCATGCGGTGCTGGTCCAGTGCGACGAATGCCATCAATCTTACGTCGCAGGTGAGCTGGACATTTCATTACCGCTCCACAAACGTCAACAGCGCTCAGCTCAACAGTTGTTGTTGTTTGCCTCACTCAAGATGGCCGTCACATCACATTGCAAACATGTTATTGTTCTGAAAATTTTCTCTAAATGTGTTAATTAAAACTTTTCAAAGCATCAATATTTGGTTTTTCTTTCTTGAAGAGATTTTCCTGATCCTGTTTCTATTGAGTAGATTTTAATTCAATAGTTCTTAAGCGCTGATATAATTGACTTGTGCGAAGCTTCGCCGCAAGCTGCACTGTAAGCCAATAATCTTGCTCAGTCCTGAGATGTTGTAAATTGGAAAAGTTGCCCCCCCCCCCCTCAGCCACCCCGCGGGCCTGCGGCGATGGCTCGTAGGCTTTCAGTGCTCAGGGTATCTGCGATGATTGATGAAGTACTCCCGACCGGAGATAAGTACCTCGTGAGTATGCACGGAGATAACTTGCGAGAGGTTACGGCAATTCCTGCGATTGTTCCGGGAGCGGCTTTGATTTTCTCTCAGCGAGTTATTTATTCTACGTTCAAGGATATTAGTTTTCATCGATTTCGGGAGTGTTGACAGTCACAGAAGTAGCTTTGCCTTGTTACTGTGGTTGGCGGATCTTAAAAATAGATTAGATCAGATCAGATCATAGGCCTTTGTATGAGAGTTCTTATGCCACGAAAAATATTATTTTTGACGATTTTCTTCCTTTGCATATTTCACGTCGAACATACTATTTTTAACAAAAAAGCCTCCAGCTATTTAAATCAGAGAAGTTCATTTAATGACAACAGACAGGACTGACGCGTCACGTTGCTCTCACTCCGGACACAACATGACTGTTCACTCACAATTATATTAAAAGCAACATCAGGCGCGAGTTTCGGACACTGCACTGCATTCATTTCATTCGTTCGATTTTTCAGATTTTGGATAAAATCATTTTTATTTCTTTAGACTTATCTCGCCTACTGACTGTTGTCGTAGTTTAGGGTATTTCACTAAAATCTAATTGTCCGTCTGTTAGCTTATCGAAAAATATTGGATACGTGTTTTTTGTTTTACCAAATTAATGAAAATTTACGAAAGTAAAACGTGTCAAAGATCATGAGTGGGGGCTTGTGACGTCACTTTCTGGGTAAAAAAGTACTAACCTTGTGACGTCACACGACTTGAGACGACTTTTCGAAGCACTGTATCGTCTTCATCTTTTGTTTACGTGAAAAAAGAAAAAATACGTGTCCATTATTTTTTGGAAATCTATCTGACGGACTAATTAGATTTTTTTGGTGAAATACCCTATTGTAACTCTGTGACAGATTATGCGTGATAAGCTATCGATCAGTTTGTATTGGTTATAACATAACACTTGTAGTATGTTTAACAACTCAGATCAAGCTGGGCGATTGAGTATTAAAGACACCTATTCTTAAACTCAACCGACTTATCCCAGTATCTTGTACTGTTGTGCAGTTCCCGGGCCGGTCTCCGCTCTAATTGCCGGGCCATTGCCGGCCGGCTGCCGGGCCGGTACCGTCCCCTCGTCGACAAACATTTTAATGACGTGTTCGTCCCTTCTTTGAGACTCTAGCCCCGACATTGAGACTTTAAATGAATGTGTGTACGTAATTATGAAACCGTTTTGAGTTGACAAGCAAAAGAGAATGTGATTTTGTTTCTTGTTTGTCAGCTGTTTGTTTTGAAGTGTGTGTTGTTTGATGCATTTTAAATTCACATTTGGGGTGCGGACTGTGTGGAGTGTTGACTAATACTTCAGTATAACTGTTTATACTCGAAGCGACATTAAAAACACACGAGTTCAGAGCGGTGCTTAAAATATAAAGCATTCTATTTACTCTCTAGGTTGGTTGTATCTGCACAGTAATGTCGCGTCAAATCGACACATAAAATAAAGGGCTGAGTTCTCTTCCTCACACGTATATAAATAGACACATACTCGTATAAGCACATGTATAGGCGATTTTCTCATCAACACTACAGGAAACGTTCCGAAAAATCTTGATCTCGGGATCCATCCCGCATGAATGGAGGGCGACTGATTCAATCAGGCTTGTCCATTATGAGGCAGACGAGTTTCATTGGAGCACAATCTCGTGGATGATCACGGGGGAGCCCCTCCTCCCCCCGCCGCTCCTTGGAAATAGCTGCCATTAACGAATAAAGAGAGGTATTTTCCACCTGATAACACAGTTTGCTTACGTTGAGTTCGAGTGTTCTCTGTTATTGCTGCGGAGTGCGCGTGCTTGAGACACCGTTGTGCGCTGTCGTAACATACATCATGTGTGTATGAGCCGTTGTAGGGGGGGGGGAGAGGGGGCAAGAGGCGCACGTAGATTTTGAATGGGCGCATAAATAACACAATTATCACTCACGTGCTACACGTTGGCTATTACGTAGATTGCTATGGTTCTGTATGAAAGTGTGATGTTTTTGGCAATATCGCTAAATAGACGTTCCAACCGGTATAAAATGTTCGTGTACGAAGCATTCCTTTTATTAAATAATTCTGTGAAAACACAAAATCACCTTTGATGAATACAATATTAATTTTAGAAGGTGTTTCATGAATTAATTATGATGTAAAC
Organism: Diarsia brunnea; assembly: GCA_949774965.1. NCBI lineage: Eukaryota > Metazoa > Arthropoda > Insecta > Lepidoptera > Noctuidae > Diarsia > Diarsia brunnea. The sequence continues at coordinate 311,302 of OX459000.1, forward strand.
TGGGAACTTCATAAATGTATGAGTACCCATCGTTAAATTTATCTTCAACGCTAAACAACGAATTTATTTCCCTACTATCGCCTAAAGTGGTAAACTGGTAACGTCCGAGTGCTCGCTAGTTGAAAATATCTCTCTTTGCGGCGGTCAACCGGCGCGTAAGTGGCGTCGTCGGTTTATGTGTGCCGCCGTAATGAGTGCACACCTGAACACGGATGTACCTCCTCCCCCCTGCCTAGTGTTCCCCTATTTTATTCGCTTTAAGCACATTCTGGCTGAGATAGTTAAGTGAGAAATAAATTTCAATAGGTAGTAATTTAAGCAGTTCTTTAAGAGGTGCGCATTAAAACGCCATTTTATTGCCAGCAGTCAGCAGTCCGCACGTGGGACTCGTCTGTGAGATATTGTCAGAATTATGCTCTGCAGTGATGTTTTGTGAGGCGCCTTTCTGGAAACTATCGGGACTAGCTGCGTCTTTAAGTTAGGAGGTGGCTAAAACATTGGCTGCTGCACTGCCGGTCGCGGGTTTGATTTCCGCACAGAACCAATATTCCGGGTCTGAGTGATTTAGTATGTAGTTATGCAAGTTTAAATGTTTATAAACCAACCCGTTGTATAGGAGCAATGCCCAATGTGGAAACGTTTGCAAAAAACTTACTTTAAACCTCGCCACGTCACTTTACATTTACCTGATGACATGATATAAATGTTTGGATGTATGGCGTTATTATTATATCAGTATGACGGCACGGTTGGCGCAGTGGCTAAGCGATTGGACTGCTGCGCTGCGTGTCGCGGGTTCGATACCCGCACGGAACAAATATTTGTATGGCCTGCAGATAGTTGTTTCGGGTCTGGGTATTTGTGTATGTGACTTTATATGTTTGTGAACGCACCCACGATACAGGAGAAATGCCTAGTGTGGGGGAACGTTTTAAAAACAAAAAAAAATACACACATCAAAAGTGTCTAGGGATCAACATATATTTTTGCAATAACTTTTCTCCTGATTGATATTAATTAAAATTTTCTTTAAGGATTCATCAAATAAAGTGTTTTCGTTTGTCACAGTAACGTTTAACCTTTTTTAACCTTTTTTTTAACCTTTGCATTAATAAAGAAATTTGCCATTTTCCTAATAAAGGGATTTTTGACATTTGAACCACTAACATTAAAGTTCGAAAAAAAGACTGAAATAACAGTTTTCTTTAAAATTTTATTGGGTAACTTAAACAATTAATAATCCGTGTTTCTACCGCGAACACTAACAACACAAGAACATCGGTTTGGCATACTCAAAATGAGTTCATCCAAATCACGCTGTGGAATGGGCGCCCATGTTCGTTGCAACAACAAAAAATTGGTTGCCTGTAAAGTCGGTATACGGGCGAAAGTTTTACGTGACAACGAAAATAGAAGCGCAAGACATGAACCGGTGTGTATGCCTATCTCTCTCACTCTCTCTCTCTCGCTCTGGACGCGTGCCTCTCACTCGCTCTCATTGTGAGCGCATAACGTGAGCGGAGCGTAACGCAGTTTCTTGAAGTGTCACCCGGCAAACCAATTTATAAGACGTTGTCACGTCAAAAAAGGTCTTCTTGCGACTGGATACCCTCCATATTCGGCAGAGCTCTTCTCTGTAGCATATCCCATGCATGCTCAATCGGGTTCAAGTCTGGCGACTGAGCAGGCCAGGGCAGGACATTGATGTTAGCTGCGGCGAGAGTCTGTCTTACAACTCTTGCGGTGTGCGGTCGTGCATTATCATGCATTAACTGAAATAAGGGACCGATTTGCACTTGTAGAGGAACGATGACGTCTGATACAATCGTCTCAGCATAAATGTGAGCGTTGAGGTTGCCTCTGATCCAAATCAACTCAGTTCTTCCGCCGATCCAAATACCCGCCCATACCATGATGGTTCCACCACTATAAGGATGGACTTCCTGGCAGGATTTTAATCGCTGTTGGCGTCCAGGGGTTCTCCAGTGTCGTATACGTCTTGTATCCGGTCTCATACCAAAACGAGACTCATCAGAAAAGCACACGAAACGCCATTGTTCTTCTGCCCAATTTCTGTGTTCAAGAGCCCATTGATATCGAATCCTACGATTGTGCATTGCTATAGGTGGTACCCGTAGCGGTCTTCGGGAATGAAGGTTCACTTCATGCAAGCGGTTTCTGACTGTTTGGTCGCTAATTAAGTTCCCTGAAGAGTGATGAAGCCTCACGGCTAACATCATGGCGGTTATTGTTGGAGCTCTTCGAGTTAAGATTTGAATGTATCGGTCTTGTCTCCGTGTGGTGCAGCGATACCGTCCTCCATGGCGCTCAGCCACGGTACCAGTGCTTCGGTAACGTGTCCAAAGTCGACTGATAACACTCTGACTTGTATTCAGAGCTAAAGCCACAGTACGTTGCCGGGAACCAGCTTCTATCATTCCCACGGCTCTGAGCATTTCTTCCCTGCTTAAATGACGTCGCCGCTCCATAATAACGTTGGTTTTAATCAGTAGTAGGGAAACAGTAGCACTAATAATGTCTTCAATGCGTTGTGTTTTTATAGGGAAAATATTGACAGCTGATTTTCATCTTTTACTCGAATTTGATTCACAGTTCCTGATTAAAATTATGAAATGCACCAAAAAGGATCCATATAAATTTATAAAATCATAAATTTATTACAAAGCCACATCTCAATCTCAAGAAATTCGCATAAAAATGCTTGATCCCTAGACACTTTTGATGTGTGTATAAGTGTGTACACGTACAGTTTCATGTTCAAGGATAATTCACGGCGTACATAAATACCCAAGTCATAGAAAAATAAAGTGTTTCTAATGGCCGCAAGTAAAAGTCGATTTGTTTATAAGAAACATTATCTATGACATTTACCAAAATATAATTATGTTGTATGTGATGTACGCAATATCCGTTGTCGTTCAGCGTGTCCTTGAGCAGTGCGGACCAGCTAGCCGGCAGCGCTACGCTCGCTACGCTCGCTCGGCTACAAGATCGCGAGTCACATTCTTGGAATAATCGCTCCAACTAGTCGAGACTTTCCGATCGAACGAGGAACCCATTCAAATTACATTCGGTATTCAGTATAACTTTATTACAACTATTAGACGGTAATAACTATTTAAATGAGATCTGGGTATCGGTGCGGTCCGGGCGGAGTTAGCGTCGTATAAATACACACTAACCGGGCAACCGCGGCGTATGGACGACTTTTATGGACTATGACTCTTCTCATATCGCTCGCTCTCTGCTGAGTGTGAATTTGCTGAATGTTAGAGTAACTGCAGTGATCATTGTTCAGTGATTAGACGGCACGGTTGGCGCAGTGGCCGAGAGATTAGACTGCAGCGCTGCGTGTCGCGGGTTCGATCCCCGCACGGAACAAATATTTGTATGGCCTACAGATAGTTGTTCCGGGTCTGGGTATTTGTGTATGTGAGTTTAAATGTTTGTGAACGCACCCACGATACAGGAGAAATTCCTAGAGTGGGGCAACGTTTTTTTTAAAAAAAAAAAGTGATCGTTAACTATTGTGATAGCTGTGATTGGCTTATGTAAACACAATATGCGAGTAACGTTATCAGAAATCCACAACCTGAATGGTTGAAATATGTATGTCATGTACACAATAAAATGGTGTTCCATCAATAACCAAGTTGAGTTAAATTCTCATAAACCTCAAACATGAACACGAACTTACTTCCCAAGCGATAAGTTGACGTGTTTTAGGTCGAAAGGTTCTGCAGCGAGCAGAAGATACTAATATAATAATCTAAGTGATCTAATTCTGTTCCCTTCAGTTATATCCCGCACAATAAACCATGGCCCCGGCAGCTGGGCAGCGGGACGGCAGCGGGCATAAGTCATCGGCTCACCAACCCCGCCCTGAGTAATTGTTCAGATTATAATATATATAAATTCGGCTGAAATTTATGATGGCTTAAGACGAGAAATTTATGCGGCGTCTTATTATTGTGACAGCTCATCGGTCGTTGTGATAGAGGGCGGAGGGACTGGCTCTGATGTTGTACCGTTGTGTAAGACAGGCAGGGTTAGGTATGTTCTAGGTTTCATGCTAGTTCGTAATTTTGATAACTATCCGTTAGTCTTGTCAGGTCAAATTATTTGGACATTGTTTCAGTTTGGACGTGTACAAGACTTGATCCGTAAGTTACACAGAAATAGTAGCGTAGTGAAAACTTCATAAAAATCAAATAGAACAGTGACGTAATGGGAAGTGTGTGAACTAATCACACACAACTGGCCATTTGCAAACTGTGTGCGATTGTACACCTACTAGTTCGTACCCCTAGGGAATCACACGCGGTCGGTAATTGCTAAGTGTATAATGTTGTGCAATTTGCGCACTGAACTGTATTATTGTGTCTATTATATTAGTATCATTGAACTGCAAAAACTAACAAACAATTTTATGACGACTGGTATCCCGAAGCAAGACGAACTGGTCTTAATAAAGTAGAAAAACTGGATTGGGCAAAGAAAACGATGCTTTGGAAAAACATTAAAATGTAACGTAAGCACAGAGCAACTGGCAACCCTTACCTACTTTATATTTGACTCACATTTGCACTCAATTTAAAAGGGTAAGTACTCCCTTTCAGCCAGTTCAGAATGATTTCCGTAATCAGCAAGGCGGATGCTTATCATCTGATTGCAGCATCCCACAAAGTTAACAGACAGATGCGAGTCACGACCCCCAGCCACCCAGCCAGCGCTTGTCAGGCGAACAATTTTAATACTTCGTCGCTGATTGACGGCGGGCTGCCATCTTGGATTACGATTGGAATTAGTACGCGGGTCGCGGGCACAGGGGCACAGGGGCACAGGCCACTCGATACCAACGATATTGATACTCCAATCACATTGAGAGCTCACTTTGGTAATATTGTTTTGATAATTTTATTAAAATCCTGTTATTTCAGAAGGTATTAGGTACTCGAGATTTTATTTATGTTATTATTCTCTCTGGACGAAATTGGGAGTTAGTCGCGGCGCTTATTTTCGTTATTTATTTAAATGGTAGAATATTTTCTAAAAATCCTGATTGATAATCCTAGAAACTTGGCCAGTATTACACACTTTTTTTATTCATAAAATACAGGCTTGTGTCATTAATATTTCTAAAACAGTAGATAAACCGCGAACACGGCCGTAGTCACCCGCGTTGATAACGGTCACATTATCACAGAGTATTATTAAGATAATACAGCTGCCCTTCAAGCTTCACGTAATCCCTTAATCACCTTTTACGACGCCCCCGGGGAACGGTGCGAGCCTATTACCAGTCAAGGACAAGCCAATCATCGTTTGTTGTGAGATTTGTGACGAAAACATACAATATACTTGACTGGTTGGTTCAGTGGCCGAAAATGCGATTACTCAGAGTGAGGTCATGAGTTTGACCCCCAGACAAAAGTGTTATTAGGTTTTTTCATATGGAATAGAAACCCGGAGTCTTGATATCTTGCTTGTGTATTACATTGTTCTTAAACATAACTTACGAAATATAAGTGTACTATAATAACCTCTGTCTCCTCCACCTTGTAGTGCAGGCAACATGTTATGATTTTTTAATGCGTTTTTATTTCAACTTTGTGTAATGTGTATGCCACACATGGTTCTTCTGGTCGCGTGAACTTTATTTCCTGCCACAGTGATATCAAACAAATCGGTGGCTAGGGACACTTGCGGTCGACGTTCGGTTGGCAGCATGTGTCATGTCATAAATGTTTTAAGTAGGGTATATATATTAAGCATAGTGAGTCAGACATTAAGTTGCCTTAAATTCTGGTTTGATTTACACCAATAATGTTTAGAGACTTGCGTCCACTAGGCTGAGTGGCTAGGTGCACCAGATTAACTTCAGAGATCATCTCAAATCTGTGTGGTTCTTTCCTCAAAATACTATCGGGAACCCTAATCTGCAGGTCTGCATGGTACTCGTATGATCTAATCAAGACGATGTCTGAACTTCGAAATAGTTTAAAGGTTTTTTATTTTTTTTATTTTAAGTTGTAATATCCTGTACAAATATTTACTATGCATTTAACATTCAACCAAGAAACCTAACCCATAACCTTCAAGATTCCCTTATTATTGCTTTCAACTCCTAAAAGTTGAGGAGTAGTACCTTCCATCATCAACTGATCAACATGAAGTGATGACTGCTAGATGCGAATACTTGAATCGCGTCAGAAAAAGCACGAAACACGTAATTCGTGCCTATGAAATTTGAGATTTGCCCTCGATGTCTCTGGGATCCTATCACCAGGTCCTGGTTTCCATATCATAGTACCACCCTTAAAATATCTACTTTCCAATAAAAAAAGACGAAGTTATTATTATATACACATAAACGAAAAATGTTCATAAATAAAAAAAAAAACATAAAATTAAAAGTACTGGGCCAAACTATTATAATATGTTAAATTTTATGGGACCAAATGGCAACTATTTCGCATCAAACTAAAAAAGAATCACGTAAATCGGATGATACATCTCAGCTTAATCGGTGTACATACTTACATAAAAAAATACCAATGGAATTGAGAACCTCCTCCTTTTTGGGAAGTCGGTTAAAAATGTTTCTTCACAACACTGTTCAATGTAATCACTGCACTCCACTTTGAAGCCAGATAGCATTGTGTACTTAGCAGTTAGAACATGAAATACATAGTTAAATGGATTCTGACTGCAGTGAATTTTGGAGAAAATTGCATGGTTCCGTACAGCTGATGTACCTACTAGAATATTAAAGTAGCGCTAGTTAAATAGCAAGTGACGTACATACATAGCTGCGTTATATTACCCAGAGTATATAACAAAGTTAGTGTTTACAATGTACATACAGTAGGCTTTGTGATAATTTTAGTTTAAATACACTCACATCTTGTTAATACGCATGAAAACATTTGGGCGGCGCGTGCTAAACAAACGTAGCGACTGTTTGAAGATCTCATCCAAACTATTGATTGACTCTTAAAATAGTACGGGTTCGTTTTGTCATTTGTTACGCTACATATTTCTGAAGATTTAGGCATAATTACAATAGACATCAAGATATTTTAATTTTTTGCCCAGATTAAAAAAATGTCTAATTTAAATCAAAAGGCATAATACTGACTTACATACTTTTCACATTAGGGTGTACCCTAATACGAAAAAGTTAAACGAAAATGGACACTGATCGAGAGCATATTAATATGTATTATATAATATGCTCTCGATCAGTGTTCATTTTCGTCCACGTACGTCGAGAGCGGGTGCGTCCCGTACTTTGCTACGTGTGTTCTCGTATTTGAGGTTTTTGTTATATGAGTCTCCCGGGGCGCGGAACTTCATTATATACGATGTAATGACCTGGATACCGCCAGCCTGCCGCTGTTCTACACATATCTTATATTTATAATTTTTGAGGTAGGAATCTACATAGTACAACAATTTAAGGCTTATTTATTTCCCGTCGGGGCTGCGGGTTGTTCGAAAGAGATACCGCTGCCCCGACACAAAGGGCTAAGAAGGAACATGGGTGGCTTTTAGTCAGTAGAAGTCTGACACTCCCTACCGCTCTGCCCAGAGCGTGAGGAGTCATTTTATGATTTCCCATCCTCCAAAAAAAAAGGCTTATTTATTTTGCGAAAGTAAGATGAGTCTGTTCAAGTTAATGTGTATAAAAGAAAAAAAAAGGATATTTCTGGTTACTACGACCATAAAATAATATCACTAGTAACTGCCGAACAACTTGTCACTCACGGATGTCCCTCAAGATAAAGGGGAAAATAGACAAGTCGTGATTGGTCTAATCATTGAGTTATAATTATACCCGTATTTTCCCCTGTCTGATAGTCCGAGTATTTAATTGCAACTGTATCCCAGCTATATATGCACAGTAACCATATGTGCGTGTGTGTGTGTGGGGCTCCAAGTACGTCTTAATAACTCTCTTATTTAGCAGTAAAGGCGTCTGATGGACTTTAGCACATATTTCCTTGTCTTCCGTGGCCGGGCGGCTTATAGCCGGATAACGGTCATAGCGGGCCCCTCCACACTGATCATACGGCCTGGTTATTACTATGTTATGACCTGTTATACTCTTATGTTATATGGACATTACTGTGTTAGGCATCTGTTGTGGGACACGTGTGTTGTATGCTTTTATACTTGGTTACAAATGGTTTAGCTCAAAGTTGTTTGATAAAAATAGACTACGGATTGATTTTTGTATTTACTGCTATTAATACACATCATTACTATTAACCTATGATTGTGGCATTATTTCGGAATCGACTACTGCTGTGAATGTTACTGAAATGTTTGGAAACGTTTCTGAGTATTAGATATTTGTTCATTTGAAGAGCTTAGTCTTAAGCTTGACAAATAGCCAAAGCGTAAATATCACACATTTGTACAGATGTTCAACAAAATGGTTAGTACAGACTACAGGTACACATTACAGCCACAGGAACACAGGTTTACTTAACTGCGAGTACCTCAGGCAACCAGAAGTCACAAGTTATTAAAACTACGAACTTCTGACAAGCCTAACGTATCATCTCGCTCAGGACTCCGCAGGCCTCTCCCGGCCGACGCGGCTTGACGCGGATGTAAACGCGGCACAGTAACATCAAACGTTGTTAGCTTAGTTTACACTTGAGTTGAACCATAAGCGACGATTGCATAAAGGCGGGAACAAACAGCGCTAGTGACGAGACAATGCACGGTGCGCGGGGCGCGGGGTGCACGGTGCAGTGGTGATGTACGGGATACGTGTGATCAGCAGATATATATAAATACTTTTTCAAATGTTTGGATGTGATTTCAGATTATTTAAGACTACATACAGGTTTGTTAATATACAGTATTATTTTTAGTTAATTATTATGGTAGTATTATCAATAAACTAATTTTAAGTACCTACAAGTTACTAGATGAACATAAAATAAGCGGATCAAAATACAAATTCCTGTTCCAACTATTTACCCAAGGGATATGTCGAAGTTGGCTACATTATTATAATAACCTAAATATCCGACAGAATAATGATGAATATCCCAAGAATTTGCATCGAGCCGCGCCCGCTGCGGCCATCGCTGTGGCGGTTCTAACAAAATTGACGTTTTCCCTAATTTGCATACATTGGTGCTAAACTGGCAACACATTCGCACGTGTATGTATTTTAATATCGTACCTATATGTGGGGCCGTCGTCAATTTGCTTTTAATACGTTGGACAGTGTTAGCGTTAATGATGAATAATTTAGGCGGTCCCGGGGCGCGCTCGCCGGCCGGTTCGCAACCCGGCACAGCAGTGCGGCAGAAGGTACGCGGTGTGGGGCTACGAACTAGCACATGTACTGACGATTGTTATTATAGAAATAGCCTTTTTAATAGTTCTTTGTACACTCCACTTTTGAATGGATGCTGTTAACTTTGATACTGTTTAATTAGGGTTTGTTAGCAGAGATTTTCCATTTGTCAATTAAAGTAAACCTTCTGCATGTTCCCGTTCATGCGGCTCCGAGATGACCGCGCGTCATTAGTCCGCGCGCGCGCCGCCATTACCGAGCCTCGCTTATAAATTACCACAACAGGCGACAAAAATAACTCGTCCAGTACAATTTATATTATACCTCGCTAGCGTCGCCTTGCGACCGCACTCGTGTGTGTGACTCTTAGACAAATAGCGAGTACAGCGCTTTGTGTGGCCTACTTACGAGTAGCCTGGGAGCCCACAGCTGGGTTACGAGATGTGCTCTACTTTCAATTATGACACATTTGATACAACAACACTAGCAGAATAAATGAACAAATTAAATTTTGGTGAAAATATAATGCCTAACTAAGTGGTATACTCGTAAGTCTGATACGGGCTTAACGTGGGCGGCATATTATACTTAAGCTGAATACTTAGCGGCAACAGTAACTAGCGTGGAATTGCTAACAATGTGTCTGGGATTTAGCCATTCACGACTAAATATTATTAACATAAAATATAGCGTATTTATATAAAACAAACGGAATATATTCGATGTGATAGTGAGTGCTGGTCGTAAACTGCGGACGTATATTCGCGTCGCAAATGACCGCGGTAAATTATGTGCGTTTTAATTCGCGCGGTTTCGCTGCGTCCACCATTTGTCAAAAACAATCACACATAAAACAATGAGGCGTGTCATCGCCGAACGACAAATGGACGCGGCGCGGCGTGTCGCGCGACAAAAATCACGCGAATAATATCGCGCGTCATACGTCACCGAGCACAATGCACGATGCACGCTTTTATTTAACCACTGCGGCTATCAGCGATGCCTATATACGAGTAGCTATATGTTCTACACGAATACATCTGACTATCTTATTTCAGGCATGCAGCGTTAAATTGTATGCTCTTCCTCCACCCACATGGTACTTTAAATTCCAGTTTAGATGCGACCTTCTAAATTGTAAGTCGACAGTTCTCGGTTCGGTTCCCGGGACGTAGTCGGGTGTTCCCGAAATATTTCTCAGCTGGAGTGGAGCTTGTAAGTTACCGCATGCTTTGCCGACGCCGAGTTATCGAGCGCCACAAAACCGCGGCTCGCTACGCCCGAATAATTTGCTCGTGTGTCTAACACAATATTGTGTTAGAATATTCTCGGATTTTGCGATTTAATTTTGTGTTTAATATATTTACTTGTACAGTACGCAACTACGCATGTCCGCGCATTGAAACATTACGGAAATTGAAATGCGTGCGAAACACGCGTCACACGTCAACGTCACTGGAATATAACGTAACGTCAGAATCAGGAACAATCGCATTTGCAGCGACGCGATGCGGCTCGGTGCGGCTCGGTGCGTTGCGGTGCGGTCGGGTAAGTGGGTCGCGAGTCGCACCGCGTGTACCGACAACAAAACGTGAAAACAATACAGAGAAAAAAAACCCATGTTCGTGGAGGCGCGCGCGGTGATGCGTGTTGCGATCCGTGTAACAACGCGCGGCTGATTGCCCCTGAAAGGGTGAAGCGAAACAAAAAAATGTGTCCCGCCCCGTCTGTATATTGCTGATTAAAACAGAGCGACACAGTACAAAGCGATTATCGGACCGTACATCGTCGTCTATTACTTTACCCCCGCGCCCCGCCCCGCTCGCCCGCGCCTCGCCCCCGCGGTCTCCCGGCACTCGTCAACGTTCGCTACAGCATTGTTTTCACATTGACGTTGGATTCATTTGTTGTCATTATTATTTTTATAGACAACTAGCAACTCAACCGCGACTTTGTTCGCAAACATTGTGATTGCACAGCTAATAATTGTTACGTATGATATGAATATAATTTATAGCCACGAATCATGTTTCGATCAGTGAATTTTTTACAATTGGACCTATACTTCCGGAGGTCCGCAACAGGTGATTTTTTTTTATAACTTTGTCTAAAGGGAAATACAATTTACAAAAAAAGTTACCTCTTTATAATATTAGAGGGTATAGGTACACAATCCACGTACTTATCGCAGTTCTTTTGCGAACTAAAAACATTCAGCATCATCATCGGCGTGCTCTTATCCAATTTCACTTGGGGTCTGCCCAGTACGTTTTCTCCTTCCATTTTCTGTCACGGTATCATTTATTCCTTTCTCTTTCATATCATTCCTCACACAATCCAGTCATCTTTTCTTTGGCCTTTCACTCCCTTTCCATCCACCAACATTAATATCCGAAACTTTTTACCCGACTGCGCCGAAGCCCAAAAAGAGGGTTATTAGTAACATGCATTTCATTACATATCCATACCAAGATAAACTCTTCAAGATAGGCTTGTTTTAAATTTTTCGCTACAACAGCTCATTCTTTACTTTATCCATTCTTGCCGATCCGCACGTCCATCTCAACATTCTCATCACCGCTACATGAATATCCATTTTTTACACAGCCCAGCATTCTGATCCATACAATACGACAGGTCTAATCATGAACTTGTATATTTTCTCCTTTAGCCGGTTGTTCCAGTGACCTGTCGCTATTTCATCCATCCTGAATTGATCCGGTGCGTTACATCTCGGTCTACTAAGCCATCCTCTTGGACAAGCGACCAACCTGGTGAAACTTAAGTTAAATCCTCGAATAAAAGTACTTTTAATAGCTACACCACACGGATGGAAAATATTTTAAATATTGTATACAGGAAGTTTTACTGAAAATTGTTCTATCTGTTCCAGGGAAGGTTTCTGAAGAGAAACATTTTTTTTTTAAACCTGTCGAATCGATATCTTCCTCCTTTTGGAAGTCGATTAAAAGGCACTGAATGCATAAATGCCAAAATTTTATGGTAATAATTAAAATAAAACGAACATGATGCTACGCTGCTACGAACACGAGCTACGGAGTTACGAGCTACGGAGTTATGCGCTACGAGATTCTGACAAAAGGAAGGTTTTCATATTTAAGGAGCGCAGATACTACAGTAACGACACTATATCAATATTTACGAGTTATCCACATAAGTTCAGTGAATATATATCAGAAGTAACCCGAAGGAAATAATATAATATGATATTAATAATAATTATTGTAACACATTAAAACAGCTTGTTGCTGCCTCGGTGGTCTAGTGGTGGCAAGTACGCCTGCTGTGCATTTGGTGCTGGATTCGATTTCCGGGTCGCACAAGGTATTATTGGGGTTTTCCATTAAGAATTAGTCAGTAGCTGCTACAAAGTCTGGATTGATTTGTGCCCGGTTCATGGCAATAGGGTTAAACAAAACTGGCGAAATGTGGGCGTACTATTACAGTAGCATTAGGTACATCTTTGTCTTTGGCGATTACAGCTAAAGTAAATAAAGCAGGTACTCACATCGTGCAGCCAGGATAGTTTCCGTGCGGGTGGGTTGGCGCGCACGTGGCACTCGAAGTACACGTCGTCACCCTCCTTGATGTCGCCGGCCGCCAGCGAACTGCCCAGCCGCAGCCGCACCACCGGTGGATCTACAACGTACCAGCATGTGTCATCATCATCATCGTCATCATTTCAGCTGAAAGACGTCCACTGCTGGACATAGGCCACCCCTAAGTATCCCCACAACCTTCACCAAGTCATTAGTCCACCTAGTAGGAGACCTTCCAACGCAACATCTTGTTTCAACATGTATCATGTGCCACTGAATATGATGACTCGTTGAAGAGTTATAAGGAAACAGATGGACACACATGGCGTTTTAAATTGTACCCATCTTTGGGCAATGTCGTACAAACACAGTTTTTTTTGTATTTCTTCAGTATTTTAATGGAATGGTCAGTCATACGGTTTTCACTTATTTCAACCAACAATCTTAGTCTCATAAATTTCTAATTCTCCATCGACGTTATGGCTTTAAGCATGTTACTATGTCACGTGATCACATCGCATGATCGCGAAGACTAGATTTCGAACATTTTTTATTTAGGATTTACTTTCAAAGGAAAGAATTATTAGTTTTCCGAGAATTTTCACTGTCTATGTTATTGATTTAAGAGATGAATATTATGTCGATTGTAAACACACTGCATGACACAGATGCATTAAAAGAAAAATTAATAAAATGTTGAAGAGATAAATAATGCGCAAGTTATTCCGTAAAAGATGTTTAATTTCAATAATTAAGTCGCTGTGTAAGTAAGGCACACTTGTAGCCAATAAATTAAATGGTTGCGGCTGCGGCGGCTCCCCGCAGCGCTCCAGCGCTTCGCAGCGCTCCACAGCGCCACAGCGCACTCGCTTTGAGAAAAACATGTCTATAAGAATAACTGCTTCAGAACAAGAACATATTCATTAGCGCCGTTTTATTTTCAGTTAATTGTTATCTGGGAATGTGGTCGCTGTGAACGTTCTGTACTTGACTTTAACGTTCTGACTTTATTAAATGAACTCGTTTTAAATGTAATTCGTCTAACATCGTGTATGCTTAATTTCTTTTAATTTTAATAACTAGCGTGGATATTTATACGGAGTTTATCTATTCTTAATTTACACGTACTAAGCATAATTAATTATAAGACATTTTATATTTATGTAAATCTAAAACCGCAATTATCAAAACGCTAGCATAGACACCATATACGAGTAATGTATTGTGTTTCTGACAAATAAATTGCTTTGACCTTTTATGATGAGAACGGCTAGCGTCTTAGTCAAATATATAAATCCCGATATTATGCAATGAGTAAGTGAAACTCGTAGTAAATCATTATATTATATGTAAATCAAGTATTAAGTTCGCGTCAAATGGGCGTGTGTCCGCCGCTGTCCGGCCGCAGTCCCACAGTGCGGTCGGACGTATTCCACCATTCGACCGACCTGACGACTGACCGACGCGGCGACGCATCGACTGCACTCCACCGGTGGGTGAGGTTGGCAGTCAAATAATGGTTATCACAGTGGTGATTACCATTATTTGGGGACCGTCGTAATGCGTTGTTACAAACAAAGGAAATTATTTTGAGAATACTCATACAAGTGTTGCGACTACAATGTATGTTCCTACAATTTAAAACACATATTTTTGATTATAGGCACTACAATGACTCTCACTCTGATCTCTCCATAGTTTTTACTTCGTGTCAGTGTCCATGGAATTAAGAATGGCTCAATGGCTCAATGTAGCTATTGCTAAAAAGTAAGTCTCACCCCTGCCGCCTTTTTTTTTTGGCGGGTGGAAAATCATCAAATAACCCCTCCCGCTCTTGGGCAGAGCGAAAGGAGTGTCAAACTTCTACTGACTAAAAAGCACCCGTGTTCCTTCTTAGCCCTTCATGTCGAGGCCGCGGTATCTCTTGCGAACAACCCGCAGCCCAGACGGGACTCCTGCCCCCCTCGAACTCAGATTACGTGGTATAATAGACTTACAGTTGATAGTCCAGGAAGTGTAAATGCTGACGTGGTGACTTTGGGGTGATACATAATGCTACGCTACGTTATGCTACGCTACGTTATGCTACGCTACGTTATGCTACGCTACGTGGTACACTTACATACGACGTTGATGGTCCAGGAGGTGTCCATGCTGAGCGTGGTGACGTTGGGGTTGTCAGCGCGGCAGGTGATGGCCTTGCCGTCGTCGTCCAACGTGGGCACGAAGCTCATCACGCTCACTGTCAGGTTGTCGCGGAGCTCCTCCTGTAACAACGATAAGTAATATGGTTTTGAACGGTGATATCAACTGAAATGGTCGCAACCGTGATGAAACAACCAGAAATTCCAAGACTTTCACCCCATTGGGCACACATTTTCTCACCAAGAGAAGGCCTGTACCGCGGCACTGGGCACTGTATCATAGTTAGTAGTAGTCTGATCATAGTTTCCATAATGTGACCATAATCTAGAAGAGCTAAAGTTTTGATTTTATTTAACTTTGAAAATAAATCACAAAATGGAATAGTTTATGACCTTACAATCAAATACTAAATCGCATTAACCCTCTCGCACCGCTCTGTTGGCTACCGGCGCGCGGCCGGCTGTCCGGCTGAGCGAGTCGGCGGCGGCGCGCCGATTACGAATCAATCGCCGACACTGACGCGCGCCGTCAGCCGGGATGCGTTAGCGCGCTGCTAATGTCACTACCCACACTTCATATCACACGTCAGGGATTTCTAATTGACTGTAGTTATTTGGATTTTTTTTGGGGTCTAACCATAAATCAGTGTACATGCCTACTGACTCGATCGAAAATCTGACCGAGTTTACAGATTGCCTCAGTGAGTTAAACGCGATTATTGAAAGCAATGATGTAGAATCTGTGTTCATACTCGGAGACTTCAACGCGCACCCAGGTGAGCTGTTCGCTAATGAGTTGTTTACATTTTGCACGGAACAATCGTGGTCGTGTCTTGACATTGAGTGGCTGCCTCGCGATACGTATACATTTGTGAGTGACGCACACGGGTGCCAGCGATGGCTCGACCACTGTGTAGTCACACGTGCGGCGCGTAGTGCAGTCGTGAATGTGTGCGTACTTTATGACACATACTGGTCTGATCACTATCCACTAATGATTGAATGCAACGTGAATATTATTAAACCTAAAGTTTCAACTAGTCCAAACACTTTTAATTATGTACAATGGGGAATTAGGGATAATTACCAAATCCAAGACTATACCAGTTACTGTAATTTAAAATTAAAGCAAATTGATTTTCCATCTGAGTTTTGTTATTGTGCAGATGGTATGTGTAGTGATCAGAACCATAAACTGATAATAAATAGGATGTACTATGACATTGTAAATATTTTGACTGAAGCCGCTAAGAGAAGCTGCATTGCACCTAAGCGCAACAGTTTTAGGTATGTAACGGGGTGGAACAGGCATGTTAGTGGCGCTCACCGGAGGGCCAGACTTTGTTTTCAGACGTGGGTGTCTCATGGGCGTCCTAGATCTGGACAATATTATAATAATATGTGTGAGACTAGGAAACTATTTAAAGAAAAATTAAAGTACTGCCAAAATAATGAACGTCAGATAAAGATGGACATCATTGCGGAACATCACGCAAATAAAAGTTTTGGTGATTTTTGGAAAAATACCCATAAACTGAATCCAAGGTCGGGCGCTCCGGCAAGTGTCGGTGGTGCGCATGAGCCGCGGGACATAGCCTGCGCCTTTCAGCGGCATTTTAGTGTGGTGTCACCGCTCGGGCCCGCGTCTGAGGTGCTCGATGCTGAGGATCGCTCTGACCATGTTAACATTAGGTTTTCCGCCAAGAATGTGGCGCAAATTATAAAGAAGATGGTACGAGGCAAGTCCCCAGGTCACGATAGTCTTAGCATCGAGCATTTAAAGTACGCGGGCGTACACCTGCCAAGAGTCCTTGCACTTTTGTTTAACTTGTGTGTTAGTCATAGTTATTTACCTGATGATTTAATGCAAACAGTCGTAGTGCCGATTATTAAGGATAGGACAGGTGACTCATCGGATCTGTCTAATTACAGACCGATTTCGCTTGCAACTGTCATAGCTAAGGTGCTGGATAGTTTGCTTGATCGACAGTTGGAAAATCACCTCCACCTGCATGACGCACAGTTTGGGTTCAGACCCGGTTTGTCAACTGAGAGTGCCATCTTCTGTCTCAAGCAGACTGTCACAGAAACACACCAGTATACGCATGTTTTTTAGACCTTTCAAAAGCTTTTGATCTGGTGTGTTATGACAAGCTATGGCAGAAGCTACAATGTGAAACGGATGTGCCACATGAGATTGTATCTCTGTTCCGGTATTGGTACAGTGAGCAGCAGAATACCGTTAGATGGGCGGGTGCGCAGTCGAACGTGTATGGGTTGGAATGCGGGGTGAGGCAAGGGGGGTTGTCCTCGCCACGCCTCTTTAACCTGTACATCAACAGGCTGATCGGTGAGCTCACCAGCACTAATATTGGATGTTCCATTGACGGTGTGTGTATTAACAACATTAGTTACGCGGATGATATGGTGTTGCTGAGCCCATCGATCGGTGCGTTGCGCAAACTTTTGAATATTTGTGAGTCCTACTCGGAGGCCCATGGGCTCAGTTACAATGCTAAAAAGAGTGAGTTCATGATTTTTAAAGCAGGTACCAAATCTCACACATCTGTACCTCCTGTCACTCTTTGCGGCATTCCTTTGAAAAGGGTGCAGCATTTCAAGTACCTGGGCCACTGGGTCTCTGAAGACTTGTGCGACAATATGGATATTGAAAGGGAGCGCAGGGCGCTGTCTGTCCGGTGTAATATGTTGGCCCGCAGGTTTGCACGGTGTACTACACCGGTGAAGGTGACTTTATTTAAGGCATATTGTCAGTCATTTTACACGTGCAGCCTGTGGACCAACTTTACGCAGCGGGCGAACAGCGCACTTCGCGTGCAGTACAACAATGCTTTCAGGATACTGTTAGGGCTTCCACGGTTTTGTAGTGCTTCGACTATGTTTGCTGAGGCGCGGACTGATGATTTTTTCGCGATCGTTAGGAAGCGAAGCGCTTCGCTATTGGGTCGCCTACGAAGCAGCTCGAACAGTATCCTGAGGGTTTTGTCCGAGCGGTGGGACCTACCACTGATGAAAAGGTGGATGCAGCTTCATGTTAGCGCCTCTACTCGCTTATTTTGACATTTGTGTTTGTTAAATTGATTAGCGATTGTTTTAATGTGTATTATTTTAATTTTGATTTAGTTTGTTTGTACTTGACATTGGTTTTGTAATTTTAATGTGTTTGTGTAATTTTATTTTTGTTGATTATTTTAATGTAGTATTACTTGTGTTTTATATAATTTTAATATGATTTAATTGTGCTCGACATTGATTACGTAATTCTAATGTGTATGTGTAACTTAATTTGTTTTGATTATTTTAATATTGCATTTGTGTTTTGTGTATGTGATTTTATTTTGTATTTCTTGTATGGACTGTGTCTGAATTAAATAAATATTATTATTATTATTATTATTATAAATGTAGTATAAAAAACTAAAATATTTTATAGTATAAGAGAAATGTATCATGGCAATTATTCACAAAGTACGAGTGCCGTCAAATCTTTTTCGAGCATAGGCCTCAAGCTACGCCACATGTCATATCTGTCTGTTACATTAGTGCCACCAACGCACTGAATGTTTTACTACAATTCAAATTCATTTATTCAGTTTAATCTCGTTACGAGTACTTAATGAACGTCGCTCCGTTGAATAATGTATCCACCCTGCGCCGCTAGCACTAACAAAAGATTTCTCTAAATTGATATGTGGAAGTGTAGGCAGTTCTCTTCTAAACTCCAATGAAATCACATCTTAAACACGTTTGAATACGGCAGTAAACCAACTACTCTTAAGAGTACTTTGAAGGACTAAGTGTAGATTGAAGAGATTTAAAGCTATTGTGGTGAGAGAAAGTATCGGTGTTCTTTTCAATCGGCGAGCGTCCGGCGCGGCGGCGGCCATTCGTAAAGCCGTGTAGCAGGCGAGGGTTACTCGTTAATAAGTAGCGAGCGAAGTGTTCAGTCAACACTAAGCCGGCGCTCCTCGCGACCGGCGCGGCCCCCACTCCCTTCTCCCATTTTTTCCTTCCCAGCGAATAAATTCCCGCTCAGACATTGAAAGGGTTATTGTTTAAACTTGACAACTGTTCAACGAGATTATAAATAGTGTTCTACATTGTTTTGTTATCACAAAATGGTTTGACTTTAAATTCAAATATTCCCGTCATTTTGATCTAGTAACATTGTTATTCAGTTGTAGATTTTCAATTTATAATTCATGAATACTATTATAAAATATTTTAATACAGTTTCTCCATCTAACTAACTTATTTTGTTCAGTATTGTTAGAACGAATGCCAAGGTATGTTGTTTATTACTTCTTTGTTAGTCGAGACCTTGTGGCATACATTTGCTGTACGTAATGCAGCCTATGTAATACAGTAAGTAATAACGTTGCTCTCTATTTCGCAGTGAGCACAACTAGTCTTGAATAGAATAGTATAGCACGAGTTGGTGCGCGGTCCTGTCCTCCTGACCAAGGCTTAATTAATACGCGCCGGTAGCACGTAGGTGAGCAGACTGCACAATTAGGGGCAGTGAGTCCACTACTAGTGTACATAACATAATGTGTTATTGTGTTATGTACATGTTCATAGGATACGAGTAAGATGTATTTTCGCAGCTTACGCATCGGTCATAATCTCTAAGTAGAGGAAAGTCTTAAAGCGTGTGTATCGCCGCGTCATAAGTCACGTTAGGGTGCATGCTATAAAGAATTTACAGTTTTCAAATCGGTTTTTTCAACTCAAAGTAATTTTTATTCACCGTGTGAACTTTTCAAAATGTCTATTAGCCCACAATATTAAGAAATGTATTTTTATCGTTTATCAAAATTTTGTATACACAATTTGAAATACATGTGATAGAAAACGGCCACGACGAGAACGTGTCGATCTCATATAGTGTGCTGCTCCAAGTCATCAACGTGTTCAAGCAATTTCTTTAATTTGTTTTAAACAACACGCGTTTTCCTTGACCGTGTAGCTTGTGGTCGAGCGGTAACAGAATAGACAATGATTGTAAATAAAACGTGTGTAAGAACAACTATTCGCACGATTATAATGTATAATCGTACCAGCACATAGTCTGAGATCAACTGGATATTCTGTGCGATGTCATAGTGTGGTGTTAGCTTAATAGTGGGCAGGCCGCGGTTTGCCGCAGATACCGCGTGGCGCGGTGCGGTGCGGGGACGCGCGCCCCGCGTGTTTACCGCGCGATAACCAAACAATCACACGTGAGCCGCGCGTCCAACACCATGTGACACCGTCAGCATAGAACTGAAATATGTAATATCTACGATACTAAAATAAAAGTACAAACAGAAAACAATCTCTTCTTTTATTATCTCCTTTCGGAGGTATGCATGAATGGAAAGAGATTTCTTTAGAAATAAGCATCACATTTATTATTTTCTATAATTTCAGTGTACATTAAATGTAAAATTATTAGTAATCATTTGCGTCACATCCACGCAAAACGGTCATCTCTCGGCGAATATTTCTATTTGAAATATTTCATTCCAGGTGAGTTGTATAGATTTCTGCAGGGTGTGTTGGAATAAAAAGTAAATACAAGTGGACCATTGCCTATTTATAAAACCAAAAAGCAAGTTAAAGTTAAAGTTCAAATAGTGAAAAGGTATAAAAATAACTCGCCATTATATAAATATAAATGTTTGCCGTCAATTTGAATTCAAAGTAAGCTTCCCACTCCATTTGCGCGAGTTTCTCGTCGCTTAATATTTTCTTAGTGGCTTGTACTCACATTTCACTCGACTAACCCGCAGCCCGACGGGCAACCTGCTACGACACTTACATACTACACATTCATACATCTGGTCATACACGCACGCTGGTTGCGAGTACTACGCACCTGTACTTTCTAAAGAACCTCCCCAGTAAGGTCAGTATGAAAATTATAGAATTTAATATCAGCTTCTACGTAAAAAGCATACCCATAAGTTAGTTTTCGATGGTGGCGTAGCATCGTAGCACTGCTACGCTTTCGTAGACTTGCTACACAATTGTGTAGTCTACTTTCGTAGATTTGTCTACGTAATCTAGGGTTGCACCAGTTAGTGGCCCGGTCTCGCGGGGTGAAGTTAGAAGCGTTGCGCCGGTACAGTAGTGCAGCCGGTCGCTCCACATCGCGAAAGTGTCACGTGCTCGCGATAAATTCCCGCGCCGCGTGTTGGTGCCGCGCCGCGCCCGCGCCCGAGTCGTGCCGCGCACACGTAGCCCGCAATGGATGTTATAATGCTACCAATTACCTTTTCTTTTTCTCCACTTTTATGTGACACTCTTTTTGCTCGTCGTGCTTTACTACAATTGCGCTCTACTGATGGAAACTCCGAGCAAAGCTCACTTTTGATAGTACTTTTATGCCTTTGTTTTTTAAACATAATTAGATTTTCACCGAATCCGTGTTTCAAAAGCTTTTCTAGAATGTTCTAAAAGCGTAGTTGTTATAAAGCCTGCTGCCGAGCGTCAGATAATGGACAAAGTATGTTACTGAAGTCTTATTTTCAAAATGGGAAAGTCGCATGTGAGATATATAAGAACGAACGCGGAGTGTAAAGTTAAAAGCGCCCGTATAATGGCTCTGCGGAGTGGCGTGAAGAAGTATCACCATTATTACTGAGATAAGCTCACTAAGACGTTACGAACTAATTTTCTCAACGAAGTAGTCATAAAAAAACAATTCGCTCGTAGGAAGCGGGTCGGTCGAGCCATTCGTTCGGAGGATGGCGGTTGCAGCAAAAATCTTAATCACAGCTGAGTCGGCGTATGTTGTGCAGTTCCATAAGTCTGGTGGTTGCGGGCGAGATGCGGGGGGGGGAGGTGAGGTGGGGGCTGGCGGGACGCCAAAAGCTGCTTATTAAGCTAAGCGATCAGCGCATATTTACCCTCCCCGCGCGACACACACCTGATTCACGACGCTGCGAGGCGCTGACTGCGCACACACCGCACTGTGCGCCTGACTTGGCTGCTACTGCCCGGGATTTGTGATGCGTTGCTATTGCACCAATAAACAGTTTTGTGCAGAAGGTTGAGGTACAGCTTGCTTAGAATCTTGAACAGGCTTGAACAGTACCGTCGACATACTCCAATAATATTTGACGGCACGGTTGGCGCAGTGGCTGAGCGATTTGACTGCTGCACTGCGCGTCGCGGGTTCGATCCCCGCACCGAACAAATATTTGTATGGCCTGCAGATAGTTGTTTCGGCTCTGGGTGTGTTTGTGTATGTGAGTTTAAGTGTTTGTAAACGCACCCACGATACAGGAGAAATTCCTAGTGTGGGGCAACGTTTAAAAAAAATAAAATAAAATAAACAAAGCTTGAGTGTTTTATTTTTAAGATATATTCTGGTTATTGCTTATTTTGGCAGTAACCTCAAAAGGAGTGGGTCTACTGAGCTCTGGTACCTCGTGGTGCACAGTAGCGTGCGTGCGTGTGGGCACAGTGGCACATAGTGGCGCACAGTGGCGCACAGTGGCCAGCCCGCGTTCCTTCGCGGCGCATAATTCCACGCTTTATGACGGGAGCAACGTTGTTGCTTAAATTTGTGCCGTCTACTGTATTATGGCGAGTTTTAGTGCTGCTACTTTTAAGTCTCGCTGCATTATTTTATCACGCGAGTTGTGCAGGAAAACAGCCATATTTTCATACCATAGATCAGGCGTTATTATGACCTAGGTTTGAAAAAGAGTGGAAAAAGCTGTCGTTTGAAGTTGATTAAATTTTTCTTTTAAGTTTTAACGCAACTTCGCTTTTGCCCAGTGTTTAGATAAGACCAGTTAAAAATATTATTATATCTTTGAATTTCCAATATTCTTCCATCGGCTTTTTATAACGTACAATTTGAAAAATAAAATGAAGAGACGTTCGCATCGAAAACGGTCACGTTTTAATTGATCAGTTCGGAGAGAATCGAAATTAAAACAATACTACAGCTTGTGTATAAGTTGGGCACGTGCCGCAGCGCGCGGGGCGGGGGGGGGGAGGCTTTATTGTTGGTGCTTTGGCTTCGAGCCCTCAGCACTCGCACCAATTACATTCAATTAGCATCAATTAAGCTACATTTTATATTCCTTGCCTCTCTTGTCCACAGAACAAAGAACTCAATGATTTCAATGTGCCTACAGGTCCACAGTGTGCTTTGTCGTTCGTGACATGACTGATAAAAGCCAAGAATCGTTGGATGAACACGATTTTTACAAACGTTTTGGGTAATTGGATATTTTTGTGTGTTGATTATTTTTGTAACTTTGTTTTAAACATACTAATCCATTCACAGATGAATATTATCTTATCTGCCGAAGGTTTGCCGTCGCTGTGATGTTTAATGCCACGCTCAGCAATCACACTTATCACCTGATAAGAGCCACATAGAACTAGTGTGTTATCACAACTACTTGAGTGGAGTGTGAGCGTCTGTTTGACGTCGAGGAACATGTTGACGCGGCGCTGTTTACAGTCGCGAGCGGCACTTACTGTTTGATCGGCAGTATCTGCTGCAAGTGACGTCATACGCATATAGTTTACAGAACCAATGTAGGTGCACTTTTGTAAAGTTACGATCTTAAATACAACGAGACATTCAATGACTGTAAATCAAAGATACAGATCAAGTTGGCGCTTTACAGACGATTTAGATTTTACAAAAGGTAGACAGTGGCGCGTCGCGTCATTGCTTTTGCTGATAAGGTGTCTACTATTTTCCTAAATCCAATCGAAATAAGAGTTCCTGATTACACACAAAATGCATTCGCACGCCTTTTCTCAGCACCAATTAGATTAATAGAAGTATCTTATCAAATTAAGGTTGATAAGAACAAAACACTTACAAACAGTAGCGTTCCACAAATCAAGTAGATTGATGTGAGAGGTGCAGAGCTCATAGCGCTCACAGAGCTCACAGCGCTTAGTGCGACTTCATTACGTAATCCTCTTTAAACGCCTGCTATATAATGTATGATCAGTTCCGTTGCGTTTGATATCTCGGCTGTGATAGCAGATTGAGATCAATGAGTTAGGCAATACGTGGGAAATGCAGGATAAGGGGAATTGTTTTACGTTTGAAACAAGAGTCAGCGATGTTTTTCCGAAAACGAAAAGGGTAAAACATCCAAGCTAGCTAGATCCACATATATACATATCCTAGTCGAGGGGATTTTGTACATTTGCGGCCTTAACGCCTCCCCGTAATAGAAACTCATCAATTTCACGTAACCGACTCCAATAAGAGATTGCTCGTTCCGTCCTTCAACAAAAAAGGCTGCGAAGGTAATGTCATTACAAATTGAAGCCAAGTCCGACCGGGGTCAGCCGGGACCCAGGGGCCCGTGGCGCCGGGGAGGGGGGGGGGCCGAAGTGCGGGGAGCCATTAACGAATATCTCCGTTTAATTAGCGACGTTTCCGGACGGTAATTGCATTTTAAATTGTCCGGAGTGTTTGTTATGTCGGCGGCTGATTACGTGCGCGCACATTTATCAATGCGACGTGGTCATCAATCTGCGACCGCCGCCACCTCTCCGCCTCACCGCCTCGTCGCTGCTTTCGCAGCTCTCCCGAGATCAGGGGACGACTGTTTTTATTCTATCTTGACATGTCTTCTGACATAACAAGATATATGTGAAGATTGTGAAGAGAACAAGTATTCATAGTGATCATGAGAAACCTTTGTTCACGACTAGGTATCACACTATCACTATCACTATTCCAGTGAACGAACCAAATAAAACCTGGGTTATTAAGATGTAATAAATTCTTTTATTTTAACTGTTCAAACCAATTTAATACTTGGAGCCCCATTTAGAAGCACTTGGTTAGAAAATAACCAATTTGAACAATAAAAAAAAACCGTAAAAGTTATGATTTACAATTTATCGTGAGACTTAACTATGGTTTAACAATAAATCGCGTAATGAAGTATTTCCGTTTGGTTCACTTTACGAGCTACGCAGCGTTTGACAAAAAAGTTAGGTACTCGTAAGTTAGAAATAACACGATATCACTCCATTTACTGAGAAACTGTTACCGAGAGCAATGGGCGCCAGTGGTGGTGGCCCCGACTTACAAACAGTAAGTTGTGTTCGAACACAACTGGCGTTTTGGGTCCGAACCCAGGTAGGCGCATTACTTTGTGTAATTTATTTCATCACCACTGCTCTCAAAACGGTGAAGGAAAACATCGTGAGGAAACCGGCATGGCTTAGAACTAAAAAAATCTAAGACATGTGATATCTACCAAGTTACCAACCCGCACTGTGTGGTGAATTATAGCCCATCCCTCTCCTAGAGAGGGATGGGCTATAATTCACCCTGCGTCTTGTCACGCCTGAGTCTTGTGGTGATGATGTTACTGAGAAACTCCTGATTGGTCCAGTGGTCGACCTCGTGGTTTAATTCTCAGATCAGCCAACATCTTATCAGGTTTTTCCATCAAGAATTTCTCGGTAGCAGCCATGGAGACTAGATTTGTGCCTGGTTGATGGCAATAGGCTCGGCCCCTACAGCATGAGACTTAAGCATAACTGGCGAAAGGTGGGTGTACTATTATACAGGTTGGTGCCGACAATACGACAAAAAATGAAACCACTGGTAGTTCTAGTTCATAGGAACATTTTAAAAATATCAAATAAATCCTAACACCGTCGTGGTGACGTCGATACGACAATAACCTACCTAAATGTCTTCGCCAAATTCGTTTGTTAGATTGTATTAATCCACAAGTTAATCGGTGCAAATTATTCCTAAGGATAGTAAACCAATATTTGTTTGTAAATTGTAATGTATTTCGTTTACAGTTTTACGCTACTTAGTTTTATTGTTTTTTTTTTTTAATTTGTTTTATTTTGGTGTTAAGATTTATTTGATAGTTTAATAATGTTCCTATGAACTAGAACTACCAGTGGTTTCATTTATTGTCGTATTGTCGGCACCACCCTGTATAACCCTTCGGAGATAACAGGCGTGATGTTATGTATTTACGAAAATTATAAAACAATACGATATCATTACGTGAACGAACGAGTCAAACTTGGAATGATTTTCCTCTCATAGGTACGTCCCTCCGGAGTGGGGTCGTGCACACGTCACACGATCTCTCCTCGGGAGCACACGGTTGTTTGTTGTTGTTTTCTAACAAAGAATACCTTGGCTTTATTAAACTAAATAATACAATATGTATCGCAGTTCATCAGGACTGGTTTGTTAGTCCCTGAGTATCTTCACAGAATGTGTTGCACTGTGTTTATTTTTGACACGAGCAGACCTTGTTTTTTTGTGGGCTGTGAAATAATCAAATGACTCCACCCGCTCTAGGCAGAGCGGTAGGGAGTGTCAGACTTCTTCTGACTAAAAACCACCGATGTTCATTCTTAGCCCTCGTGTCGAGGCCGCGGTCTTTCGAACAACCCGCAGCCCCGACATGCGATGATAGCGATAGCCAATGTTGATGATATGACTTGTTTACTTACAACAGTCCGTGTGTAACCTCTGCACACGTATTGTTTGCTCATAATCCGATCCCACTTACTTGTAGTGATGTAGTCCACTACTAGCCGTAGATCGTAATTGAGCGTCGCTGGAGGGTTTGCTAAACACAAAGCTATCATAACGCTGTGAGTGCTAGTCCGGCCGTGCGTTATCGTGCGATACTGTGCAATGTCGTGCTGAATACACATATTAGATGGACTAGAACTTGTGATACTGCGTTATTTCTATTCTAACATTATGTTTACAGAAAGGCGTGGAATCAAAGGTATTTAAATATTACTAGCTACGTGGAATGAAGAAATTCACAGACAATAAACAACAAAACGTCGTTTGTCAAAACTGGACCCTTTTTGGCATAGAGAAAACCGAAAGCCACAAAGGTTTACTAATTAAAACACGAAAGAGATTCTGGTATTCGACTTGTACTGAACCGATCAGAAGTCTAGCGCACACGCCAAACTATGGCTTCTAACTGATCACTTCATTCTTGCTTATAGAGAATACAAGTTTTTGCTTGAACCAGTGTGCCCATAAAGTAGTTATAAATATGCTGAAAACACGGGAGTCATTCAGAAAATACAGAAAAACAAGTACTAGGTATACAGGTGTAAATTAACCCATCACACAGCCGTTAAAGAAGCATTGTATTCATCAAACTATTATAAGTACCCCTATGCAAGATTTTTTTTTTGGGGTCGAAAATCACATTTTACGGTAAAACTCAATGTAGCACTCTTAAAACTTTGTGCTAGTGGATGCTTTTTTTTGAAAATCATCGAATTATCCCTTCCGCTTTTGGGCAGAGTGAAAGGGAGTGTCAGACTTCTACTGACTAAAAACCACCCATGTTCCTTCTTAGCCCTTCATGTCGAGGCCGCAGTATCTCTTGCGAACAACCCGCAGCCCCGACGGGATGCTTTGAATAGTAAACGGGTCATGGAGGTAATTTAAGTAAAGATACAACCTGAAAAACTAGTATTTACAAAAACAGCTGTGAAAATTTTCGAACTATGACCCCCAATATCTCCGTAACTAGGAGGTTCTAATTTACACCCGTTATGATATTTACCTACAACAATAATTATTATAATTATTGAATCTTAACAGTTGCGGTGCGTTTAGCAAACAGCGGTATTTGTCTGTTTGTCCGCGTGGTCGCTTTCGAACAAACATCACGTAATTGGTGGCCACACCTGAGGACCGCGGTTGTCTTGGCGCCGTGACCGCGGCTTTGCAAGCATTTGTAGACGAAATTATATTCCAATGTTAGTGGAGTTCAGCCTACTATACAATACAAGAGTGAGGAAAAGGAGTGGTTGCAATTTAGACGATCACAATATACAATCTGCCTTCATTCAGCTTCAAATAAATGAAAGCTGAAGCTGTTACAGTTGCAGCGTTAGTGCCTTACAACATAAGTTGAAGCTAATCGCACACACACGCAGTAATCTAGTTGTGTGAGGTCGGGGTGACTTGCTCCAATCAGTGCTCATTGAGTGGCCGCCGCAGCCACACCGCACAGTCCCGCGCGGTGCCGCACCGTACCGCACCGCGTCCACCGACCACGACCCAACCCGTCGGCCACATTCACATTTACTACGAAATCCAATCAGTAAGGAAGTAGTTTAAAAATAACTTGCGATCCCTACCGCGCTACCACAAGAAAATGTTGGAAATAGTTTATAAATTTTTGTCTCGTCCACACTTTTCGGTCTTCATATATCTTACTCACCAGACTTTGTTCGCGGGAAGAGATTTGCATATACTAGTATAATTACTTCTATTGAACTAATTAATGTTGTTTGCGTACCACAACATGAGTTTTACTGGTGCAAAATAATTGTATGTTAAGGTACAGTATTTGAGCGTAAACGAAGATGTAGGAAGTAATTCAGTGGAAGACCACGCTTATGAAACAAACGTTGTAGTGCGAGGAGGTGGTTTTAATTACCATACATTATGTACGAGCACATAGCTACGTGTACATGTATGTACAACACAGCGACTAGTCGGCAATAAGCTACCGCAAGCAAATCCACTACTGAGCTTCAAGGATCACTACTTGAAGCGAACAATAGCGAATTTGCTTCGCCGGAATAATTAAATTCATAATGATGGTGAGACGATGTTCGGGGCTGCGGGTTGTTCGAAAGAGATACCGCGGCCCCGGCGCAAGGGCTAAGAAGGAACATGGGTGGTTTTTAGTCAGTAGAAGTCCGACACTCCCTACCGCTCTTCCCAGAGCGGGCGGTGTCATTTGACGATTTCCCAAACTCCAAAAAAAAAACAATTGTGAGACGATGTTCTGTTGTGATGTGTTGCGGAGAGATGCACAGTGGCGCGAGTTCGATGACGACTTGGTCACGACGAGGTCGACTCTTCATTTTACTGTCTCATTAGTTGCGTTTTATTGCGATTTATTAGAGTTTTAAGAATGCACGGAGGTACTTCATTTTATCTGGCTGCTCCAAATTGCGGCCGTTTTCATTAAGAGGCGGTGCTCGCAAATAAATATAATTTAATTAGGGTGCGTCCCGCCGCGCGGCGCCACTAGTGGTGCGGGCGCTACAGAGCACAAGGCGCGACCTCACTCGCTACTTATGTCTTGTATTGGTTTGCATTTTATTAGTTTACATTGTTTCGTTAATTATTTCAATCATAAACATACAAAATCTATTCAATGCGACTTTTGACTTCACCTTCAGCATCTTTGTTTGGTTACTTCACCAATTCTTTAGTTCCCAAAAGCTCATACAAATCATGCCTCACATTTACAACAAGAAACAAACTCGCCGTCTCCAGCATAATTTATGATTATGAGCCCATTAATTTCTTTACCCCATACACTGAACAGTCGGCTACGAGCTACCAGGAAATCATAACTCTTAGGAACAGCGTGTAGACTGTAGGTCGTGTCACTTGATTTGGCGGACATTAGTTAAATATT
This sequence comes from Diarsia brunnea, assembly GCA_949774965.1. Classification (NCBI taxonomy): domain Eukaryota; kingdom Metazoa; phylum Arthropoda; class Insecta; order Lepidoptera; family Noctuidae; genus Diarsia; species Diarsia brunnea. The sequence goes on from OX459000.1 coordinate 340,808, forward strand.
CGCCATGAATAGCTGGCGGCCTGCCAGTGTTGCCAGTAGTTGCCAGTGTGCCCCAGTGGCGTGGCCCGCGTGCCGCCAGCATTAGCCACTGAAGCAGTTTACATAATACTATGGTTTACTTAGTATTTGGTGGAGCTTTTGGACTAAACTAGATAATTAAATAAACTAATACAAGATAGACCAAAAAAATTGTGGTCGATCTGTGCCAACTTTTAATTATTCAGCAGGATAATTATTATCTTCGTGAATATCGTAGTTTAATTGCTAATGTGCTTTTTTTCTACAAATTCCAACACAACAAAAACAATCTCCGTTTTCGTTTATACGTTAAAAAGTTTTGTGATGATAACAAAGTCCTGAGCCGCCGCTATCGTAACTCTCCCGAGATATTTCCCGAAGGCCTACCAATTAAGATTAGTCAAAATACTTGGCGGCTTTGTTCGCGCAGGTAATATCTCAGCGTCCCCTCAGAACTCCCTTAAATAACATTAAGGAGTTCCCTCCAAGCGTCAATTAAATTGACATCTGTCGAACATTGCAACTATCTCGTCATTCGTTTGATTGAGCTGTAAAAACTTTATTTTATGACATTGGAAGGGTTTGTGTAACCGTGCGCCTATTACAATTTATCACAAAACGTAGTTACTTTATGATTGATCGGTGCCGCCCACCCTGTAATGTTTTAGAGACAAATTAAACTTCAGCCTTGTTATTTTATTAAGTTTAAATATGTACATAGTTCGGTAACTTTATTATTAAGAGCTCTTTGGTCTGAAGTTGCCTTTTATCAAAACACTTATCTTTCAAGGAACACGCTCTTTTTGGTGTGTTATTTTATCAGCGAACTGTATTTTTATTAGACATAACATCACACCGGTATAATTATCCTAGAAGGGCATGGTACACCCACATTTCGCCAGTGTATTTAGGTACAGTAGCATCTATAGTCTGTCAGTCATGTCTAAGTAGTGTCGAACCAGAAACTACTCAGCCACACAGATTGTCTGCTTGTCTAGGTATCCTCAACACCTGTATCCGAGTGGCGTCACTCAGTCGCTGTCACTTTATCACGTCACGGCAGATAGACTAGATGTAATAGCTGCCACTGTTCATCTCATGCAGTGAGCCAATCAGTGATATTTAGGTGAGGGTAGGGTGTCTGTACTTTGAAGCTTAGGTGACATATCGATGCCAGCTATTGTTTTCAAAATAATAATCTATCTGAGGTTGTCTTTAAAATATTGGTTTGTGCTCGGACGATTTCTGCGGAGGCAGAATTGATTTTTGCTCAAAGCATATTATTTTTTTTTTCTAGTCTGCTATGTCCCCCTCCTGGGCAAAGGCATCTTTCAATTACATTTTTGTTTATTTTTAAGGCACTTTTTGTGAATTGTGAAGGGATTGTTAGTTAGTCAGAAAATTAATACCCGTTCCAAAAAATCTATTTTTTTATTTTACAAGCATCTATATTTTTACAGTTACACAAATTCAACTTAGTCTTTTCTCGTCAAGTTGCACCTCTGCAAGCGTGGCACAGTGCGACGTTCAGTGCACCGCGCGAGGTGGCCGGGACTCGTTAGCTCAGGAGTGCATCCTGAGGGTCCTCCTCCTCTGAGGCTAAATTAGCGACACTACTTACTCTCACCCACCCACTCGCGCACACGGGGGTAAGCGTATTGCTGACTACATGGAATTCTAGGGGTGTCTTTGTAACGTAGCACTTTAATGATACGACATTATCTTTACCCTATGACAAGTTTTTGGAGTACTTTCATTGAAATCCCTCGTTGGTCTAGTTACCGTCAGTGCTACTACTGAACCTCGTGGTTCTGAGTACGATTTCCGGGTAGGGTGAAGTATTCTTGCGTTTTGTCTAACGGGTATTTCTCAGTAGTAGCCTGGAGTTGTGCCCGGTTGATGCCAATCGGCTAGCCCCTCTTGCATGGGACATAACAAGTGAAATGTGCCTTTACTGTTTGTACACTTCTACCTAGCCCTCCGAGGGTTACATGTGCAATGGTATGTGATCATTGAAAAAGATGCACTTTTAAAGATAATACACGTCATCGCAACAACTATTCTCTTATTAAACTTAATACAAACTGTACAGCAGCGGAAATGTAAAGGAACAAAATAAAAGACAGTCGCAATTAAGTGTTGGAACTGCACCGATTACGAGCTGAGGACTTGAAGCCATCAAACAAATGAAGAAATCCCCGCCTGGCCACTGCTGAGATGTAAATAGGCCTTTTGTTCGTTCTAATTAAACAATATAAGAGAAAAGTGGAAATTGTACAAATAGTGGCGCATGATGCGGCGGTGCGGTGGAGAGGGGAAGGGGCGTTTAAAAATAAATATCAGACTCGGTTTTAATTTGCGCGGAGAGCTCCTGGAGTAGCCCACGAGTAGGGCTGCCCCGTCGATACAATAGCCCCCGTATTGTAAGTTCAAACTCCTCTGATTCGTGTTACGGAAATTAAATTAGTTACTTGAAGAAGTTTCCCCTAACACGGTTATAATTAGCAAAATCTTTTGTTTATTGGTTTTGTGTGTTTAGGTAAATGTAATTCCGTTTGTACTACATGTGAGAAGGTAATGGACGAAGTTCCTCAGCGGGGCAGCCCTCGAGCGGCGAGTGCACCCGAGTGCCGGCCGAGTGCCGCATACTTGCACTATTGCGATACTAACTGCCCTGAGCTCGCTGCGCTCTCTCACCGCTCCAAACCGATTTAGTGAGGGGCGCAAACAGTGAGCTTTGCTAGCAATATTAAAAAGTGTATTGAATAAGTGCGAGCGCGCGTGTTGATTGCTTATTCACTCGATATGCGGCGGACTTCGTGTGCGGATTGCATCCACTGCGGTGCCATTGTTTGTCGCGTTACTGGAGCTATTGGTAAAAATTGGACTTTTATTAATATACTAGGTACCAAAGAACATCCTACTAATATTATAAATGTGAAAGTTTGTGAGGATGTATGGATGGATGTTTGTTACTTTTTCACGCAAAAACTACTAAACGGATGTGGATGAAATTTAGAACACAGAAAATTTATAACTATATAGATACTTCTTATCCCGGTAATGTGATCCCGTGGAACAATTATCAAACTCCACGCGGGCGAAGCCGCTGGCACAAGCTAGTAATGTTTAAAACTATTCTATGCAAGTTATTTTCCTGATTATTTGTCTACGTTGTTAATTGAATCACTAACTAGGTGGTTTCATTGCAGTCGGTATCTAAGGTGACAGTGTGCTGGAGTCTTGTAATGTAATACGAATGTTACTGTAACTGTTGCCCACGTATAGTATAGCAAGAGGTTTAGTACGAAAAAAAAAAAATCTAAATATTAAAACGGATTTTATAGAAAATCTTGAGGGCCTGGGTGAGACTCGCCCAGTCCAGGGAAGCATGTCACAAAAGGGGAGGAAGCATAAAAGCACTCAGCAGTGGGAGCCACAAGGTTGCCAGAGATCATGATGATGTTTTTTTCCTAGCCCATGTCCCACTCCTAGGCATCATTGCCCATGCCCTCCTCTCCTGATGTTGATGGGTAATTAAAAAAACAAATAACGAATAATAAGTACGACTATTTATTAACATCTCTCACTAACAAATTAGTATACCGATAAGATGACGTACGTTCTAATTATTACATAGCAAACGAAGCATTATTAAAGTTCAAACGACTAGTACATTAAATGTTCCTTTCTGGAAATAATAAACGCGAGTAGTGTAGACCTGTCTACCGTCCCGTGTGTTTGTCCTACCTCAGGCACCACTTGATGTGTGGACCAGGAGATTAACTTTATTGTGTGCCTTAGATTGCTCGCCCGGTTTGCGCTGTCGTGTCGTAATGCTGGTCTAACGCTGCTTTGTACAGCGATTCTGTAGATAGTGTTGTGTGTCGAGTAGTTTCGAGTACACTGCTGGATTTGTGCGCGGTAAATATTTGAACAAGATTTCTGTTTGTAAGAATTTAAGTGGTTTTACTGTTATTGGTGATGCCTGTTAGAGTTAATTTGCAAGAATTTACTTAAGAAAGTTTTTTCAAGTAAACGTAGGTACTTTTTTGCTTTCAGAAAGACTAGAGTTATAATTACTTTGCCTGTTCTTTCTGAATAAACTTTCTTGTATTCAGATGGAGGCCTGTATGAATGCAATTTCATGAACCAGCCAATATGTTACATTTTCAGGGGAGGCAGTAAAGAAAAATATTTAGGTACATACAGCAAAAATTTGTATATACGAAAAGAAATATAAATATCACAGCCAGCAATATTTCAACGGCGAAATTTCGAGTGAAATATTTCATCAAATGCCTACCTGAATGTTTCATAGCAAACATTTAGTTGTGTATCCAACGATGAGCTAACGCTGTTTGTAGAGCTCAATTTATTAAAAAATTAAACCTGTTATATCGTAAAATCTAAAATGTTATTAGTAATTCCTACTTTTGGAAACAAATATTGGCCTACCGAAGTACAGAAATATCTATCGAAATATATTATGATGCGAATACAAATAATTGAACATGTATATACAAACTATAGGCCTTTTGGGCTTGGTGTTTAGCTGGGTAACCAGTTTTCAGGACATGCAGGGTATTGCCACTTCAAGTACATAGAATATTTTATGGTCCCGCTCACAGCTTCCAGCTCTTAAAATAAATTATGTCATGTTGGTTACTGCTACTACAGGTTTCATAACAATTTTGTTGTATCTTCATCTCTTTAAGATCCCACCTGCGGGGGCCTGCGAGGAATTTGGTATATAGGTATTTTACATATTTTTTGTAAGAATACACTTTCAAAAAACCTTCACATTTGTTTTGTATATTAAAGTTTTCGAATTTATCTGGTAGTAAAGTACGCTAATGGATGATTTTTTGTCAATTTTAAGAGGTTTTTTTTACTTCTTTGTCGCTAAAAAAAGGAAATATAGGCGTGTCTACAGCAGCCCTTGATTTTATGAAAAAAAATATTACTCTAGCGGCATTACTCAGGAGGAAAAAGGGTAATACATTTGTATGAAGAATTGCAATCCTTGTTTCATCTTATTTGCAGATAACCAATGGTACCTATTAAGTGAGACTCAGGTACGCTTACCTCCTTCGCCAAGAACACCCTTACTATGACGAGCATCCTCATCAAATATAACTATTTATTTTTATTTAAAAGGAACAACAAACAGCCACAATATAAAACACAGACATAAATAAACAAGAGTTATTGACAATATTAACTATGATCCGGTAAACCTCCACCAGTAGTACTACAACACGATGTTGACCTAATGAATGCAATAAACCATGAAGTTTCTCTATTACCTCTTATGTAATGAACTTTCTAAAGAAAAGCAGCTTTCTACAGCAGCAGCGCAGTAAGTAGGTCTAATGAAACGATCCTATTAGGTAATGATCTATTCAGCCGCTAAGTGTGGCGCTGCAGCCGTTTTACATCGCTGCAGGTCGCGGCAAGTCGGGAGGTGACGGACGGAATGCTGCTAATGAGCCAGTTCCGCTCACACACATAATAGCAGACGTCAGTTGGCAAAGTAGTGGCCACACGTGAATGGTGGTGATACAGGGCTTTTTATTTAATTATTACGAGTTATATAAACCATTTTAAATAGGAAAGAATTCATGCACGTATCAGAAGAAGATGCAGTGAAAATATTTCAAAACACATCTGCAAATAGAACAACTATATTTAAATATTATCTAAATTAATAATTATGTAGAGTTAAAATGAGTAAGTGATTAGTGAAGCAATTCTGCTAGCTACAACTGCGCGGCGCCGCACGTTCACGTTCCGCACCGCACGGCACGGCACGATACTGCACGGCGCCGGATCGTGGCGTACAGATACGCGCGCCGGAGACTTACGGCTGGCGACGAAGATGCCGCTCCCTGCACTCTGTATATATTATTAACAGCGCAACATGTGAGATTTACTGCGTTCCCAAGAGAAGTTTTAAACGCTTTATCTTGCAGAGAATTCTCTTTAAAGCACTAATTCGGAGATACGAATGCACAGCGGAAGGAATGAGAGGAAACCACTTTACTTAAACCGCTACAAAAATAAGATTTATACATTTTCTTTTCTATCTTACACTCTACGGCGAAATTGCATTACTTAAAATCGAACGAAACGAGAAAACTGTGACGGAACCAGATGGAACCTACTTAAAGTTTAGTTTCATTTGAATAATAATCGTTTCTACTTACAAGTAGAGACTAAGCTAGGCTAATAACAATATCTGAGAACGAGGTTATGTAGCAAAAAGAACTGCGAATTGGTATTATGTTGGCGATTATGTCGCGGGCGAGGTGTGCGGCGCCTAATGTACTCGGACGCATCTGGCGGCGAGCCAAGCGACGTGCGACGTGCGACGTGCTACTGCGACGCAACGCGGTGCGGTGTGGTGTGGTGCGGTGGGGTACGGGTGCTGCCGAGGAATGTCCAAATTACAAGCCGACATTCGCCGTAATCAACTCGGTTGGTTTAAGCGCGATTTGAATTTTGTAATTAGAACTATATGGAGTCCGGCCGGCCGGCACAACTTTGCCGTCTGTCTGCGATAGATTTTACGACGTTTTCAATTAAAACTGGGGACAGGGAAGTTCTGGCGAGTCGGTTTAATGGAAGCCTCGCCGTCTCAACACAATCGACAGTTCGTTCAAGTTCGTTATGGGTAATGTTTTATTGGTCGTGTTGTGCCGGAGCGTGCCGGAGCGGCAGCTACACGGCGCCGGTCACCTGTTGGAGATAAATCTCATCTCGCGACAAGAATGTTCATTTGTATCTTTTTTGCTGCACATTTTCCGAGTTTACTCATCGTGTTATTTCTCTGACCGTCCCAGTAAACAGCGACCGCACTTCAAAATATCACCACTTCCAAAAATGCGGTTCAGTTCCTTCAACAACAAACTCAGTATGCTAAATACCCCGTATGTATGAGTACTTCGGGGAATCGTATTTAGCTGCTTAATGAAACCGCATACCAAATTGCAAACCTTTGAAATCCTGTTAACAACTTCAGCAGTTTAGCGGAGGCACTTATCCTTGTATACCGGTCTAATATAGCTCAAACTAGTAAATTTCCTAAAGCCAAGCGAGTCCCGGCTTAAAAGCGGCCAAGTTTGGAGCGAACCAAACTCGCAATAGAATAGCGACGACGACAGTAGGGGGCGGTGGGGGGGGGGGTGGCATCGGAGGGTTAAGCGCGAATATTTCAAATCTGTCGGAGTGTTTAGCGAATGCATTAACCCGTCGTCGGCGTGAGGCTAATTAACCGCTGGGCGCAGGTATGTGCACAGGCGGGCAGGTGTGCAGCCTGAAATGCGCCACATTCATCCCATCATGAACTAGCACATATTTCGTTGAACGTGTGCACTATTGGATGATTTCTGTTAGTACACTTAATTTTTCAAAAAACTTGATAATGATGACGCAATTTAATATGTAGTCCAAGCATCCCATAGAAAAACTCATTTCTTTTGTGCCATCTCACCCGCGATGAGCCGTTCGCGTAGTTTTTCCTCCCTGCTCCCTCCACATCAGCTCCACTGCTCAGTATTTTTAAGGCAAGCGCACAAGATAAAGTTCACAAAACCTAATAACAAAGTGTTAGTTGTTTGTGCTAAGTGTCACGTCGCTTGCTGCACAAAATACGCGCCACTCTTACAATCAGACGCGATGGAACGCTTTATATCGTGTATTCGTGTTTTTACTCTGACAAGCTTTAGAAGTAAAAAATATGAAGGATTTTGAAAATCTAGTCTTGCTTTGTAGATCTTTTCTTGAGAAAATTTCAATGCAGTTATAGTTTCACAGTTTCATCAATATAATATTTTGATATATTTTTATATACAAGAAGATTTTTTAGTCACCGTCCAATTTTGTTTTTGGCATTAGATATGATTCACTAACACCATTAAAAAAAAAAAATATACGTAAAATTTTCATATTAAATCATTTTCTCGAAAGAATTATCCGTTCTCCGTGAAACGTTAAAACTTTGTAATGTGATATCTCAATATTTTTATATTGAGTGACACTAAAAGAAAAAACACGTATTCGATGATTTTTGCCAAATATTAGTATTTCAGAATTTGGACGGTGACTAAAAAATCATCTTGTATTTAATATGTTTATGGCGAGTCATGTACACACATGTACTTACATTTCAAGAAAAACTAAGCAAAAAAGCATTTATGGAAACGGGCAACTCTAATATAGGTACCTACTTACATAAAGGATGACATGACACTGTGCAAAGTAAATGCACAGTGCGACCTCGATGCAAACTGAAACCATTTCAAAAGCGTTTGAGTTGCCGCTAATATATATAATTAATTGAACAGATTTAGAATATTATTTTTGACTTCCACTGCACACTGGTGTGACAGTCCAAAAACTAAAACTTGCATCTAATTTAAATCCTTTGAGTGATTGTCCTCTGTCGACAGCGCTGAAAAACTGACGAGGAAAATTTTAACGTTGCCGTGCTTGGCACTTCATCATCATCATTTCAGCCATAAGACGTCCACTGCTGGACATAGGCCTCCCCCAGAAGGGGGGTATTTGCCATAATCGCCGTGCTTGGCACTTAAGGACTACCAATTAGTCTAAAGATGTTCCAGTACCTTTTATTGCCACGGAATCCTAACATTCCAATCAGCTCGATCAGTAATATCACGACTCACGAGCCACAAGCAACAGTCAGTGACGTCACAAGTAACAGTCATTGACGTCACTCCGGAGGTAACAAACGAGACATTCTGGTGGGGCCTTAAAAAGTACGCGACTAGAGGCGAGTCGCGGCAATTTATCGCTACATCGGGTCCTCCCACGTCCCCCGAGTACGATTCGGACCTCTTTTAATTTCCCTCGGCTTTCCTCTTGAATACAAAACCATTGTCATAATGTTTTCTTTTGCCTTGCGATACATGGGAGGATTCTATTATAATTACTATGACAGGAGCACAGGTTGCGGATGTCACGGTTTTGTACTGATAACTGAGTTGTTCTTGTAAAGGTGGTTCGTGGTAATATGAAAATACCTCATCAAGGGATAGTCATTGTCAGAGTTCGTTTTTGTTAATACTACCTTGCATGTGGCCATCATAATGTGTTATTGTGGAGTTTTTATCATTATTATTATACTTTTTATTTATGTTATTATATTTTATACAAAATTGGCCCTCTTGGTATGTCATTTTCGATTATTTTTATGTGACATTGACTTTGATTTGATTTTTTTGACATTGTTTTTATCATCATTTTATTTTGCTTTTGTTTTTATTAAATTTGTATGTATCTCGTGTCTCGTAACTTGTCATTTTAATATGGGGGAACCTGAAATAAATGGATTTTATTTTTATTTTATTTTATTTATAATTATTGTTCCACAAGGTTTGTTCCACTTACTTCTAAAAAACAGATTTTTTAATTTTTGTTTTATATTTCTTCGGTCGTTGAGGATCTCGTCCAGGTATTAAATTATCTGACGTCCAGTCACTATGCACATACCTTCCTGGTTTCGAGCAGGATTCCAACAGTTTTTCGTTTCTTTCTTTTCATCGTTTATCACTGGCATATTATTGTGTGTACTTGCTAGTTGCTTTCTGGCTTTCTGGACACACAAATATTATTGACCAGCGACAGTTAGTGAAGGCCCATTTCGCAATAAAAAAGAATTGGCGAAACTCTAGATTGCATAAGACTCCCTATTTGTTTTACAGCATCTTACAACCTTATACAGAGATTTAGGAATTCACTAATACATTCACTAAACCATATAGTCAGACTGGCCTGTAAAATAGGACATTTAGTTTAGTAAGCCAGTTAGCCACGCGGTTTAGCCGGCACTCACCTGTGGCTATCGGCCGGCATCAATAGTGCGCGTCATTACCTTTAACCGTGCCGTACCGTATCGGACAACAAATTACACACGCACGTGATCGCAGCCGATTGCGTGCGATAAACTTTGGAAGCTAAACTGTATTGCTTTGTAGAATTATTGTTGGTGTCCAAATTAGAATTGACCAGCTTTGTTCTAGGTGCTTTGTGTGAGGACCCAGGTTTGATTACTACTTCAGGCAAAATGGTATTTGATGTTATGCATTATCGAATAAAATTGTGTAGTTCATTTAACTAAAATCACAAGATAGAACATTACCGTATCATATAAGTAATCTTTACTGTAAATATCAAGTTTGACTCGTACGTCAGCACTTTCAGTATAAGGGTGAGGCCAAACGAGCGTAATTTTGTGAGTCGTGAGTCGCAGAATTTCGGTTGCAGAAATTCTGCTGCAATAAGTTTTATAAAAAAACCCAATTTGATTCACACGGCGACGCAAAATGAGTTCTTCTGCGCTCGTCTGGATCCCAAATAGAATTTGTGGCGGGCAGAATTTCTGCGACTCACGACTCACAAAATGGTTCGTTGTCACTAGTACCATTAACAGTTCCATGATGGAACTACTGATTGTTTTATTTTATCATTAGTTTCATTTTTAAAGAATCTGAAAATAATGGAACTAGGTAATGTTAATTTGTTATCAGTAGTTCCACATTATTATTTTAGGCACTTTCCACCACGCTCGTTTGGCCTCACCCTTATAAATAGGTTTTGGCCTATGCTGTCTCTACATATCGGGCAATTCCTAGAACTCAGCAGACAAAATTTTAGAAACACATGTACTACCAGTGGAGGCCAGACGGACAAGAAGTTAGCCACCAGTCAACACACAAGTGATCGCTAGCCAGAAATAAAACCGCGTGGAGTGGAAGCTAACTCTGACGAGCGCGAACTATTTGTGCATCAAACTAAACTGGAAAGCATTCACCGCCCACAGAACTGTATAAATGAATCTAACTGCCACTGTACGGTGTGGTAGTGTTTTAGTGGCTTCATGTTTATACAACTGTGAGGTTAAGCAGTGGTGGTTGCTGCTAGAGGGATGATGGGGGACTATTCACATCGAATAGCGGCAGATTAGTTGTGAGATTGATTTGGTGAATAAAGAATTATTATTTATTTGTAATAGTATGAAGAGCAAGAGACAGTGGTGGCCCATGTTACCGAAGCCTGTTTGGGGTTCGAACCCAGCAAGCACATTGCTTTATTCAATTTATTTTATCAAAACAGTTTTCAAACGGTGAAGGCAAACACCGTAACGAAGCCGACATGTCCAAGAACTAAAAATAAAAAGACAATTGTGACGGGACAGATCAACGGTAATAATGCTGATATCGCTCTGATAGTTTTATTATCGTTGGAAGGCCTGTGTTTATCAGCAGATGCACACATTTCAAAAAGTAATAAAACGCGCTCACCATTTATAGCATCAGTATGTTTCTGTGACTAACAAGTTTTAATAGGTTTTCACTTTGAGCCAGTTTGCACTTAAAACCAACACTCGGACTTATTCCACATCCAAAGCACACGGTCACGGTCACGTCACTACACAGGTACATTCGGAAATGAAACTACAACCAGATATATTAGTTTGGATAACTACCTAGGAAATGCTCTGTGCTACAGAAATTATAAAGTTCGGCAAAAGGTATATGAAATAGAATTGTTTAGTGGATACGATATACGAGAATAGTTAGGAAATTGTCAAATTGATATACGGGGAATCTAGAGAGGTTGGAGTAGTTATAAATCAGTTTTAAAGTGTTCCCGTCGGGGCTGCGGGTTTTTCGCAAGAGATACCGCGGCCTCGACATAAAGGGCTAAGAAGGAACATGGGTGGTTTTTAGTCGGTAGAAGTCCCCCCCCCTCAACTCCCTTTTGCTCTGCCCAAGAGCAGGAGGGGTTATTCGATGATTTTCCACCCACCAAAGTGTGCAAAAAAAAGTGTTATATAAACAGTAACCTTATTTTTTTTTAATGGAAGATACTTATTAAAAAAATATATGTGTCTGTTATCTCTGACGAGATAGGCAGATGTGAATTTGTAGGTACACACCCACTTTTCAGCAGTTTTGTTTAAATCACAGTACAGGGCGCAAGTCTATTGCCAACCAGGAAACGTTTCAGACTTCGGGCTGCTACTGAGAAATCCTAAAGACATTTAACACGAGCAGCGGTAAAAACAAAAATTTTAAACAGCTCTGAAAGCTGTTTAAAAGTCCATTTCAATAGCAAAATCAAAATTAAAAGTCATTTATTCAAACTAAGCTGATAATCAGCACTTTTCGAACGTCAAAATTTACTTTACTTATTTACAAGAGACAGTCCCCCAAAACGCCCACCCTTCAACACTTCCTAGTGTTTTAGCCGGAAAGAAACACATACTAACCTAACATCTGCTACTGTTAACCGGTCCCATTCCTCCACGTAGTTGATACAAGACGTAAGACCTGACAAGACGTGGGACATGTCTTAACTAGCTACACGTTGAACCGACACGGGACTGCACTATGCAAATGCGAGCGCCCTTGAGCGTACACGTGGCCACACACACACACGAGCTAACCGGCTCCTATAAATACTAGGACATGAAAGAGCTGGGGGTCTAAAATGCCCACTTTAGCAGATCATAATATAAACTGGGTTTATATTATGATCTGCTAAATTAAAATCATCAATACAAGCCTCCAAGTTCATAAAGGTGCAGGAACTTGAAAAAGTAATTTTTGCACCTTTATGAACTTGGAGGCTTGTATTGATGATTTTGATGATTATATTTCTGTAACTACATACGTCTTACAGCCGCAATTTATATTTTAATCAACATACAAACTAGCACTGGCCTGCAAATTGCAAAAAACGTAAGAAAATTTGAATTTCGCGGGGTGGTTGGAGCATTCACCAGCAGCCAGACACGATTGTTCCTCAGGCAAGAGATTTTCGTTTGCAATAGGGTAATTGACAAAAAAAAACTAATTAGTCCGTCAGATAGATTTCCAAAAGATATTGCACACGTACGAGTATTTTCCTTTTTTCAAGTAAACATAAAATGAAGACGATACAGTGCTTGGACTAGTCGCGCGACGTCATAGTTTGGTACATTTTTACCAGCAAGTGACGTCACCACCCCCCACTCACGATCTTTGACACGTTTTATTTTAGTAATTTTTTATTAATTTTATTAACCAAAAAATACGTATCCAATATTTTTCGATAATCTAATTGACGGACTGAACAGAATCATGTTTTTTTAGTCAGTCAACTACCCTATTAGGGCGCTCTTAGGTATGAGTACAAATAAAGTAATACGTCCTTCAAAATAACTCGTGTTGGATTTATCTTTGGAGATTCTTTTTGTAATTTTCCACAGTCACTTAGGTACGGGATATCTTTCGTGATGAATTTCATAAATTTATTTTAGAATAATTATTATTGATAATCGCGGAAAATATTTAACATATTAGTGCTCCTTACTGTACGTTGCCTCTTTTTTGAAGAGACTTACTGCCGCACTCAGAGAGCTTTAATGATTACTTAGGCCATAACTTAGTAAAGGTTTTGACAATTTTGTCATACAAAATTATATCATATATCTTAAGGCTTAAGTAATCATCTAGCTCGCCGTTTGTCCGTCTTATGACGACGACAGGCCGTGTCGACGGCGACGGCGCGTTCGTGTTCCACGCGCGCCTCAAAGAGATGTCAGCAACAAGGAAGGCCCGCAAGTGCCGACGCCCGTCGGGGTTGCGGGTTGTTCGAAAGAGATACCGCGGCCTCGGCGCATGGGCTAAGAAGGAATATTTTTTTAGTCAGTAGAAGTCTGGCACTCTCTTCTGCTGTGCCCAAGAGCGGGAGGGGTTATTTGATGATTTTCCACCCGCCAAAAAAAATGGCTTAAGTTATCAATAATTAATATCTCTAAATACCGCAGTTAATTTTGTTTTTTTTTTTAATAATTCTTCCGCGTTTTACACGTGTCGGTCTGAAGGGCACGTGTAGGCTTAAAAATGGTTACATTACGTTTTTAATTGAAACTCCGGTGGGACAAAGTAGGCGTAGGTAGGAATATGGAAATGATTGAATCTACTAGCTTTTGCCCCCGGCTTTACTCTCGTGGGAATGTCCTACCGGAATGATGAGTATCATATGTCAAATAAACTCACTTCCCAAAAATAATATTAGTTTGGATATAACACTTCACCATAGTTAGCTGATAACTACCATACAGTCCTCTACAATTATTTGAAAGTACCTTAATTAATACGTTTACTTTACGTATCATGTTTATATCATATCATCATATCGTGTTTCAGTATCTATACATATTTATCAATCAAAAACAACCTCGCGTCCTTGAGAATATGTATTTATCAATTACAAATAACCTCGTGTCCTTGAAAACGACACGTGTCTGGGATTCGTAGCTAGTTAAATATAAACAGTTTTTTCAACACACTTGCTCATAAAGTGGCTCTAATATCACCGCAATCAGGCATATAATGACACCTGTAATCAAACTGTGAATTTTTCATTACCATTATTCACAAGTGAGTTATAGGTTTATTTTTAATTTTTTGGTTGAGTTGCTCTGTTCTTAAAAAAGTTTCGATACTAAAAAGATTGTGTTCAATACTACAAATAAATTAATGTACTTATTCCTTGCTCATTTCATGCAACTTCGAATTTTAATAGATAATTTCAACTTATACATACGTTTTTAATAAATAAAACTTTTGTTTTCTCTGTAATAAAAAAAACTTTGAATTCCCCATTTTGTACGTGACTGCAACACTATCCGCAGAAAGCCAAAAAAAAAAAAACTTAATCTTTTAGTCTATAGCCGATCGCCATTGTTAGTTGCGCGCTCAGGATAATTTATTAATTTAAATAGATAATTTCAACTTGTGTATACGTTTTCAATAAATAAAACTTTTGTTTTCTCTGTAATAAAAAAACTTTGAAATCCTCATTTTTTACGTGGCTAAAACACTATCCGCAAAAAGCAAAAAAAAGAAACCTCATCCTTTTAGTCTATGGCCGATCGCCATTGTTAGATGCGTCATTTTAACTGTTGAAAACATGTTAAAAATGTTTTTTTTTGTGTTATTTTCTTCACAAGTGTGTTGAAAAACGTCGTATGATACACGTGTGTATTGATGATTACCGTCCTCGGCTCTCTTAAGACCCTCACCTAACGGCTCGGGTCTCAAAGGCGCCTCAGCGGTAATCACCAACGTTACACACTTATACCATAATGTACTAATAGCGCACGTGGCTAGGCTATTAGGTAATGGGGTTAGCCACTCTTAGCCGTGCTAGCCATGGATAGCCAGCCGACGATACTGCGGTGATTAACACTGATATTAATAAACGAATTGACACGTCCGTCGATGCATAATGGTGGAAAAAATGTCCTAAAAGGGAAAGTAATGAACTGTGTGACCGAGCTTTTGTTTGAAACAGCCAGTAACAAGAACGCGATGAGTAAAACGTTGATAGAATCTATTATGTAACTTATTTGAAATTATTGACTATTTTCAGTCAGCCAGGTCAGTCAGCACTAACACAATTTTAGGTCATCGACACGTAAAGAAGAAGTCAGCATTTCATTGGGCTCCCATATTTGGACGTAGTCCTTAAAAATCTAGGACTTAGATGGATAGTTTTCACAGTACAAGTTTATGGTTGGTTCTTAACATTAAAATCCTCATGATTAAAAAATAATGAGGAAGTAAAGTACGGACCAAACTATCGGCCAGAGATACAAAAACTAAAAAGCTCGAGTAACTCCTCCGCTCACCCCACCTGCAACGAACGATCCTACAATTTCCGTGCAACATAAACCGTCCGTCACTGCGGTTGCTGCAACATGTTGTTAGCTCCTTTATCGTTGTCCAGCGGGGGGTTAATTGCGTAATGAGCGCCGATCGCTTCTCTACCGCTACCGGCCGGGGCTGATTTATTGACGTATTAATAACCGATCAACGCCTTTATCTTAGCAGAAATGGATATAGAAAACAGCGTATGATATGGAGTGGAACCTTTTACATTGATTATTTTGAAAAACGTTTCATTTATTTGATTAATTCTAAGAAAACTTACAGCTTAAACATTTGAGTAATTGAGTTAATGTAGAAGAAGGCCAATTACAAGTTTCCACACACAGACTACACTACGACTAAATTGCATTATTTGAAAATAAATATATGAGGACCATCATTTGTAAGGAGTTCAGTCTGTCACCCAGTTCAAGGGTATTATGCTACCCAGAAACTGCGTTGTAGGAACTGGTCATAATGGGAAGCAGCAGCTATGACCGCTTACATTAAAAACTGACCCAACCAAGTAGAATAAAATATATTTTCTCAAACTATGTTAGGGTCGACTTCCTGTCTAACCTGACCAGCTGAATACCAATCATTTACATGAAGCGACCGCCTGTCTGACCTCCACAATCCAGTAACTGAGTAATACGATAGCCAGAGTTTCGGTTTCTGACTACTCGTAACGATTGTCAAAGATCTGCGAATACAGCCGAGAACATGGGCTTTACGTACTTTCCGAGCCACGAAGGAAACTCGGTACGCCATGATAGTCATCCATGAACCAACCTCGGCCAGCACAGCTTAACCTTGAAGTTCGACCCTTGCGGCTATTATTGTGCGGAACGACCTCTTTTAACATTACAAAAACAAATTCAGTAAAATAACAAAATACTCAAGAAATATAACTTAGATATTCGCTACTACTTACAAACAGTTGTATTCACAGTGAACGCTCTCATAACTCGACGAAGTCAATGCTTTCTGCTCGCTTCACTGGAGGATATCGGCGCTAAGTCGCGCTTCGTATGAGCACGCGAGTGTATGGGTACATACACGACTGTATTGGCCTACTTCTGGAGCTATGTACTTAGGCACTTGTGCGGAATGGCAATCGCACTTGAAGTAGGTGTTTACTTATAGATCTAAATGTGTATTGTTAATGCGTGAATCCTCCACCGGGTTTGGTTGGAAATTTATTCAGATGTTTCTGTTGTGTTATTGTTCGCTATAGGACAAATGGGTTTGAGTTTGGTCGCTGTAGATATAATCTTGCAAAATGGGGAATACTAGATCTAGCCCAAACAAACTGCCAGTGAGGAGCCCCTCTGCAGGATATGCTCCTATCCTGCCCTTTCTGCACAACAACTTGAACCTTTCAGGACTTCATCATCATCATTTCAGCCATAAGACGTCCACTGCTGGACATAGGCCTCCCCCTAAAGGGGGGGATTTGCCATAATCGCCACCTTGGCAGGCGGGTTGGCGATCGCAGTATGGTTGTTACGAAGGCACAGAGAACGCTGCTGCCCATTCTCTGGTAAGTCCCTTAGTCGACTCTTACGACACCCACGGGAAGATATGGGATGGTGCTATTCTTTATGTCCGACACCATACGGAACTTACTAGAAGCAAATGATAGAGCTGTGCAGGTGGCTACATACTGGTATATTACGATTTGAGCTCATTGACACGTAAAGAAAATAGGACAAATATATTACATAACAGGTAATACAAGTCAGTCAGTAAGTAAAGTTGTGTGTCGCTGACTGATCAGTCGACAGAAGCTCCTTAAACTACTTAATCGCTTTTTTACTTGTATTTTATTTAGTTCGCCCCCTGTTACATGGGACTTAAACATAACTGGCGAAATCTGAGTGTACCATTGGGACACCTCAGGGTAATTGACTAACTAAAAAAATAAAACCGACTTCAAAAACACAAAAAAGTGAAAAACACAAAAAAGTGAAAAATAAACTTCACAAGAAAAAGCAGCTTCTGAAGTCGGTGACATTTTGTTTGTTTGATTTCGTTTTCTTTGCCACCGACTTCAGAAGCTGCTTTTTCTTGTGAAGTTTATTTTTCACTTTTTTGTGTTTTTGAAGTCGGTTTTATTTTTTGCAAAAAAGTTTTTTATTTTTCCATTTTTAGTTGTTCCCAAACAAATAATAGGTTTTATTTATCCCCAATAAATGGAACATTACATAATATCTTACTGTCCAAATCTGGGTGTACACATCTGCGTACCCCCTCAGATCATACAGGCGTGATGTTACGTCATGATGTTGTATAAACAATAAACATCCAAGCGATTGCAGCAATCACGACAGATTTGCCGTCTATTTTTGAAGAGTTCTATTGTATATCTCCGAAGATCAGGATCAGATCTTCACCATTTAAATGGGACCACCTCAGGACTATACTCTTTCAAATAAAAAAAGAATTTTGAGAATCGGTTCACAAATTTAGGAGAAATCAGGTAACATACATAAAAAAAAAAAAAAAAATAAAAATACATACACACGAACATATAACCTTCTTTTTTGAAGTCGGTTAAAAAGTATGATTCTGTTTAGTCCGTCTGTTAGATTATCGAAAAATATTGGATACGTGTTTTTTGTTTTATCAAATTAATAACATTGACGAAAATAAAAGATCGTAAGTAAGGGGCTGGTGACGTCACTTTCTGGTAAAAAATGTACCAAACTGTGGCGTTGCGCAATTTTTCAAAGGACTGTATCGTCTTCATTTATTGCCTACGTGAAAAAAGAAAAAATACGTGTCCAATATTTTATGGAAATCTATCTGACGGACTAATTAGTTTTTTGTCAACTACCCTAATGTTATTCTATAAGATCTTATATTAAATTATTTCTGTATAATTGTTATAAAGTTGGGTTTTATGCTTCAAACTTCTTCAAATAATTATGTCAATATCCTTTAATTCGACCGTGTCAGTTTAAAAATAACCCAATACATATTTAAGTAATTTAACATAGTATTAAACAGATACAAAGTTCAGGAAGGGCACTTAAAATAATGATCTATTACGTAGCAACAGTGTTTAGTATAGATAGTCGATAGAGCGGTGCGTCTAGTTGCGGCTGGGCTCATTTAGTGATTAAATATAGAGGTCGGGCCACAGCTATCGCGACTGCCCGCTGGCGCCAGCCGCGGCCGTAGCGGCTAATGGATTAGAAAAGGTCCCGCGCGTCTCATGGCCACACAGTAGCGCGTCAATCTCACACCACGGCCACTGATCACAGAATAGTGTTGGCATGGTGTTGGCTAATTCATTAGTTACGGGTTCCAAAAAAACTGCAACTTATTTTTGTATTTATAAATATAGTTGACCATCATACTTGATCCGTTGCAAAGAGATGACGGGTTCCAAAAATCTTTTCTGATGACACTCTATTAACTACAATGATGATGAAAAGTAGGATGGGACTGGCGTAAGCTAGCCAAAATCACACTAATATATATAAAGGCGAAAGTTTGTGAGTGTGTATGTTTGTTACACTTTCACGCAAAAACTGCTGAACGGATTTGAATAAAATTGGTACATAGATAGTTTATAACCTGGATTAACACATAGGATAGTTTTTATCCCGATTTTATCTTCTCGTGGGATAATTTTAGAGTTGTAGTGGGCGAAGTCGCTGCAACAGCTATTATAATAAAGATCGAAAAATAAAAGTTTTTAAAAGCGTTTCACTTTATTTTGTTGGCTCTCTAATGACTTTTACCTGGGAGAGTAAACCTAGTCAGAAACTACTAATTCGGAGAAACAGTTTCCATGAAAGGTTTAGTTGTCAAGGTAGGTTGGCTCCGATTTTTTTATACCAAGACCGTAGCACCAACAGTGTAGGCGCCGTAATTCTAGGAATAGAGTTAGTAACAAGATAAGTAATTGCTACAGTCGTCCTATTCCCAGAAGTGGTGTTTATTTATTTTTATTACTCGGTACAACGGTTTGCTTTGCCTTTATTGTGTTTTCCATTAATAATTATAATAACCAACAAAATTCCTTCAATATTTCTGTACTAAGTTCGAAGCACAAGTTATAATAAACTATGTTATTTAAATCATACAAAGCATTATTTCTTCTTTGCTTTCAAATCCGCTGCCGTTTTCTTAACATTGCCTTCATGCAAAGAAACCATCTTAAACCAATAATGAATTCAATCATAAAGAAAGAAAGAAAAGAATCTTCTCGCCGTATTGCCGGCACCGGGCGGCGGGCGGAGGGTTAGGATAGTCGCTTGTTTGATCAAAATAGACGCCTTCACTCCCGGATTGAAGAGATTCAGACCCGCGCAGGGCCTGATCCAATGGGCCTCCAATTACGATGGTCTTACAAATAATTAATGACTGGTTTTTGTGATTAGGAAATAACTGTTTCTAGGTTAAGTCGATTGAATTGCCGGAGATTTATAAACGAGAGTAGTAAGAACAATGTCTATATACGAGTACTTGCCTATTATTCACATTATTGACTCTAGATAAATAGCAATTTCTACTCTTGTACAATTCGTCTTGCCGTTAACAAACAATTTAATAATTATATTTACACCCAAACACAGATTAATATAATGAATAACAATAAAAGGCACGGCTCGTTTCGTACGTGTATATAAGGCCCATTCTTGGGCAGGCAAAGGCTTCCATGGCGTCTGTTTGAACACACAGTCGACGATATTACGAAATTAATTAACTTTGAAATGATATCAGGGATGAATATAATGTTCATTAAAGCTTATTTACGTATCGGGTATCAGCTGGAAGACAAATAGCGGAGGTACACAATACCAGGGGGGGTATAAAGGGGCAAAAGAGGGGGGAGGCAAGTAGTATCTAACTACTCATATGAATCTGTTACTTCGTTTCGAGTTGACCAATGCCAATGTGTGGTAAAGGATAAGTTATTATTAGTAAAACCTGGAGTGAAAAGGATCGATTTAAAGGTCAGCGATGAAATAGAATAAACTAATATTGGTTGAATAGTTTACCTCATCATCTGCCTAGCCTTTTCTCAACTATGTTGGGCTCGGCTTCCAGTCTAACCGGATGCAGATGAATATTAGTATTTTACATGGAGCGACTGCCGATCTGACCTCCACAACCCAGTTAATACTAGGTAGTACGATACTCTTTGGTAAGACTGGATGTCAGAATTTCAGGTCACTGGCTACCTGTAACGACTGCCAAAGATCTATACATGGCAGCCGGGACCAACAGCTTAACGTGCTTTCCGATGCACGGAGGAGACTCGGTACGTCGGGCGGTCACCCATCCACAGACCGACCTAGGCTTTACCTAAAGATCGACCCAAGTGGCAGTTCTTATTAAGCCACGAGCTCCTCGTATAGTTCACCTACTACTGTTTAATTCACCTTTTATTTTCATACTAGTTTTTTTTCATGGTAATAATTATCGGAGAGAGAAACATTGTATGTTTGTACATACAATGTTTCTCTCTCCTTCTCTCACAAGTATCTTTTCAGTTTATCGTTCGTAGTGATAGCTTTGAGCTGCACAGTTCAACAACACTGCTATAGCCGGTTTGCAAGAGTTCCCCAGGAAGTCAATTGTTTTCCACAAGGAAAATGTATATTGTATTAAGTTTTGTTTATATTTTCCGTATTGGTGGCAAACAGAATTTCACCGAGGGGAAACTCCAAATATTGGATTGGCGAATATAACGATTTGATTGGTTATTGAAAGCAGTGCGGTTTGTTTAATTTGCCACACAACAAGTTATTTGTTAATTTCTTTGTTGTTTAATCTAAATAAACATTTGAATACGGTATCTCTGTAGAATGATATCTATAGATTGTTTGCTTGCATAAAGTTAACGCTAGCCAACG
This sequence comes from Diarsia brunnea, assembly GCA_949774965.1. NCBI lineage: Eukaryota > Metazoa > Arthropoda > Insecta > Lepidoptera > Noctuidae > Diarsia > Diarsia brunnea. Next base: position 362,427 of record OX459000.1, read on the forward strand.
TATTCTCTGAATTCTGATTTCTACCCTAGCATTTAACGGTTGCCTTACTCATAAACTCCCGATTGTGTTGTTGACACAACAAAGGTATACGATCGTTTATGGAACCACTTCAGTGAACGTTCAACTGAAGCAACCTGTTCCTGAAACCTGCCTCTTTAATCATGATACATTTTAAGCACATATTTGTGTGTCTCTACGCCTGCAAAGAGGCTGTTATTTGTCCTGCTTGATATGCAGTCCTTATGACAGGCTGCGCCACCTCGCCAGAATTACGTCACATCTCCAGTGACTGCACCTCTCTTTGGCAGCTCACAGCTCGACGGATGTTTATGTTGCTAATTAACACTTCCTCGACGAGATGCCAGCCTGGTACTCTCTAATTTTGTTCGTTCTTGATTTGTGGTGTTGTAGTCACACAGCTTACAAGGATTGTAGAATTTTGCAGTAGTTGTACTTACACCCGTATCTATCTATTATATACGTTATTTAAAGATACGAATTTTATTTCGTAGTTTAGTCATCAATTCACATTGGCTTACATGGCCACTTATAAAACATTGAGAAAAGGAGCACGGTTAGGGTTGGTGGTTTTTTACGGAGAAGAAACGGCAGGAAACTCCATGATTAATATTTTTAAATGATTTGCTTTTACAGTATTATCATCTTACAGCATTACTATTTAGGTATGAAGGGACAACGAAGGCTCAAGAATAAGTCTTTGGTTACTGTGTAAAAAATGTAAGATAAGATAAATAATTAAGAAGCATCTACGAATCTGCGATGCCTGTAACGTTAGAACGTTAACGTTAGAAGTTAGAACTGTCGAAAGTTAGTACTTTCCTTTCTTTGACGATGATCACTTCGTGCAAATCTTAGACTGAAGTACTTACTATAACTTACTATAAATACGTGTGTTAGAAGTGACAGTTTTAGTTACACCTGTACAAGACTGCACTTATTATGTGCGCATAGTCATAATTAATGATACTCAAGCTCACCGTATTTGCCTTGGAATGATTCACACTTAGCGTAGCATTGCTAAAGTTCAGACGAAGTTCTGTTGTTGCTAATTAACACTTCCTCGAAGTGATGCTAGCCTGGTACCTACTCCACTTTATAGTAGAACGATTCTGTGAATAAATACAATGATGTTATAATAATAATTGATACTGTTTATTAAGAAATATGTACTCGTATGTAGTTAATGTTAAAAGACGAAGCTTTACATTGTAACATGATAGACCAACTCGAAACAATTGAACTACATAATAACATAAAGCTCCTCGTATTGTTCCAACCTCCTAATATCAGTCCTCAGTTACAATAGCGTAGTGGGCATTGTTCTCGTAACAGACATAGTGTTTTTATCCCGCGTCCCATGTTAGCATCGACACCGCCATACATCTGCGAGACGTTTCCGTTTCCCCCGGTTATCGATGGAGTGTCGCGCAATTGATGAGCGGTCTCGGGACACTCAACTCGCTACACGACACTCCGTCAGACATTAGTTATTAGTTTCGACATATAATGGCTAACTCTTTGTCTTAGGTAGGCGGCGGTCAGGTGCGTGTGAAGATTCCAGATCTCTTTATTATTTATATTATATCCAATCCAAACCTATATTGGTTACATTTTTTAGGAAAGTTATTGTATCATAGACAAAGCTACATAATTGTGCTGTTGTTGTTTTTCAAATCAACAAAAACCGTAGTCGTTGCAGTGTCCTAGACAGCGTTTCACACATTGTCAGGCTAGCAATCGTTTAAGTGGTTTTCGTAGCCCATGGATACTGCACCGGCCCTTACGATTTCATATTCAAATCCTATTACCGCTTCTGTGAACTGAAAGTTATATAGAACAGTGGTCTATTCAGGCGTAGTGTATGTTAATAGGAGGGTCGTCGAGTCCCCGCACCCCGCACCCCACCCCGGGGGAAATCGACAGCTGTCACAAAAGTTGGACAGTTGTCGGCGCGTGTGATTGTGCCGCGCCAGTGCGGACAAGCCCTAACGTGTCACGCCACCGCGACACCATTCAAATGTGACACGTTGTGCAAGACTTGTAGATACCGATCATAGTTTGTGTCAATACACGCCGACATAGAAACAAAAGGCATTTACGTTCTTCAAACGTGTACACTTCACGTATTTTGTTCGTAATAACTCCGTGTGAGTTACAACACCAATTATTTAACGCTTAGGTAGCCATAAATACTTATTTCCTTGTTTGATTACTGCGATATTATACTTTATAGGTAAATCAGATAACTATTATACTAGTGGAGCCATAAATAAATATTTATAAAAGTTAGAACATTTCGAAAAATTATAATGATGCCTTCTACAGGTAAAATAAAAGATATTTTGTTATAAAACCCTGGCCACACAAGCGCCGCGAGGGCGTCCCCTGTGTGTTCGCACGTCCTTGGCTTATTTGCGGCCGTGAGTCGCCTCATCGTTTGTTTTTAGGGAGGTCTGATGAATCCCTCGACGATACAGAGTTGTTTTTACAAGATACGTTTTGTGGAAAGACATTTTTTTGAGAGAAAACAGTTGTTTCTGCAGATATATTTCACTGACACATCATTCACATTTCATGTAATAATATATCACTTTTTATAGAATGTACTCACCAAAGCCGACCCGACAACAAGTGCCAAATAAACGCAAGTCTAAAAACTTTGTCGGCGACTTTTTCTTTAACCTAGTTGCGTAGAGCAATTAACTGCTGTTTGGATATTCATAGCTTATGCTTTATCACAACATAAATATAAATAAAATAAATATGTTCCGGTAACCAACTATGTACGGCGACATACATCTCCATCCAGAAATATAAAAAAAAAAAACGTATCGACTAGTACCACGTTACTTGCCGTGAAAGAGGATTACAATATTCAATCTTGTCAGATGATTAGATTCGCGTGCATCCCCCTACTTCCTACGTATAGCTAGTGGAGTATAGTGTATTAATTCAATAACATATTGTGGCTTTGGCCGAGTTTCACTCAGTTCTGCTGTACTACAATTTGCAGAGTTCGGGGTTCTTGGAAGACTTCGAGATGTAATGAAACACACATATAACTCATATATCGTATTGTGGCCTTGAGCAATATGACAAGTGGGTCGTGTGATATACACCTGTTTCTTTCGTGTTGCATCTACGAGTCACCACTCGTGGCAAGCCCTAAACAACTATTTTTATTGGTTTTCTCCACAGTCACTTATACAAGACGCGCTTCACTTAAACGTGTAGGTCGTGGCCAAGCGGTCAAGTTAAATTGCATGATATGGAATGTAACAGTGGTCTTATTAAAACACTGCAGCCTTCGTGATTCTTTAGGTACCATCACTGATAGCGTTTAATAGGAGACTTTAGTCTGAGAGTAGCAGTGGTGCGCAGCATGTCACCGGGTGCGGCCGCCGCTGGCGCGCCGCCAGCCGCCGCCAGCACGTGCCGCGCCCGCTGCGCCCGATATAATCGATATTACCGCGTACACGTGCACAACATACGTTTGATTGGAAATTTTAAGTTCTTAAGACCTGCCTAGTCTTTTTATAACGGTATTTACTCGGCTTGGAAAATGAAGGCTCGCTTTTATAAGCAGATTTAAAAGTGGCAAGTAATTGATTTTACTACTCAAGATTACACAAAAAAAAATAAAAAAAAAGTAAAGATTTGTAGCTAAAGGAAACAAAAAAAAATCACAGGATGTCCATTTTTCGAAAAAACATGACTAAGATTTTTTTTTATATTTTTCTGGTAACTATTATGATTTGCCCTATCGCCCGATTTCGGTCCGGGTTGACGTCGACTTCTGGGACACCCTGTATATGTAGTAGAGATTTCTGGCGGAGTATGCCAATTATCCGAAAAAACTGATATTGTTTATATCATTCTTCAAAGAGTCTTTCCGAAGATATTAAATCAGAAAGTATCCGCTTGAAAAAACATAAGTGATATATTTTTATCCAGGGATTTCCGGTTACATTTTCATACCAGATGTTACAGTAAAATAATATCGAACTCGAGTTTTGTTTGCGTGTGAAATCCAGACAGTTCACAGCCAATATATCACGGAACATAACAACATAAGAGGAAAGTGAACAATGATAACTGTTTGATACTTCCGAAAATCTGAACGTAAACACAAAGTGATTGCTTTGAAGCGCCGAACGACTGGATCAATTCGATTATCGGTTAACTCGCAAATACCTTTTTATCCGCTAATATCACGGTCAAACGCTCAGCCAGTTAACCGGAAATAAACCGCTTCCAATCACCGGCATCCTCTTTATTAATACGTTGTAGTGATCCTGTAATACACGGGCTTACGGGCGTTGAAGGGGTTATCAAAAGGAACGGACGTCGGGATTCAATGTATCGTCCGGCGGTCGGCCCACGTCGCGTCTGCCAAGTAATCTTATGACAGATCTGCGACGTAGCGTGCCGGACCCCCGTGCCCCCAGGCGGGGCACGCGGGCCGTGGCGGGGCACGCGGGCTGCCGGGGCACGCGGCGGGCTGCTCGCTATTGTATGTGACAGATCTCGTTTCGCCGCGGGCGCCACCAAATGGCTCGAGAAAAATGGAGATTAAAACGTTGGCGCATTTTTGTTGTGCGACAGAGAACGGATAATTGAAAAGCGTAAAGGCGTACTGTGTCGACTTGTATGACTGATTGGCGTCCTTCTCAATCACGTGAAAGCAATTAAAAATAACAAGTCGATATTTCTCTTCTGGTAAACTCTTTGTACCTACCTATTGTGCCTACTCGTTAAAATTATTCATCGCTAACTCCGAGCTGTTTCATAAACTAAAGTCAACTAACCAAACAGTCAACTTCGCAAGGTGCAAACAAGTCAACTTGATCTCGCCAGAACGTTTTATTAATGACCAAGGAAGTGCAACTCATCGGGCGGAGTAAGTCGTCCGCACGTATTTTGTAAGGCCGATGAAAATAAAACATTGAACGGCCTGAATAAGGTAACACGTTGGCCTGAACTTTTTCTTGGAGCCTCATGAAACATTTCGCTGCTTCTGCATAATTCCGGAAACGGCTATGGTGTCGAATTTGAGCGAAAGCGTAGTGAGCCTACGCGGCGTAGAGCTGTGCTACGGCGTAGGCAGCAGCGTAGCGGGCTACGATTGTTGTTGTTTGCTTCTACTGAGTCTAGATATTATCATACTATCGGTTAAGAATGAGTTAGTAGTTACATTTATCTTATCAACTGCAGTAGTTAGCACCTTCACAGCCTTAAAAAAATATCCGCTAATTTTAAAAAAATCTACGAGCACAAAATTGTAAATTGTATGAAAACAAAATTTCAGATTTACAAAACAAATAATAATACGTATTTTGTATTCTCTTATCAGTAGCTTAGAAAACTCCATCGCTACATCTCATCACGCAGCCCACCCCCGCACCGCGCCGCACCGCGCTGCGCCGCGCCGGCAGCGAAGAGTTGCGACTCGCTGACTAAATTATTTATTCGTCTATTTTCCTGTTTTCTTTCATTTGCATTTAAGAAAGCAATTTGGGCGTCATTTTGTGCGCCAACGAGTTGAGTTCCCTGTGCTGTGTGCTGGTACACGGATATTATTTGTACAGCCTTGTCTTGTTCCCCGAACTTGAAATTTCCCGCGACATCAAGTATATTATGGGTTAGTACTTTGATATAGATTGTTTTTGCGAATTTAGGTATGAACAAAGTTATGGTAAGCTCTAAGTGCTAAAACAATTAAGTTTTAGACCGTAATGTTCTAACATAATACAGAAATATATAGATGTAAATCGTTGGATTAGCCCCACATACGAACACAAATGTTCTGTATTTTTCACTTTTTCCCGCGACCTTAGTATATCGAACGATTTAAATGTTTGGCTTGGATATTATCATAACCTGATTATAAATTCCTAAATCGCATGATATTTTCCGCACCCTGTTTAACTGATAACAGTTGATGATTGCGAGTGATAGTTAATTGAAGCGAGTGCGTGTGATTGGCCGCTGACGTGGAACCGCCACGTTGCCGCGTTGCATGTTACTGCTAATTAATATTAACTGCATGACGCGCTCATTAGCGTCCAATCTGACGTGGTTACGAGTGCATAGATGTTTTAGATTATATTAATTTCGTATTTACATAGTTCCGTCATCAAGATGGGTTCACAACGGAAACCTTATTATACACATTAACATGTAATGTAATACGTAATTGACACAATAAACTATTTTGTATTATTCTATTTATTTTATTCACCTGAGTTTACGCACACGATTATGCCCTATAATATTTCCTGTGTCTAAGGCATGAGATGGACCACAATAACAGCTACTTTTACACAGTTTATAACCGTCACTTCCTCGTTGGTCTAGTGGACGCAAACGTTACTGCTGAGCAGCCTGAGAACCGAACCCCGGACGTCATGCCCAGGGTTCGTCTCTCAGGTTATCAAAATGTTTTTGTATGAGCGTGTGGAGTTTGAAAGTGCGCTGGCTATAGACTCGCCCTATATTACATAATTTAAATAATAATAATTAAAATAATTAATTAATAATAATTATAAACTTAATAATTAATATACATAATTTACATAACATAAGTTAACATAATTTTAATTTATTTAAAAAAAAAATTAAAATAATTGCCATAATTGTGGTGTACTCGCACACCACTGCCTGACCCTTGAGAGGCTACAAGCCTGATATTAAGTTACTAGAAACTACTAAAATAAAATATACTAAAAGTAAATAAGAAAATACTCATAAGAAACATTGGCCTAGTCACACTAAAGTAATGGGAAACTTCAAGTTCGTACGGAAGCATGTTTACTGTCTATGTGGTCAATAAATCACTCAACGCCATGGGGTCTACACTCCACAGTAAACTATCGACTTCGTTCACCATATCAGTGGGTCGCTCACTCTGTTTGTACAATTTTTCACATAGAATCGATCGCTCCGTATCGCTCCGCAACGCACCGTTTCGTTCCGCTCTACTTCATGCCACTATTTTAGTAAATAAATTTCCCTAGTAAATAAATAAGAGTTCCTCTGATACTTAAAAGTATATACTTTTATAGTGTGTTTGGTGTTTCTAAATAAATTAATCTTATAAGACAGCTTAAACTTATGCAGTCTTGGAAACAAGATTGCCCAATTAATGTCTCAATTCTCTAAAATAAACTGACCTATTAAAATGACTAAAACACACATACATAAACAAATGAATCACAGCAGTTTATAATGCAATTGTTTTTCCACCAGAGGCAGTATGGTTTCGTTAAAAATCCCAACGTCCGTTGTCCACCGCACGGGACCGCACGGTACCGCACGAGACCGCAGCGGGCAGTTCGCTGACGGAGCGCTGCAAATATTGGCGCTGCCTTATCTAAATTGCTGGTATGAATAATGTGAAGCTTACAGAGTAACCGCTTCACTGTTTACTAACTGCCCTACAGAAACTTACAAATTGATTAGTTACATACACTAAGAAATATGGCTAAATATTATTATGTATACATTTTGAACGTTTCAAATTAATAAAAGAAACTGTCTATTTAATTTTTAATTACAATGAGAATTGTCCTCTTTTAATTTGACAGGGATGTCAAATTAAAAGAGGACAATTTAATATAAAAATACGAGTGTTCCCTAATTAACAGACTTTTTTGATTGAATAGAATCTGTCTTTAATATAATGTTCGTCTTATTTAACAGAAGATATTCACGCTACTATACACCACAGCGATCGGGCGACGGGGCAGGGTTTCTATTTGAAAGAGTATTTTTTATTTCCATTAAAGATTCCAGTAACCCTATCACAAAGATGTTTTAACATGTAAACATGTCCATTGTCTAACCCACGCTCAGCTCGTAGCGGGTACCAAAATTATTATAATGTTTCTGTGTACTTATAATTATTGTTTTGTACAACTGGTCCATTATCTCAGGGCCTTGTAATATTTACTTAGTTAATGTCGAAAGAACGATATAATTGAGTGTTTTTTTCTCGTAAAGTGGATACTTATCATTTTTTTAAGGTTCAGATTTAGGAAAAATAATTTTAAGGAAAACCAGAAATAATTAAGTATGGTTTGACGATGAGGAATACTAATTCAAAGCAAGCGAGTTGAAGATAGTTGTTAATTGTGGATATAACTCAGTAAACCACATGCTACATACATACAATCATAACATCACGCCTGTCATCCCCGAAGGGTTAGGCAGACGTGCTCCCACAGTCCACCCACATTTCCCTAATTAGCTTTAAGTCCCCAGGTACCGCAAGCTGCTTCAAAAAGAGTCAATAATGCAGCTATAAATACCCTACTTTTCCCGTGACCACCAAAATAATCTGTAACAGAAACCCCCCGTATAAGACATTAGTGTTTATTTAGTGGCAATAGAGAGCGATCTCCGTGAGCTATCACTCGTTTTTTATTGTCGTTCTCAACGATTTGGCTGCGAGATTAATAGGGGATAATTATCTGTGCGCTGGCTCTGAGCCAACCCTCCCCCTCGCAACCTCACCCCGCACCGCACACCCGCGCCCCCTGCCACGGGAAAAACTATCAGCTTACGTTCAGGCGCTAATTTTAAGTCATTCCGAACTGAATGGGATGTTTAGATAGAACTAATTTGATTGGGTATTGTTTTTGTCGTCATGGAAACTAATAAGGTGCCTATTTGAAGGTTTCCTAAATATCTTTCGATAAATATAGTGTATGTTAGACATTAAGATGGAATGGTGGGGCTCTTAATGAGAGGAGCTCGTGGCTTAATAAGAACTGCCACCCGGGTCGATCTTTAGGTAAAGCTGTGCTTGCCTAGGTCGGTCTGTGGATGGGTGACCGCCCGACATACCGAGTTTCCTCCGTGCCTCGGAAAGCACGTAAAGCTGTTGGTCCCGGCTGCCATATATAGATCTTTGGCAGTCGTTACAGGTAGTCAGTGACCTGAAATTCTGACATCCCCTCTTACCAAAGGGTATCGTATTACCTAGTATTAACTGGGTTGTGGAGGTCAGATAGGCAGTCGCTCCATGTAAAATACTGGTATTTCAGCTGCATCCGGTTAGACTGGAAGCCGACCCCAACATAGTTGGGAAAAGGCTAGGCAGATGATGGTGGGGCTCTTCATGGTTATACTATGAGTGAGATATACGTACATATATAGTGATGTTCTTAAATGCTGCAGTGTCATACTTTATTCGATGATAGAACCGATCTGCGAGCTGGTCTTCTAACCAAACAGACACATGTGTTGCTGGGGAGTTTGTTCCGCCACTTTTTCTTTCCAGCAAAAACACTAGGAAGTGTCGAAGGGTGAGCGTTTTGGGGGACTGCAACTTGTAAATAAGTAAAGTAAATTTTGACGTTCGAAAAGTGCTGATTATCAGCCTAGTTTGAATAAATGACTTTTGAGTTTGATTGGTGCGAATCCCTTTGATATATTTGCCTATCATAACTGTCAATATGAAAAGTAATATATGCTGGAATTGCCAATCAGATGTATCTATTTGTTTGTATTAAAATACTTGAACAAAGTAACTTGACCCAGATATTTCCAAGAAAGGTTTCATCGGGAGCATGTCAATATTACTCAGAACATCAATCAGTTCGAAAGGGATCACAAACATTTGGTACAATTATGTGAGAAATTCGCTTTCTCATATTTTCTTTGATCCTAGAGTTAAAGGAACAAGAAGTATATTAGTTGGATATGGTCCCACCTACGTCGCTCCTTGTAGGAACAAACTAGGTTACTGTCTCCGCGGGGACTTGCGACTTACTGCCGCAGGTAGGCTGTTCCAACTCGTTGATAACTTTGACGTATTCAAGTTTTAGTACTTAGGTAACATGAGAGTAAATCTCATGTATGTTAAGACTCTTTCAATAACATTTCAGTATCAGTACTATTAACTAATGAGTGAGTTTGCTGGCTGTTCATATACCACAAGCAACTATTTTGTAATTTGCTATGCTTTTGGTTTTTTTAAATGTCATCATCATTTCTTTGTGTATTCTTTTTTCCTTATTTGTTAGATTATATTTTATTAAATTAGATTATACTTTATTGATAAGTCAGTCCTAACTTAATGTAACGTGTGTACTATTTGTGCCACAATAATGTAAACGAAAGGAAGGAGCCTGGAACTCACGACACAGGGAATCCTAGTGTGAGTTTCAGGAATCAACACAACCACTGTAATTTTTTAAACAATAAATTATTCTTTATTTTTTATCATCTGTCTGGCCTTTTTCCAACTGCATTGGGGTCAGTCTAACCGGATGCAGCTGAATACCAGTATTTTACATGGAGTGACCGCCTTCACAACTCGGTTAACTAAGGAGACGCTAGCAACTAATACAGACTAGTACTTCAGTAGAAAACAATCTTATACCGAATCAAGGAATACGTTCATCAAAGGTAGGCCAGCAATTTACAAAATCGTCGATCTTGTTTTTTTCAACCATTTCCTTCAGCACATTCCAAAAGAATCAGTTTTCAACCAAAGTAATGGTATATTTACGTAGCGGCCGCCGTTTGTCTTGGGGAGAGAGGAGCATTTGGATGCAGTTCAGGTCGCGCCCGAGGTTTAACGAGCGCGATATTACCCGGGTAGCGCGCGGTATTACCCGGGCAGGCCCGAGCCGGTAATATGGCTCGTACAGGCTCTTCACCATTATACAGTTCGGGAATTGTTAGTAGCTTTTAGAAGACTTTTACACTTTAATGTGAATCGCAGGTAAGTACTGCTGAGTACACTCAACAGGAAGAGTATCTCAGTCTTCTGATAAAAGCAGGCCTCTTTACAAAACCGTCTATGCCTTGGTGAGGTCTTGTGCCACTTACAAAAAGTGTATACAAGGCCGGTGACTAGATATTCGGTCGGCGTCTTATTTGTCAGACCTGTGAACTCGCGATCAACGTGCGTGTATGACCACATGTATGAACGAGAACCAAAATGATCGTAGGTGGTGTTCTATAACTCCTGACTTTACAAAGGCGTGTGTATGTATGTGTATGTCATATGTGATCCGTTTAAAAGTTGGAAAAATCGGTTGAAGGTGTCAAAAATGGAAGGAATTGGAATCTGTTTATCTACGATTCTGAATAAAAACTATATGTTTTAGTTAAAGAAAGTGAGGAGAAATGGATGAGGCACAAGGTTTCCTTTTGCGACCTGATACGATTACATACTTCCAAGGATCGTATCAGGCGGCGTTCTGTGGTTTCTGCCTACTCCCATGGGAAAAAGGCGTTAGTCATGTATGTATGTTAAAAAAGGTAAAGGTGTCGAATTCCCGACATATTCTTGGTATAACATTCTCGTCCCTCATACCTAAACTTGTTTTGAGGTAAGCTCTCGGTACTATCGAGTGATTGTACTGAGAATTCACTCAAAGGAAGTGCCTACACAAACTTTACTACCCACCCTCACATACCTATAAAAGGAAACAGTTTAAACCTGTTTGTTTTCCTTTACCCACATAGTCTATTACGGAAGTATTTTGAACAGTAACTGCTCATGTATGATAATCCGTGATTAGTAATGTGTGTAAAATGTGTTTTTGTTGGGAACTAAAACGGCAGAGTTGAGCTCATTTAAATAAAGGTATAACTTTTTCCCTGTCGAGGCTGCGGGTTGTTCGCAAGGGATACCGCGGCCTCGACATGAAGGGCGAAGAAGGAACATGGGTGGTTTTTAGTCAGTAGAAGTCTGACACTCCCTTTCGCTCTACCCAAGAGCGGGAGGGGTTATTTGATGATTTCCCAACCCCAAAAAAAAAAAAAAAAGGTATAACTTTTTGGTTTATTGTTCCGCTCTCCGCAGCTCCTGCAGCAGTCGAGACTGTTGCTGTGCGCGAGTGTTTGCTCATTTATTAATATCAAGAGGTGTTTTGTTTTAATTTAGTTGATTTTCTATATCACTAGCTGATGCCCGCGACTTCGCCCGCGTGGATGTCGGTCAAATTATATACTAAAACCTTCCTCGAGAACCACTCTATTCATTGGTGAAACAACATGAAAATCGGTGCAGTAGTTTTTGAGTGTAACTCAAACAGACAGACAGACGCGGTGGAGGACTTTGTTTTATAATATGTAGTGATGATTCTCTATACACTTCTTTGAAAACTGGCTTTTATCTTAGGTTCAGTATGCAGTGTGTTTCACACTCATGTTTCTTTTTCTACTAATGTTTGATTTTCACCTAAAACAATTGAACTAAGTCAAACGTGTTTCAATTCCTGTAGCCGGTGGTGCTTTTTATTGTTTGAATAATATTATGTGCTTTCATCATCGCGACCAAAAGTAATCTTTTCACCCCCCAACTTTCAACCCCTAACAACCCATTTTTCGGTTTAAAAAGTAGTTTATGTCATTTCTCAGACTAGACTAGACTGTGTACCAAAATTTTATTTAAATCGGTTTAGTAGTTTTCGCGTGAGAGCGTATTTCAAATCTATCAGATTTTATTTTTTTTTCTTCGTATGTCTATTGAAAAACTAATACACAATGTCATGGTAATTTGTCACTGCAGTTCTTGGCTCAATAACAGTACAGCGCCGCGTACCGCATCAGTCTCGGCTGCTATGACAATGTTTGCCCACTTGTATCAAAATGTATTATTTTAATGCCATGACAACCTTATATTTCACGTCATTTTATAAGATGATGATCACGATTTGATAAATGATATGATATTTTTGATATAAAGACCTACAATGTAAGTTAAGAATGCAAATCACAATACTTAGCCCATAATTTCAGTTAATAACGATTTCCATTTCACAGAATTAACCGCAACTACCTCCAATTAACAAAAGCCAGTTCAATAAAATATGAGACTAGAATAGCACAAAACGGTGCGCAATAATAATTAAAGTGAGGGTAATAATCATGAATACAGCATTCGATTATTATAACGCAGCCGAAGAAGGCTGGCTCGGTTCCAACGCTGCTGGTCGGCTGGGCGGAAGCACGCGATTGTGACTCAATCGATAATCGATACGATAAAACTTTTATTCGATCCAATTTGAATAGAGTTGAGTAGCACGTGCGGCCATCGGAGCAGGTATGGGTTTGCGAGCCGTATCTCAGACGCATCGCGGTACCTCATACGGTTAAGCTTGAATGCATTTAATGGGTTTGGAGGTGTTGTTTGTTCAATAGGAATGCTGCAGAATAACTCGAACACTGCTACTACCGAATACTGCCTGTCAGATCTTAAAGCACCACTATCATCGGAAGGGACGGCTTAGATACTTAGAGATTGTAGGTGACGTCCTTCAAAAAGGTGCATTGTATTCACAGCTGCCGTGCGTGTCCGACCAGATATAAGGACGAAGACAAAACAAATGGAGTGGTAAAATGCCACCCCGGCTTCTGTAGTTTCAGCCTACAACCATGGTACCGTCGAAAGATGTGATTTTGAGAATGTAAGCTTATGCCAGACGTTGTTAAAATACAATAATGTTATACCTCTTTTTTTTTTGGCGGGTGGAAAATCATCGAATAACCCCTCCCTCTCTTGGACAGAGCGAAAGGGAGTGTCAGACTTCTACTGACTCAAAACCACCCATGTTCCTTCTTAGCCCTTTATGTCGAGGCCGCGGTATCTCTTGCGAATAACCCGCAGTCCCGACGGATAATGTTATCCCTTATTTTTTTTTACAGTACTGTTGACTAAAAGTTTTTATGCCGCTTATGAGCCTTTAACTTGGCTTTACATGTCGCTGAGAAATATTTCTTAGGTATGCAGGTTTCCCGTCGAGGCTACGGGTTGTTCGAAAGACCCGTCGGGGCTGCGGATTGTTCGAAGGAGATACCGCGGCCTCAACTCAAAGGGCTAAGAAGGAACATGGGTGGTTTGTTGTCACTAGAAGTAGTCTGACACTTCCTATGATTTCCTACCATCCAAAAAAAATAGTAACGCTGGTTTCTTCACGATATTTTCCTTCACCAAAACAAGTGATAATTGTAATGTGCACATGATTCCGAAAAATCAGTCTTGGGTTTAAACTCAGGATCTATAACTTGGCAGTCCAATGGTCACACCACTAGGCTTCATTGTATGAGTGTTCAACTCTCTGTCATAAAACCGTTTTGAGGTTTCATCAAGGTGTATCACATAAGCTGCTGCTGAGCCGCTTATATGTTATTAAAATAGTTTTATTGCAGTCTTGATGGCGATAAATGTTGTTATGTGTAAGCTTCACTTATAACTTTATTTATTCGCTAAACTAAGATGAGTTTCCTAAATGAGTTTAGTAGCAGTAAAACCAATTTACACGATCTCTGCGCACAATATATTATATTAATATAGTCTATATTCTTGTGTGGTAGTCTTAGAAATATTAAATCTGTTAATATTTCTCAAAAAAACCTTAAATAGTTCGGACATCTAACTCAAAACCATCCAGACATGAGTTATTCAAATCAGAACTTTTAAAAAAGAAAGGGAAAAAAAAGATGGCGTGTGCTAACGGATGAAATGTACCGTCAAAGTTCCCATAGTGATAAATAGAGTGCAGATATGATCCGGATGATGAAGCCGGAATCAATGGCGCATGTGGCGTCCTCTGGCTTAAATCTGTGTGAGTAACGACCGGCTGCCTGCCCGGGCCGGACCGGAGTACCGGCCGCCGCCGTCTTTACGAGCCGCGCTTACGGCGGTCATTACCGGCCGTGATGGACGTCCGGCAACTCTGCCGTGCTGGCCACACTCCAACCAACACCGCTGCCAACCTATCATACCGCTAATACTAAGTTTTTGTTATCTATGCTCTTGGCTAAATTGTGAAAACAAAGTTACATTACCATACAACATTGTTTTAACTTTGTAGGAATATAAATTAATCTGTGCGCTATAATAATAGCTACGTCATGTTTATTTAACTCAAGCTAACATGCTTCCTTTCCATTTCAAAAACAAGAAGTTAATCTATTGTTTACTTACGAATAAAGTAATGTGAGTAAATAAAACAGAAAATATATTAAAGATTACGCCAAAGTTCAGCTTAAAAATCTGAAGTTTTGAGGCATTGAAAATATTAAGTGTAAATTATCCAACTTAATTTAGAACTATCTGGTCGCCAGCCCTACTTCATATCGTTCCTCAAGCACCATGTATCGATAGACAAAGTTTAGCTGAAAACTCACTAGTACCCACCCAAGTGGCGCTGACAGCGCTGTTAAGTACAGCGCACGTTAGACTATAAACGCTGGACCGCTGGAGAGTTTAGCGCTGCAGGGTATTAATTATCCCGTGATCATGTGCGGGGATGTGCTCCCAACTTGGATTGGCTGTTAGTGGGCCAACGTTTTAAACTTTATCTGAGTTATTTGGGACGAAATACTTGCGATATTGTCTAAATTGAGAACCTGGATGGGTTATTTCTGAACACTGAAAACTAATCTGAATAACACATTAGTGTTATATATTGATTTTGAGGATATTATTTTGCCATCTTGTAATATTCATTACGAGATGGTTTTTACTGTACATTTAATAAGTTCCAAGTTGTATTTAGCAGAGTTAGAGAAGCACTAAGCTAGCAAATAGTACTATTCATCTATAAATTTACAAAATACCAAGCATAATTACCAGTGAACAACATTTTTTAAAGAAAATTAATTCCGTAGAGTATTCCGGTCGAACTATCGAAGTTCCTGATTCTTTCGCTGGCAGTTGGGAAGTTGTCCGGTGTTTAGCTGCTCTATTAGGCACGCGCCCATAGACGCCGACGGTTGGATTAACGGCATCGGCGTCAATTAACAGCCGCTTCTGACCTACTTGACTTAACTTAGTTTTTTTTTGTTGAAAAAGTGTTTTACTTCCATCCAGGTGGACCGAAAGTGTGTTCTGTTAACAACTTGCGCGTGCGTCACATGCCCCCCTCGCAAAAGTATGATCACATGTCGCAGTTGCATTCTCTGAACGGTTTATTTCATTTGTTGTCACTTGTAGCTCGTGTCTCGTAAAAAATCTGTTTGTTTTAGGGTTCCGTACAACAAAAAAGAAAAATACTTAACCCTTATGAGATCACTTTGTTGTCCGGGTGTCTGTCCGTTCGTCTGTGTTTTAAATAACTTTTTTGTTTATTAAAAGGCTCATTTCGTACAAAGAATTTAGCTCTAAATCCGATATCTTTATTTCACGCATGAGCCAAGTAATCTAATGGCTTGGAAGTTAAACCTAGTGCTTAGATTTGTTAGTCCGTGAAAAAACAGATTACTACGACCTACATAAACTCTTTATGTTCAGTATATACCTACCGAGATACACGAAGATCTTGGGTATAAAGAATGAACGCTAATAGCTTTGCATGTATCGGAACGATTTCATGTACTTTGAACTAGGTAAAGTATAAATGCTGTGACCAAAAATCATGATGTTTTTAGACAAAGTTGTCTAACTTTGTCTAAAAACATCATGATTTTTGGTTGGCGCTGTTTGTCGAAACAGCGCGGTTAACTCACAAATACGATAACATTGACACAACAGCCAGTGATGTGCATGCAAGCATGTGTGTGTAAGCCTGCATTAATCCGATAATGCGGGCGGCGCCGGGAGTTACCGCTAGCAATTAGTGGGCAGTGATCCGCGCGGAATGAGCTCGCTATCTCGAGAATACGGACCATGGTGTAAGGACCAGCCTAATTAGCTATACAGACTCATGATTTAACGTAATTAGGTCTTTTGTAACAACGAATAACGTCTAAAATTGCCGATTCGCCGAAACAATAGATCGATCCCTATTGCTCGAATTTCAATTGAGACCAATTTCAAATCTATCTATAATGGGTTCGTGGCTAGTCCGGATCTAATTCCGTGGAACTATTGTGGTTTATACTTGCTCTGCGACACTGAAATGTTACTGAAATTAAGCTTTTTATCTAAACACAAGGTTGCTTCGAAAGATAACATAATTATATATGAAAGGTAATATCTCTATATATGTATATATAAAATTCTCGTGTCCCAATGTTAGTTACCGTACTCCTCCGAAACGGCTTGACCGATTTTTATGAAATTTTTTATGCATATTCAGTAGGTCTGAGAATCGGCTACTATTTATTTTTCATATCCCTAAGTATTAAGGGTGGTCCACACCAAACATTTTTTTAGTCACCCATCAAAGTTACCGGGAACGAAGTGGCGGGCATCAGCTAGTAATTATATAATATATCAAGACAAAACAACAACATAGCGTAACATGATATTATGTACTTCAGAGGCAATTATGACTGGAACTATAATAGATTTCGCAGAATTCAAGCGATTCTCACAACGGAGCTTTCCTTTATAACTTCTCTGATCTTGATTATAAATAAGTTGCATTAATAACTTAAATTCTATCAATTATTTGTTTTCTTCAAAGATATGTGTCACGCTGCCGGATGTATGTACATTATACAGTCACCGTGACCGCTTGTCCATGTTACTAAAATAATACCGACAACGTCGCAATAAGTGTGGTTTTCATAGTCCAAATGTGATGTCACTGTATGGTTGACCGATCTAAAGTAAAAGTCCACTGACCGTTATCCTCTTGAGCTGCCTCTTGCCCTTGTACCAGGTGATGACGGCAGGAGGCCTGCTGCCCGCTGACTCGCAGGCCACCTCGTACCTCCTCTCGGCTGTGAGGACTCCTCCCTCGCCGGTCTCTGCCGGCTTTTTTATCTCCACTGTTAAAGGTCTCACTGTGGGAGAGAAGCTTAAATAACACAGCTGCATTTTTTATCCTGCATTTGCATATTTTTCAGAAATGTACTCAGAGAATCACAAATCACTCTTCCTGGAAAAAAAACTTTAAAACACACGTATAAAATTCAATTTGCTCTAAAATTACAAAAAATAATATTTCAATACTGGGAGTATTGAAATATTTAAATATTTTTTTGTAATTCCCTTCCCATTCATTATTCCCAACTACCATAATTTACATCAGAAATACAAACTTTAACTGTGTATTTCACATTGGTTTATGTGGAAATAACATCAATCATAAACTAATTTGAATAGGGTTTTATAAGCTTGATACGTTTCGGTTTTAACTTTGTTTTTTTTTAAAACATTTTACTGGTAATCATGTTTCTAAACCTACCTACTTATTTGTTGGAGGATGCAATCGTATTTCATCTAGAAGTTACACATTGTGGTAAGTTTAATTATTTTTCAGACAACCATCTTTTCTACTTCACAGTTTTAATAATACTAGGAATGACTTACAAAACATATCGAGCACTAGCGACAGTTCTTTAGGCGGCACTAGATGCGAGTTGGTGGCCTGGCAGGTGAACACGGCGGCATAGTCTGCGCGGCGGATGGCAGGCCACAGCAGCCTGTTCTCGATTACGTCACCCGTGTTGTGCTCGTACTCCTCATCCACCAGCACGCCGTTCACTAGCCAGCGGACTGAAGGTTCTGGTCGACCTGAGGGAGGAGACGACGGGGTAAATGCAAATCACGATGAAAGTAAGAGAAAGAACTTGATTTATGGCTAACTTCTTCAGGAGAGATGGCACGGTTGGCGCAGTGGCTGTGCGATTGGACTGCTGCGCTGCGTGTCGCGGGTTCGATCCCCGCACAAAACAAATATTTGTATGGCCTACAGATAGTTGTTTTAGGTCTGGGTGTTCTGTGTATGTGAGTTTAAATGTTTGTAACCGCACCCACGATACGGGAGAAATTCCTAGTGTGGGGCAACGTTTAAAAAAATATATATAATATATAAAACGTAACTTGGTCGTCGGCAGAGCAAAAAAACCGGCCAAGAGCGTGTCGGGCCACGCTCAGTGTAGGGTTCCGTAGATAATAAAATATTATGTAAACGAAGTTAAAAAAAAAATACGGGCAAATGAAACTTGACCTCTGGATTGTATAGGCGCTCATACGATTCAGGGACCAAATTATATTGGTTAACTGCAGTTTCCATCTGTTGTTTCCATCCAAGTTCAAAATAATTTTCCTAGAAAGTCCTTATAAAGTTCTACTTTTCAGATTTTTTTCGTATTTTCTAAACTTATGGTTCAAAAGTTAGAGGGGGGGGGGACGCTTTGTTTTTTACTTTTGGAGCGATTATTTCCGAAATTATTGACATTATCAAAAAATGATTTTAGTAAACCCCTATTCATTTTTAAATACCTTTCCAACAATATATCACACATTAGGGTTAAAATTAAAAAAAAAAACACTTCCCACTTTACATATAGGGGGGCTACCCTAATAAAACATTTTTTTCCAATTTTTATTTTAGCACTTTGTCGGCGTGATTGATACACATATTGGTCCCAAATTTCAGCTTTCTAGTGCTAACGGTCACAGAGATTAAGCGAGGACGGACAGACAGACAGACAGACATGGCGAAACTATAAGGGTTCCTAGTTGACTACGGAACCCTAAAAAGAGTTTGCCTAATATGACGTTTTCTGTGCATAATAAACACATTGACCAATATAAAAAATACGATTTTCTGTATCATACGTATATTAATTAAAATTAATTATTTTTTAAGAACTATATAAAATACAATCAACAACATCGTTTTAGATACTATTTTTTTTTGTTAAAGATGCCCTTGGTAATAATAGGATCACGATCTAACATAAAAGATTGTACCGACGTAAATACATTAGATCGACATTGAATATAAAACGCAAAGAAAGGGTTCCAACTACAAATCATTTCTTTCAATCCGCAACTACAAACAAGGCTTTGTGCTTTAAATGAATCGAAACATCTTAGAGGCATTCGTTTTACGAAACGCAAACATAACGATTACAGTACGTCAAACACAATTTCCAATGCTTTCATTGGTCCTTCGGTACGTAAATAAATTTCTGTGAGGGCATTCTCTTTCAGCGCAGCGTCCTTTGTCCTTTGTTTGCCTGTTTATTTGTGGAGTGTGTGCGCTTTTGTTCAGCCCCGGACACCGCGCCACTATCCAAGGATCCACTTTGGCCAAATTGAATTAGTTCAAGTTTCGAGTCCGTACGAAGATCTAATTCGAAATGTCAATGGATTTAATCCGAATGTGTGTACTAAATACACGTTTGATAGTACGCCACAGTGCGCAGCGTTCGCGAGAGTAGCTTGTTGCAGCGTATAGTGACGTCAGCTTGGTTCTGATGAGCTATGCAGCGTGTGTTGGCAGAAGCTGCTTACGTACAAAAGCCGAGGAGAGCAAATTAACGTTTCCCGAAACCCACAGCGTGTGATCGTATCGAGCTAAGCTTAGAGGTGCAGTGACATCGCTACATCCGTCTATGCAGCAGACCGCGATCCGCCCACAAACCAACTATTCCTCTGAGTGTCTGCACTAAGTTGATCCAGTTTTCAATTCACCTTTTCATAATAATTGCGGAACGGGGTCAGGAGGGCTATTGTGCCGCCGGCCTAATTTATCGCGGGCTCCGAAGCTCCAGCGGTACGTTTTCTAAATCAGAAGTCGTAGGGCGAGAGCTTCCGGTCGGCTTATTGTTTCGCTTGTTTTTCCCTTTGATAAACAACGCCGGCGCTTCTTTGTATTGGATTTCGGTGTTTGCTGTACAAACGAAGCGCTCGCCGCCGTCCGTCAAGATTTATTAATTTGTAAAAGTCGAAGCGCGGGGCGCGGCATCGCAATTCACATTATTGTCTTTCAATCTCGAGCTCCCGGTCTAGACTTTAATATTAATGTTATTAGAACGAGGAAACATTAAGTCAATAAAAGTTACAAAAGCTGTTTACATTATTATGTAATAAACATCTATTTGTATTCACCCTCTCTAAGTGTCCAAATTGATTGTGTTGACGGAAGGTGTTCGTGAACTCGGCACATTACAGCCGGCGCGCCAGAGCAACAGGCTCTTCGATAAAACTCCGGCGTGGGAGCACAAGCCGCTCCGCTCGCTCCGGTCTCTCACGGAGCAGTCGAAGCCCCCGTCATTAGAAAGGCATCTGCGTTCACAAGAATTGAATATCTTTTTTTCTCTCGTCCGTATTTTCAGGGAATACGCTTCAATCAATTTCTCGATTATGTAAATGTGGTGGCCTTCCGTCAATTCAAATTTCGTTTTGTGACAGTATACAGTAATCTTTTGAAATCCATTTTGATTGAGAATTTAACTTTGTGATTTTTAAATGATCATTAACATATTTTTTCCTTTAATTAGCAATGAAGAAAATATTTATGAGGCCGTCTTTTACTTCGGAGGAAATTGTCTGGAATAGCAAGAAAATAAGGCTCCGTCTTATTAATTAAGTGAACGCGACATTTGGCGCTGTCAACTGTTCAATGTTTCATTTTCGGCCGAGTATTATCTGATTCAAGGTTAACGTATTTTCAAAGGACAAAATCAATTCATTCTGTTTATGTTACATGTCATGTACAGGATGTGGCGTGGGAACTTCCTTATTAAAAAAAAACATTAAATAAGAATAGATAATTAATCATTTTCGTTTATTTTAATTTGCTTGTACATTAATTTAACTTTTTTTAAATCATTTCTTTAAAACTATATTTTGTAAGTCGAAACATTGTGAAAGTTAAAATGAATCGGTTCACTTTGTCCAGTAGTCTGCCGTGATGTTGACAATATTATTCCTCAGTTCATAAGAGATAAAACGTTCCAGGAAGTATCGTGTGAGACACATTTAGAATTTAATTTTTAATACATTAGTATGCCGATCGTCCTAAAACTCTGGATGGGCTGAAGAACAATATTTGCTACCTTTCTTACGACATTATTCATTCAAAATACAGAGTAAGAGATAAGAAGTGAAATAAAATAAACTACCTAGTTAGTTCACACCAGTCTATGTAAGGTTAATTGAGTTACCATACATAGACTGAGTTACGTGGCTGAGTTTTAGTGACGATTCAAAATAAATTGAATAAATAAAGTACCTATGTTTAGCGTTATTCCTTACGTGCGCAGAAACGTACTTTTGTTGTATAAGCATTACTTACTCTTAGCCCATACAATACTAGTATGTCAAATGAAAACAATCAAAATGATATATCAAATACTTTTGGTTTTATATTTTTCTACAGCCTGTATAATAGGCGCCTACTTTGATCGGTAAGCCCCTTGAGCGCCGCCGCCGTTCCACTCGGCGCTGAACGGCGAGCGCGTTTGATTCGCGTAATAACCTCCACACAATGTTTTGATACGCCGCGATACCTACTGTATCCACAGCATCGCGTTTTGTCGGATAAAAGCGTTTCAGTGTCTGCAGTCGAACGGAGGGGGGGGGGGATAATATACCCTCAAGGTTGGTGCTCTGGGGTACAGTCACAACCACTAATATGTATTCACTTAGGAAGAATCGATTGATTGAAGATCGAAAAGTCTTGGTCGAGGTGACTGCACAATGGGTCGCAGTGCATTTCCGGAGACGTATGTATACGAAGAGGGGAAAATATTAATCGACGAGGGTGACGTGGTTTTTATATTAAGACAGCTTTTCTTGACGATTTGGGTTATATGGTAACGTTAAACATTTATGGTAATTTTTTTTAATGTCGTTAAGTGTTACTGAAATCCTTAGAGGAAATCCTTAGAGGAGGCCTTTGTCGAAAGACGACTTATGATGAGCGGAGATTAGACGACTGCCGAGAATATGTTTTAGTTTAAGTTATATGTTTTTTTTAAGTTTTCTTGCCTCTATTGTTATATTTGTAAGTATTGTTTTGTAGGTTAAAATCCAACAGCAATAAAGGCTTATTTTATTTTTTATTTTTTTAAGTGTTACTGCTACTTGTGTTGATAAATATGTTTGTTTTAAGGACCAAAACTAATTGTTATACAGGCTCAAAATACGATACGAATTTTTAAACGTACGTATCGAAAATCGTTGATATAAAAGTACTCTTTTATAACAACAATTTTCTATTATTAAATTTAATCAAAATTTCAATACAAGAGCAATTGACTTTTCAGTAATTCACTCAATATTTTGGCAGGTAATATTGCTGAGCTACGCAGCTATCTTTCAGTCTTGAACAGTTTCTATATATAATTATTATCATGGAAATTTCCGATTGTATTCCTTTGTAAATTAAAAAAATATCTGGAGCTAAATATTCTACCAATTCGTTTTGTTTGAATTTGTGTGTTATTACGAATTCATGGCTCATTCTAGGAATATCTTGACTCGAGGTTTCCCCTCTGCGTGAAATGCCAAGCTTCGTATTCATAATTATGAATAAAAAGTAAATCCAAGCTTTTATTTATTTATTTACATACACATAATAGATAAAACAATAACAATATATAATATTTGAGTACTAGGTACGGTTTATTTCTTAAAAAATCTCTGGTTCTGCGAAAGGACAAATTAAAAAAAGAAATGAAGTCAATAATGTGTGAGAAAACGAAGAGAAAAAGTGTATTTATGCCATATTTAACGTAACCAATAGTAAATATTAAAACATACTAAAATAATATACCTAATTATATTAAAATGAAAACAAAAAAAAAATATGGAATTCGGAGGAGCTTGAAGTTATTACTGAACTAAAAAAAATTACTATAAAGTTGTTAGTAATGATAATGAGTAAAATTATAATGTCATCATTATTTAAGACCTTTTTGGTGTTATGGTAACTTAACTGTTATCTAACACACACATACATAAACTGAGTAACCAAGCATTGCCACAACATTATAATGACATAAGTAACTTTAATATAAACTTCGCGGAATATAATATTAGTCTTTGAGTTTGAGTTCTCTCCTTGTATTTGGAGCACTCGTATTTTTGTTATGGAATTAAAATTTTCCATCGCGGCGGAGGACAAAGGCTGGAGGCATTTTATGAATGTATAAAATGCAATCTCGTAACTTTCCGATATTGTATAATTCCGCTTATGTTATATTACATTATTTTGTTTACCGAAATACCTTGACGATCAACATAGCTGCACGGAAAATGAACACAAATTATTTTCTTCTTGTAATTGACTTCTGTATTTTTTTCTTGTAATAGAATACTTTCGGATGGAAGTCGTCGATATAAAGTCAGATTATTGCCACGCCCGTGCTTTGGGGGGTATGAGGGACAGCGTGTAAAGTTCCTCATCCCCCATAGAAAAGGGAAGATCCTCCGACCAGACGGTTATGGTGTCTGGTGGGCTAACTGCCCGACATATGTAAGTCGGAATTTTCTATTTACGCTAATGTCGCGGATAACTTTGATAGCGCGATGCAGGATTTATCATTTTAGTTCTCATGTGTTGCGATAGATGTCGTTGTCGCTACAGTGCTAAAAGATCTGCAGTTATTATTATTTTCGTTATACTTCAATTGATTAACAAAAGTTTTCGTCAGAAATATTCAAATAAATCTTCCATACTTCTCACAATCCGCCAGAGCCACTAGATTCCAAGTAACAAACTAAGTAAACAAAGCATGTTTTTCGTGAGTTCTCGCGAGCATTTTATAAATCTGAGTAAGAAGCGGGTAGCCCGATAAAAGCGTTCCTATGTACGCTAGTCTAGAGGTAGAGGTGGGCAAACACGGGGCGCCTTCAGGACTTCGGTCTCCACGTTTTTATTTCAGTGTATCGATATGAATTGGCGTTAGGGTAAGACTTGGTACTTATTTCTGATAATATAAGTACTACTATAGATAAGAAACTTATATTTCATTTCACCATATTGGCTAAGTAATTATAACAATCTTCAAGATTAAACAACAAATGAATACTCAATACTTTATTGCATTCCATAATGTGTACATGTAACAGTTGGTATGTTAAGACATAGAATCAATTATGGACCCTGTCGGGCACAGCAAAGTTAATTTTCAATAGGAGAGAGGATGAAGGCGTCTTTTTAATGAAATAATAAAATAAATAATATTAATTTGAAATAGTATCATTGAAAATAGTTATATTTAAAATAGTTGAATTAATATTTTTGGTTTAAAGTCATATTTATGTGTTTTATATTATATATTGCACGAATTATAATATTAAATTAAAACCAAGAAACCCCATTTCAGAAAGTTCACATCCTAAGCCATGACCTTGTCAACTAAGTGGTGAGACTACTTATAAACTGAGTGGTAGAGGTCAGATAGGCAGTCGCTCCGTTTAATATAACGTTACTCAGCTGCATCTTGTTGGGCTGGAAGCTGACTCCGCTAAGGTTGGAAAAATGCTAGGCAGGATTTGGACTTGGCAGATATAATTTTTTCTTTGGTATTAATGTATTTATTAGAGGCAGCAGTAACACTCTTAACACACATGCATAAAAATATATATATGTTGGGTGCTTTAGAAATGCCAGCACCACCATTGACGTAAAAACAAGAGTTTACGATCATCGAAGCCTATAACTTTTACATACACAAGTCGCATTTCTTAATTCTAAGCGATGAGAATGAAAATTTGAAACACACCTTAAGTGCTACTCACATATGCCTCGGCATTGTTGAGCTGTGACGTCATAAAAACGAGAAGCGTGTTATTGTTGAAGCTGATGCCCGCGGCTTCACCTGCGTGTATGTCGGTCAAATTGTATACTAAAACCATCCTCTTGAATCACTCTATCTATTAAAAAAAACCGCATCAAAATCCGTTGCGTAGTTTTAAAGATTTAAGCATACATAGGGATATAGGGACAGAGAAAGCGACTTTGTTTTATACTATGTAGTGATGTAGCCACGAGTCCCAGCTATGAGCCACCAGCCACGAGCCACGCGCAAGCGAAGCAACTGCTCTTTTATTCAACACTCCAGATGAACATTATCGTAGCCTACAAATGTTGTATCCTGAATTATTTTAAGTCTGCTTTGAAATTTATTTCAAACGTAAAGTGGTCGCCAGAGATTGTGTTGCGGTTGAGTTTTTAGCTCGCGGAAATAGAATTTGTTTTATAATAACAAGAGAGTTTTCATTCCTAGAAGTATTAAATATTGGAATATTAAACGCAGTAACAGTAAGCCTTCTGGAAATTGTGTTTATTTTGAGAGTTTATATGAGTAGTTACAAAGTTAAAAACCAAATTATTGGGTCTAAAGTAATAATAATATTACAGAGGGTACCTAAGTAACAAGCCAAAAACTAGACACATAAACCCCCAAAACATGGTCAAAGCAAATTATCCACAAGAGACAACTATAAACTCCTTGTTTACCTATTATTTTCGTAGGTATTACCAAATTTTAGAAAAACCCTAAATACGTAGTACCCGCAGCATCCCAAGTGCCCCCCCTCTCCTCAGGTGTTAGACGGAGCGTCACATTACGATCACATAACCGCGGGATATTTACAGCAATCGCCGCGACTGGGTCATAGCGGGAGCGGCCATTACCAGACAATACAGTTATTGTACGAGCCTGCCTACTGCTCGTAACGGGACGTCGTAACGCATTGTGTTCCAGATATTATGGTAAATGATACAAACGCCCCAGATATTATTATAGTACTGTTTAATTTTTCTTGTCTGTTTTCTTCCATGGGAAACGGCCAACACGAAATATGCGCCGAGGTTCGTGACGTTGTTTACGAGTGCTAAACAATTTATGTGAATCGGAATATGAAAATGGTCATCTCTTAGTTGCCACTCGAATTATTTGAATTAATTATATTATTTTTAGTGTCTAGTCTTTACTGTGGACAGTTATCGCGCACATCTTGCTACATTATGAATGATGTTACCAATGTTTTTGTAACAATATTCTGATTTAAAAGAGTGTCCATGGAATTTCTGGCCCGTTCTTCTCTCAATAGAGATCTACGCTTTGGAATGGGCAACTACACTTCTTTCACAGTTATTATGCCATGTGACTGGGACTGTAGCTTCATTTTATTGCTATATTTGTTTCGACGGTTATAAAGGGCCTGTAACTGGCCCACTTGAAAAAATTCTTTGGTATTGATATTTTGAATTTGGATTTGTACTACATTAACTATGCTACCGATAGAAAAATACAAATTTAAATCACATTTATCATTCATTTCATTTTTTTTATTCATTTTTTTTTTCATTCATTCATTCTTTTCTCAGAAAAGCTGAGTAATTCTACAGCTATTTTCTTATAATGAAAATCAAGTTGGATAAATTCTATGAAATGAAAACTGGAGAAAAGCAGATTAAAACCTTAGAAAATATAATAATTATGACGTTCATAGAATAAGAGTCTGAAAAATATTTTAGAAGTCTACTTGAAGATAATCCTAGTTTTGAATAGTTAAAATTGAGTTACTCTAATGGCAAATACAAATAAACGTCCAAAATAACTGACCTATGCACAACACTATTTGTTCAAGGTATATTGCGGTATCATAAGCTCTGTGTTTACACGTCCTTGGTTTACTACCTCCAATATTGACGCAGTCGGCAGTGCCCACACACAGTGCGTCCTATTGATTACTTGTTTGTCTCTCCACAAATACATTGCTCTCAATTAATTCTCAAACTAAATGCAGGACATAAATGTCTCAAGTCCCATAAGTAAACAATTAACAAAGTAGAAGCTCTAAACTGTAGTCTAATTGAAATAGCTAGATGTATAGCAACCGACCGCTGAAACAATCCGCTACAGCAGGAACACGGCCACCTGTTCCTCAACAATTTATTAGGAATTCATCACGGCAGCTCCTGGAGTCGGATACATTAATTCATCAGACTAATCCATTGTGCGCGGATCATAATTTATTAGATCTGAGTAAATTTGCGAGATGGAAGTGATTGAAACTGCCGCCGCCGCCGGTCGGCTCGCGGAGTAACGCTGTGTTTGGATTAATTAAGACAATAAACAATGCGAGATGTATAACGATACAGAATTCGTTCCTTAGTGGATTAATTTGTGAGACGTATCTACCTTGAATTCGTAATGTGATGGAAATTATGTGGGTAATAAAGTTTAGTACGAGTAACTAACTTAAAGTACTAGATAAGATAAGGTAGCACATAAAACCACGCCTGTAAACCCGAAGTGTTCGACTACGTTACATATTACTTTGGTACCCATTTCATGAGTTATACTTATGATAATATTCCATCAACTGCCACATTTGCCAAGAGCTAAGGCAGAGGCTAGCCCAGTGTCTACGGTGCCGAGACATGGATGCTCACAAAGGAGACTGCACCGAATACCAGTTGCACAAAGGGCCATGGAGCGAGCTATGCTCGCCATAACCCTACTAGACCGAGTGCGCAACACCGAGATCTGGAGTCGGACGAAAGTGTTCGACGTTGGAGACAGGGCAATACTCCTAATATGGAGTTGGGCAGAACATCTGGCTAGACGCGGAGATGGCCGATGGAGTAAAATTCTGACCGAATGGTGGCCAAGGTTGGATATGAGAAACCAGGGCCGTCGTTGGGTGGTCATCCACCCACACATCCATCCATCCACGATATCATTATCGTCAGGAGCTTGGGAAACGGATGGATGAGAACAGAGAAGAGCGGAAGAAAAAAAGGGAGGCCCAACAGCGGGTGATTCCGGGCTGAAATGATGATGATGAAGGCAGAGCATCACGTCTTGTATTCGATTTCCAAGTTTGGCATAGTATTATAATTCTTCAATAGTACTGATAAAATAGGAATTGAATGACTCAAACGACAGTGCTGTCCAGCTTGCTAAGTAATGATTGCTCGGACAAAATTAGAGTCATCGATTCGAGAAGAATAAGAAGTAGCAGCTCCAAGCCTGGATAAATAACCCAGTTGATAGCGATACACTCGCTCGTTTCACATGATGCATATTCATAACTGTTAAGTTAACCTGAATCTATCTCCTCGAAGAAAAACAGTCATAATGCTATCCCATCATCTACTAATAAGCACAGGTGTTACCTCCGAGCACTCTACAGGTGAGCAGCACATCGTCTCCCTCCTCATGCGGGCCGAGGGTCGTGGTGTTGATGACGCGCCCCCAGCGGTCCACCACCACTGGCTTTTCTGGAGGAACTGGAACAAAAGAGGTGCATGAGACAACTTGTAGGAGTTATTTAAATATTTGTTAGATCTGAAAAGACCAAAAGTAGGTTGTTGAGTGCTTTTTTTTACATAGAATAGTGACTTAGAATTAGTGGTCAGGCATTTTTCCAATTTGTAATTTATGTGATACATTCCTAGTAAACACCGAAAATAAAACATTTGTTTAAAATACACCGTAAACAACAAGACAGTACTTAGTTTTGTCCAAAACTTGGCATTAATTTGCTTCCCTTAATTTTGTGATCAATAAAAACGCTTGAGGTCAGGATTCCAGTGACAGTGGGGAACTAACCCTGCCCCTGTCCCCCCCCACGCCTCATTCCCCGGAGCCACAATCTATGCTTAAGCCTGTCTAAGGAGGGTTTATTCAAGTCCAATGCCACTCACGCCACTCACGCCTCTCTCACGTCATTCACGCCGCCACACGGCGCCACCTTCACTTTGGATTACATAAAAACGACTTTCACTTAAGTACACATAAACAATTTAAGCTTCGGTGCGAAAAGTTGTGTCAAGTAATTTGTAACGTTTACCTTTATACGTATTTTTTTTTGCTATATTTTTAGACTAAGCTGCCTTTTAGGACACAAGTTATTGAGGTTTGCTTAACCACGACATTTAGGTTAATCAGGATGTGTTTATTTTAAACCATAGGATCTTTTTGAACTCAACATCAATTACATAAAGTTACGAGCACTTCATCATCACTTCAGCCGAAAGACGTCCACTGCTGGACATTAGCCCCCCTAAGTGTCGCCACATTGTTATCATCATTCATATCATCATCATCTGCCTAGCCTTTTCCCAACTATGTTGGGGTCGGCTTCCAGTCTAACCGGATGCAGCTGAGTATCAGTATTTTACATGGAGCGACTGCCTATCTGACCTCCACAACCCAGTTAATACTAGGTAATACGATACTCTTTGGTGAGACTGGATGTCAGAATTTCAGGTCACTGACTACCTGTAACGACTGCCAAAGATCTATATATGGCAGCCGGGAGCAACAACTTAACATGCTTTCCGAGGCACGGAGGAAACTCGGTATGTCGGGCGGTCACCCATCCACAGACCGACCTAGGCAAGCACAGCTTTTCCTAAAGATCGACCCGAGTGGCAGTTCTTATTAAGCCACGAGCTCCTCGTTATCATCATTCATATATCTACACTAACATTATAAAGAGGAAAGATTTGTTTGTTTGTAACGAATAGGCTCCGAAACTACTGGACCGATTTCAAAAATTCTTTCATCGTTGGGAAGCTACACTATCCCCGAGTGACATAGGCTACTTTTTATCCCTGTATTCCCACGGGAACCGGAACTACGCGGGTGAAACCGCGTGACGTCCGCTAGTGCTTCATAAAACACAAATCAAAAAGTTATAAAAAGGTCTGAACTAACAATTTTTCTTGTCTAATGTAACTAAATAAAAGCCTTGGCGTTAAAAAACGTTCGTCACAGACTATTTTAAGATTCCCTGTCAACAGCTATTCCCCGAATAATACAACAGATTAGTACAAAAGGACCTTGGACGCCAGTCCAGCTCGTCGCCGACAACAGTCTAACACGAGAAACACATTCCCTCGCCCGCTCTACAGCCGGCGAGATAGTAGAAATCCTCTAATTGAATTAATGTTAGCAAGATATTTTTATTTTTACACTTACACAATTTTATCCTTAGTTCCGAATATAGTTTTAACGTTCCTGGAACATTCTACTCTATTATTATATTTTAGTAATAGGAAAAACTCTGATAACAACATTCGTGCATCAGCAAAACGATTGTACTAAAATATGCTTCTAATTAAAATAACTATTGATCATCAAAATGCTGGCCCAATTTTCAGGCTGCAACTAGAGTTCATTATAAAATTAACTGATCGCCCTATTAATTAACGTTAGGTGCACGTTACATAATACATCTAACTGCGAAAATTAATTAAATCAAACGTAAAACAATATCGGATGAGCGCCGCCGGAACCAATAGCAATTAATCAGTTCAATACAACGCAGGTGATCGCTAACAGCTCCGTCCGATTAGCATCGGCCTACCCACCGCCCGTCCGCCACACTACAGCGCCAGTAAGGCCTTTAATCCAACGCCATAAGGTTCAAAGTCACCCAGCTGGAACGCACCATAAGGCGTGTCCATTCCGCCACGCTGGTGGGCTATTTCGGTCGGCGCCGTTTAAAGCATCAAAGCCCAATTGGGTTTTACATTCGACACAGCGGGCTCGTCCAATCTAACTTTAGCCTCTAATACTGGACTGAACGCTTGACTCTGGTCAGTGAAAACCGCTGCCAGCTTACAGCGCTTTTTATTCCAATCCCTTATTCCCAACAAAATATGTCCTTTAGCGATCAGTTTGTCAGATACAAGCTATTTTATCCGACTAGGTTTATTTTATCCGACGAACGTTCATTGTGAACAGATTAAAGGAGGCCCTAAGAGGAAAAGCGATCAACCCGTTAAGTACGCGAGTAGCAAATTAAAACGATAAGGAATAGAAATGTTTGAAATCAATTTAAAGCGATAACGAAGAGTGACATAATCTGCATTGAAATTCGTTCGACACTGTTCAAAAACGACAGAGGCTAATAGAAAGACAACAGTCTGTAATCAGATCTCGACCCTCGGGATCGCAGAGCGGCGAGAGGCGCCGCCGGCTCACAGCAAAGTGATTTAAACTTTAAAACTCAATTGTGAGACGATCGCGTTCAATAACGAATGTAACACGTTCCAGCGACGGCCGGACAAACAACCCTGCTAAAGTTGCCGTGAAAT
Organism: Diarsia brunnea; assembly: GCA_949774965.1. Lineage (NCBI taxonomy): Eukaryota > Metazoa > Arthropoda > Insecta > Lepidoptera > Noctuidae > Diarsia > Diarsia brunnea. The sequence continues at coordinate 394,166 of OX459000.1, forward strand.
GGAACTGCGAGCCAGTGATACCGCACTGTGTACATCGCGCCGTGGCTCATAGGGGCTGCGGGAACCGGCCTCCGCACACGAGCTCCTGATTTGAACACGTAACGTCCTGTCAGACTCAAGGCTGCAAATGTTTGTACTACTGTATACGAACTACCTTATACAAGTTAGTTGACAGTTTAGCTTATTGCCTGATGTTTTATTCACGGAAACTAAGTTACATAGTTGGACGGCACTCTCCGGTCCTTTGAAGCGATTTACGTCACAGCGGAATATAATAAAGACTTTCAGTGTCTTTACCTTTTTAATTCTTCAGTGAGTAGAGAGGGTAGATGAGATTGGTTTTCGATATCGAATAGAATCGGCACTAAACTCGATTGTCGTAATGAGGAACATTGGAAGGCTGGAAGGGACGGATCCAATTAATGCGCGCCATACCCGACACGATTACATGTGCTCCGTGGGGAGCGCACGATTCACGCTCATTATATTTAACTTGATCATACGAGTTCATACTGTCATTGCATTTTATTAGCAGGGATAGTTTTGTTTCTATTCCGCTATATTTACATTTGGTGTCCGCTCTAACTGCGTCACTTTAATCATGTTAAGATAGACACAGACCTAACACAACTAGACTTTAGTGAAGTATACAAGACCCAAGATCCTCATGTGGCAGGGGAAACAATAACAAGATTAATAAAACACGTAATAGACTCAAACTCCACATCTGGTAAGACTCCGAACCGTAAGCAAATATTAAAGCCATGGATAACGCCTGGTTTGCTTCGCTGTATGCGGCATCGAGACACATTGCATAAAAAATTTAAACAGGCGCCCCACAATGATATTTTAAAAACTACTTTTACTAGGTACAGAAACTATTGTAATAAATTATTAAGAAACTTAAAAATAGAAACCGAAAAAAATGAGATCATTGCAGCTGGAAAAAACGTTAAACAATTATGGTCGGCTATAAATAATATCACAAACAGGTCGAAAAGGAAAGCCAATACATCATCACAATTATTAGCCTCATCAAATACACCACAAAATTCCGTAAACCATGTCAATGACTTTTTTGCCAAAATAGGTGAAAAATTAGCTAAAAATATAAAGAGTTCACAAACAAAAGCTACAAAGGGAAATCTATGTAACAGAGCGCAATCTATGGTAATGCTCCTAACAGACGAGGAAGAGGTTGCGGGAATAATAATGTCGCTTCGCAATAACTGTGCCGCGGGATGGGATGGGATATCCGGTGACCTGTTAAAAAAGCATGCGACCGTGATTGTGCCTCCGCTAACGTACGTATGTAACCTTGCTCTTTCTACTGGTAAATTCCCTAACGTGTTTAAAAAGGCCATCATACACCCGGTCTACAAGAGTGGGGACAGGAGCCGTGTTGATAACTACAGACCTATATCTGTGTTGACTGCCTTTTCCAAAATACTGGAACGGGTAATGAACAGCAGACTTGTGAGTTACTTGGAGAACTTTGATCTTGTCGCACCAACCCAATTTGGCTTTCGCTCAGGCAAATCCACCTCTGACGCGGTGCATGAGCTAACCGACTATGTGGTCACAAACATGGGTGGTGGGGATAGGGTCATGGCCATATTTCTGGATCTAGCAAAAGCTTTCGACACGGTTTCTGTCCCAATTCTTGTAAGTAAAATGGAGAGCTTGGGAATCAGAGGACTTCCACTGGACCTCTTTAAAGATTATCTTAGTGAGCGTACCCAGAGAGTAAAGATAGATGAATTCATCAGTGAGGAACAAAAAATTAACTACGGCACGCCTCAAGGCAGTGTCCTTGGGCCCTCACTATTCCTCATCTATATCAACGACCTGGGTATGCTCACTATCCCCAATGGCAAAATCATTAGCTTTGCTGATGACACTGCCCTCTTGTTCAGCGCGAGCTCTTGGGAAGATGTCTATGAGCGTGCACAACTAGGCTTCAATACAGTATCCAACTGGTTACGCGACAATCTTTTGACCCTTAATACGACCAAAACCAATTACATAACGTTCTCCATAAAAAACAATAGATCCTTCCAAACATTACCTAATACTATAATAGCTCACTCTTGCACAAACCCACCGACCTGTAGTTGTAACTGCGAACCACTCACCAAGGTCGAGAATGTAAAATACCTGGGAATTACAATCGACAAAAATCTAAGATTCCAAGATCACATAACCATTCTTAGTAACAGATTACGGAAACTAATATATGTGTTCAAAACGCTGAGACATGTAGTCGATAAAAATATTCTCAAAACCGTGTACTATGCCCTTGCTCAATCTATAATATGCTACTGCATCACCTCTTGGGGTGGAGCTCCAAAAACTACCCTAATAGAAATCGAAAGAACCCAAAGAGCCATACTGAAAGTGTCAACTTTTCGACCATATCGCTTTCCCACTGAACAGCTATACAAAGAAACTGAAGTCCTGACGGTGCGGCAACTGTTTATATTGCACATTCTACTAAAACAGCATGCTCTCTTGGTTTATAATCCAACGTTGTCCAGGGGGAAAAGACGATATGACCCAGTGGAGCGCCATAATCAACGTCACAAAACTATTTTTGCAAGGCGTTTCTTTTGCTATTTGGGTGGCTACTTATACAATAAAATTCATAAGGTGTTACATATCTTTAGCCTAACAAAGAATAAATTTAAAAAGAGGCTAACTGATTGGCTACTAAAATTAAACTATAATGATACTGAAAACATTCTTAAAATAATGACCTAAGCACACTGTCTCTTACTCTCACACACCCACACACGCATACACCTACATACTCACACACCACACTCACTCACAATCACCCATACTACATATCTACTAACATTCATGTCTCATACTTAACCTAGATTTTAATAATTGTAATAGAAACTATGAAATGCCGTATGATTGATTACTCACTGCATTCTGTCAGCGCGTCTAGTACATAATGTGTAAAATGAAAATGTAAAGGGGTGGGATCCTGGTGTCCTGAAACACAGGCCATGAGCCTAGCTTAGGCACCAGTCTCCCACAATATATACTTACCTGAATTGTGTATCTTGTCGAATCTGACCAATGTTAAATAATTTATGTATATTGTGGTGAGAAAAATAAAGCTTATTATTATTATTATGTCCTTTATTTATTTTCTTACATATAATTTACATTTTTAAATATTTCATACAAAACTTATAAAAAAACATTTAAAAATATAAAAAATAGTCGTCCACCGGTGACGGGAGCAGGGTCCAAGCTACCGGTGGTTAGGGCCCCAGAGACAGGAACCTCCTCACAATGCGAGCAGTATCGAGGAGTACTGCCTTCTGAATCAGGCTCTTGATCCAACCGCCAAGCGAGAGCTTGGACAGGTGGTCGTCCAGACTCTTGGCTATAAGACCATTGGCCGTTACGACTATCGGCACAATGATAGCCGAGTCCACATGCCACATATCGACAACCTCGTGTGCTAAGTCCAAATATTTTATTTGTTTTTCTTTTTCAGCTTTCACGAGGTTCTCGTCATGCGGAATGGTGACATCGATTATCATTACGCGGCGCGCTGATCGGTCTATTACCACTATGTCAGGCTTATTGGCAACGATAGTCCTATCAGTGATGATAGACTGATCCCAGTACAACGTAACATGACCTTTTTCGAGAACCGGGTCGGGCACATACTTGTAGTACGGTACCTCAGATTCCACAAGTTTATATTTCAAAGCAAGTTGCTGGTGAATAATCCTGGCTACTTGATTGTGCCTGTGCAAGTACTCGCCGTTAGCCAGACGAGAACAACCAGAAATAATATGTCTGATGGACTCACCCGGACGGTGGCATGCCCGACACACGTCAACCGTCCCATCCTTCATAATATATTTCCGGTAATTGTTCGTCAACATAACTTCGTCCATTATTACAGTGGCTGTGTCTACAGTACAACCAGGCTTGGGGGAAATTGTATAACTGTCAAAACTAAATTGTCACTGTTTAACCTACACAAAGGGACCTTCAGAATTAGGTTGCTAAACTTTAATCTAACTTTATAATTTGGGTTTTGTGTCCCATTCATAGACAACGTTATCCACTGGATTCGTGTCCTCCAAGTTTTGCGACTTTCTAGTCGCTGGAGCAATAAAATGCCAAGAAAATATGTACAGATGTATGTCAATGCCCTGGAGCTGTAATAACTAGCTTTGTCCGCGGTATCTGTTGCCATCCGACAGGACATCTATCGACTTGTACATATTCGAGCAAATACACAACATATTATTAGTATTTCGACGGTTCCTACGTACATAAGGTCAAGTCAAAAACCGAGGTTTACAGGAGAGCGTAATTTGTGTTCAACACGCCCTAGAAATAATTCTATGACCAATAATAAATATTTTCTTTGTAAAATATTTTAACAGTTTAAAGAGCTTTATAATGCCATTTACGCATATTTTATATTTTTACGTTTTCTTGAAAAAACTGATAGATGGCCGTTTCTACGTCGATAATAAAATAGAAGTATGTCAGTCATGTCTATGATACCTTTTTATACGCAGGAAACAAAAAAACAGTGTCTGATATAAAATTTAAATAAAATGTTTTATGAAAATGTAGGATTATGTTACTATTTTTAAATCAATCCGTTAAACATCCTGAAATCGTCACCCATGGATATAAAAAGTACTTCAATGAAGACATATCACTTTATACGTGGTTTTAGTCATTCAGGGTACGACTATAGTTCTTGTGATGTAAATAAAGACATGTCTTTTAAAATTATCAGGTTTGTGTTTTATTAATTAAACAAGGTTTATAAATTCAACATTATTTATTATTAAAAAACAATCTTTTTAGCATCTAAATAATAGGTTCCTATAGATTCACTGAAGTAGGAACTAAACATAAAAATCACTGTTGTCTAATATTAGTAATTAACTATTTTAATTTTAAGCATGTGTCGCAGCCTAATCATGTCTTGCAATGCAATTGATACCCAGTATTTAATAATCATCACAGTTTTATTAAGTAGGTACCTCAGCTTAATTAACTACGTCATTTTTAACACCTAATTGGTAACATTTACCAATTATTACAGCTTTATTCAGACTGATTCATCTTATTACTAATAAAGTTCCCTTAGTAGTTAAATAACAAAAAAAAATGTATTAAAAAAGAAAAGATAAATTTAACAATCTTCTTCGTCATTGCCCTGTTCTTCCTCACTATGCCTAAGGTTTCTATAGAAGTCATGATACTTATTTGGAATAACCAACGTATCACATAAACTAATCAAGTCTTTATATTTAACAGTAACAGTGATAGGAATAGGATTATTGTACGCCTTCTCTAGAATTAGTTCTTGTTCCTTCTTTTTCCTCCCTCTTCTTCTTCTTTCTGAAGTTTGCAATATCCACCAATAACTTTGATCTCCTGTTATTCATGTTTTGTTTTATAGTATTCTTGGAGGTAATATGAGTACTTATAACTAAATAACACACCACTAAATCTAAACTGCATCAAAACATTAAATATTGTTTCATCACACGAACAACCATCGACCTGTCTCGTTCGGGGAACTCCCGTGAATGGCGATAAGTCTGACTCTTGTCAGACTTATCGCTATTTACGGGAGTTCGCACCGAGTAGCACGCATTTTTAAACACCGTACAAAAAGATATGTATAGATGTCCGCATCTACGACACTTATTCGTTGTATTTATAATACTTGTTCTTTTATACGATTTGTAAAACAAGGTAAATAAACAAAATTTAAAAATAAATCGTATGTCAGTATGTGCGCATATATAATCTAAAGCCAATGATACAATAAAAAAAAAATGCCATTTTCGACATGTCTTTATATACGTAGGGACCGTCGATTTCAGTTTGCTGATCTGTCTTTACGGCACTGAATTTGATTTGTTCGGTTTTCTGTTTAGTTGTTGATATTAAGGTACAATTTTTTTTTGTTCGGAATATAGTAAAATAATACTGTCCTCACTATGTTTCTCCTTACCTTATAAACTTCGGAGTACAATATTATGACACTCCGGTTGCCCTTTACAATAAATGGTCCTATCCGCTAGATTTTGCTATAAGCATTTCAGTGAACGACCAATAGAATCAAATTCATATCTCCGTCAGTCCCCAACAGCTTATAATTTACATTTAAAACTAAATAAATGAATTCTTTATCAGTGTAAAGTTGCACAGTGATCGCGAAGTACTTGTACAAGTAGCAAGTTTAACGTCTAAAACTGCCCAAAAGTGTATAAAATCTACATAATTGTTTGTCAAGAGGGCGTTGTAAGATATTTGGGTAAACTCCGGGGCTGGAGTGTCGTTTGAGAGGGAATAGCCGTTATCTCGATGCGAGGGACAAGCCTCATCCGATTATAATTACGCACTTTGACGCGCAAAAATTGTTTTCCACTTCAATATTAATACGATACTGGACCACATAACTTTGTCATAACTGTTCTTGAAAATATTTATTGTGCTATTTAGAATTTATAATAAATCTATTATTTTATACTAGAATACGGAAATATGTTTGCCGGTCTTCATTGATATTGCCCACTGCTAGCTGAGATCGATAAAGAACGACCAGCCTGTGTAAAAGGAACATCTCAATATTTTATGCTAACCTGACCTTTTTGTAAGCAACCTAGGAGAAGTTTTTGTCTACAAGTGAGTCGGGATAGACCCAGTAAAAATATAAGTTGTTTTTACAGGAATAAAATTTGTGTTCCTCGCTTTGATTGTTAAACAGATCCTAAAAATATTTGTTTTCAAACAACACATAAAAAGCTACTCGTAAACTGGAAGCGCGACAATTGATTATAAAGCATTACCTACAGGAGGTAGTTGAATTTTATCGCTGACATTACCGCACCCTGTATAACGCAGCACGTACACATATACACGGTGATGCGAGTTACGGCGTGCACGCGTGTACATAAACTCGGCTGACATTTTTACGCGATCCTCTCACCTTCAGCGAGTGAGCAATCGACGATTAGCATTTACATGGCATTTCTTAAGGGCACTGCCTATCCTGTCTATCTATCACGTGACAATTACTCACACTCTATTAACGTAACATTAACATAACATCACGCCTGTACTCCCTAAAGAGTTAAGTATAAGTGTACTTTATGGTACATTCACATTACATTTCGCCAGTTAAGTTTAAGCCCCATGTAATGGGGGCCAAGCTTATAGGCATCAACTGGGCTGAAATGAAACCTCCGTGGCTGCTACTGAGAAAGACTGATGGAATAGTATATTTCATTACAAGTGCGGAAAGACTGTCATTGCAAAGAGTTCCGACAAATGTCTACCCGAGCCGAGGCGCAGCCGAAGGCGAGGTTGGACAGTCGGAACAAGTTGCAATGACGGTTCCGCAGGTGTACTGAACGACTATTTTTAATACAGTTGCGAAAAAATGAAGCAATTTAATACAATAATAAAAACACAATAAACTCAACTAACTAATCATTTATTTCTTATAAAAGTTATAGTACCTACACATGTACATTGAAATAGGTACAGTTTTTTAAACTAACTGGGGAAGTTTAAGGTTGCATATTTACTGTTTGAGACAACTATTTGCTTTTTTCTCTTCTCTCCACGCAATAAATTGGTCGTATGTAGATATGTAACGACTTTTCCACTTTTCCGGGAAAATGTTCTCCGAAGCATTTTGTGCAAATGAAATTTAATGGGATGAAATGAAATGAAACCTAACTTATCTCATTCAATTAAATCATTAAATCGGATATTGAAATAAATTAGTAGCTTCTTTTAGAAATATACGTATTTGTATGAATCACAAAAACTCTTTAGTAAAAACTTCATGGTTGGTTTTTCTTTTTAATAGACATTATTTTGACAGTTGGGAAAGAGAACGCACGAGTTCGGGAAAGGTAAAAAAAAGCACTAGTATGTAATAGACCACATCCCGAACGCTATACGTCCCTGCAATACACCACTTCTTGAGCAACTGTATTAAAAAATCCAGACAACAGTTTGCTGGATCTGGTAATCAAACCCAGGGTCTATGCTCAGCAACAGAACAACTGGACACTCTTTTTTTTGTGGGGTGGGAAATCATCAAATAACCCCTCCCGCTCTTGGGCAGAGCGGAAGGGAGTGTCAGACTTCTACTGACTAAAAACCACCCATGTTTCTTCTTAGCCCTTGTGTCGAGGCCGCGGTATCTCTTTCAAACTACCCGCAGCCCCGACGGAATGAGACACTCTCATACTATCTAGAAGAACAAACTCGTATACTATCTGGGTCAGTACTAACTACTGCTCAAAATCAAAAGTCATTTAATAATACTGTCGTTGTAGCTCCCACGTAATTGATATTACCAGCCACCACGTGTAAAATAACAATACACTGTGTTTACACAAACCCACGTGGTGACCTCGTATAAGAATAGTACAGCTTTATTGTGAAGGTCGAGAAATAGAAGAAAATAAACATTTTTTAATAAAACTTGATATGTTCGCTGATGAGTGACTAGTGACTACATACGTACGGTTTGAGCATACGTAAAACATCCAAATTGAAAACAAACTTGTGTCATATCATTAACAAAACTCACAAACTCAATCACATATTCAAACGTGAAAGAAAAACATCCCTAACAAACTGTCGAACGCGAATATTTCATACAGCGAGACTACATTACCGATATTAACTGTCGCAGTAAAAACAAACACAATATGCACGTCGATCATACTCACTGATTCTGATCAACTTCATTCGCTGAATTTCAGTAAACATGTTTGCCAACGTTTAAATGAGTAAACTCTCCAACTCGATTGGAAAAGTCGGTGTCACACATCGAAAGCTGAGTGACGAGCGCTCTAATAGAATTAATAAATCGATTTAATTAACAGGGATGATGAAGCATCCCCGAACACTGCGAACAGTGATTGAACATTCCACAAGTTTGTCGGCAATCGATTATTCGCCACGTCTTCGAGTTTGCTGCAAAAAGTTTGGAAGCCTCCATGACGGCACCGGTCCTCCGGTACTCCGGGACGTACCGGTATGTTGAGAAGCCAAGCTCGAACATTGGCAATTCAAATTATGATGTCTACAGCAGACGTGGCTTTAATTCCCTTGCGTTGACGGCAAGGTTGACAGAAAACATTAATTTACTTACTTTTTGTTTTCTTTCCGATCTTGGTATGAAGAAAATTAATTAAAAAGATACCCAGAGCGAATTTAAGAGTTGTCACAGTTAATTTTAATAGCTATTTTGACATGATCAGGGTCAGTTTCTGAGGTAAAATTCACCTTATGTGCGACTACAATGCGGTACAACATAGTTCTTTAGATCTTAACAGCGTTATCTAGTGCCAACAAAACAGCTAAGCAGTCGTCAGATCATTTAGACGACTATCAGGGCCACATTACTCACGAGCTGCTGGCAATAAAGCCCACAGTAAGTCTACCCCATAAGTCAGACACCTTCTAGGCATGTTGGGGGCACCGTATATCTGGCGAACAATGCGTCTCGCGTAAATTCCGGTACCGAGTATACCGCAGTACCGAACAATTAAGCTGCACGGATACGTATGGCCAAACAAGATCGGTAAATTGATGACTACTGATTAATTGTTTGTGTTGATGCGCGTGAGGGATGGCGAGTTCATTAGAGGGGTGTTTGGCTTTTGTGTTTTTTGTTTAACTTTTGAAAGTAGGTATTAGTGGACGTTTAGAAAGAACAATGTTGTACTCGTATGAAAGAAACGTACGGTTACTGACCAATTACGAAACTATATAAAAGTTTTGGCACAACGTAATTTTTTTGTGTCTTATTATAATTTGGAGGGTATGAGGAACAGGGCGTAAAGTGCCTCATCCCTCATAGAAAAGGGAGGATCCTCCAACCAGACGGGACGGGTGTTGTGTCTGGTGGGCTAACTGCTTGACATATTATATGTAAGTCGGGATTTTCTATATGAGCTAATGTCGCGGATAACTTTGATAGCGCGATGTTTGATTTGACAATTAGTTCTCATATGTTGAGATAGATGTCGCTGTCGCCACAATAATATGAGTAATTAGTACTTAGTATATTTTTAGTGTGCAAATGTTAAGGATAATAATCATCATCATCATCAACAAAGCCGAAAGGCATTTGTTTTCCCCATCACTGCGATCTTTTTTTTGTGTTAGACCATATTATATCCCTGGGAACCAAAAGTTCCAAATTTATCACAGCTGTTTTTTTTAATACTAGTTTTTCAGGTTATTACTTTACTTAAATTACCTCTCTGACCCGTTTACTATTCAAAGCATCCACTAGCACAATGTTTTAAGAGTTCTACTTTGAGTTTTATCGTACAATGTGACTTTTCACAATAAAAAAAAGTTGTTTTCCAGCAATCATTTTTGCGTAGGGGTACTTAGTTTGGTGTATAGAATGCTTGGTTGACGGCTCCGTGAAGGGTTCGTTTACACCCTGTATACATATTTGAGGTTAGCGGGTTGGTGCAGCATGTCGTCTTATACCATTAATGCTGTATAAGTCGCGATCTCAGTATGTGCCCCTTTTCTAGCCGTATTATACAGTTGATGCGTTGCTTGTGTACTCCTCTCTTACTCCTAGATCCTTACTCAAACCTACCCTTATTCCTCCCCATCATATACCCTTTTTTTTTTGGGGGGTTGGGAAATCTTCAAATAACCCCTCCCGCTCTTGTGCAGAGCGGAAGGGAGTGTCATACTTCTACTGACTAAAATCCACCCATTTTTCTTCTTAGCCCTTGCGCAGAGGCCGCGGTATCTCTTGCGAACAACCCGCAGCCCCGACGGGCATATCATATACCCTTACAACAAATTTCAAGTGTCCAGCTTCCATTGTCTTTTTTGCAGCTGCTCTGGATTTTATGCAACTAAGTGCGGGTGCCCACTGACCTACAACGGTGAGGTTGTATCTGAAGCTGGTGGTCTGCGTGTTGCGGAAGTCGACCCGGCAGCGGTAGACGCCCTCATCACGGCGCTTGACGTCCCTCACCAGCAGTGCTGCGGGAGGGGGGGCGACGGAGAAGTGCGCGCGGGGACCGAACACCTCCGGCGCCGACCAGTGACGCGCCTCCGATAGGTGCTTGCCGCGCACGTCGAAGCTGCAACAAATAGAAAGCGGAGATTAGAACCACATTACCAATGTCTACTGAGATCGTTCTTTAGAATTCAGATGCAAAGCCTTTAATTTTGGAGAGTTGGTAGTCATCAAATGACTCCTCCCACTCTGGGCAGAGCGGTAGGTAGTGTCAGACTTCTACTGACTAAAAACCACCTATGTTCATTTTTAGCCCTTTGTGCCGAGGCCGCGGTATCTCTTTCGAACAACCCGCAGCCCCGACGGGACAGATGTACAATGCCTTACAAATGTTTGACATAATAATTTTACTTAGTTACTTGGTACACATTAAATTGTAATCAGCTTATAAGGTTCCTATAAACGTGACACAAATCTTTTCTCTGTAACTTGAGCGTCCCACGTTTTTCTGCTGCGTAACATAACATAACTGTATCGAAATTTGAAATAACCCTTTGCCTAATCCATATTGAAGCATATCATAATTATTATTGTTACGTTTAATCAACATAAACCATTCAGCGTAAATGCATAACACACACTTTAAGAGCAACAACAGATTAAATCACAGAACATTGTTCTGTGGATTAAATACTATCCTAACAAAACCATTTTACTGAGTCGCTCAACCAAAGGTGTGAAGGCTACGACATAGCACAGGTAGCTACGCCGTAGCTCCATGCGTAGCATTAAACCACGCTACGTTAAAAGAAACGCGGTAGCCATCTGTTGTTTACCGATGATTTCCAAAAATCTAATACACTCAGAATAAAGGAGCTTTGAATATTTGTGAGAGGTTATGTTGCGGATAAAAGAACCAGACCTTGTGCTCTTTGTTGTTATTGAACAGGGATTTATTTGTAAAAACATCAAACTATCCTGTTGTTTTGATTTTCGTAACGAGATTGATAAAAGTTGTTTTTATCTCTATATGCCAATTTTTTCTTCAGAAATCTTTATATGTTTATTATTATCTAGCAACTTAGCCAGTCCGCTCAGTATGACCACACCCTAACCCTACCCAGTTGGCAAACTTCCTTCAATATCACACAATCACATGAAATCTAAAATCTGTTCGCATTGAAAAAGCGTCACACGCGGCCGTCCACTGGAGCGCACAATGGTCATCAATAAAGTTTGAGTCGCGTCGCGCGGTATCACGTGACGTGCGGAGATAACGTGTGATGTATCGCTGACGGACGACAAGGTCCGATGTGCGCCTGTGTGCCCCACCCAAGCTTCTTTCATACAAGATTGACGTCTGGAAGGAATTTTCCGTCACGTTTGGAATAAGAAACCTAGATTTTGTTTGGAACTTTATGCTCCTATTTCTTTTTGCTTGTGTATTTAACAGGGTATTTGGTAAAGTCCATTTCAAGAAAGAAGTCCCGCGGACAACTGTGGAACTAAATTTAACAGATCGGCCATGTTGTCGTTTGTCGATGTTATCAAGGTGCGTTTGTTGTGGTAGATATTTTGTGAGTTTATTATTGGATTAGTGCTTTATAAGGTTTATTTACGATGCCAAAAGTTGTGAAACAACATTATGTCGCGCGACATACAGCGCTGCGTCTGCGGGACTTCTTTCGTGAAATAGACTTTAAATAGTTACGTTGATGACCAAAACTCAAAAAATTATAGTTGTTTGAGCGCCTGCCAAATCCACCATGGCAATAGCCCAATCAATTAGTTTTAGATAATATTTTAAAAGGTGTTATGTTTTTTCCCTATGTAGTCTTCACTTGCCATACTTAACTCGTGCAGTTAGCATCGAATAAAATTATAAATTAGTCTTGCGATTGAGTATCCTTCCAGCAAACCCCCGATATCCGTACAATAGTAAATACAAATGAAATCTACATGCCTAGTAACTAGATATCGGATATATCGAATATAGCATCCGAGTAACCATCAATAGATTAACCACTTACTAGGTATAACCCCGAGTGATTCCACGAAGCAAACATCTGCGAGCCATATATCTCGTACAATTATCATCTATCACTGGAAGCAAGAACACTGCGGTCCACGGCCGCGGTTTGCGGACAGAGGCCGACGGGCCGCGTCCTGCCGCTGACAAAAATATTCCCCGCATTTTTCCATTCAGCGACAAAACAAAATAACTGGCGTTCGTTCCAGCCGTATTGATAGGATTCCGAGATATTGGGATTTTTACGAGTTCGCCTAGATTTTAAGGTATCTCAGAATCTCTACAGGAAAATCTTTGTTGGTTTCCCAATCACAATATAACGTTGCGGGATTTTTCTGAGGGGTAAGCAGTGATAGTTTTACACTGAAGTTCCAAAACGTCGCTTTATAGATAACTAAATAAAGTAAGTCAACCACCCAGATTTTGCAGTAATCTAGACACTTTTTCCCAAATTCTAACCTCATGTATGTCTTATATTCAAAATCAATTAGAGGCTGTCAATCTATATAAGACAAAGAAACAATCCATGAGCAAGAACTCCTGCAGATTCCCACATTCTTATGAAGAAACAATAATGAACTTTTTCCTTAAAATAATCATTTTAAAAGGAACACCTTAGTTAGTCAGAATTTTTTAAAATTGAAGTCGTTTGTTCAGCCTACATCTTTGTTTGTACACGGAACTGAAATGGAAACGTTTTAATATTCTGCTCCGACTACGGAACCGAAATGTGGTTCAGTACGGCTGGGCGTTTTATTGGCTGGCATAACCACCAGCTGATGGAACTATGTATCGCTTACTTTGAGCCGTCGTCAGCCATCCCGGTGAAGTGCACTGCGTTTTTATAAACTGCGGTTTGAAGCACATCCAGGTAGAGTGGTTTGTATGTTAGTTGAGCCTACAAATATAGTATTACAATTTTGTGCATATTAAGATTATTATCACACTATTCAGGTTTCTAATCTTCTGTCATAAATCTACAAACAACAGTTGAGGCTTCATGGGCTTTTCAAGGAGCAATGGAGGCGTCTAAAAATGTAAAAGACGGTCACTTTTACACGTACTGACCCTAGCAAGCGTTGCTTAACCTTGTAGATGAAACGAGCTGAATTGAACCAGATCAATCCATTGTATTACGATACTAGGTGCATAGGAAATTGTAAACGGACTGATATTCAGTGCCATCTTTGTAACAAACAACCAATTTCGAAAAGTGAAATGACTAACGGTCAACTCTGTGTTGGAATTGAGAAAACTTAGTTTTGACCTATAGATCTATCTGTCTAAGTAATTATATAAAAGGCAAAGCTGACTGACTGAGGATCAACGCACAGGACAAAACTTTAGGGCTAGAAACATAAAATTTCGGTCACGTATTTATCTAATGACGTAGGCATCCACTAAGAAGGGATTTTTCAAAATTCAACCCCCAAGGCGTGAAACAGGGGATGTAAGTATGTATGGAAAATCGTAATTTTTGATATTTCCGACATCACGCGGGCGAAGCCGCGGGCAATAGCTAGTCTGTTATAAAATACCCAAATTGTAGACGAAAGTTAAACTACGTTAATTTTTTGTTGTACTTACCTATTTTATTGTATAAACCACTCTTTTAACCGTGATCCCTCTCAACCAATAAAAACATTAACAAAATCTCGCAGGCGGAACATTGAATAACTCAAGCCTAATTGTAATAAACTGCTGGTTCTTCGCTGTAAGCCCTTTGAATTAGGTTAATAAAAACCTTTCTGAGATAAATTTAATTCTTAACAAACTCCTTTCTTTCTTTTATGTGGCTCGGCAACAAGTCGCTACGCCTGAAAAGTAGGAATTCTGTAAAAATAGTAGAGATATCATTATTATGTTACATAAGCATCCATATACAACAGTACAATAGTATTTAGAAAATAGTTTTTGTCTAGAGGTACAATAGCCTATAATGTTCCCACTGGTGGGACCAGGCCTTCTTTCTATGAGAGGGAGTGGGCTATAATCTACTACGCGGGTCCAGTGCGGGTTGGTAGATGTCACATGTCTTCGAATTTTTGGTTTTAGGACTTGCCAGTTTTCTCACCACGTTTTCCTGCACCCTCTTCAGAGCAGTGGTGATGTTGGTTCGAACCCAGGGCTTACTGCTCGTTAGTCGAGGTCTCAACCACTGGGCCACTGCTGCTCTCCAGCAACCCTGCTCTCAAGTAGGTACAGTGCTGAACTTAAATTGACCTAACTTCATAAGACCCCAAACTAGACAGTCAGTCTGTATATATTTAAATAAGGTTTATAAAACATGAACGCCATAAAAACGATTTCTCAAATAGTTAGGTACCAAATTCTTTTTGTAATTTAATGTATAAAAATACACACGTAACACGTAGGTTGTAAAACCTACGCACGGTGTTAACAGCTCCGTAAATAATTTAATAAATGCTCCCAATATTACCGTTTTTACTTAAAATGTTTATTTTGTATACCTTCACATACGCTTTGCATACGCTACTTTCACATAGACGTTATAGTTTCTCCCAAAATCTGTGCGTCTGCTACTTTCAGCTTTAACGCACTGTAAATAAATGTCAAAATTGCGTACCTTTATCAAAGTTAAATGACACAGGAATGTCAACTTTGTTAGTATGGTTATTGAATGAAAAATCGTCTGAATGTAGTATTATGAGGTTTGTATTGTATCGGGTCCGGTGGGCACATTATGTTCGCGAGAATTAGAATAAACAGGGCTGTATTAAGTGTCGGGAGAGGCCATTAATCATACGAAACCTCACATGCTCCATGATTTTAATGTGTAACCGCTTACGTGGAAAATTCAAAAGGGAAAGAAAAAATACAAAAATGTAACGACAGATTTTATTTTTACGATGAAAAATTATATTTTTAACATTCACGTTATTATTTTAGTATTCAAATCGTCGCTTGTATTTTTTTAACGTTTTTGATTATAATTAATGTGCCGCATTTAGTGAATTGTTTTAATTGAATAATTATAATGTACACGTTGGGAATTTAATTTCGGAATTATTGTACGGTAGTAATTAAGTAAGCAATTATAATAAACTGTTTTGTACAGTTGTTACTTCCACTCGACTAGAATAACGTCATCATCATTACACCCAATACACTAATAAACGTAAAACACCTCCATTCTGAATTTTTTTCCGATAATATACCACTGACAGACAAATATCTATCATCGATTTATTATTTACTGGGCAGTAAAAGCTTTTTTTTTAGAGGATGGGAATTCATCAAATGACTTCTCCTGCTCGTGGCTGCGGTTTGTATGAAATAGATACCGCGACCTCGACACAAAGGACTTAGAAGGAACTTTGGTGGGTTTAGTCAGTAGAAGTCTGACACTCCCTACCGCTCTGCCCAGAGCAGGAGACGTCATTTGATGATTTTCCACCCGCCAAAAAAAAACATTTTTTTTCAGATTCATTTGCGTATTGTATAATTATCACTTGCTTCGGTGAAAGAAAACAATGTGAGAAAAGTCAAGTCAGAGGCATAGGTCTAAACGCTCTGACACCAGGTTGGCACTAACCACATGACAAACAAATATAATTATGAACTGACAATTAAAAATGTCGCTACCCATGCCTACATCTTATCCAGTTTTACTACGAGGAAGAATAACTAACCTTATCAGCAGTTCCTAGCATTGGTAGTTGTCTGGTGTCAGCAAATCCAAAAAAAACTACATCGCACATAATTATTACGTACGGCAAGTAAGAAAACAGTTATAGCTTTCAATGAACAGGGTTTATTTTGACCACTACCCAACTACCGTAGAATCCATCACAAATGCATAAGCTGAACAAATGAAGGTACCTCAAAGAACCAATCCAAAATCCTGCTAATCAGCGGACACTCACTCACTCATTCGTTCGTGTACCATTTGCCTGAAACTGCTCATCGCGTATTCAGTTCAGCGCGGAATGACGTTCAGTGGTCCTTTGTCAGTGGCACCATTGAAGTCGCCATTCTAATATGGCGCCAAGCATTCCTCTCGCAGTTAAACATTGTTTCGACGTGTTGAGCCGAGGGCGCCACTGTGCCGCTGTGAAGCTGCGGGTGACAGACTTTTGAAGGTGTTAGCTTGTACCATTGTAGGTTTTTTTTATGTTTCGACTAGCTGAATCGCTGTTGTAATTGAAAGGGTTACAGCTTTTGAGATGAAAAGATGCATAAGGATATTTGTCTGTTTTCAATCTGCTGTGATTACAAAATCCTCAATAAAAGTAGTTGTCTGTCTGCCTTTTACCTTTTCACGTCTTTACAACTATTTGGATTTCGACATATAATTTGGCAAACGTACACTATTTTCAGCTTAATAGTTACAAAAGGGTATAATTTAGACGGCCACCAAAAATATTTTTAAGACTCTAAGCCTAGGCACCAAATAAAATTTTTGGTTCCTAAAATGGATCAACGGTCACCAAATTCTATCCAACTCAAAGATTAATATTACTACCAATTGCTAGGGGCGGCATGGGCACCGGGCCGTAGGCCGACGAAGGAGGCCGGCGGAGGCCCGGCACTTCGGGGACAGAAGATATTAGTGTTATTTAATATGCGAGCGAAGCGAGCGCGCGTTGATAAAGCTTTTGCTTTAGGCGACGTACGTTCGACGTATTTGGTGACCATTAATCCATTTTGGTAACCGTTTAGAATTTTTTTGGTTGCGAAATAGGTACTTTTTTGGGCGGTGTTTAAACACAAGCCGTTACAAAATAGCATAGCTTACGTTCAGGTAGCACGGTACCGATGATCATTTTGATCGTTTCTGACCTCTACGCGATTGAAGCTGCGATTTAAAGCTAATGTTGGTTTTTAACCGTGACAAAGATAGATAAACAGACAGCATGACCCAAAACTATCCATACAAAATAAACATCAATATCCTAAAATAATTATCCACGTAACAACAAACATTTTAGCACTAGTTCGTGTCTAACCGCGCCACATTGTTACCACTCGTTTGTTTTTACCCGTCTAACACGACAACGTGTTGCCACCATACACTTTCATACAGATTTATATGAAAAAAAAAAACAACCACCGAGCAAGTTCGGAGAAACATCGCGTTCTGCACCCCTTCGCAAAGTTCTGCTTGGTCTCGCACACCCCGCTTTTAATCAAATCAGAGTACACTTTTAAATTCTTTTTCTGCAACTACTTTAGAAAATGATATATTGTACTGACTTATATTTGTGAACCTACGACTATGTGTAGGACTACATGCTCTAGGGCTAACCTATTTTTCAGGTGAAAATGTCGCTTTATGTTATCAGTTGGAAGTACATAAGTATTATCTCAATCTAACACACGCAATTATTTGTAAGACTTCGTGATTACTATTCCATCATCATTATCATAATTTTCTTGCTCTTATCCCAATTCATTTAGGATCGGCGTGCCTTCTGCTTACATATATCTCTATTACTCGCCATCTCATCGGACTCTTCCTTTCTTGCATTGCATCCTTTACACAGACCATCCATAGTGTCTCTGTAGTTTCCCTGCATTTATACCCCCCTCCCACGTGATGGCTAATAAATATAAGGAAAAATGACGTTCACTGCTGAAAAAACAATATACAGGCAGTTTTCAGTATCGGCTTCGTGCCGATACTGAAAACTGCCTGTATACAGAAATTGTAAGCTCTACTTAATATTTCATTGAAACATTTAATAAATAATATATGGTTTGGAATACATACAATAAACATATCGGTGAATGATGTCGGCATTCGGAACGGAACTCAACAGGGCAATAATGTAGCAAGTTGTATGAATGCCGTCTACCGGCAAGTTACGGCACAAAACGGCGCAGAACGGCACATATCAGTGCCTGCATCTTGATATTTACGAGCACGGCTCAATAAGACTATATATATATATATATATGATCCCGACCGATCTCGGCCACAGCGACTTGGATCCGCCTATTAAGAGCATCGCTGGTGTGCCCTCTGGTGACTAACAATTTAAAAAGATTTTTAAATTTTATTATTATTTTTTTTTTTTTTTTTTTTTTTTTTTTTTTTTTTTTTTTTTTTTCAATAAGACTATACAGTTATAAAAAACAAATAAATGTACCACATACGGTAGTCGTTTGTTTTGTCCAACTATTATGTTGTTTGTTTTTATGATATCGTAAATGCGAACTTACTCGGTTACTGCTAAAATATTCGCCTTTCCTGTACCCTCATAAAGTTTGGTTCTAGGAATATAATAATGACATTACCCTAGATTTGTTTGTTTTAGAGAAAAAACTGGCTAAAAGCCCTTATTTGTATGACATGCGGCCACAGGGCACTTTCGGTTAGTTGGTAAACATTTAGGCAATTGTTTTGTAAAACGACAAGATGGAAAGAACCGGTACGGTTCGATTATGGACTTGCAACGGACAGCGTACTTGTAACAGATATTTCAGTACTGTGTTCAGTACATTATCTATTAAAGGCCGGTGTCCGTAGTCCGGTCCACTAAGTGTCCGTAACGGTTTACCCAAACCTTTAGGAAGGCAATTTTCAACACAAATTTTCATCTTACACTAAATCAGAAAGCTATCTACCAAGTCGGCACTACCCAATTTCGTTAAGGTTTACCAGGCAATCGGCTTATTGCTGCTCGGTCGATTCTTTGAATAATATTATAATATCTTCATGATGTTACTGAAACTGCGCCGGCGGCTAATACTCTGAGTCTCTCGGCCCATTTATTGTTCAAAAAGTTTGCCTAGCTTGGCCCCTGGCTCCTCATTTTGAGCATCATGTTTCAAGCTTCATCTGTTTGAAGTTAAATACGAATAAAATAAATCTGACTTTACATTGTGATGCCAAAAGCGTTATTTCTTTACATGGAAACGATATTTCGCTAAGAATTTTATGTATCATTTTGAGACTTCATTCTATCTATTTTGGTTACTGGCATTGCAAAATTATCAATAGAAATGCAAATACAAGGATCTAACGACTTTTAGGAAAGACAAATTATGGAGCATTATAGATAATGTTTTGTAGCGGCACTTGAAAGTATTTTTTTTTTTAAAAGTCGCCCCACACTAGGAATTTCTTCTGTGTCGTGGGTGCGTTTATTACTCGGGATATTTTTATAACTAACATTTTATACCATTTTAAGTTTTTCCTCGATCATTTAATACTTACACCGTGTTAGCGTTCTACGATAGTTGGACACACTCACGCATCCATCACTCCAACACTCGTCTCCATGAATTACAAGAAGACGGTTCTGTTGTTCTTCATATTCATATTTGTTTATCAAATATGGAAGGAGCTGTCACAGAGGTAGTTAGACGCTCTCGTTGAATTGCAAATTTAAACATGACAGCAGCTCTAGGGCCTACCGCGCCTCTTAGACCCAACGTATGTGTGTCTATTGTTTCCCTCCGTCTTATTACATTTTTTTAGTAATTCTCGAAGCTTCTTTTTACTATGTTCTTTGTCAGCTGAAATTTATGTTCGCACACTGGGTAATTTTTTCACAACATCGTAAATAATGCGAAGGGGTCGTTTGACTGAAGCCAAACAAACTTGTTTGTTCGGTAGTAAACATGAAAGGGATATTTGACAATGTTTTTGGCGCGGGTTGATGAAAGAATTTATGCAACGTCGGTGGGACATGTTACGAGCTGTCATCAACGCCGCGTCGTCGTCGCGTTGTCGTCTTGAGCTCGTAAGGTTGTCGCTCGTTCGTCTTCAAAATTTGTTCATGTTGCTTTATTGTCCGGTCTGCGTAATGTCTTCGTCTTAAAGGTTTTCATTATTCAAACATTGAGTTGTGTTAACATTTTTTTATGTTACTGCTTCCTAAAATTACACCTATGTTTTGTTTGCAGATATCTTTGGGAATAACTTATTGTTATTTGTCTTGTTATAGTTCCAAGAATCATTAGTGGTGAAAGTAAAGGAAAGTAATAGTAATATCAGATAACGTCCTTTTGTAGTATTTTTTTTTTATATTTCTCTCTAATGACGATAATATCGGCTGACTACGACTGTTTACGTTTATCAAAATATATTTGCGAATCGCTGTTTTTATTTTTTCACAGTTTTAGCTTCGTAAGTGAACAAACATATTTCTTGTAACATTGCTATTCCTAGTCTAGAACAGATAAACCCGTTTTTATAACGTGCCTAAGTGGATTGGGGCTTGAATAGGGAAACGGTTACAAAATAGAAGCAAGTTCTAAAAAGCTAACTAATTAGGCAACGTCGAAATCTGAAAACGGTTGAAGTGCTTCAATATTGCATATCACGTTGTGGCACTCAAATGTGGTAGAGCAGGACACCTAGCAAGGTGGGAAGACGCCAGGTGGAGTAAAACTGTGCGTGACTGAGTGATGTCCTAAACTTTGAGCTAGCCTATTAGCCCTTAGCCTTAACCCTAGAACTTTAGTAAAATTACTGGAAGGAGGCTTCTACTTTGTGGTGGGAACGGGATGCCATCGCCCCCTTCTGCGAAGCAGTGATGCTAGCGAAGGAGGTGGCGGAAAGAGATACCGCGGCCTCGACACAAAGGGCTAAGAAGGAACATGGGTGGTTTTTAGTCAATATAAGTCTGACACTCCCTACCACTCTGCCCAGAGCATGAGGAAACATTTGATGATAACCCAACCGTCAAAAAAAAAGGCTTCTACTTTGTTATTAAATGCTTATAGAAACTAGAGATCATACAAATAAAAGTTTAGTTATCACAAGATGTCATAACAACAAGCGCGAAATTGTAACACGCACGTAGAAGCACATCAGTTGTTCACAATGTTAATATGTTCACAAACAAGTTGTATTGTTCGTCACACAATGCGAGACAAGTTGCCGCAACAATCTATGTTGCTTACTGTCACGAGAAACTATTTATTTATTGCAAAGGCTAATGTTACTACTGAGTGTATCTGAGAAAGCCTATGATATGGTAATTTGGTAACACTTGGCTGTATCTGTGCTGTGCTCTTGTCAAATAAAAACGATGGAGTTTGGCAGTTGATATTGATAACTTCTTTTTCCAGGACTCTGACCTGGCTTTCGTTGCAGAGAGGGGGTTCCAGGTCGAGGTTTTAAAAGGAACTGCTTTAAAAGTTTCCCCCGATAACAAAAAAAGGAGGACCTTCTATTAGACTAGCAAGTAGCTTTAATTTTACCAACAATATATGTACCTGGTCTGAAATATACAATGTTATTTCGAGTCTTAAATTGGTACTAGGGTCGTTTGAGCATGTTGTTATTTTGACTTGATCATAGATAAAATAAGCCCAATCATTATTTGTTAATTGTCAAAATAGGTTAATTATATTCTAAACCTAGTAAACACTAATTAAACACTCAAGCTGAGATAGATATGCTAAAACCAGTGTTTACAATCCTGATTACGCAACAAATATAAACACAGCTGTTATAAGCGTATGTACGTAGATAATTTAGTACTTAGAGCGGTTTTAGAGGATACCTCCCTATCAGTAAGACGAACATGTTTAATATTAAAATTAATTTATCGAACCTTAAGCGTTCGGTCTCATGCGTTATTCATGATGTAAGTGATGGATTTAGGGCGAATAGTAATTTAAACACTAAGATATTTACGTTTTTAATCTCTGAGAGCATAGATATGGGTGCGCATCGGCAGCCATTAGCAGAGAGAAGAATGCCAAACGTCAAACTCAAAGTGACATATACTTGACATTGACAGATTGACTGACAGGTGACATCATGGTGTTCGTTTACAAACGACGCTCTCATAGTAAGTAGATGTTCCATTATGGATCTAGGCACCACTGATACTTAGGTATTTATTGAAACTTTATTGACGATCACCATACCCTTTAGTCAAAACGGCAAATGTCAGAGAGTCAGTGTAGGTCGAGGGTTACAAAATTAAATCATGTAACAAGTGTATATTTATTGAAGCGTGTGACAGGATCACAGGAAACTTATGTATACACAGTGTGTAGTTGTGATGTGATGGTGTATGTTGTACAATGATGCCTCATTGGTCTAGTGGTCGTTAGGGCTACAGACTGCTGCAAACGCGGGCCTGTTTTCGATTCCTGGGTCGGCCAAAGAATGTCCAACCAACAGGAATTCTCATGGCTTTATAAATGTATTCTTTTCCGAATTTTTTCTTAGCGATTCTTAAATCAATATTATTTTTCGATATTTTTCTATAGTAATGAATAATGAAGAACGGTATGTGATGTTTCACTTATTACCGCTACATATAGATAACATTCGTTTATTAATATTTTAGTGATATTCGATATTTGTTTACGAGTTGTGTGTACCGGGTTATATTTATTGGTTCGTTATAAATTGCTCATTTCAATTGAGTCATATCGATAACTTTATTCTAAGTTATCGGATATATAATAATATGTAATAACTCTAATATTGTGATGTTTGATATGGTAGAAGTTATTATTCAAGTTTTAATGCGTCGGCTAGCGCTTCTAGCACGCCTCACACGACTGACTTTTACGATCTGGCAGAAATATCCGAGTTGTCTTTATTACGTATGAGTATACACGAAAACCTTCCAGAATATAACAGGTAATATGATGGGTGATGAAGTTTAAAATTCATCGCGTAGTTTCAACGTGGTCAGTGCTTTCACACATACCTACAGACGCGAAAGGTTTTTTTTTATATGAGATAGGCTTACTCTTGACATCAATAGGGGCAGAGACGAGGTCGACAATAGAACGAGATAACCCAGAAGAAGCCTATTTACTCGCGACTTTTATACGACGTAATTTATAATAACGATCTAGAAGCGTTTATGACGAATTGGACGGAGAAAACCACACAGAGGGAAGAGTGGAAGGCTATGGGGGAGGCTTTTGCTCACCAGTGGGAGAATATAGGCTAAGGAAAAAAAATGTGTTAATAATTAAAAAGAAAAAAAAATTGGTTGCCTGTAAAGTCGGTATACGGGCGAAAGTTTTACGTGACAACGAAAATAGAAGCGCAAGACATGAACCGGTGTGTATGCCTATCTCTCTCACTCTCTCTCTCTCGCTCTGGACGCGTGCCTCTCACTCGCTCTCATTGTGAGCGCATAACGTGAGCGGAGCGTAACGCAGTTTCTTGAAGTGTCACCCGGCAAACCAATTTATAAGACGTTGTCACGTCAATAAACCTTTTATTTATGAAGTCAGAGTCTTTTCCTAACGGAGGAAAAGTTAATCACAAAACTTTGTATAGACCTAAACTTGTTTTACCAATAAACTATTTTAATAAACAGAAAAACAGCATAACTACAAGATACACTTAAACACTCTTAGAACCGAAAATCAGCATAAAGGCGAAAATTAATCATTACAAACTAAAGCCAACTCAAACGAAACGCCAGAAATCTACAAACAGCCAATTACAAGCAACAATCCAATTACACCTGTAACCAGATCACTGACGTCACGCTCATGACGTCACTTGTCACGCTTGTCTCGCTAATACTCCGCACGTTATTACAAATGGCCGCCGACGCGAACAAACGACCTTCAGATACGGATGCAAATGGAAGAACTGCCGCGACTCGGGAACTCGCGACACGCTGCCTCGTAAGACATGAGCGTATGATGAATGCTTTCATTTGTTACCGCGGGGTGGGTCATACAAAAGAGGTTGAATTAGTACTAGAAATACCGGTTTTTGTAGAGGAGCTCGTTAAGCTTACACTCAAAGCATTTACTTCAATTAGACCATTGCAGACACTTTTGAATGTCAAAAAAAACAAATAAAACGAAGCTACAGTCCCAGACTCAAGGCATAATAACTTAAAGTACTGCAGTTGCCCATTCCCTAGTGTAGATCTCTATGGCGAAGAACGGGCCATAAACTCCATGGACACTCTTTTAAATCAATATAATAAACTAGCTGACCCCCACAACTTCGTCTGCGTCACATAATATAGCTTATAACCTTTCTCGATAAATCGACTATCTAACATATTAAATTGAGTTAAATCGTACTCGTAACAAACAAAAAATCTTACCTTTCCTCTTTATAATACCTATTAGTTTAGATTGGCTTCGATTATATTATTAAAGTAACAATTACTATAGGTATCTCTTACTGTTTAATATACAGTAACACCCTGTACTTGTAAACATTATGGTGCAGTAAATATTTTGAATTTGAATTTCTCCGGAGCCCCCAGAGGCCAGAATCCCCGAAAACCGAATGACTGCCACGCGCTTAATTATTTTGTCGCCCGTATATTTTTACATTGCGATATCTTCTAAGATATTTGTTTAAACTGTATAGAGTAAAGGGCACAAATATTCTATATTAAATTTACGTGCTAACAAACACATTTATTTAGATATAGATTAATACCATATGGGTTAAATAAGCTTCGCAAAATATCATTCTTTTAAACCTAACATTTTAATATAAAAAAATGGTTACAGTGAGTCAATCTTAAAAGATAAACATATGCTATCGCGGACTTTTTTTTAGAACTTTTAAAGAGGAACAATTCCGTCATACATGATATTTACGTAACTTAAACCGTTTTCGCAGCGCACGCAACGGAAGCTCTCAAAAAGGAATATCTTTTCCCGTTTTTGCAACATTTTTCATTTATGCTCCGCTCCTATTGATCGTAGCGTGATGTTATGTAACCTAAAGCCTTCCTCGATAAATGGACTATCCGGCACTAAATGATTTTTTCAATTCCAACCAGTAGTCCCTGAGTTTACCGCGTTCAAACAAACAATCAAACAAACAAACAAACAAACTCTTCAGCTTTATAATATTAGTATAGATAGATATTAACAGAACAATCTGGGGCTCCCGCTTTCCCCTTAAACTAAAGGGGAAGATTTATAAAACAATGGTTAGACCTGCTGCCTTGTATGGATCAGAATGTTTGGCCACAAAAGGGATGAATGAAAGGCATTTGCATGTGGCTGAGATGAGAATGCTTAGGGGGATGTGCGGTGTTACGCGAATTGATAAAATAAGAAATGAGTACATAAGAGGAAATCTGAAAGTGGCGCCGGTGACTGAAAAGTTGTGTGGATATCGGTTGTCGCGGGTGACTGAAAAGTTATGGGCATGTGATGCGGAGGAATAAGGAAAATGTTGTGAGAAAGGTTTAAATATGAATGTGGAAGGATATACGAGTAGAGGAAGACCAAAGAAACGATGGATGGTCTGTGTTAAAATGATATGGTAAAAAAGGAGGTGTCTCATGAGACGACGAGAAACAGAAAAGTATGGAAGAGGTAGACATGCTGCGCCGACCCCAAATGAATTGGGATAAGGGCAAGAGAATGATGATGATAATAAATATTAACAGCTGCTTGGGGTCAATCTTCAGGTTAAGCCGTGCTTACAGTTGATCTGTGGATGAGTGACCAGCTATTACATACCGGGTTTCCTCTGTGCCTCGGAAAGCACGTTAAGCGGTTGGTCCCGGCTGCCATTCGTTCGTTACAGTCAGTGACCGAAAGTGTCACAACCAGACTTACCAAAGAGTATCGTAATACCCAGTACGAACTGATTTGTGAAGTTCAGATAGGCAGACGTTCCATGTAAAATACTGGTATTCAGCTGCATCTGGTTAGACTGTGAGCCGACTCCTACCTAATTGGGAAAAGGCGAGGCAGACGAAAAGTACAGATTTTTAAGGTTGACTTGACTGTCAATTTTGTAACCCTGTGTTCTGCTGCTTCGTAGCATATCAATGGCAATCTTAATAGAGTCGGCCCTAGGTAATGGTCATGACTTTGGCATGTTGAAGAGGCTCCATCACGTACGCTGGAATACCGGTCTTAAACATGTTCTGGACAGAAATCTGGATTTCAAATTCAGTCTCGCCTAGAATCAAAACAATAATAAGATTGCTTTAGATACCTACAGAAACTTTATATCTTTGAATATAAAACGAGAAACTCTGATGGATTCCGTGAAACGCCTTTATTAGAGTTGTATCCTAGTTTGTGACGTAGCTAGATACTGTTTGTTTCCAGAATAACAATAGAAACGGATTCAAATTACTCTTTAACAGGAATTTCAATTGTATTCGTTATTTTCAGTATGATTACAGTAATACGAACCTAGAAGCCTTGTTTAAATACTTTCTGATTTGACAAAATAAGAGCCTATGTAAAAGCATAAAAAGCTTGTTGAATAACATACAAAAAACATAACCCTCCTTTGGGTTTCGCCGCAGTCGGGTAAGAAGCAGTACAGCTCACTATTCCTGACGCTCTGAATCCTGAACATGGATGAGCTACAATGAGCTATCGAGAACAAAGAGTCGATCCCAGTGGGGAACCGACTCTGTATGACAATCTATCTTTGGTCAACAAAACTCTTGATTGCACGACAAAATACCAAAAAAAGTAAATAGTACTTCAGAACTAAAGCAGGCGTCTAATTACTTTCACTAATGGCTAAGGTTAAAAGCACAACGCTATGCTTTTCGTCTGCCATAGCGTAAACTCAGCTACCCGAACAGTCGAAAATAACTTTTACATTATGTGCAGTTGCGAAATAATAGGCAAATTTTCTGAAATTGTGTCCGATTGTTGGCGTATAGGCTCGCCCCCTACTACATGGGACTTAAACATAACTGGCTAACTATGGGTGCACTATTGGGTACACCTCTGCCTAATCTTCCAGGGATTACAGGCGTGATGTTATGTTATGTTACTTGCTTAATATCGTAACACGTGGAGGCTCTTTAACGCATACAGGAGACTAATGTTGGTCTTTAAAGCCGGCGGCAGTTCGTGGGACAAGTTTACAACGCGTCGACACAACAAAGTTCAGATGCAATATATCATGAACTTCATACACGCGGTGTCGTGTGTGGCTGCAAGCGTCGTACGTTCTATGGAATAGAACGGGAACGAGCAGTTCGGATCTAAATGTAGATAAAATATCAAAACATGACATAAAATCACTTATTCTTGAAGAATCTGGGTTTCGCCAGTTATATTTAAGACACATACAATAAGGGACATACCTATTGCCATCACCTGGCCACAAATTTAGACTCTAAACTGCTATTAAGAAATGTCAGATAGAAAACTCAATTTACTTTGCCGGACTGAACTGAGAGCCGAACCCTAAGCCCCGTTCGCAGTAGTACTGGTACACACCACATTTCTTTTGTATTCATAAACGTGTGATACAGGCAAGATAAGACCGTGTTGTCATTGAGCTAATAACTATAACAGGGTGACAACTGCCATTGACAAAGTAAATTAACATTAACACTCGTAAAGCATAATACAACACTATCTGATTATGATTAACACATGGAGCTAGTGTTCGCGATCATAACTCCGCCCCCAGCCGTGGGCCGTGGTGCAAGTTTACGACACAACACAATACACAAGTACACACGTGTGTAGTGTGTACTTGTGTGTACTCGTACTTGTGTTGTGTACCTCTACAACGTCACCACATGATTCATCGTCGTTTCCGCCGCCCGATTTATGCCGCGCGCTACATTTGCTTACAAACTCCTTTTAATATGTTAATTGATATTTACATAAATATTAATGTTTGTTCATGTTTGTTTGTAGAGTAGTGCATGTATTATGTTGTACTTAGATTACATTAAGTATAATGTTTGTGTAACTCGAGCCTGGGGTTGTACTGTGTAGTTCAGTTTGTATCTATAATATTGTTCTACGAAATCTGTCGGGACAAATTTCAGTATAACACGAGATTCTATTGTTTTGCAAGTGAAAAAGTTTATTTGTCAGCAATGATCTTGTCGGTAATTATCCACAGAGTTTTCCCATCATTGGAAATGTGAATCTAATATTATATTGAAGTATTTAGTTTTATCATACGCAGAAAGTAATAAGAGACGCTATAAGATAAGAAAATAAGTTTACGCTGGGTATCTAAATAAACTTCACCAGATAAGTGCAGCGTGGCTCCATTAGAGCGGTATCGACTGCACTGAGCTCTGAATTATATATTTGGCAAGTGGCGACCAACGGCGCGACACACTCATACATTGACTGTTCCAGGACATCTTTACGAAGATGCCTTGCAACCCGCAATGAACGTGAATCTTGAGAAGTTTGCCCTCTCCAGCCACTAAATCAAAGACGCAATGTCATCCTCCCAAATGACTGGCGATTAAGGCTCATATTAAGATCACAATCTTGATTAGTAATTTGCTAATAATAACAGCTTACGTCTAGAATTACAATTAGTGGCGAACCATTACTTGCAATCACA
The DNA here is from genome assembly GCA_949774965.1 of Diarsia brunnea. NCBI lineage: Eukaryota > Metazoa > Arthropoda > Insecta > Lepidoptera > Noctuidae > Diarsia > Diarsia brunnea. Next base: position 423,470 of record OX459000.1, read on the forward strand.
TTAAACATAGATTGTTAAAAGTTCATTCAACTGGTATGACTAATGATTACTATGACATAAGGTGACTAACAAAAACAATTAACCCTTTCATCGTTTCAATTAGTCTAGAATGAAAATAGAAATAACATAAAGTGCTCATAGCTTTTAGTCAGAATAGTTACTCAAATCATCTTTCAAATTAACTCATTGAAAGTTTTTAAAAGCATATAATTTAGGTTGTTAAAATTATTATGACAATAAAAACCTGAAATATTACAGAGTGACCATTCAAATTCCATTATACCCTTCATAAACAAGTGTGTACTCGTATATATATAGCTTACAACGTGACATGTCCCGTTATTTGTATTCATGTGAATGCCAATGGTCACAGTGTAAGTGTCACAAATATCAGTGGCGCGAGTCTCGCAAATGTGCTGCATAATTGTAAATGTCAATAGTGTGACACAGTAAACTGCAGTAATTCGACACGGAAACGACGTATGTATGTACTGACGTCATGTTGCATATTATCTCGGTATTTCTGTTTGCGAAAAATACGTATTTTGTTATTATAATTTCACACACACCTATGTTATTTCCCTCGTGGTTATCCACAATTTTGCAGCGAAAATTTTGACAAATATGCAACTGAATGGTTTGGCAGAATATTATAAAATGCAGCGAAAATCTAGTAGAGACCGAGATGCTATTTGTTGTCAATTTTGATGTCTCGTGGTTGCAGTGGCTGTCCTTTAAACACGTGTATTAATTTTATTACATTATTTGTATTTACGGAAAAATACATACACTTCTAAACTCTTCACTTCACAGTATCATGCAGAAATATTTGGTCAAACAGTGATTAAGATAGGCAATTTCAACTGCTGTAGTTGAGAATATAAAAAAAAAACAATTTCCATGCATGTACATTTTGCAAAAACACCAGAAGAATCTTTTCTAACAAAACATGTTTACTGAAAACACATCTCCACTCCCTCGATTTAAACCTCCTTCAAGAGCAATTTAAATAGAAAGCAAGCCAACTATTTTCCATAATGAGCTGTTCCCGGGTGTAGTGGTATCGAGTGAGGGTCGGGAGATGGGAGCCGGGAGGCTGGGGCTGAAACAAACAGGTAATGGCGTCGCCTCCGCCACCGAACGCATAACAAGCAGATACTCGGAATTGAGAAGACGCGGCTTTGGCTCTCGAGAACTCGCAGAGAGGAAGGTGAGGGGAATTGTTAGTTTGACTGAAAGTTTGCTTTGAGTAATTGTAAAAACTCCTGTGACTTTTGACACGACGTCTGCATTCATTGCTCTGTAGCAATGATTGCAGACGTCGTGTTTTGAAATAATTTTAAAGAAACATTTATTTCTTTACGCCCCGAAGGGACAAATTTTTAATTCAACAATTAGATTTATTTTCTAATTCTATACCTTCTTTATAAAAGCGATGGACCAAATGTCCATTATCGAAGAAAAAACTACCGTAAATATTTTATTTACGCTGAATTCAAGGCGCACCCACTTCAATATAATTCAACATAGGATAGGTATAAACACCTTAATATCTGTTCTATCCCACCACACAATTCTGAAGCCTCAGATGAGCTCAGTGCTAGCACTCACCACCTATCAATCCAAAATATAATCCCGTGTTGTGTTGCACATTTACAAAGCTGAGTTTAAGCGAACATTCGCCTCAATCGTTTGATGGTACACAACGCTCTTAAAACGTTTCCAACAAAGCTTTTTGAAGCGTCGCTCCGCTGAAATTCTGTTGACATCGCAAACGTCCGTATCGGGTATTGAATGTGTTGAAGCTTAATCCGTTCGCCGGACAATGCATTCCGTGAAAAAATACTGAAGGAAACAGTTTATGCGATGAAATGTGAATATGGTTTTAGTGCTAATACGTTAGAAGGATTTTGTTTGTAATGTATTAGCGTTTGGGGAGGTGTAGTAATTTACTAATGTGTTTTCGAACAGGAATTGTGCTCTATTATAAATATTCAAAACAAGTACTAGGATTGTAATGTCAACTTATGTTGTCAATTTTATATTACCGAAGTTTTATGATCAAGGTACAAATTTGTTTTCGATGAAGTTTGCTGGATTGACTATGTACGAGTATGTGCTACGGCGTAGCAGACGTAGCAAAATATTACTGCTACGTCGTAGCAGCCATTGGTCATTTTGCTTACGGGTTACTGCGTCGTGAATCATAAAATATGAAGCTTATCACTTAGCCCGCTAAGTGTTTCCCATATCATGCCAGCGCCTAATCCCATAAACTGTAGAAATATTTCTATGAATGGCGTGTAATGGTGGAGAGTGTTCGTATCTTATGACGTCATAACGCGCGATTCATTAACCGGAGAGCCTGCGAACGAATAACAGTTCATCTGCAGGTTTAACAATCGCCGAACACGAGATCATGTGTGTTCTGAGACATGAGCGGTAGCGATTACTATGTTTTAGTGCCGAGAGCCAATTAAAAATCGTCTGATGTCAAGTAATTTACATAATTGTTTTTTTTTACAAATTTTATCAGTAACTATGTAGTGTTTTACGTGTTTGTCTCCTCCTTAAAATCACTTAAAAATTTCAAAAGGACTGTTAATAAATGATTAGATTAGCACTTATTTGCTACTGCACACCACGTAGAGTTACCACTGCTTTTTCTACTGTGTGAAAATATATATTCATTTGTCATTTTGAAGCTTGTCGTGTTACTTACCCCTAACAAGTAAAAGAGGGTAAGTAATTTAACAATTGAATTAAATTTAGAGGTAAGAGGTAAAAAATACAAATAAATCTATAAAAACACGAACCTTCCTAACTCACGCTTTGCACAGAATAAAACAGCTCCAGGGTAGGTAAATCTCGAAGGCTGGCCAGCAGATTACGGGCAAGTCCTTTAGGGAGGCCCGGAGAATATGTTGGAGGTACTTCGCGTCGCGAGGATCACGGGCGACTCCTTTAGGGAGGCCCGGAGGATACGTTGGAGGTACTTCGCGTCGCGAGGATCACGGGCGACTCCTTTAGGGAGGCCCGGAGGATACTTTGGAGGTACTTCGCGATGGTTCTTCTTAAGAACTCAGATAATAACTTGTAGACGTGATGATTCCTCTTCAGAAACCAGATCTCAACTGGAGGGCATCCTTCAGAAATCCCTTTTTATAAAACCATCTCTCCGTTTTTTCCATCCAATTGTCTTTTAATTCTTTCCAGAATTTAAATTCTTGAAATCAAAAATTGTGAGTTGCCTGTATTTAAAACGGCCTGTATTATTCAGTCAAAAACTTCCTCAAAGAATTTCTGTGAGCGTGTTAATTAATTTTATAAGCGTGAGATAAGTTACAGTAAATAGAAATTATCAATAAATTACATTATTTGAGCTAATATATTAATAAAAATAAATTAAATTATATAAATCAAATGTAACCTTCATAGTTCTAACCACTAAGAAAAACTATGACACAAATTAAAAGAAAAAGTAAATGACGTATTGACAACTGACGTTATGTCACACGAAAAGTAAACAATGAAAAATTATAAGATTTAATATTTTAAAACAGTAAAAACAACGTTAATGAATCGAATAAGATCGATTATAAGACTGCCAACAAAAATAGTTGTCGCCAAGGCGCGAAATGAGACGTAAAAAGGACATTTTATGAAAGATGAGGATGATTAGTTAAAGTGTAAGTATAAATCTCAATAAATACTATATTTCCCCAACGACCCCGAGAAAATTTTTGGTCTAGAACAAAAATTTTGTAAGGTTAAAGTATAACAGCATTCACAAAACGTACATACTTCATTCAAATACACCGACATCTTACGAAGTTTGGTCAGGTAGGATTCACATTCAATGATCACTACGCAACCTGATAAGTTAATAACTTTAAGGCTTATTTTCGGAGTTGTAATCCGCTCTCGTCTAAAACCCATTAATAACATGAAGTAAAAAAAATTTTTTAACAAAGGCTTATTTTTAAAGGAGTTGTAATCCGCTCCTAGTCAACTTTAGTTGATAAATAACAACACCGCACTCGGTAAACTCCGAGTTAACGTCAGGGCAGCTCCCGCAATAGTAGTCGGTATGCTCCGAGTAAAACGTCAAGGGTACCTCCTATCAACTTTTAGAGTCAATAGTTAGAAACAAGATTCATACTAACTTGTAGAGTTAGTTGAAACGAAGGTTAGGTAATATATAAAGAAAGATTAAAAATAATCTTATAATGGTTTAAAAACCGATGAATGAATTAGAAAATAAATAGAGTTTTAATAAGCCGAAACGGAACTCTATTTTAGAAGAGGGAAAGAAGAAAGAGATGAGTCATGTGTATATATAAAAAAAAATATTTACATAATTATATACATTATATTTTAAAATCTTTAATATGCCATTTGGCTTGGTTGCCATTAGGATCCACAAGTATGTAAACTAACGGGGATAGTTTCTGCAATACAGTAGACTTAACATATTTTGGCGCTAGTTTTGCGCTGAAATAAATCCCAGCCTGACTATGTACATAGTTTCTTCGCCAGACTGTATCTCCTACGTTATATTCTTTAAAGGAACGACTTTCGTTATAACGAGAAGAGTTACGAGCATGAGCAATATGAAGGGCTATCTGAACTTTATCGAAAATTGCAGATAATAAACCTATGTTAGTAGCATAGATGTCCCTAGGTAGAAAAACGATTTCATCAAGATTATTAGTTGGCGTATAAAGTGAGCCAGTAGTAACTGTCTCTCGTCCAAAGAGTAAAAAATTAGGTGAGAAACCAGTGGTAGCATTAGTTGTGCTGTTCATAACGTATTGGACTTTAGGAAGGTGGGTGTCCCAAGATCTATGGTCATCACCAACCAAAGATGACAAAGCTGTGATTATGGTACGATTGTATCTTTCAGTGGGATTAACTTGAGGGCAATAGTGAGGAGAGAAAAATATGTGTGGTATGTTATATCTGCCCAGAAAGTTGCGGAATTCATCGGATTGGAATTGAGATCCATTATCCATAATAATAGTTTGAGGTACTCCATGAACCAGAAAAACAAAATTTTCTAAATTAGAGATGATGTTAGCACTAGTAGCCCGTTTTAGTGGAAATATCAGGGAATATTTAGTAAAACAACAGTTAACTACTAAGATAAATTGATTTCTACGTCTAGTCATAGGTAGAGGACCCATTAGATCCAAAGAAATTGTTTGAAAAGGCCTGGAACAAATTTTTGGTTTACCCATAAGGCCAAAGGGAGAGTGATTTGCGTGTTTGTAAGTTAAGCAAGTATCACAGATAGAAATTATTTTAGCGATATCTTTAAACATAGCTGGCCAGTAATATAGGAGTGATAATTTTTTATAAGTTTTAAAGATTCCTAGATGAGGCTGATCTGGGGACCCATGGTTATCTTTGACAAGGGTTTCCCGGAGATCAGGATGAGGAACTTCTTTCCACGCGAAATCTTCAGTTAACGCGTAGGGAGATTGGGTATAGCGGAATAATTTATTTTCGCGAATAGTATAATTAGGATATCGATCAGGACTGTTACGACATTCCAAAAGTATTTTGTTATAGTGTTCCAATGCTGGAGCTACGGTTTGAGGATTAAGTAAGATAGGATTAACACCAAGTGGACATGATGTACGGGAGAGTAAATCAGGAACTAAGTTGTCTTTACCTCTTTTGTGTTTTAGAGTAAAATTAAAAGATGACAACCTAAGAGCCCACCGTGCGAGTCTACCAGATGGATTAGACAATTTTAAAAACCATTTAAGTGCTGCGTGATCCGTATAAACAGTGAATTGTTTACCATTATCGATATAACAACGCCAATGTTCTAAAGCTGAAATTACCGCAAGAGTTTCTCTTTCTGTAGTTGAATAATTTCGTTCGTTTTTATTAAGAGATTTGCTCATATAAGCTATAACTACTTCCTTGTCGTCTTTTAGTTGTGTTAACATACCTCCGATGCCGAAGTTAGAAGCATCGCAATGTACAGAGAAAGGGAGATCGTAATCGGGACAAGCTAGTATAGGAGTAGTTACAAGAGCTTCTTTTAATTTATTAAAAGCCAGAGTAGCATCTTTATCCCAAATGAATTTAGGAGCATTTTTACCGGAAGAAGTTAATTTATTAAGTGGAGTTGCAATTGTGCTGAAGTTAGGAATAAAACGGCGAAACCAACTACAAGTTCCAATAAATTTTCTCACTTCTTTACGAGTAGTGGGAGTAGGAAATTCGAGTATTGCTTTAATTTTAGCCGGATCTGAGCGTAAACCGTTTTCATCTACAATATATCCTAAGTATTTAAGTTCATTTTTAAAGAATTGACTTTTATCAAAGTTAATAGTCAATTTAGCAAACGTTAATTTCTCAAGAACTTTAACTAGGTAAGAGATATGCTCTTCAAATGATTCAGAAATGATTATTATATCATCAAGGTAACAAAAGACCTTATTGTCAAATTCAGGAGTAAAAAGCATGTCCATAAGTCTTTGCTGGGTAGCTGGAGCATTAGTTAAACCAAAGGGCATGATAACAAAGCGATACATGCCTCTACCAGGGACATAAAAAGCCGTTTTATCTTTATCCGCTTCATCTTTCAAAGGGATCTCCCAAAATGCTTTAGCAATATCAATGCTTGAAAGAAATTTAGCGTTTTTAAGATTATCTAAAATTTCGTTAACAAATGGAAGGCTGTACGCATCCTTACGAGTAACTGAATTAAGTTTACGACTATCAACACAGAATCGCCATTCGCCATTCTTTTTAGGTGTAATGATAACCGGAGAAAGCCAAGGACTTTCGCATTTTTCAATAACGCCCCATTCTAACATTTTATCGACTTCTATAATGAGAGCTTTTTGTTTTTCAGGAGATAGACGATAACATCGTTGTTTAATTGGAGGAGTATCACCAGTATCGATGTGATGACTAATAAGATGAGTGCGACCCAGTTTTCCTCTACTTTCGAAGGATATAGCTTTAAATCGTTTAATCATGTCATCCGCAATAGTTTTTTGCTCTAAAGAGAGGACATTATAAGGAAGTACTTGTTTAGTAGTTTCAGTAACTACTGAACATTTAGTATTTGGCTTAAAAGCCGAAGAAAGTATGTGTGGAACAAGGTTAAACTTTTTCCAAAAGTCGACTCCCAAAATAATTGAAGGAGATATATTTGGAAATACGAAGGCTTGGATTAGATGAGTTTGATTATTGTATCTAATCGGAATGTCAATTGAGCCAAGAGATTTACTTTTATGATTACTGGCAGTAGTAATCGTCATTAAAGAAGACTTGGATAACGTGAAGCCTAATTTTAAAATTTCTAGATGAGAGTTATTACCAAGTATTGTAATAGAACTACCGCTATCTAGTAAACCGGAAAATATTTTGTTATTAATAGAAATATCAATGAAAGGCCGATTAAAATCTTTTTCGTTATCATATAGTGAAGTTATTTTGTAACAATGAAAGAAATTTTTTAAAGTTTGTAATCAATCATGCCAGTCTGATTGATTAAAGTTTTTATTACCCAAGTCGTTGTTTAGTTTTTTTGAGTTGTTAGTCTTATTACAGTTAGGGCAGTCAGTAAATTTTACTTCTTTTAAACCACATCTATAACAAATTAATGTACGAGGTTGCAAGCAATTAGCTAATGTATGACCATTAATGCGGCATCGTACACAAAAATCATTACTATTATGTTTATTAATTGTATTAACTTGAGGTTTATTGTTAAAACGATTAAAATTTGTTCTAGGAGGGAACGCGTTAGAGGTTGAGGGTTTTGTTGTTAAATTTGATTTATAGTTAAATTCAACAGTTAAAGGATTATTTGTAGTTTGAGGTTCGCTGAAACGTTTCTCTTTGTCCAAATATTCTTCATATTTTTGACAACATGAAATAAGCGCAAGTATTGAATTGATATTATTATTCGCTATATAAGGTGAATAGCATGGTCGGATGTTACGAATAATAATTTGTAGTTTTTTAGTTTCCGATAATTTTTCTGATAATCTGGAAAACATGCCAGTCAGTATGGAAATAAAAATAACTATGGGTTCATCCTTGCCTTGAGTTCGACTATTAATGGCCTCTAGTAATTTATGGTCATAGTCGAAACCACCAAAGTCTGAAATCAAAGCTTCGCAAAGTTCGTCCCATGATAACAAAGAATCACGTTTGAAACGGTACCAATGTAAAGCGTTATCGGTAAGTAATTCGAACGCATGATCCAATAATTTGTTTGAAGAAATATTCCTAGAAATACTAAATTCCTGAATTTTCTGAATAAATGACCGTGGGCAAGAATTCCCGTCGTATTTTATTCTTTTTAATTCGTTAAGAGAATTATTGGGAATTGAGTTTTGAGATTGAGACTGAATGTCGGGAAGTATAGTATGGAACATTGTCTCATTGGGACTATTAGGAGTTGAAGAGGGACGGTTGACTATTAAAGGTTGAGGGTTACTACCGTTGGAAACAGAAGATAAAGAATTAAATTTCGATTCTAAATTGAGAAATCTCTCTTTAGTTTGAGATAAACGATTTACCTCTGAGGAATCCGAATCTATATCAATCCTCTCTAGTCGATGAAATAGATGATTAATAAAAGTTTTAATTTTTTTGTAGAGTCTAAGGTTGCCCTGTTCTAACGATAGTATTTTTGGTTCAATATAATTTAAGGTAGTGGTAAGTTCATCCAAATCAGTCTTAACTTCCAATATCGAGTCAACAATTTCTTCAGAGGGAATAAGAGGTGCGAGTTGAAGAATTTGTTTTTTAAGTTGTATTACAGTATCTTTTGGTTCTTCTAACCTTATTTTAATTTCGTATTCTAGCTCAGCTTTGTTTAGAAGTTCAAAGAAAACAATTCTATCCATGATTAAAAAAAAAAAAAAAAAAAAAAAAAAAAAAAATTAAAGTTAAAGAAGATAAAGTTGTGTTAAAGGGAGGAAAATAAAAGAGGATTCAAGAGTATTATAGGACTCAAGAGTGAAGAGTTTAAGAGGGTAAGGGAGTGAAAGAGTTTAAGAGGGTAAGGGAGTGAAAGAGTTTAAGAGGGTAAGGGAGGGAAAGAGTTTAAGAGGGTAAGGGAGGGAAAGAGTTTAAGAGGGTAAGGGAGGGAAAGAGTTTAAGAGGGTAAGGGAGGGAAAGAGTTTAAGAGGGTAAGGGAGGGAAAGAGTTTAAGAGGGTAAGGGAGTGAAAGAGTTTAAGAGGGTAAGAGAGTGAAAGAGTTTAAGAGGGTAAGGGAGTGAAGGAGTTTAAGAGGGTAAGGGAGTGAAGGAGTTTAAGAGGGTAAGGGAGTGAAAGAGTTTAAGAGGGTAAGAGAGTGAAAGAGTTTAAGAGGGTAAGGGAGTGAAAGAGTTTAAGAGGGTAAGGGAGTGAAAGAGTTTAAGAGGGTAAGGGAGGGCTGAGGAGGGACAAAGAGTAGGAGATAAGTTCTGAAGGAGGATTCTAAAATATCCTACTAACAGTCTCTATACTTTGTATTGACCCAGTATCTATAAAAGTTCAAGAGCCCACGACACTAAACGTAGTTCAATATAATTGTTTAAGAGGAGGACTCAAGAGTTAAAGAAAGAGAGTTTAAGAGGACTAGAGGATCCGATATAATGATAATTATTTGTAATAAGTATTACATAAATATATATAGATTTGTATAAACGACCACAGGATATTGTCCTGCGGCGGTCGTAAAGTATCCAATCTCCAACCTTGGCAGTGCCCACAAGTGGTTATCACATCCAAGAGGCCGAAAGGGTGCACATTATCTTTCGATAATGGAATGTGTGCAAGTCTGTGGGATGCAGTGTAGTGATGTTTTGGTAAAGTATTAAGTATAATGAGAAACGACTACGAGATATTGTCCAATAGTCGTCGTATAGTAACCAATCTCCAACCTTGGCAGTGTCCAGAAGTGGATTAACACATCCAAGAGGCCGAAAGGGTGTCAATTACCAGAGGTAAAAGAAATGTGTGTGGGGGTGTAGTATAAATGTATGTTTAGTATTAAGTAAAGTAGTAAAGATTGATGAAGTGATGAATTATGATGAAAAATAATTATATACCAAATTTGATTGCTTGTGTAAGTTTTTTTAGAATTTAGAGAGGGAATGAGTGAGATCTAGTCTTGATTTTACGTTGGGCGCCAAACTGTCGTGTTACTTACCCCTAACAAGTAAAAGAGGGTAAGTAATTTAACAATTGAATTAAATTTAGAGGTAAGAGGTAAAAAATACAAATAAATCTATAAAAACACGAACCTTCCTAACTCACGCTTTGCACAGAATAAAACAGCTCCAGGGTAGGTAAATCTCGAAGGCTGGCCAGCAGATTACGGGCAAGTCCTTTAGGGAGGCCCGGAGAATATGTTGGAGGTACTTCGCGTCGCGAGGATCACGGGCGACTCCTTTAGGGAGGCCCGGAGGATACGTTGGAGGTACTTCGCGTCGCGAGGATCACGGGCGACTCCTTTAGGGAGGCCCGGAGGATACTTTGGAGGTACTTCGCGATGGTTCTTCTTAAGAACTCAGATAATAACTTGTAGACGTGATGATTCCTCTTCAGAAACCAGATCTCAACTGGAGGGCATCCTTCAGAAATCCCTTTTTATAAAACCATCTCTCCGTTTTTTCCATCCAATTGTCTTTTAATTCTTTCCAGAATTTAAATTCTTGAAATCAAAAATTGTGAGTTGCCTGTATTTAAAACGGCCTGTATTATTCAGTCAAAAACTTCCTCAAAGAATTTCTGTGAGCGTGTTAATTAATTTTATAAGCGTGAGATAAGTTACAGTAAATAGAAATTATCAATAAATTACATTATTTGAGCTAATATATTAATAAAAATAAATTAAATTATATAAATCAAATGTAACCTTCATAGTTCTAACCACTAAGAAAAACTATGACACAAATTAAAAGAAAAAGTAAATGACGTATTGACAACTGACGTTATGTCACACGAAAAGTAAACAATGAAAAATTATAAGATTTAATATTTTAAAACAGTAAAAACAACGTTAATGAATCGAATAAGATCGATTATAAGACTGCCAACAAAAATAGTTGTCGCCAAGGCGCGAAATGAGACGTAAAAAGGACATTTTATGAAAGATGAGGATGATTAGTTAAAGTGTAAGTATAAATCTCAATAAATACTATAAGCTGTATTTGAATATTACTGCAATTTGTAATTTTATATTAAATTTCTTTTCCTCTGTTACTATAGGGACCCGTGACGTGTGACGTATGCTGACTCACCTAATTTGTGACAAAGCTATCTCACAACCAAACCACCAGCTTATACCATTGGTTATTCGCACATGATTTATCGCTTCTTGGGGTCTAAGCTCAGCGACCCCACTCACGTGCCGGTGTTCAATTATGTATGGAACAGTTCATCGATCGCGGTCACCGGTTCAATAGTGTTTAATAGCGGAGACCTACCACTTGTTAACGCACCAAGAATTGCTACCATTCCGAGTCATGTACCTCACCAGACCACATGAAGTGGTGGTTGGTCCCCGTCGGGGCTGCGGGTTGTTCGCTAAAGATACCGCTGCCTTGACATGAAGGGCTAAGAAGGAACATGGGCGGTTTTTAGTCAGTAGAAGTCTGACACTCCCTTTCGCTCTGCCCAAGAGCGGGAGGGGTTATTTGATGATTTTCCAGACGCCAAAAAAAAAAAAAAGAATGGTGGTTGGTAGGGAGAAAGATTTATTAATGGATTGCGTAGAGACAAGATACTTCTTTGTTTTAAAATCTTGTTTGTCTCATCTAGTGCTGTGTGCACATGTTTTTACATTTTTGAAAAAATAAAGTACTAAAGTAAGCAACCTCGCAGATAATCCAAATACTTAAGGACAATAATAATGAACTACTTAAAACGTTCTTCTATCTGCCATGAATAACATAGGTTGTTACTGTGGCCATCATCCAACAACAAAAACATTTTTATAAACTTAATGCTATATTTTTGCTCTTTCAGCATAGTAGGTAAACTCGTTAAATATTTCGGAGCTACCAGGCTAACATAAAGTGGAGGATGCTTATCTAACGTACGGCGCGGCATTAACCCACTTTCATCTGCTCTCTGAACAGATAAGCCTCACACATTCGCTTTGTTTTTCCACGGAAAACGCTTATTGAAACTCATCATTTTGTTTAAAAAGAAATGGAGGAATTTAATGAACCTGCAAAATGTTGAGAAAAATGTGAATTGAATGACCATCGACCGGAGTCGTTTATTTATGTTAAGTTTAAAAGCTGATGTATTTGGCCTTTCATTAGGAATTCCGTGAACTGTTTCAGTCTGCTTCCTCGACTTTTTTAAATAGCCTCATCAGTTTCGTCTTTTGGTTATAATAGGTATACATTTTGTAGTCGGTCCAGTCAAGCTTAGCTTTCAATAGACATGTGCTTATACTGGGCTATAAATCTTCATATATGTAAGGTTGTGTGAGAACTTTTTTATTTGAATTAATTTATGATAGTAGCGGCGTTAACTACCCCAGAGTGAGTCGGCCAAGCTGAAGTACCTTTGCTAGGGTTAAAAATATCTCAGTGGACCTCATAATAAACCTATTCAGACGTAGTCAACACGCACTCTAACTAACACAACTTTGTATTGTACGCATTGCGTGGTCCGCTGCTCGCTCGGCAACTCTCGGCAACGCTCGGCGGCACTCGGGTGCACACGACTGATTACGAGCGGATTATCTTACGGGAGCATCGTAATTGTGTCAGTCCACGGTACCGGCAGACAATCAGGCCATTGTGCTTGTAATAATATGCGTTCAGTTTATAATCGCATTACCGGCCTTTGTCTAATGATGTGTGTCTAATTGAGTGGCGTGTCGCGTCGTCTGCAGTGCTCGGGTCACGCTTGTTTTACTATTTAATTATACCAGGCGCATTTTGTGCTGGCTCAGTTTATCGGTATATCTCGTTTCCTTAGATTGGCCTCTAAAGATTTGTAGTTTCGTTAAACCAAAGCAAGCAATTTTTCCTCCAACGTAAAAGTATATAGCCTGAAGCATTGCAGAAACATAAGTATTATTATTAGACAAGATTCCGAACGACAATGATAACATGTTATCGCCGCCGACTCGCTAAAACTCCGCACAACTTCTCCTACTATTACTCGTATATTGAGTCGGATATTTCCCACAAAACAGTACTAGAAATAAGTTACAGAAATTCATATTCAGAGTGCAGTATATGGAAATACAGCTGGATTTAGTAAACCCCGCGCTTAGAACATAAAACTTCGCTTGGCTGATTCGCTCAAAACGATCAGATTGAGCGAAGCGCGCGCGACAGTGCAAAACTGTCCCGGGGACTACTACGACATGTTTACTCACACCTGTTCTCACCATATTATTAATAAAAGATTTTTTACTGTGTTCAAGTTTTGTTAACGTCCCTAAATATTACATTAGGCTAAGATGATAAATTGTAGCAAAGTTCTTGAGTTTTTGGCTAAACAAGGTACAGATAAACATACTATAAAACCGTAGGTACGCGAAATAAGCGCTGTGGACGTGGAGTTACTCGATCGTCAATAAATCGTTGGGCTTAGAAATAAAAGTAATTAAAAGTTTGGACTTCGAAAAATAATAAACAAACAAATATCAGAACCGCTTCTTTTTGACGTTTTTCAGAATAAACCAAAGACTCTCCGAATAGTCCGGGACTAATAAAGTGTGCGAGTGAGCTGTGCGCGTTGAGTTGCCATCGAGGGTGCGTGGTAGGGGCGCTCGAGGACGCTTTGTTATAGGCACTCCACGCGGGCGCAACTGCAAACTGGCTGAAACAAATCTCTGCAGAACTAGGTTATCCCTTCCTGTCGGACTGTCGGATATTTGTCCGATAGACGGGCATTTTGCCTACTCCACTACTCGTACACACCGTAACTTGGCTAACAGCGAAACATTTCGCTCAGGATATTAAGTTTTCAATATCGTTTGTCTGTTTGTTCGCGATGGAGCCGAGTAAACGAGAGCCCAGTTGCCCACACGTGGCTTTGATTGGATTTTATAGAGAGGTGGTTAAGAGGGGCCCGTTAAAATCCTCTTCCGCTAACTTTACTAAACGACACAAAATATTTTTGCGTGGATTTTTCCTTGACTTTTATTGGACGTATGCGATGTTTATTTTTATTTGGTAGACTTTAAATATACCTTTGTTTGCATATGATATAGATACGCATATGGGTGTTTAGAGACAGTAGTGTATACATGTCTCAGGAATATTAGCCAGGATATAATACTAGCTGATGGTCGCGTGGAGATTTTGATGTATTTTCCGACCTAAAAAAAACAGCTTATGTGCTATTCCGGGCAATAATCTATATTTGTGCTAATTTTCACCTAGATCGGTTCAGTTTTTCTGAAGTGATTGAGTCACACGCCTCTATAGTAGTAAGATAACAGGTTCACTGTCCAGGCTCCAGAGTGGTAAAGGTCCACAAGTCCTGTTATAATATTATTAAACGTCCATAATTGAAACAAAAAAAACCAGTATTACCCTGTGTCCCAGCACTTTTTATAATCCTTATGATGTGTCCTGCCAAGTCCGCATTAAATTAAAGACTTTCTTCTAACGTCCATAGGGTCAGATGGCCTAGAAATTGTACCGGCAAACAGACCACATACGGTCTGTGGACTGGTATGGAAGTTGCTTTTTTTTTAAAAAACTATGCCCCACACTAGGAATTTCTCCTGTATCGTGGTTGCGTTTACAAACATTTAAAGTCACATACTCAAATCATACATATATGTGTGTGTGTAGTGTGTGTGTGTGTGTGTTCATACATGTATGTGTGTGTGTGTTGTGTCATATGGTCTGTGAACAGTGAACCTGATAAGATTATTTATATAGTATTTAGTGATTACTGTTGTAGTCATTCATTTATTTTGCCCCTTCCAACTTCATTAAAGAAAAGAGAAGACCTACTATGTTTTTAATTTGTATAAGAAATCGTCCATAAACCCCCGTAACATCGGCGGGTGAGCCAGGCCGCCATACAGGCCGGGCCGGCAATCAGGCCGCTCGTCACGACGATGTGGGCCTCAACAGAACATGTCATTAACTTACGCAATCTGAATTTTTAATCTCAATTATTTTACTACGAGATGAGGGTACTTGTGTGTTCGGTATTGGTGACGTGGAATAAACAGTCGCTCCGGAACTTTGTCAGTATGGAAATCATTTATTTGATGAAATAAGAAACTTGTGACAGAATCCTGTCTCTAAGTAAACAGGAACTTAATAATTATGTACGAACTGCTTGCAGAAAAATAAGCATTAAGCATCTGAACGACAAACCTCCTACTGATGTCTCCTCAGCAGCCGAAGAAGCTCTCCATCGACCAAGTCTCAATAAAACGGATTTATGAGCATTTTCAAGGCCACTACTATATTCTTTGACAAGCAGAGCAGCTATATTTTTTGAGCAGCGGATAAGCAGAGACTATTACTGTAACTTACTAACTAACTAGATTACTAGTTTCAGTTCCCTGGAAACAGTTTTGGGGTCTATACTATGCTAAATATATATGGGATAGCCCTTATATATTTGTATCATTTTGTCATCTTGTTTATTGCGAACTTCAACAACAGTGTTTCTGAAACATGTCCAATACAATTAGATACTTCAACTTCTGTATTTCCATGTATTTGTACCAAAAAACAAGCCAGTCCGGCCTAAAGGTAATAATTAATCAATTAGTGACCGTAAATCCAATGGGCGTCGGCCGATTAACCACTCGCGTTTGAGCGAACCGATTGCAAGCGTGACCATTGCGCGTTTGGTAGGCGTCGATGCTGAACATTGTCGTGTGTAGCCAGTAATAGACTGAGATAATTATTATTATTATCACACTTCATTATAGTTGTTGTGTTTTTATTTCGGGAATAAATGTTTTTGTGTTACATTCATGAAGGTATTGTGGTTTTTATGTGTTTCGGCTGGACATGAAGGGAGTTTTCAAGGGCAGTCTTTTATGGCTCGATGTTCAGTAAATGCTCAACTTTTCTCGATAATCGTGCTATTTCTATTTCATAAGATTTAATATACAGATCAACAAAATATTTTCGTTGAATCAAAGACTAAAGTCCTCTCCTAAAAAATACTGAATCATTAAATGGCAAAAAAATCAAGTGAGCAGTAAAAGAATATTGGAGTTTTATATTTACGCAAAGAAAAGATTTAGACTGTATACTTTTTATTTTTATTGGAGATGAATTCTCTGAGGAGTTTCAATGAAATATTGGTCCCTCGGCAACAGTCAACTCTTACGTGATCGATTTGACTAAACTCAGCGTCTCGAATGGAGGCGACACTTATTATAATGCTGTGACCTAGATTATACACACTTTTTTGTACTAACCTACATACTTTGGTTCATTATAAAATAACCCGTAACAAAGTCAAAGTCAAAGTCAAAGCATTTATTTCAATTAAACCATTACTGGTACTTTTGAATGTCAGAAGAACAATTCATAAAACTAAACTACGAGTGCAATACGTCATCCCGAAAGCCACCACGCCGAACCACACGCCGCCGAATGCCCGCAACAACGAACACTGCGAGCTCGAAAGCACGCAGCGACGCACACAGCAACAACGAATGCACGAGACTCCAAATCACGGAACAACGAATGCACGCCGCAACGCGCAACCGCCACCCCGCGACCCGGAGCCCCCCCCCGCGTACCCACCGCCACGGCACGAGCCGCCGCGCGCCCCCGCACCCACAGCACTCGCCGCCGCAGACATCCGGCGACGCGCAACCCGACGCAGCAACCCCCGGGGGAAGCATTGCACTCCTAAGCTACAGTCACAGTCACAAGGCATAATAACTTGTGAAAGTACTGTAGTTGCCCATTCCCTAGCGTAGATCTCTATGGAGAAGAACGGGCAAGAAACTCCATGGACACTCTTTTAAATTAGAATATTGTTACAACACCTTAGTACATTATATCATTCATGTTGAGATGGTATATTATGTGAGAACGATGTAGCAAGATGTGCACGATAAGTGTCCACTGTAAAGTCAAAAACGACGATTCAAAGATAAAAAAATAATTCTAACAAGCCGTGGCAGCTAAGAGGTGACCAGTCACAACTGACAGCACCCGTTCACGAGCATGACGCATGGATCAGCACCATTCCACTCAACCATTTTGAAGGGAACGAAATGATCCGACACACCCGCCACCATCAGCGAGACATTTAAGTGAGCATGACACACTCTCAATCGCCAGGGCATATCCAAGTCAAATAAATAATAATTAAAAAAAAATTAAAAATATGTAGGTTTCCAGAGAATGATAGCTTTTTAGTACATAGTACTCACACAATATGGGCTATGCGACTATATAATACTAAAGAGATTGAATTTATACATTGCAAAGATAGTTGTACAATCTTCTTCTTCTTTCTTCCTCCTATTTAATTAATTTAAGCGCCCTGTCCTTGTGGAGCAGGACCGGCATTAAGCCAAGCATTTTTATCAGCGATATAATCGTCCAACTTGTAATATGCTTGCTTGCATAGTGTGCGTTTGATGCATGATTTAAATTTCGTCTCATTCAGTTCAAGAATGCTTTGTGGAATTTTGTTATAGCATCTCAAACAGTACCCCATGAAAGATGAGTCTACTTTAGCGAGTCTGAAGCCTGGCTGAACTAACTGGTCCCTATTCCTAGTACCATAATTGTGTCTGTCCCCTCTTTTACTAAAAAGATGCAGATTTTTTCTCACGTACATTATGTTTTCGTAGATGTACTGACAATGCACCGTCATGATGTTAATGTTCTTAAACAGTTCCCTCAGAGAATCGCGCCTACGAAGACCATATATTGCTCTGATGGCTCTTTTTTGCAGAATAAAAATAGATTCAATGTCTGCAGCCCGTCCCCATAACAAAATGCCATAAGACATTATACTATGAAAGTAACTAAAATATACCAGCCTAGCGGTATCTACATCAGTAAACTGACGGATTTTTCTAATGGCATATGCTGCTGAACTTAGCCGCCCTGCAAGAGATGTTAAATGAGCACCCCATTGTAGCCGTGAATCAAGCGTAATCCCCAGGAAAACCGTTTTATCTACGAATTCTAGTTTCTCGTTATTTAATAGTATATCACAATCACTACTTTTAACATTCGGTAAAGCAAATCTTATGCATTTAGTCTTTTTTTCATTTAATACTAAATTGTTTGCTGTGAACCAATTATGAACCTGAAGAAGGGCAATATTCACGTCATCTAGATTTTGAGCCCGTCTATTTATCTTAAAAATTAGGGAAGTGTCATCAGCAAATAACACCATATTCTGAGGTTGGTTTTTCAATAAATAGGGTAGATCATTAATATATACCAGAAAAAGGAAAGGGCCCAATATGGAGCCTTGCGGAACCCCCATTTTTACTTTTAAACCGTGTGAATTAACACCATTTATTTGAACATGCTGTTGCCTTTCACTCAAATAAGATTTAACTAAACTAAGTGCAAGTTTACCTAGTCCGTAATGCTCAAGTTTCAAAAGCAATGTGTCGTGATTCACGCAATCAAATGCTTTTGAGAGGTCACAAAAAATTCCTACAGCATCTTGGGACTCTTCCCACGCGTTAAATATATGCTTTAATAAAGTTACACCGGCGTCAGTTGTACAACGTCCTTTAGTGAAACCGTACTGTTGATCGTGTAAGATTCTATTGGTGTTAAAATGATTGAGCATTTGGTTAAGCATTACTTTTTCAAAAACCTTGCTAAAAACTGGCAACACGGATACAGGTCTATAATTATTAGTATCTTTACTGTCACCAGATTTGAAAAGAGGTATGACCTTACTGTGTTTCATTAAATCAGGGAAAACTCCTTGGTCAACACACAAATTAAAGATTGATGCTAAGTATGGTGCAATAGTCTCAACTATGGATGTACAAACTTTGATAGACATTCCCCATAAATCTTCGGTCAGTTTAATTTTTATTTGCCGGAAAGCTTTAATTACCACCAAAGGGTTTATATGTTTAAATTTAAATTCAGCAAGGCAGCCAGGCACGTTCGCCTTTAATAAATCAATTGAGACTTCAGGTGAGGAATTAAGAGCCTCCGTTGTTTTTAATGGTATATCAGTAAAGAAATTTACAAACTCTTGAGCTACTTCCTGATCAGCGCTTTTAGGACCACATGCTGTATTTAATGTGTAGCTAGTGTTACGTATTTTTTTCCTGTTAGTCTCGTTATTTATGACTTTCCAAACTGTTTTTATTTTATTTTCTGCTGTTTTGATCTTGTTGCTAATGTGCAGGGCTTTAGCAACCTTGCAACATACACTGCTGTGAATTACGTATATATATTTGAAGCTAACCATCTGGATTCTGTTTTTGGCAGTGTTTTCAGCGAAGCCATGAAAATCTGCTGAGGTGAAGATTTATAGATGCTGCACTGATGCCTGCACGCAACGGAAATTAATGGGAGCCATTGATGGCTTCATACTCGTATCCAAACTCTAAATCGACTCAATATTGCCATCGTCGAAATGTTATAGAGGTGATTTTTAAATTTTACGTTAATAATATTTTGACGTGCCTAACCTCTCTCCAAAACTGCAGCTAAATACGTAGGTTTTGAAATACTTCACATTCGGATAACCCATGATAATTTTATGATTTATTCCAGTAAATAAATTAACCATTGTATTCTTTAAAAATATGAGTTCATTATTCACAAACTCGAAAATAAAGGAGGAAGGGTTGCATCTGTTTGTAAAATGGAAATGTAATTTAATAAAAAAGTATTATGTTAATCTGGAATACATGGCAATAAAATACTACATAAAAAGTGCTGGTGAAAAATTTTGGGAACATAAATTAATAATTTGAGTAGTTCGAATAAATGAAATATGTTACCAAAATATTAAATAATCTGAAGAGATTTCAATGGTCCATGTCCATAGTGGTGATGGTGTTTTATTATCAGTATACTGTGGGTTCTGTGGACCATAGGGAAAAAGCCACTTAATGCTTCCTTCTACAGTTTTCCTACTAAATTCAATTACTGCTCAATTACATAGTTACAAGTAAAGCACACAAACATACAATTTGAAACAAAGCTCTCTGGCCGCAACCTATAATCTAAGTAGCGTGATTGTTTCAAGTTAGGCGTAATGCTCAGCGATTGTGGCGCAAATCGACACATGTAAGCCTAAGTGAATTACTGAGCAGACTTAATTGTACGCCGCGATTCAATAGCCGCATAGCTAATGTTGGTCCCTAGGTCACCTTGGACGCGGGACCAACACGCCACTCTGATTAAAGGAGCCAGACTAATATTCAGAATTTTTGGGATTTCAAAAATTAAACTTCGTGTGGTGTCGTGTGATAATTGTAGGTGATTTATTTTATCGTATAACATTGAGTGTAATTATTTCGATGTCAATTTTAAATCATATGTACTAAGAGCGTCTAGCCTAAATAATAGGTTTTTTTTTGTTTTGCTCTATTGAATATATTTTTTTATTTTATTATTTAAACAGTACAACTCTTGATAGCATCATTTATAACAAAATAAATAATTTGAAAATTCCCTGGAAACTATACGTTTTTAACAAACCTAAAGTTCAGAACTGGCCAGTGGGCAATTCTTTCAGACACGGTATTTGAAGGCAAATGAAGGGTAATGTGCACATTAGTCTGTCTGGACTGAACTACGTAGCACTGGTTTTTTAGTTCATTACACAACTAACTGGCAAAGGTAAGCCTTGTTACTGTTCTGTTACCCCTGAAGGCTAATTGAACACTATTTTTG
Source organism: Diarsia brunnea (assembly GCA_949774965.1). Taxonomy (NCBI): domain Eukaryota; kingdom Metazoa; phylum Arthropoda; class Insecta; order Lepidoptera; family Noctuidae; genus Diarsia; species Diarsia brunnea. Next base: position 444,301 of record OX459000.1, read on the forward strand.
TTTAATTAAATACCCGGCTTTTGAAATAATCTGATTTCACTGGTATGTAGGTATGTTGACGTGCTTTTTATGCAAATAACATCACGCTTGTAATTCCCAAAGGGTTAGATAGAAGTGTACCTATACCTAATATACCTCCTATAGCAGCGTTGCTATTATCATCAAAACGACCTTAATCCAGACTATGTACTCATCCGGGGCGAGGAGGAATGGGACGCCGCCGCCTCCTTCTGCGAAGCAGTGATGCTAGCGAAGGAGGTGGCGGAACGTGAGAGGAAGAGAACCTCTCGTCCCAGCCGCCGCGGGAGGCGCTCCGGGCGTCGGGGGCCACGTGATGGCTTCCGGCCACCGTAGACGCGGGCCTGTGGACGGTGAGTGATGGGTAAGCTCGCCGTCCGTCCGTCTTATGACGACGACAGGCCGTGTCGACGGCGCGTTCGTGTTCCACGCGCGCCTCAAAGAGATGTCAGCAACATGGAAGGGGCCCGCAAGGGCCGACGCCTGTCGAGGCTGCGGGTTGTCCGCAAGGGCCGACGCCTGTCGAGGCTGCGGGTTGTCCGCAAGGGATACCGAGGCCTCGACATGAAGGGCGAAGAAAGAACATGGGTGGTTTTTAGTCAGTAGAAGTCTGACACTCCCTTTCGCTCTGCCCAAGAGCGGGAGGGGTTATTTGATGATTTCCCACCCCCCAAAAAAAAAAAAAAAAAAAAGACTATGTACTCAGCCACAATATTAACAGTATTAACTGGGTTGTGGAGGTCAGATAAGCAGTCGCTCCATGTAAAATGCTGGTATTCAGTTGCATCCAGTTAGACTGGAAGCTAGAAAAGGCTAAGCAGATGAATATGACATAAGATCCCTAACCTATATATTTTAATTGTTGATTGTAACTTATATGTATGTACTGTTGGTGTAACTATTTTGAATAAATAAATAAACAAAAAGTCTTGTAAGTTCAGAATATTAATTGTTTGGCACTTTTTATCTCACAACTACGTTTATTTATTGAATACTCCTTGTATTCAATAAATAAAAGTAGAGTGCAAACTTGTCTGTGCTCAGATTTCAAATATAGTGGCTGTCAGCTGGCTGTCTCCCACGCAATGTTACAACTTGCAAGTACAGGCGCGCTGTGCGAGATACCAGACACTTTACACGCCCGTCTTGTGTTTATTCTTATTTTTGTCCTTGTGGCTATATCAAATTTTCCCGATTTAAAAGAAACAAACTAAGATTTTGTTTAAACCAGCCCTCGAGCACTCGATTCAGTATGACGTGATTTCTAAGCTTTCTAACATGAATGAATTCCAGGAACAATGAAGCTACTTCATTCCTTTTGTCCTTAATTGAAATCAGTATGAGCATGAGTTGACTGTGACCGCGCGTGCAATACGACACAGGAATCGTGTGTTGTACACTCGTACCGTTTGATTCGGAGCACGTTAGCAAGAAACGTTGGACACTCCATCGCTCACAATCAGTTCGCCGCGCGCCGGACCAATCAGAGGGGGTGTAATTTCGGCCATTACGCGGGCACCGCTCGGCGCAACTAATACAAAGGCCGACTGTCGCTCATTGTCATTCGGTAAATTATCGGGCGGCGTCTGAACCCGTCGTAATGAGTAGCCGACCCACTGCCACACTGCCACATTACATCGCTCGAATGCTTACCTACCCACGGTACCCACTGCCCACCTGCCCACCCGCCGGTTTACCTTTGACGCCTCGTTGACACAATTAGTTGACAGAACCACATCTGCTTTGTAAACGTGTCCCCTATGAAATGAATAATTTTAGATCCGATTTGGTTATTACATAATTGAGTAAAACTCGTCAGTTCAATATTTAAATACACAATTCTGATTCATTAATTCGAATCGCGTTAATATTTAACTATAGCACCGTGTTGACATTACCAACTGTTTACTGTTGCAGTACTAATGATGTAAATTTTAAAGCACGTTCGTGCAAACTTCACAAAATGCCGCGGCTTAATACGTTTTATGTGTATTTAAAAGTTTGCATTAATAAAACGAACATTTCCTTTTACTGTACGAATATATTATGTACACTTGAGAGGTTATTATTTTTCCTTTACGAGCGTTCACATAATCAAAGAGTTATGAAAGGGCCCGAGCGGCCGCGTGGGTGCGTGCCTGCGAACGTGCGGTGGCTCGCGCTCGCTCGCGTGATATACTGCTCGCGATCACGACCGCTCCCGCCAATTTGTTTATATTTTTATTACCACTTTTTAATTGAGATATTAAAAATAGTGTTTTGCCAAGCAATTATAAACTTTACGTGCACTATATTCATCGCGTGATTCATCGCACCAAACAAAATTTTACGAACTTTATTTTGTGCGATAACAATCTTGTGATTTTGTAAAAATGCATTTTATTAACAAGGTAGGGTAACGTAAACGTTTTGCTTCCGTATTCCCGGAACGTAACGGAAATAAAGGAAAGCAAGGCTGGTCACGTCGGTCGCCGCCTGGATCTGCGACCCATACTTAGATGTAGAAGGTGTGCAGCGATCCTTACTCGACAGATTTACACCAAAAAGTTGCGCGGCTCTGGGTTCAAACTACTCTACGTATGGCAGCTCTCAGTGCAATGGAAGTGTTTCCACTATTCTCGTATATTTTTCTTTTACTCCAAGTTTCTTATAATGAACTTTTTCGTTACCGTCTGGGGTGTGTAGCAATTTGAACTCGTATACGAATAGTTGGCGGGTTGTTAGTGGAACTGTCGACTCAAGCTATGAGTCGCCACAATTTTATACGAAAAAAGAAAGATCTAGTTTTCTTGTTCAGAAAATCCGGTAGGTACATGAAACGAGAAACGGTTTATAACTGAAAATGCCGACATCTTTTCGGGTGAAGCGGGGTATGATACATTTTTGTAGAGGACGACTTAGTAGGCTCTCTTTTGCCGGATTAAGTTATTAAAGCATTTTTGCTTTTACAAAAATGTGGGCTACAGGAAAAATATCACGAAAGTTTTCATCAGAACGAAAAATTTTAAAACAAACTCTGATAAAACAAGGTGGCTTCATTGCATTAATGCACAATAGCAGTTACTTTTCAAATCACGCTGTTATACAGATCCCTTGCGATCCGCTGATCCGTCTGCGCCTTTACGTCATAACTACCGTTTTAAGACCTCCCCCCTCCCCCCGCCTGCGCGCCTGGTAGCTCTTATCGCCCCTCGCTGCAGTCAGTCAGCGATGTTTTGTTCTTTATCGCGATGTTTTGATGACTCCCGCCTTAACTCGGATGAAAAATCACTTTCGGCTTGTTGAACCGTTTTTTCCGCCTCGTATTACGAGCTACGATATTCTTTTTTCTTTTTCTTTCGGTTGTCCCGCTGTATTGAGGTAGTTCAGCCGAGCGTTTGTGTTTTGTTAACAATGTGTGTTCAGGATATGTATAGGTCATGAAATTGTTGTATCTTTTTTACCTTTTTAGAGGTCTGAAATGTGGTAATGCTTAGGTCAGAAGTATTGTGTCGCTAGTAACAGATTGTTGCTAAGAAAGAGTGAAGAAAGATCTGTAATTTTATTTGGAATAACATTCTTTAAGTAAATATAGCTAAATTATACATGTCATCATCATCTGCCTAGCCTTTTCCAACTCTGTTGGGGTCGGCTTCCAGTCTAACCGGATGCAACTGAATACCAGTATTTTACATGGAGCGACTGCCTATCGGACCTCCACAACCCAGTTAATACAAGGTAACACGATACTCTTTGGTAAGACTGGATTTCAGAGTTTCAGGTCTCTGACTACCTAACGACATAACGACTGCCAAAGATCTATATATGGCAGCCGGGACCAACAGCTTTACGTGCTTTCCGAGGCACGGAGGAAACTCGGTATGTCGGGCGGTCACCTATCCACAGACCGACCTAGGCAAGCACAGCTTTACCTAAAGATCGACCCGAGTGGCAGTTCTTATTAAGCCACGAGCTCCTAGCTAGATAATACATGTATGTAAGTATATTGCATTCACCACCATTTTATGATCAAAATTTATCGCTCTAGGAATCGAACTGATCAGCATTACATTGCTTTTAACCCGTTCAGTTCACGGTATACTACATTTTTACATGTGGAGGGTCGTAAATATTCTCATCGGCTGCACGCACGTGTATTGGCAACTTTAGTGGCCATATTTCTTACTGGTGGTAAAGCGGGATTAGCAGTAGGAGCGAGTGACACCTCTATTACGTATCTAAAGACACACCGTGTGGGTCAGAGACAGCCTAAAGTGTAGAGGTGATACCGTCTAATTGTCGTTCAGAAACAATTTATGCTTACTTACGTTTATTGAGGAAGTCATAGACTATAGTTAATATATTTCAACCTATAGAAGATCTACTAACATAATTATGTTGCGTAATCATCGAATTTGTAAATAATTACATAAGATTTTGTCTTCTATATGCAACTTCTAGCAATGAAACTGCTATAATTTGAGACTGATCCTCATAATCTGCCTAGCCTTTTTCCAACTATGTTGGGGTCAGCTTCCAGTATTTTACATGGAGCGACTAATAATTTTAGACTGATATGAATGTTAATTAAAAGGTAAATAATATAGTTCAACTACTACAACAATACTTTACATATCTTTGATGGTATTTAGGGTCGTTTATGAAGATACAACACTGAATTTCCGTATTACTCATTAATTCGAAATTTCCTCGTTCTTCGAATAATTCGAAAAGAGCAGCTAGTGAAATTAGCCGCGGCCATTATTTGCGTAGACATGAAACTGTCTGAATCAGCGCCTAATTGCTAGAACAATTTAATAAAGTCACGCTAGGCGTGTTTCGTGGCTGAGCTGAGGTAATTAACTCCATTGTTTGTTCTACCCTTATCTTTTAAAGACAACATGTTTAGCGGCTATTTGTTCCCATAATATTTGGAGAGGTCAAACGTGGACACATGGCCGATTGCTAAATAAAATAGAATAACGTAACATCACGTCTGTAATCCCCGAAAGTTTAGACAGAGGTGTACCCAATTGTAAACCCACATTTCGCCAGTTATGTTCATGTTCCATGTAAAAGGGGACGAGGCTATTGCCATCATAAAAAAACCATCATCATTAAATTAGAATAACACGTTATTAATAGTATTTAATTCACTTAAATGAGAACCAAGGTTACCGACATAGCCCGAAGAATTTCCAAACTTAAGTGGCAGTGGGCAGGGCACATTGCTCGCAGAACGGATGGCCGATGGGACCGGAAAGTTTTGGAGTGGCGACCGCGAACCGGAAGACGTTGCGTTGGAAGGCCTCCCACTAGGTGGACCGATGACCTGGTGAAGGTTGCGGGGATCCACTGGATGCGAGATGCACGGGACCGGTCAATGTGGCGACACTTAGGGGAGGCCTATGTCCAGCAGTGGACGTCTTTCGGCTGAAATGATGATGATGATGAATGAACCCACTTAAAACTTATTACTGCGGTTTAATAAGAATTCAATAAAGGTTGGTTCAAGCCGGTACGGACAGATTGCGGGCGCGGCTCTGACAGATAATGTACTGAAGTTAAAGTCGGTGTCCGGTGTCCGGATCCGGTCCACTATCCATCCCTGTAGTGTTTGCCCGAACAACTCATTTAAAATCTAAGTTGTCTTATAAAAATACGTTCACTGGTTTATTTAACGCATGGAATAAAAATAGCTAAGTATAAGGAAACCGGTTCGTCGCCTTACTCGCCTCGTTCGCGTACCAATTCCAACATGTCAACTGCAGATTCGTTTAGTTTCGAAGAAAAACTACGATAAAAGTTTATAAGGAAATTAGAAGAATAAAAGTTCCTTTTAAACTCTTCAACACCAGACATACAATGTCCGTTGTTATTGTAATATCAGTAGGACCTGCCCAACCAAACTACGCACACATAATACTGGAAATATACCAACAAAAATAATTTTCTTTAGGGCTCAACCGCAGACGAAGTAGGTTACCTTATATTATGTATAGCCATTTAGGTGAAGGTCTAGGTATGTACAACTACCTAAACCAAGTCTAGAACATAAATTACCTAAATATACCAACATAGTCATATTTAATGTAGACACACGAAAATTGAGTGTCTGACTAGAAATTGGTGTAAGTTCCGAAGTGTCATGGCCGCCAAAGTTACGCATTGTGTGAACAATTAGAATATTTTAAGGGTGTGTTGGAGAGTTTCTGCCTAATGTTACCTTGTGCTATGTTTTCGTAAAATATGTATAGCTTTGAGCTAATCTTTTGCTAGTTTGTGTAGTTTTGTGCTATACTTATTTCTTGTTGGAGAACTTGTTACATTAGCCCAAAAATATTTTCCAAGTCACATATTGTTATTTGTGTTATGAAAACTTAGTAATCCTTTGATACATATCTTACGTTGTGAAATATCTTTAGTTCTACGTATTTTGGATTGTTTATTTAAATGTTCGTAATTCAATGAGACAAGTGCCAGCAGGAGATGATGAATTTACGGTACTTCGCATCAACCAACAAAATTTGACTACAATTAGTTTGATGCTATAAACATTAAACCTGTCGCAAAGATGGGCAGACGGCTGGCGCAGTGGCTCAAACAATGGACTGCTGCGCTACGTGTCGCGGGTTCGATCCCCGCACGGAACAAATATTTGTTTGGCCTATTGTTCCGCGTCTGGGTATTTGTGTATGTGAGTTTAAATGTTTGTTAACGCACCCACAATACTGGGGAAATTCCAAGTGTCGGGGCAAAGTGTTAAAAAACAAAATATCACAGTACGTATTATTTTAGTCACGCTGTTAATCTAAATAGGATATGACATTCATAGCGAAGGTACTTTAGTATCCCGTCGGGGCTGTGGGTTGTTCGAAAGAGATACCGCGGCCTCGGCACAAAGAGCTAAGAAGGAACATGGGTGGTTTTTAGTCAGTAGAATTCTGACACTCCCTAACGCTCTGCCCAGAGCGGGAGGAGTCATTTGATGACCCCCCCCCCCCCTAAAAAAAGGTACTTTAGTATGGCAACTAGAATCATCCCTTTGACAGAAATGCAAGTGACTATTAGTCACCCTGTACCTGCAGGGCTACTGCGTATCTTTTTAAATGTCAGTGGCTATCATAGAGCCCATCGATTAACTGTCAAATGGTATCATTATGTACCAAACCATAACCATGTGACAGTTAATCGATGGACACTATGATAGCCACTGACATTTAAAAAGTTACGCAATAGCCCTGCTGATTCTTGTTGTAACGTAAAGTTGTTAGAACTCACCTCATTACATAATAATCCTGCGTAAGAACTTGGTATCAGGTAACTGTCTGAAGCCTAAGGAACACGGTCGCGTCTAGATTTGCATGTAGATTAAAGATTAAACTTAAATCAGTGTTCACAGGACGTTAGCCAGATTCTGGATGACTCTGAGTCCCTGAAGAGAACTGTAAAAGTTAATCAGGTATGAAACTCTGTCCAATAATAACTTGACTACTACAATATACTTCAGGGAGCAAAATACGTGTCAAGTTTGTCAGTATCTACTTTGTTTCTGTTGAAAGTCAAAACAGATTAGAATGATTCTAATGTTATAAGCAACTACATAGTGCACGTTACAATTCGGGTTCTTGTAAGTGTTAGAGGTTTACTGACGACCTTTTTACACGACTGCCCCAAAAAAAAGAGTGTTATGTTTTTAGCGTTCATGTATGTATGTATGTATGTATGTATGTATGTATGTATGTATGTATGTTTGTTTGTGAGTTTCTTTATTCCACCATAACTTCTAAACGCCTGAACCGATTTTGATGTATGTGGTATCGTTAAATTCATTGCGTCACCCCGGGTAACATAGGCTAGATAAAATATCAAAAAACATAATAGGGTGGCCATGGTTTAGAAATAAAAAGAACTTTTAATTTTTTTTTTATTGAAATTTCAATGAAAAATGTAATCATCGTCTAGAACTTATTAAGTAGATTACAAAAATATACCACAGTAGTATTCAATATCTATTGTTTACTAGTAATACTACTCAACAAATGATATTGTGACATTTTAAACCCGGAATCCGATACGAATAAGCTACATATCAATAGATTCTCTGTAATGAAAGAAATAAAACTGGCTAGGTTACAACTCCCAAATCCATCTACGACGGCACCTAAATGGTTTTAAAGTTTGTATGAAAAGTCAGTATGCGTGAATCAATTTACTTGAAACATGGCAAAAATATTAATTTAAAGAAATAAAAATATTTGCAATAATAGAATTTTCAAAATCACCCCTTAAAGGGTAGAAAAAGAAGATCAGGGTAGATTTTGGTATGGACAAATCTGACTGCAAGATTCAACTTGAAATTCATTACTAACACAAATGAATAAATCATGACGTGTGTTATAAAACAATAGTTTAAAAAAACCGTGCGAGTTGAACCCACGCACCAAGGGATCTGTAAAAGTTTTTTGGTACCTACTATACTTAAAACTGTTTGGCACTACACTTGAATTTCTTAGAATGTTAACAAAATATTCAAAGTTCTTATCATTGTATGTAAATTGCATGTATATATTAAATTCAGCGTAAATTGTTTACAAATAGATACCTACATGAAATGAAAAATGTTTGTAGGTATAAATTACGCAATTAAGTCATTCAGATCATTTCACACGTTCCTGAGGAACAGGGTCTTGATTGACGGATAGGCATACGGACAGACAGACGGAAAACAAAATGTACATATTATTAGGGTTCCGATTTTGCCGACCGAAATCCTGAGAAATGACAAAAAAACACATTTTCCCCCTTCTGGGGGAGGCCTATGTCCAGCAGTGGACGTCTTATGGCTTAAATGATTGGTTATAGGTCAAAATACCGATATATCACTAAAAGATATGAAATAAAAAATAAATAATTAAATTAAAAAATTAAAAAACACGCCTGCCATGAAAAAAAGTACCTAAACTAAAAAATAAAAAAACAAGTCAAACGAATTCAGCGATGAATGGGAGCAAGGTCCCGTAAATGTATTCGAAAAAGGAAAACTGAAAACTAAAATTTTTATTGCAGTCGGGGGACCTGTAAAGAATTGTTCCACCGAACTGTCCCCCGACTGCATTATAAGTTTTAGTTTTCAGTTTTCCATTTTCGAATACATTTACGGGACCTTGCTCCCATTCATCGCTGAATTCGTTTGACTTGTTTTTTTATTTTTTAGTTTAGGTACTTTTTTTCATGGCAGGCGTGTTTTTTAATTTTTTTATTTAATTATTTTTGTTTGCTAACCCGCTTCTTACCGCGCATCCTGACCATGAAGATGTTGAATCAGTGATTCCCCTTCTAATGCATAGTAATATTTCATATATGTTTATATTTAGTTCATAAGGTACGTGTGGATAAAGACCACTCTTTTTTAAGCTGACTAAAGCAATTGGTCGCACGAATACGCAATCCCTGCGTTCATATACCTATCACTCTTTTCCGAAAAATAAAAAAAAGCTTCTCCTTTGCCAAAGAGAAGACGCGTTTTTTTCTGTTGGAGTTGACAACTCAAATTTTGACCGACCAGTACCTACGTAGCAACCTGGGCCGCTCTTTCATTTGCTGCTACATAAAAGACGCGTTAACATTCATAGACAAATAAAACATGGCGGCCACGTTTGCTTATTTAAGAAGTAATTTTAATTGAACTACAACCACTACGCGTTCATTTCCTTTCAAACCCAGCTCCTATATCTTCTCAAAACAATTTCAAGACATAAGCGGAACCTATGCATACGTTTATCATAACGCGAGGTAACAAAGCGGAAGATTAATTTCCTTTGTATCGTCTCTTAGAGGTTCCTGTGGTAGGAGGTAGGGGGGAGCAAGTGCTTTGCGAGTACTTAGGAGTGCAATGTATCGGAGGTAATGCAGCTTTGAGAGGGAACAAATGTATGTTACAAATATTATACGTTGAGTATTGGAAAAGATTAGTCTATTGCAAGGCATGTTCTTCCAGGCAATCGACAGAGGGTGAAGAAAAGTGATCGTGTTGAAATAGGGGATCGGACTGAGTCAAAAAAATATGATTCTAATTAGTCCGTCAGTTAAATTATCGAAAAGTATTAGATACGTGTTTTTTGTTTTATCAAATTAATAAAAATTGACGAAGATAAAATGCGTCAAAGATCATGAGTCCCCTTGTGACGTCATTTGTAGGTAAAAAATGTACTGTCGTTTTCGAGGAGTTCACGAGTTTTCGAAGCACTGTATCGTCTTCATTTTTTGTTTATGTGAAAAAAGAATAAATATGTGTTCAATATTTTTTGTAAATCTATCTGACGGACTAATTAGTTTTTTTTTACCGTTTTTTTTTTTATTAGGATTTACTTTCAAGCTCATTGCTTATTAGCCTTTTAGTGTGATAAGGTCGGCTGCCAGTCTCTCTGTGTGTATATGATTACCAGCATTTTACAACGAGCGTCTACATAACTTACCTCCACAAATCAGTGATTGGTTTTTGGGGATATTTGGACGAATGTTTGAATTGATGAATATGTTACTTTTGCTCGCCGAACTACTGAACGGATATGGATGAAATTTGGCACACATGTAGTTTCTAGCTTGAATTAATGCATAAGATATTTGTTATCCCGGTAATCCCAATAGTAACCATACGAAACGCTGTCGAAGCCGTGGAAATAAACTAGTTCCAAATAAGAAAATTAAAAGGTTTCACACTTGATATAGAAAGTCAGTTCACCACTCCATTCCGTAACTAACTGCCGCCACTATCCCCGTTGGCATGCGGTGTACGATATAAATCAGAAAGTTGTTCCGTCGCAATAACTTGTGTTTACGAGCGCTCTAATAGACTGACACGTGGCCAATTATTATAACTCATACGACTATAGTTTCTAATAGACGAGCCTGTGGCTGAATATTAACAGCTACACGGGTCGATTTTCAAGGTTAAGCAGTGCTTTCCGAGGTCGGTATGTGGATGGGCGACCATTCATAGCATTACCTCTGCGGTTCGGAAAGTATGTTAAGCTGTTGGTCCGGCTGACATTTGTGGATCTTTGACAGTTTTTACAGGTAGTCAGTGGACCGAAAATCTGACAACCATTCCTATCCAAGGGGTGTCATATTCCCGTCGGGGCTGCGGGTTGTTCGCAAGAGATACCGCGGCCTCGACATGAAGGGCTAAGAAGGAACATGTGTGGTTTTTAGTCAGTAGAAGTCTGACACTCCCTTTCGCTCTGCCCAAGAGCGGGAGGGGTTATTTGATGATTTCCCACCACCAAAAAAAAAAAAAACAGGGTGTCATATTACCCAGTAGTATATAGGTTGTGGAGGTCAGATAGGCAGTCACTCCATGTAAAATACTGGTATTCAGATCCATCCGGTAAGACTGGAAGTCGACACCAACATAGTTAGGCAAAGACAGGTGTAATGACGAGGATTTATTTGACGTTTCAGATTGTAATCGATGAAATTAAGAATCATAATCCAAGGCAACACAAAGAGTTTATAATGCTTATGAACTTCACCTTGCCCTGGGCTCTTATTTTTATAAAGATAATTATATCCATTATTGCAATATAGCCGTGATAACACATTTTTTTTTTTTTTTTTTATAACTTGTCAAATACTTACGTGTGAGGTGTACGTACCAACATTTGAAGTGCTACGAGTGTGTGACATTGACGGCGTCGTTGGTGTTAATTATAAATACCTTCTAATTAATTACGTGCCCTATCTTCTGTTTATGAATCTTGAATTTAAAGCCACTTACTTTAGTCCTAGAGGTGACACAGGTCCTTGAACCTATTTACAATATTATGTATGACACTATGCAGTACCTAAAACATATGCCAAGGTATGCTGCTATGCTATTTCAACCGTTGTATTGCAGATATATACCCGCATATTTACACACTGGTTGCTAGTACTAAAATAAATGTTCACGGAAGTTGCTGTCACCGGTTAAACAAACATCATCTAAAACTTTACATATTACTATTTAAATGTACGTGCGACCGCAATGTTTTTCATTTAGAACTTTACTATACAGGTTTGATGACTAAAACTCAATAATATTTCATTCACATATAGATACTGAAATGTCGATGTTGTGACATGTCGTGAATAACGCCGCAAAGCGGGGCAGATCGCGATTCTAGCAGAATATAACTGGAAGCAACGTAAGCCAGCGCGGTCGGGATAGGCCAGAGATTTGAAGACATTAGCCGAGATCACCGGCCTGTCGTAAAAACATCTTAAACGGCCACTTCGTGAAATGACAACGTGTTACGTTTTTTACGCTAAAATGTGATAAAGCTGTGTAATAGCGGGTCGGCTCAAGGCAGTTATGAAACAGCTAAAAGTTGATAGTTAGTGTGATGGCCAGGCACTGAATTCTACAGGTAAACGCTAAGAGGAACGAGAATAGTGTTAGATAAGAGAATAGTTATTTTGAGCATTATTCGTCTACATGAGTACACGGGATGAGGCCTATCCATAACAATCAGTAGTAAATGTGCAAATATTCATAGATCTGATTTTAACAATAACGAAGCTTTTGTGGCGACTAAAAAACTAGCGCTGACGTAAAGTATTTAAAAACTCGATTTGAAAACAGGAAACATGTCTGTCTGTCCTGTAATCAAATCCAGTTTTTATAAACCTACCTAGTGTTTCTATCGGTGAACTAAATCAATTTTATTTAGACCTACATATTATGGGAGTAGGTATTTCAACATGCACAGTAGGTGCAGATCAAACAACAGATTATAAACTAAAGAATATAAACCAACACTAATAACGTGACATCAACTATTTGTAACTGTCACTGACCAGCATTTCACGATTCTCATTACCATTATCATACGTCCCCAACTTTACGCCAAAGTTCACGATTCGCCCATAGTTGAGCAGGTTCGTCTAAATTTGACCAGATTCGTTCGATAGTTGAGCAAATTCGTCGTCAATTGAGCCAATTTGTTCGAAATCAAACGCGGTGTGAGTGTGAGTTCAACTAGAAATTATAGTAATTAGACGAGGGCAGATTTGAGGGGAACTTCGGTAATATTGGTGGGTTTGGTTTATCGACGCCCGATGCCTGATTTATGCGCAACTAAACAGTTCCGGTTGTAACTGGCACGAGTGATTGTAAGGATTTTTGATTTGTTGAGTTCTTTTTGTGACTGACTTGAATTTTATGTTACATTCAAAGCCTAGAAAGTGAGAGTTATACGAGTAGTAGATTTTATATTTATACATCTAAAGATGTTGTCTCTTGAATGTAGACAAAATTTTGTTTTTTGACCCAAGAAAGTCCAGTGGGAACTGCCTTTTCTAAGCAAAAAAGGCACACCAAATAAACTAGAAATTCCCAAAAATTAATCAACGTGACACAAACGCGTTAAATTCCTTTCCCCAAAATTAAACTCCATTCCGAGCCACCGAACGCCACACGTCTTTTAACCAACAATGGGAAAACTAGACAAATAAGGAAAACGGTCCAAAATCGACGAAATAACACCGCGCCTAAACCCGGCCATCGAGATAATCTTAATTCCAGCAGTCAAACAGTTTCATTGTCTGTAAGGAGGTATCTTACACTCATCTTAACTTCGCATTTACTTTAGGGTCTCATTAAAACAACTTGCATTTTAATTGGATCTGCACTTTGTTGTTTTTTCTCGTCAGCATATTGTGGGGATCGTGTTAGAGGTTTTACTGTAGTTTTAGTACTGTCTCAGATCGTGTTTTGAATAAATTCCAAGAATAAATTTAAAGTAAGGACTTTGGTAGGTATAAGCATAAAGAACCTGTAATGTTCCCACAGTTGTTCGTCTATCACTTTGTGAACAAGATAAGTTATCAAACCCCTCTGATAATTATTTTATCAATTAAAAATACTTAATATGGTACATCTATGAGAACGAAGGAACGCTGTATCGAATTACGAGTATTTATAACCGACTAAACCTTAACTCAGTTTTCCCAGTTACTTTCCTGTACAACACTGTTATAAAACGTCGAGGGTTATTTCTAGGAAAATACTTGGCGGGCGGGCCAGGAAATTAATTTGGTTGAAAACCTTTTTCTTTTTAAATTTATGTTCAGTTAGAACATGCATGCGAACTTTATTACCTTTAAATTACTCGAGAAGAAAGACTCTAGCAAGAGCACTTATTAACCTTTTCTTCCTGTTCTTATATATTTCGCAGGTGTAATGTAGTAGTAAATTGACGGTGACAATACATAAACGAGCAATTCCACAAAATTATCGCGTTCAATTAAGCACCTAAGAGGATCGGAATTACGTAATTCTCTCAATTTTGGTTCGAATTCCAAATCCCAAATTGTAGCAGCGACCAAACAATACAACAATCCCGCTCGTATTACAAGAACTCGACTCCGAATGCGGGAAGTGTTTAAATAGCTCTATAACGGAATAAATCAGATATTAGAAAACAATAAAATGTAAAATGTTTGGTACTGCGCCGACTGCTTGGTACGCTCGTAAACCGACTTTATAGCCATATCGGGATCTTACGATTTATAGCTCACTACATTATTGTAATCTCTCCTTATGTACATATCTACATACATATATAAACGAGATTAGGCCTACATTCAAGCCCAAGATAAGCCTTTATAGGAATTTATATTGAAAACTTTGGAGCGCCGTCAAAGAAACATTTTATGAGAATCTGTCGCTGTAATCTCGCTTTAGAATTATTGTATAATTCGCCGCTGTATTGTGGAATTTATCTTTATTGATATATAAATGACTCAAAATAAGGCAAAATTCTAAAGATAAGATGGTGTCCCAAAATTTTTATTTTCCGCAACAAATTTGTCTGCCTTGCGTGCTCCTAACAATACTTTAGTTGGACAAGTCTTTTCCATTTCACAGTAATTAGTGCTCCGGCTGAATGTTCATATTAGCCGGCGGCCCTCATTACCATGAGGTGCACGCCACTCATAAAGCGTCCAATTAAACGTTCACACTAAGTGCTGCAACTTCCAGCGGCTTGCAGCGCTGTGCAGCGCGTTCAGCGAACTTGTTGACGTCTCCTATCAAGTGAGACATCAGTTTGGAACTCTCTGTAGTTTTCCGGTTGGTTAGAGGGGTGTAAGGGTGGGAAGGGGTACAGCACAGCGGAGGGGGGTGAGGGGTGAGGAGACAAGGAAACTTGCCAAGCGATAAATAGTGGCAAGTTTGCGCTGACAGCCGACACGAAATATTGTGAGAGGTGCGCCGCGCCGCACTTTTATGTTTTGATTCCAATCTGACAACAGATTTGTTGTTTGAATAATGTTTGTCGCTGAATATTTTGCAACTTCATTTAAAAGTTGAATGCGAGCAAAGAGAGAACTAGGTATTACTATTGAGTTGTCCTACTTTCTATATCGGTCACGTCCTATCTCACTGGTGTTAAGGGTGAATTTGGATTAAACAGGAATAACAAACAACGAAATTCAAAAACTCTCATGTTAATGGCATTGACAGTCTGTTGTTATAGAATATTGACAGCAGTTTGTTAAAAGAAAACAAATACCTATATAAAATGCAACTGAGCAAGGTCAGTTATAACCATAATTGATCAAATCTCTCCAAAATCAGAGATATTTTCTATTAAATATCTTGAAGTTGCCTTCAGTTCCACCTACTTACTTTCACAATCAGTACTTCTGTAGATGTGCAACGCTATTTCCTGCTACAGCCTGAATGTTATTTTAGAGAAAATTAACTGCGCTGTTATGCAGGCACAACTGGTTACTGTGAAGCAGTTAGTTCCAAGTAACTTCCGACCAACTTTTAACTGAGACTCCGTATTGAAAAGATAATGCTGCAAATTAATTGTGCTACTTTGCTTCAACGACTTGCGAGCTATCTCACAGTTGTGCTGTTCGTGGCTTCCTTCGCGTTGCTCTGTGGGGTAATGCTTTCCATTTATGTTGGCCTGGTACCTCTAGTAACAAAGAACACTACAAGGTACAAGTTTTATATTTCATATTTGCAAACTATAATTGAATTCTTAAATGAATGAATATCTATTCCAGTTTTTAAGATTACAAGTCACCGACTATTAAGAACGTACCTTATTACCCAAGAGAGAAAATATTAGCGTAGGAAGTATCCACTTTTATCAAGCAGGTAAATAGGTAATTTATAAATAAAGCATTTCAGTGTGAAGGCAAGCATGAACAACAAACAATCCTAAACATACTTGAGGTGACAAACATTTAACCCGTCACAACTCACCGCTCAAGAAAGAACCGCCGCCGACGCGACGCCACGCCTCGTGTCCAAACAAAGAGATTGCGAAAGTGAAAACAACCCTAAATCACAATTAAAACAATTAAAAAGATAACAACTTTCCAACGAAACAATAATTAAGTTGTAATTTTTGTTTGTTTCGTTTCAGGCGGGGTCTAATGGGATTGAGTCGTAAAAGTCAAAGATACTGGAATGACGCGACTGATAACAGATCGCATGCAAGGGTTCATCAGGCTTGGTGACGCACATGCTGCTATTAGGGTGGCCGTCATCAGCTATTACGGTAATCTTTACAGCTTAGGTCGTATAAAGGTTGTTCATTGAAAAGCCACGCAAACTGGCAACAAAGTGAGGCATCTCATGGCTATAAACATGTTGAAACCAATCATAGTTATCGATAACGATCCGTCCTTGAAGTTTTATCACCGCGTTCCTAAAAATAGCAGCTTTTCAGGAAATTAAATGACCTGCATAATTGTACCATACAATACCACTTTATATTTTATGCTTACATCAAATTAGATAGAGACTTTGCTTGTTTCTATGATTGGCTGAAACAACGCGTCTTCCGATAATCTAGCAAACGACATCAAAAATCAAAATGTCAAAACCACCAAAAATTACAGTTCAATCAGTACGTGGTCTTATCTGAAGAACTTAAAAGACGCGTTCCCATTAATGATTTACAGTTTCAAAATTCAATGTATACGATTTGTTATGCGATATTTGCCATCCAATTCCTAGAAAACAACAGTGTCTCGCAAACACGTGTAACATTGAACGTGAACTAAAATACTTGTATTTAACATCAACTCAAGGAAACAAAACTAAAATAGCTGATGTTTATTTAAATGGAGCATTCTGACAATTGCTTTTAAATCGAATATTTCACGAGATTGTTTGTTCTCAGCATTTCGTGGAAGGATTTGTATGAAAGTTTTTTGATGAAAATAACTAGCTATTTACTAACAACTTGTTATTTTGACGAAATAAATGACACAAACTTATTGATTAGAAAAATCAAAATAGCCTGGAATAACTCAAAATGCCAAGGGGGCTTTCTGGACATTTTTACATCCGAGTCCAGTTTTCCCCCCTGAGGGGGATTTTCTCAGGGGGAAAAGTAGAATAAGCCAAGTCAACCGCCCACGTCTACGTAAGATCAAATCAAATAATGATTTGAGTTGATCTTACGTCTACGATCTAACTACCAGGTAGTTGGGTACACATGAGGATGAGAAAGAGAGTTTTAAACCTTAACCTACCATAAAGTGTGCAAAAGTGGAATGTACCTCGTTACCTGTGTGGTTAATTAACTATCTGAAAACACAACAAGCAATATAATCTCAGTACCAGAATGTAAACTATCGATCGTCATATGCATATATGTCTCCTTTCAATTGAAAGCGTTTCACTTGAACATTACCCAAAGAGAAGTCACAGCAATTACCCCAAACTAACACAATACAACAAACAACAGTTCCACTTGCAGTATTTCACTAAAGACACAGTGTATTCAAACTAATAACTAGATTGGAAACAAGCTATACGCATTCGCGACAATGACTACGGATAAAATAAATGAAAGAAGTATTCCTGGAGCCACTATATTAAAACTGAGTAATATCGTATTCTTCACAACTTGAGAATGCCAAGAGTTAAGGCGGTGTTCCACAGAAGCCAGTAGCGAAGCTACACACACATAATTTAGCTTCACGCTGTTCGTAGTGTAGGTGAACCAATAAATGAACCTCTCAACAAACGTAGCAAAACCTGTCTATGCACATCCTACATAGCAGTGAACGGTCGCCTTTACGATGTCTCGTATTACAACGTTTGCTCCAGCAGTGATTGAATGTTCATGTTTCTAGAAGCTCCCACTCGGATCTAAAACCAGTAAAGTTCACTTCACATCGTGTCTGCAAGCTTTTACTGTAATTAACAGTCACTTGCACTGCCGCACCTAGACGTAAGACTATGTCGGTGCCATACACCGGTCGTAGTAACCAAAGAGCATTAGGAATACAGGGTACAAACCCCTATTGTATGTAACAGCCTTATAAAATTCCAACCGACCCACTCCCAGCATAGAAAAATGAAATGTTACTGGAGCGTATTCCACAAAGTCTAATTCGAAACTGTATGCATTCAGCAAGAATAGGAGGCAGTTATAGTTTTATGAATACCCGAGACGGCTTCAATACTTTACGGTTATAGTTATGTATCACGCTATTGCAACTATTACTAGTTTTATCTTTACTGAGGATATTTTTAACGCGCCTGTGGCACGATTTTGGCTTGTTTGAATGGTCACTTAAAAGTTTAAATGAAACTTTGGTTGCTTGATGCCAAACGGTACTCGTTTGGCAAACGCCTATAAATGTGGCGTCATTATCTCTAGGGTGCTGTAATTAGCATTTTATACGTAAGGTGACCGAGACCTGAGCTAGGCTTCAATTATACCCCAAATTAAATGTTATTTTACGAGTCTGTGTGTTACTAACTTGTCATCGTTCACAAGTTACACGAGCATAACAGTTTGCAGGTTTGCTCCACTTCGAACCACGTGTGGTGCCGTTCAAATGGTATTGTATTGATTATAAAAATTGCAACAGTAACACGTTATTCGCCATTTCCGATAAAATATCCGTTTGTTCGTCTACAATGGCGCTAACAAGTGCGTGGGAACAACCAGCTGACGCGTAATGTTTCCTTCTATTCCAGATAAACTACAGAATATATTTCTTTTATGGAGCCGAGGAAATCTGGACAACTCAACTTTTATCTCCGTTCACAACAAACGGGAACCATAAAAGTGAAATGGCGTGATTATTTACAAGCGAATTACCTGCGAGCGCGTGTCGCTCCGCACTCACACATTACCTGCAAAGTGTCGCACTCACGGAATGATGACCGCCACACAGATGATTATCTCGCCACATTCACAATAGAGGGCGCTAAACGAAACGCCGCGTAATAAACCTAATCGCATTACACGTAATCTTATTACACGGCCTCAGAATTAAACTAGAGTCTCGCGCGAGTAATTGAGCGAAAGTTTTTGAATAGACCCCCCGCCCCCCTGGCCGCACCCCTTCGCCGTAGATTTTAGTGCCATCGTGTCCTTGGACCCCTGAAGGGAGACATTTTATATCTTTTGTCCAAATTTTAGATGTTGTAACTGCGGGTCCAATTATACATTCGTAATATCAGGAAGCTTTATTAACGACTGAACCTTTACTGTTACGGTTTGCCTATTCCGTTTTAGTGTTTCGACTATCTTTCATAAATTCTGGCGCACAATTGTAAGAGAATAAACTTTTACCTTTATTTTATATTTTACATTCGTCAACAGCGCAGACAAACGGCACTCGGTAAAAAAATGCCACAAAACCGGGAGCTCAGGTGTTATGACTCTATATTCAAATGTTAAGGTGCGGTTCCCAAGTATACGACAATGAGAAGAGATTGCAACGAATTGCTGTGCAAGAGGGATGCGACAAAACGAAACACTGATGGCGACAAAACACACCCTTGCAGGAAATGAGTTATTGTGACCAAATTATTTCATCAAAACTTGTTGTTTATTTGTGTTGTGTTATGCTGTAGATCTCATGAAAAACGTTACCTTTATGCTTATGTATATCAATAATATACGACAGCTACATTTTGCTATATTTAAACGTATGTTTC
This sequence comes from Diarsia brunnea, assembly GCA_949774965.1. Taxonomy (NCBI): domain Eukaryota; kingdom Metazoa; phylum Arthropoda; class Insecta; order Lepidoptera; family Noctuidae; genus Diarsia; species Diarsia brunnea. The sequence continues at coordinate 464,270 of OX459000.1, forward strand.
AATGGCTTCATTAAAATCTTTTGATCTACATCCATTTACAAAATTCTCTATACAACTCAATAAAGACAAACATAATATTCGGTACACATAAATAAATCTGGAATACATTGAAGATGACTTATCAATGAAGATAATATGTGGGCTCACATCGCGTGTAGAAGCTCCATTCGTGTATAAAGACATAAAAATAGCAAGAACTCATAACAAAATGTATCATTGACGTGTTTAATATGGTATAATATGTCACCGTTGTTTATTCGTTTGTCTGCGAGCAGTCGCCGCAGAGGGTTCGCAACTTATTGTTCAACAAGTTACGAAGCGTCTCTCGTTTGTAGAGATCATTACGTTTTCATTTACTTGAGTGCCGTTTTGAATAGCGTGTGCAGAAAGACAAATTCATTTTGGATGGCTGTAGCAAATTGTCGGTGAATTATAATAATACTGTGAGATTGAATGTGTGAGTTTGTGGAGATGTCGAGCAGTTGTCAGAGTGTAAGTCTGTTGTACGAGTTACTCGTGTATAAATGAACAGGGTGAACGTTTGTTCAGTATATTTAGATAGCATTTATTTTAGTAGTTCTACTCAAGGGCCAGAGTAAAGTTTACTGTTCTCTCTAATGATATTTTAATTAAAAATATAAGTAGCACAAATACATCATCATCTGCCTAGGTTTTGCCCAACTATGTTGGGGTTGGCTTCCAGTCTAACCTGGTGTAGCTGAATACCGGTATTTTAAATGGAACGACTGCCTATCTGACCTAGACAACCCATATAATAAATAGCACAAATACATTAGCCGAAAATAGTTTTAGATCGAATCTAAGCACTAATACTAATTTTCCGGCTAAATTAGAGTGAAAATAATATTATTAAGTATCGATTAGTTATTTTAGCCTCTGTTCTGAAAGTTATTTTCACGGTTCAAAAGTGAAAACAGACAGCTTTTTAACTCGAATCCAATAACTGCAACCAAATCAGTGTAAGTACAAGAAATACAATTTTTCAGCAAGTTCACGAACTCACAAAGAACAAGGACAACACACATTATAAAGAATCGACAGCTTTTGTGTGAACATTATATTATTATGAATAATTGCCGAACGGTCAAAGTTACGCATGTTAGATAGGTCAGATAAGCAGTCGCTCCATGTAAAATACTGGTATTCAGCTGAATCCGGTTAGACTGGAAGCGACCCCAACATAGTTGGGAAAAGGCTAGGCAGATGATGATACTCTTCACAACTCGACCTGAAAAACCAAGCTGACCCCTCATTCTCAGCTGAATCAACTGCGACCTCCCAGACCAAGGAGGTAGACATGCACAGCTGGTAATCCATACAATAATATAAAGAAGGTTTTTATGTGTCTCTGTCGTTCATATATTGCGTATTTGAATAATGGTGAAGCATCAGGTGGGCTGTCAGTCGTCAGGTCTCCCCATGTGGTGACGGATGGGCTTATAGCACCGCGATAGTTTCGAGTTTTATTGTATTACTAACACGTTATAACTCATGTCGGTATTACGTGGTTGTTTTTTTCTTGAGGTTAATTTTGATGGAGTTAGTTTGGGTAGACTTTTGTAAAGATATATGTTTTTGATTTTTAAAGGAGTAAATGCCATCGAGACGTCTAACAGGGAAGAATGGAAGAAGAAAACGTGTTGCGCCGACCCCAAATAGAATGGGATAAGGGCAGGAAGATGATGGTTATATGTTATTGATTTACGGCGGTTAAATAAGTCAGTAGTGCTTGTATACAAGGTGTTAAAAGACCACTCACAGATCACTAACCATGCATGCGGTACTTATACCGACCAAGAAAACATCTATTATTTGGTGGCATTTATTTTGCTGACGAATGCATTGGAACAGGGACAATTAAAAGAGATATAACATTATCGCAATGAGGGGAAGAATAAGTACGTCTCGGTTTTCGTACGTTTTTTTTGCAAGTTGCAGGTCAGTGTCGGGTTTTATGTTCATTAATATATAATTTACGACCGTAACCAATATGGGTTTACAGAGTTATAATAATTAAAATTATCAATACCGATTTTAATTATTTATCTTTCAGCTTACTTAATCACATTTAATGAATTTTTCATAAAATAGTAATTGAATGGAATAAAACTAACTTGGTTGTATTAACGATTTTAATTCTGTAACTACATAAGTTATATGGTCGAAAATCATATTTTATTTAACATACAGCCTGACCTACAAATTGTAAAAAAAAACAAAAGGGAAATTGAATATTACGGTATATTCTGCTGGGGTGATTTTACACCCGTTATTATTGTTATAATACCTCACTATAATTCTATTTATTTTGCCATTCCCATAACACGTATAAAAGCATCGTAAAAACTATAATTATGTACCTTTAAATTTGAATAAAAAGATTATATAAAGTACTTGAGCAATCCACTCAGTGCATGTCGTGCTTGCTCGGAACTTCAGTTGAATCGTACCAGTAAATGCAGCTCCAGAAATAAAACAATTGTTAAATGTTTACTGGAACACATTCTAAGAAACATTATACCATTATTTACGAGTTGTTATAAACTAGTATTACTCGTATACGTATACGGGTTATATTAGTTTTATTAGGTTTAATTACACAAAAGCCTTATTTAATTTCTTATTTATTAACTTCATTAAGACGGCACACCCCACTGAGACTTCAGTAAGAACTCTTTAGGTTTTAGAGGCTTAGTTTTATGAAATCATAATTTCTAACTGTATACTCAATTCAAATATAAGGTTTCTTACTTAAGACCTAACCGAAGTCAAACTACAAATACCGAATCATGTTCCGTGCCCAAACATTTATAATAACAACGCTTACGTTGAGCTCACTTTGTCATCGTCTCGCAGTGACGTGTACAAACAGGCATACATCCGCACTTCCACAGGAGCGAGTGTAGCAACCCCGACACACAACACACGTCACATCCTGATGAAACCAGTAAAAAAATAGTTCCAATACCGACCTCAGAGGACGAGGAAATAAACGCTGGAGCTGAATCATTGCGAAAATTGAAAGTAAAACGTGAACCAAGATGTGTGAAGAAAGGAGCGAGGCAGTGGAACCAACAAAGATAACACTATAAAAGAAAATCCACGAGAACTTTATATCACAGAAAATAGAGCTCAGAATTCCAAACGATTTGAGACAATTAACGAAAATGAGGACCCAGGAAGGACGAAGGAAGACAAAGTTCCTGGTAAGAAAAGGCTGAAGTCTGATCGAAATGTAATCGAAAGAAAGGAAGTGGCTATAAGTTAGCTAGAATGTTCGCGGAATCGTTTATCGTACGGCTATTAAGCCTATTTTCACCGTAAAGTCGAAGAAATGAAATTAGCAGCTTTTGGTGAACATTATTTGCGCTAATTCGGCTTTTGTGATTGATGAACCCGTTTTCTTGAAATGTGAAATCCATTAACTTGGTATGCGAATTGAAATGATTGTGTGAAAAAGTGATTTCTAACCTGAAATTTCATTCCAAATTAGAACGGAGTCCACGCATGAAATGCACAAAATTCCTCATGTTTACAAACAAGCGTATCGGGCTACGAGCTCTAGAGTGCTCGCGTCAAAACTGACATCTGTATTCTGCGACATTATTGTCCAGAAATAAAACCGAGCCCGGTTTTACTAGTTCGTTGGCGTCCGTAATAAAAGACGACTCGTTGGAGTCGGGCCGTCGTTGGAGGCGTGTGAATTTCCCACTTTCGCGCTGAAAAAGAGAATAAATTCGCTTAGGCAGGGCGTTTTCTTCACATGCAAATTATTATTATTGTGCCAGTTTTGGTATTAGCGGGGTTTTTATTGCTAAAGCTACGGAGTTTTTCCCTCTTTTTACGGACCGACGGCGATGTATTTTTTTCCGTGTGTGCGCTCCGCGGTATCTATGAGTCGGAGCGATCATTCGGTTTCTGTTGTTACCGTCATAAAAGCAATCGTTCTCGATGTTCTGCGAATTGAAATTCCGAGAACAATTCGCGTTTGGACGAGGAAATGTCACAAAAGGTACGCCGTTATGATGAAAATGGTTTGGATTCTTTTTGTTCTTTAAATTAGAGATATTCGTTTATAATTTATCTTCAAACGTTAGCAAAGTAATAAATGTTTCTGGTAGTTAGAAGTCAGTATAGAGATACAGTAAGTTACGAGGCAATCAGCACCACATGCCGCGTCACATACTTAGCGGAGTGCACGCAGGTAATTACTGCATGTAGTCACCATCTAACCAAGTGCTTTTGAGCGTTGTTTTGCTTGTGGTTGCTTCTTCTTGGAAAGCAATGAAACCGAATTTCACCAGTATATATAAACAGCGTTATCATGTTATTTTGACGACTAGATCTCGAATATTGGGCATTCATTTCGGGCAAAGAGTAAGAAAGTTCTACGATCCAGTTATGAACAAGGTAGACACTATTACCTTTTTCCTTGTTGAATGTTTATCGACATCTTTAATTTACTCAAAACATAGCCACAATCGGTATTAGGGTTCTTGGATAGCTGAAATCAATGCTGATAATATTCCGTCACAATTTATTTGTCATTGTAAGAAGACACAAAACAGTTTAGTTGTGACCCAAGCTCAACAAAGACTTCAGAACACTATCCCTATAATGTGCCCGAGTTAGTCTCACCCAGCTAGCAGGTATATAGCAGCCACCTTTATCCTAACTTCCAAGGTTCGCGACACCCCTGTTTATGACGGTCACGATATACGCCCGGCCGGCGAGTATACGGCCGCATAAACTACAGATTTTCGGATGGCTACGTGAGTGAATGCTTCGCTCGTGTTTATTGTAACGCCGAGCTGTGGAGGCGATGGCTTGTACTGCTTTACGATGAATACATTTTGTTGTTGGGCGCTTGTAAAAGCCCCTGTGAACGATGACATAATTATAAGTCAATTCGTTTATCATGTCGGATTTTTTAGAATTTGAAGTTGAGTAAGCGAAATAATCTATGAATTTCTAGGAATGACTTAACGTAGGTACGTACACTGCTAAAGAGATATTTGTAGAGCTTCTCAACAAATCCTAAATTCAGAAACCGCAAATAAGTCTCGGTATCAATCTCGCTCCTTCGCTAAGTTGTTACCACATCATAAGTTACTTTCGTATAACTCTTACAGACACGATGTAAGAATTAATACAGAAGTTTTCTGTAACTTTTCCTCCTCTTTAGAACTCCTAATAAACCAAACATGTTCGGGAATTAAGTCTGATAGAAATAAACATTTGTTTTGTACTAGATCGCTTGCGCCGCCACAGTACGAACGTGGCTGTATATCGTTAGCGGAACATGGTGCAGTGGTTCGTGGCTCGTGGCTGAAATTCGTCTAAACATTGTTGTACAACAATCTGTTGCTGGCGGTCGCGGCCACCGTGTGTGCCGCTCCTGTGCCCACAGCCCACGCAGTGGGGCTGCTACAATGTACTGTATATGATTCGACTAGACACTGTTAAATATAACTTTGTGGTTTTGTGGGCACAGCCGCATGTGGAACTGTTTGTAAATAGTTTAAGATATTTTGTGGCGAATTATTTAAATTATAATAATATGCTCAACAGCATGCATCAGATATGCGTGGTCATTGTTAAGGGTGTGGTACATACCATCAAACTGAATATTTTTCTGGATGGATCGAAAAAATCATATAAATCATAAAAATAATCAGCTTTCCCATATTAAATGTCAATTTCGTTTGGGTCGAGTAAGACCCAAATGTATGGGACAGCTGTTTATTTATACACACTTTAGAAAAAAGAAGGATTTAGTTTGTACTAGCTGTGCCCGCGACTTCGTTCGCGTGCTTGTCAGAAACTAAAATGCGTCGCTTAGATAAAAGTACATTAAATCATTGCCCTGCGTTAACTTACTGCCGCTGTAGAAAATAAGAAGAGGGTAATGCAAAGTACATGTCTAATACTAAAGTTTAGATGGATGGGTGTTAATCAACCACGTCAGAACGGCCGAACGAATCTTGAATAAATTTGAAACAGGTACATTATAGTCGACAGGCACTGTCGTTGGCGCGTTCGTGTTCCACGCGCGCCTCAAAGATATGTCAGCAACAATTAAGGGGTCCTTTGGGGCCCCTTAATTGTTGTTGCCGTCGTCTGCCGGGGCTGACGGTGACAAAGGGCTAAGAAGAAACGTGGGTGGTTTTTAGTCAGTAGAAGTCTGACACTTTCTTCCGCTCCGCCCAGAGCGGGATGAGCCATTTGATAATTTACGAACCACAAAAAAAGGGGAGATTAGAGGCTGTTTCGAGAGGTACCTGTACCGAATCTGGGACATCGAATCTGAAATGGAACGCCGTCACCTACTTCTGCGAAGCAGTAATGCTAGCGGAAGAGGAGGCGGAACGTAAGAGGGACACAACCCCTCTTCCCAGCCGCCGCGGGAGATGCTCCGGGCATCGGGGGCCACGTGATGGCTTCCGGCCACCGTAGGCGCGGGCCTGTGAACGGTGAGTAACGGGCTAGTTAATCGTTCGTCCGTCCTATGACGATGGAGGCACATTCGTGTTCCATCCACGCGCGTCTCAAAAGGATGTCAGCAACATTGAAGGGGCTCCCAAGGACCGACGCCCGTCGGGGCTGCGGGTTGTTCGAAAGAAATACCGCGGCCTCGACACACCACATCTATATAAAGACGTGTTTGGCGCAGTGGCTGGACGATTAACAGTAGCACTGCGTGTCGCAGGTTCGATTCCCACACGGTACAAAAAAAATATGTCGTGGGTATTATATAATTTTAATTTAGTTTAAAAAAAAATATTTTTAAACTGTATAATTGGTAAATCTTTATTTATTGACTATTCACGAAACATAATATGTTTATTTAATAACACCGCGGTTCAGAAAATGACATCAAATGATTAACGCCATCTGTCGAAGACGAAGAAAAACTGCTAAAAATGAGCGATCAAACACACTATAGGGTTTAGGCTATGTAGATTTTGAAAGCAGCGTCATTTAGACTAATATCTACGTACCTTTTGCTATCGTAACTTATTTAAAGTTATCTTGTGAAGGCATTTATTAATAAGTACCATATTCGTTCAATAGATGTCGTTGCTTGTCTCATTCTTGACCATAATGATAAGTTCTTCTTGAAAACTATAAATGCATATATCTTTTGATAGAAAGCACCGATTACGATGAAACAAAGACTAAGTAATAGCCCAAGTTACGCACAATATTTATGTATAAAAGTTACCTACATTCGTTTCGTAAATTTGACGTGATGCTTAGTCATCGAAACAGACAAACAGACAAACAGACAAAAATTCCAAAAATGCTGGAAATGTGTTCTGTTGGTTATACTTTATTACCCTGACAATTTTTTTTTTTAATATTTTCGATGTACAAAAAAGATTTTTCTACAGATTTATTATATGTATAGATAGATATAGATAGATAGATAGATAAGATATAGATGACAATAAGTAATTTTGGCATCTCTTATGTTTCTTTTTTGTAGTATACCTTTTTTTGCGTCGATAAAATCAAAACTAACGTCGCTATATCGTCTCATCTTGGTTTTTCTATATTTGACGTTTGCCAACAATCCTACAGCACCCTTCTATCAAGTGTCAACATCATTTGAGCAGCGACACATTCTTGTAGATACACATTTAAGTACAAACAGAACACTTACCTACAAATTTACATAATAATATGTTGGCTGAAGGAAATCTGCCCTCACGAGCTCGGTCTAATTAATATGCAAGTACTAGCTTAATTGACCTGTTCAATGTTCAGTCACTTACCATTCCATTAAACCAGTGAAATTCACATCAAATATCTGTGCAATACGAATACCGGCCCTAATCAGGAATCCATGCGTCACGTTAGTTATGCGTCCGTGTGTCCGTGTGTTGTGTATTATGATATTTCGCTATTCATTACCGCATGAGTTGCTGTTGTTTGACCAATTAAATATACACCCACTTTCGACGCGTTGATGTATTATGCTTTGTTGGAGCTGTCGGTTTGTTGGCTACGGATCCGTTTACGATTTGTTTTGTGCTGGGTTTATTAGTTCGATCTTTCTAATTAATATCAGGTTGCATTTAAATCATTTTAACTGGCCAGATACTTAAAATTGAGTGCTAATTTAAAATGTATCAAAATACATTTTCTGGCTATAATTCGAAAAAGTAGTGCGTAATTCCCTTTACGGACATTATCCTAAAAATAACGATACACGGATCATAGTTTAGGTTCATGAAAAGAGCGAAAGACGTGTGCGTAACGTAAAATAATGAGTTTGGTATTATAGATAGGTTGTAACATAACACAACAACACGCTCGCTTTCCCCAAAGACATAGCCAGTCGTCTACCAACAGTATATTCGCATTTCGTCAGTTATCTTTGGGTCCCATGTCATAGGGGGCGACCGTAATATAATCCGACGAACATCAATCTAGACTCCGGGCTGTTACTGAAAAAAATCCTCACGGTAACACTTTTCCCGACCGGAATAGAACACAGGACATCATACTCAGTAGTAGCACTTGAGAACACTATACCAACGCCAACGTAGCAGGGCCAGACCACGGTTGTACATTGCGCTTTACCTGCTAAGCAAAAATATAACCTACCCAACAGGACCTCTTCAAAACAAAACATTTTTTTTGTGGGGACTGGGAAAACATCAAATAACCCTTCCCGCTCTTGGGCAGAGCGGCAGGTAGTGTCAGATTCCTACTGACTAACAACCACCAATGTTCCTTCTTAGCCCTTGTGCGGAGGTCGCGGTATCTCTTTCGAACAACCCGCAACCCCGACGGGAACATCATTACCCTAACAAATGCATGCAAAACGGTACCCAAATGATGTGACATTTGCTTCCCGGTAAGCCTGGCAGTGTATCGCGGATCGGTGCTCGTAATGGAGGTGAAGGCGGAACAAAGCTCCATCATATCCCGAGACAATAGTACGTTCTGTCGCGGACAAGGCAGCCATTTGTCAACCCTCGCCCCGCTACCTCCCCCACGCGACTTAAGACTTTAGTTCCGGTAGCAACCCTAAACGTCTTAGAATTTTGGTGAATAGGGCAGTTACACGTGTGTGAATTTGTTGATAAGTTTGAGGAACATAAAGATATGTATATATATCTTTATGTTGATTTTCAACCTATTGGCGTTCAAACCCAATTCTAGGAGGATTTAGGTGGACTAAAGCATCTTCTAAAGTGGGAGTCTGGTGACTCTAAAGTCACCTAGATGAGTGACAATGTGATACTACCTTAACGAATTATTTCTGCATTTATAAAAAGTGAAATAACGGTAAGGGAAAATCCTACAAATATTATAAACGCGAAAGTCTGTAAGTATGGATGGTTGGATGTTTTTTACTCTTTCACGCCAAAACTAATGAACAGATTTTGATAAAATTTGGTACACAGACAGTTTATAACCTGGATTAACACATATGATAGTTTTATTCCGATTTTATTTTCCCGTGGGATAATTTTCGAGTTGTAACGCTAAATCAAAATCAAAAGTCATTTATTCAAACTAGGCTGATAATCAGCACTTTTCGAACGTCAAAATTTACTTTACTTTACTTTACTCATTTACAAGTGACAGTCCCCCAAAACGCCCACCCTTCGACACTTCCTAGTGTTTTTTGCTGGAAAGAAGAAGCTAACAACAGTTAGTATAATAATATTTGATACCTACTCGTACATAAGGCGTTTAGCATTTCAGAGTGCAAAAACATTTTCCCTTTATACCGTTACCATTCAATTCCCAGTATATTCCACGTATAGAACCACAACTTCTTACATACGGAGTTTCAGTTGGAAACAGGTTTCACGGAAATGGAGATGCACCCGATAAGTGAAGTTCATTCGGAAATCGTTTCGTTGAACTCGCTCGCTTCTCGATTATGATATCAGTCGCGTGCACTCTGTGTTTGTGCAGCTATTCCGATTGTATTTCAGTTTAACGATGAACGGGAATCGATTACTGTAATCGGGAAAGAAGTTGATGCCCATCGTATTTCAGTTTCGTATCTTCGGTATAGTTTGAACGTTACGTGGCTTTTATATAAATTGGCAAGTTGTGTACTATAAAAGAAAATTTTAATGTAGTTGAACTACCAATAAAAGTAGTTCTAGCGACATAGCAACTTGCGTTATCGAAGATTGAGATGAAATAAATGGCACGAACGGTATTTCATGATCTTGGAGAGTTTATTTCACGTACCTATGAGCAGTCATACTGCCTATATCGAAGACAACCAGTTCAGTACGAGCCTCTCCGTCTCAATACCTAGCCTCCCTTTAAACAACTATCAGGCAAAGCTGACTGACTGAGGATCAAAGCACAGGGCTACAAACTTAAAACTTATATAACTAAGGAAGGGTTTTTCAAATTTCAACCCCCAAGGGGGTGAAAAAAAAAACCCCGTCGGGCTGCCGGTTGTTCGAAAGAGATACCGCGGCCTCGGCGCAAGGGCTAAGAAGGAACATGGGTGGTTTTTAGTCAGTAGAATTCTGACACTCCCTTCCGCTCTGCCCAAGAGCGGGAGGGGTTATTTGATGATGTTTTACCCGCTCAAAAAAAAAAAATGGGTGTGAAAAATGGGAGCAAACTTTGTATGGATAATCGACATCCTCACGAGGGTGAAGCCGCGGGCTAAAGTTAGTCTCGATATAGAGCATGGAGTAGAACCATTGCTTTCACATTTATATACACGCTGACGTCCATCTGGACCTGTTGATACCACTTTGCTAACATCTTACAACAGTACATACTTCTACTGCTCAAAATTTTATTGTCCAATCATCAAATTCCCTCGCAGAACGTAGTCTTGCTCTAAGGTGTTGAGAGAAGCTTAGGAGGCGGGAGTTGGATGAAATTGGCTAAGAATCCTTTCTACAAGTATTTTTCTGTCGGTGCGTTCACTCACAGTAACATTTTTCACTTTAAAGCAGGGACTGAATTATCCAAAAATTGCGGTACCTTTAAATTTCGATATGACGTCATGCCGTTAAATGAGGGTTTCCGAAATATTTCGATACCGTTATTTTTTTCGGTAGCGGAATTTTGAGGGTGGAAATGCATACCGGTATATTTCGGTAGAAGTACCGTAACCGTTATAAATTTATCGGTAGCGGTACCTTAATAAATAGGGGTTTTATTTGACGCACCGCCTCGCCACTCAGACACACAACAAAGAGATAAGTAAAAGAGTAGCAAACAAAATGTACAAAATACACAAGTTCTACAGTTTTAAACCGCGCACACGCGCGCCTCGTCCCGTCTCGCATGCATTTCGGTACCGAAATCGTGTAAGGGTTTTTTGAGGTATCGTAACCTTTAACCGTAACCGCTTTCAGTCCCTGCTTTAAAGAGACGGTTACGACCTTCATTCACTTGCTGGCTATTATTTGCGTGTAAGTAGCAGCCTCTCAACATTGACCGCTGGCATCCCGGACAGTGGTTCTAGAAACTCCAAGTCTCTGAGCTATTCGACGTTACACCCAGCACCAGTTAGAGGCTCACTATTCGTTACGTCTTACGGCATTTTTGTTGAAAAACAATCAATAACGTTTGTGAGATCGCTAGGAATTAAAATTTACGCGAAAATCACAAAATATTTGTGATTTTCATTATGATATTTAATTATGATCAACACTCAGCATTTTAGAAAAAGCCTGGGTTCTAAGTTTTTCATTTATTGTTGCAATACACACTTGACTCAACTTGCATCCCGATAAGCATTACATTGTAAACAAACATAAAAACCCTTAAAGTAGAAGAGCGGTTAATTGTGCGAGGTGTAATAGTAAAACTACCAAGCTTACCGAACTCGGCAGTGCGTACTGCGTGCTAATTTATTTTAAATTCACCATATTTAACAGTGTTACAGCGCAGCTCGTGGATTACGAGATCTAAAGGCACACATAAAAGCTACAGAACTTCACTGTACGAGCGTCTCCCACGAAACCATTTACCACAACCGGGAGACGTGCCCGTTTCCGGGTCCCGCACTAAAACTCCGTGCGCCAAACTGTACGCCTAACACTAACACGTCATCCATTGCGCCTTCGGATCTATAGCTCGTCACCGACGCCGGGGTGCGGCGAGTAATGGAGCCCACACTCACAAGCACCGACGACATTATATTGTTAGTTTCCTGGCTGGAGTCTCATGAAGACGCCAGCTACTTACACGTCGCTCGACATTCTACTCTATTGTTTTAAACAAACCACATTGCTCGTTGTGTGAGCATCCCGGTGCTTGTTACAATTGTAGGAGGAACAATGTACGACGTGCGCGGCGCGGCGCCCGAGTGCGGTGTGCTTGTAGTGGATGAATGTCCCGTTTATCTGTATGAGCTCCTTAGTGTTCATAATGGTGGTTACGTGTCAGTGGGGTGTAATTAAACGCACTTTTATATCGTTCCGGTCTCTTCAGAAAGAATTTACTGGACATGAGCCGACTTTATCGCTCTTTTATGGCCCTAAACACTTGGCTTGGAAGACAACATCGTGACATTTAATAAATCTTATGTTTTTTAGGAATGATAAATCTACCTAGTTTGGTAAGTTCGAAACTTTTATAATTTTCAATTTAGAATAGAACAGGATCGCAAAAACTTTCAGTATAGTGTTGGGTCCAGTTTCAAAGTGTTATTGTGATCTTTGCCAAAACCAAATGCTTAACCATTGTTGGAGCTATGTGATGTGCTACAAAATTTTTTTAATCAACATAATAAACGTTTCATTAAAACAAACAAGTTGTTTTTCATTAACTACAGAACTGATTTAAAATCTTATTAACAACTCGAAATCGAAATCAAAACTGATTTTAAATATTCCGTCAGTAATTACTGAGGAACGAGGCTCATTCCATCGCTCAGAGCGTTCAACATCGCATTACTCGACCGCAATGAGAAATTAATACATTATTTGTCAAATTCGATGTAGCAGTTAAAATAAAATGTCCAATTTATTTCAACTACACAATTTTTGCGAGCCGGGGCACGATTGTGTCCGAATGTCGGGTGGCAGGCGGCTGGCGGCAATATTTGCCGATATTTCTTTATCTATTAATCGTATCGGCTTAAAACGATCGCACGATATTGGGAATGTATTGTAACAAAATACTGTTTGTTTTTACTGAAATGATTACGATAGATTGGTATTGTTTTTAATCAATGCTCGGGGGTAAATTATGGAGGTGCTTGTCGGAGTCGACGTCAATATGGACCATAAAAACCGAAATTATTGATCTTGTATCCTTGCTTTTTAGAAAATCTTGTTTTTTATTATGAATTTAACTCTAAACAGCTAAGCGTCTTTCGTAGTGAGTTGGCTCTAATGACGATAAAAACTGAATGAGTTTTACGACCATCGTCCTAGTTGTTTTTCTACAGATTGGTTTGGTAAATGTAAGCTTAGCGTATTACTTCTAAATCACATAAATAAAAATACATTAACGACTTTAATTAAAAATTTGATTATAACTTTCCATTATTTTTGCAATTCTGATAGAATAATTGAATAACCACACAAAAGTCAGAGCTCTTTGTCTTTGGCACGAAACCTCGAAGTTAAACGTTGGCGTTCTAGTAAAATTTTCTGACTCTATAAAACTTCTGTATCAGTGAACAAATTAATTCTAACAGTACCTACGACAAGTATAAATATTAATTTACTTTTGCCAGCAAACAGAGTCTCCATAATTATTAGAACGGAACGCCTCTGAAGTGGTCGGAAATTATTTAATAACCTTTTGTCAAGTTTTACATGGAATTTTACAAGTGTCGTGGACAAAGTATAACTTTTAACTACTTAGCAATGAACGACAAACACAAGGTTTTAAACAATAATTACAGTTTGAAGTTTTTGTGTGCGATGATGTTGTCCAACTGGCTTCGGCACGTGGCGGGCGTGAATATTGGAGCAGCTGATGTCATTACGTAACGGAACCGATAACTACTTTTGTAACGAGTGTAAGGTTCGGATTTGGAAGACGGATCTATGCCAAGTTAAGATGTTAATAGGGGTCATTGCCCTTATCCTAATATCTTCTTATATCGAACCAAAACAAATGAACCATGTATCGTTTTTCATTAGAAAATAATTATGTTAAAGATTACGATAGATGACGATTCAAGACATGAACAGGCTTATTTTTGGAATTTAAAGTTAAGAACTTTAATAAATGTAGGTGGGTCAATGACCGCTATTGACATCTTATCTGGCAGCAACAATAGCAATAATGTAATATGAGTAACATCACGCCGGTGCGGTGTACCATTAGGTATACCAAATTATACACCAGAATTTCGCCAGTTATGTTTAAGTCCCATGTAATGGAACCATCAAAAAGTCCCAGACTCAGACTCCGTGGCACCTACTGAGATATCCTGTTGGAAAAACCCAATTACACTTTAACCGGCCCGGGAATCGAACCTAGGACCTCATGCTCAACAGTCGCGCTTGGGACCAATAAACCAACAAGTCCGTATGTATTGTATGACTAACTTAAATTCATAAAATAGGTTTATATTCTTGTCAGGATCGCTAATTTCCGGCCCTGGTGCAAGCCATGGTCCGGGGCGAGGAGGAATGGGACGCCGTCGCCTCCTTTTGCGAAGCAGTGATGCTAGCGAAGGAGGTAGCGGAACGTGAGAGGGAGAGAACCACTCATCCCAGACGCCGCGGGAGGCGCTCCGGGCGTCGGGGGCCACGTGATGGCTTCCGGCCACCATAGACGTGGGCCTGTAGACGGTGAGTGATGGGCTAGCTCGCCGTCCGTCCGTCTTATGACGACGACAGGCCGCGTCGTCGTCCACGCGCACCTCAAAGAGATGTCAGCAACATGAAAGGGGCCCGCAAGGGCCCACGCCCGTCGGGGCTGCGGGTTGTTAGAAAGAGATACCGCGGCCTCGACGCAAGGGCTAAGAAGGAACATGGGTGGTTTTTAGTCAGTAGAAGCCTGACACTCCCTTCCGCTCTGCCCAAGAGCGGGAGGGGTTATTTGATGATTTTCCACCCGCCTAAAAAAAAAAGGATCGCTGATATGTTTCCTGCCCTATCGTAATAGAACAAGCGGGAAACCCGGTTTTATACGAATCTATAAGTTTTCTGTTTCAGTGACTGCCATTACGTTGCAAGGAACACAAAACCGTGAAGCAGATTAAACAATGTTTTCGTTTACCGATACGGCTCGACTAAAATAACCACAATAAGTATTACTTCAATTGGCGGTCCAGTGTGATGTCCACCGCATGCAATAAATACATGTATTGCGTCAAAACAAAGTGTCACTCTACGGCTCGAGCGGCAGATTGGTCAGGCGACGCGCGGCACGCGTCCCTACGCTTTCCTCCGTCCGGCACGTACGCTCCCAAATATAAAAAAGGTTCACCACTTCGCACGCTGATTGCGTACCGCCTGCTACACGCCGCTGTATGCATATCCAGCTATATCACATGTTTCGTGCGTGAGTTATAATATTTTCAAAGGGCTTTCCTTGACTGAAAACCCGGTCACCTAATGGTCGGATAAAGCTCGCATAAAAGGCCGGATGATCTATTTAGGCTGCTCAAAGAAATGAAAATCACGTTTTTGATAAAGCTGAATTTGAAAAGTAGACATTAGCACTGACACTTGTTATTTTTTGTTGTATTATATTTACTTTGTGTAGCATAGTACCTACGTAGTAAAATAATTAGGTTTAATATTGGGACTAGTATTACCACAAACTAATGTAATCAAAGTAATTACGAGCATCGATCACAGTAATTACAATGAATAATGAAGCATTAACCACATTCGTGTAGTAATTTACGAATATAAAACCAGAGTAGCAATTGACAATCAATTAAATGTAATATGTTTACTTATGTATTAAGCTAATACGAAAAAACAACATACAGACGAATTGAGAACCTCCTTCCATTTTGGAACTCGATAGATTTTTTTTTTAAATATGAAATTTCAAAGAGGACACATCAAAGGGACTCTACCAAATGCAGCTGGTGTGCTTACAGCCACGAGCACTACCTACTGACTGATTCAAAATACAGATAATCAGCTTATATTTTGTGACCAACTAAATAAAAAGAACTGTGTTCTCAATATTATACTCAAATATGAATGTGAATGGTTGCAATGCGAATAAACCATTTGTAGGTTAGGTTATTATCAACAAAATGTTAGAATAAGAATAAGAAAGAATAAGAATAATTTATTGTTCCAAAAATTACATTCGTAACATTGATTCCTGAAACTCAATAATAACAATCTCATTTCTATGAACGGCTCATTTTGCAGAGAATTTTATACAAACGTGTTTGCTTTGGTTCTTGATCATAAAAAATAACAAAATTAGACGTTGTTATTTATACTTATTACTAATCATTATCCTGCCCTTTTCCCAATTAGTTTGTGGTCGGCGCAGCATGTCTTCTTCTTCCATACTTTTCTCTTTCTCGTCATATCATGAGACACCTCCTTTCTTACCATATCATTCTTAACACAGTCCATCCATCGTTTCTTTGGTCTCCCTCTACTCTTATACCCATCCATATTCATATTCAAAACCTTCCTCACGACATTTTCCTCATTCCTCCGCATCACATGCCGATACCACGGCAACTGATTTCCACACAACTTTTCAGTCACCGGGGCCACTTTCAGATTTTCTCTTATGTACTCATTTGTTATTTTATCCATTCGCGTAACACGGCACATCGTTCTAAGCATTCTCATCTCTGCCACATGTAAATGCCTTAAATTAAACATATATTAATTTTATTCAAACTAATGAATATATTATAAACTAAACTCTTAAAACGACATAACATCTGCTATTAACAAGAATACAGCATTTTATGCCTTTTTATTAATTTCGCCATCTCACAATAATATCGTAAACTTCGTTGGAATTGTCATATTTTCCATGAAAGTATGAAATGATGGTATTTAGACATAAATCTAAGTGTTCGCTATTTCAATATTGGCTGAACCAAGTGACCCCGTAAGTCGGCCGGTATGATTAATGCTCAGTATCAATCGTTCCACTTCGAGGTCAAACGGAACACAGAAATCAAACACGTACAAATATAGACCTAGTATTTTATGATTTAATAGAGAAATATATACTGTTTGCTTCGAACGGAGTCCGACTACCTTGGTATTAACTAGCAATTATGTTTTAGGCGTTTCTAGGACACCTACGCAATAAACAAATATTGAGTTCTAGAAGCAAACTAATGAAGTGAAATAATTGAAGTATTTTAAATGCCCTTTAACTTGACTTTTAGTTTGAATATGATCGGAATAGAATTTCGTGGAAAAGTGATTTTCTTACAACATTCTACCTACGCAAGTATCACATTTGCAAATCTAATGAAGTATCTGAAAGTTTGACTGACTTAACTTTTTGTACAAAGATAATTATAAAAACAAATCAATATCTATTTTTAATGTGTTTTTGAATTACGAAAAAAATATATATAGCTCGGTAAATATCTGGATTTATGCTCAATTGATGGCAATAGGCTAGTCCTTTTGGATTACATGGGTCTTAACTGTGAGTATACTATTGAGTACGCCGCGCCGCCGTACCCCCATGGTACGCCTCTACTTCACCCTTTGGAGATTAGAGATGACGTTGTTTAAATAAATTTATTACCTTATCGGTTTTCACAAACTGCCACGACAAGAAATGATAAAAAACTATTTAGTAAAAAAAAAACCGACTTCAAAAACACAAAAAAGTGAAAAACACAAAAACGAAAAACATAAAAAAGGGGAAAATAAGCTTCTGAAGTCGGTGACATTTTGTTTGTTTGATTTCGTTTTTTTGCCACCGACTTCAGAAGCAAATTTTTCTTGTGTAGTTTATTTTTCACTTTATGTGTTTTTCTTTTTTGTGTTTTCCACTTTATTGTGTTTTTGAAGTTGGATTTTTTTTGGTAAAAAGTTTTTTTATTTTTCCAATTTTAGTTGTAATATCCTATACAAATATTTACTATGCATTTAACATTCATCCAAGAAACCTAACCCGTAACCTTCAAGATTCCCTTATTTTTTATTTCGACTCCTAACCGTTGAGGAGTTGTACCTTCCATCATCAGCGCAGCCACATGCGATTATAATTATAGACGCAAATACTTGAACAGCTTCAGAAAATATATGTAAAATGTTATGTGTGCCTATAAAATTTGAGGGTTGCCCTCGATTTCTCAGGGATCCCATCATCAGATCCTGACAATGGGACAACCTCGGGAGTATACCCTTTCAAATACAAAAATAATTTTGAAAATCGGTCGACAATTGACGGAGATATTTGAAAAAAAATACACACGAAAAGAGAACCTCCTCCTTTTTGGAAGTCGGTTAAAAACAAAATTTTGTGGAGGCATACATGTTTGTGATTTAAAATTAATATTAAATTAATAATTTTCAACTAGTTATTCATATTCTATCACACTTCCAAACCTAAACCTGCAACAAAACCTGAACAGACACGATACGACACACTCCATCAAATTCGTGTAAAACGAACGTGGCAACAGAATCAGGCGACACAACTACAGCAAACTAAACATCCACCGTGGCTGACAAATCACCTCTATCGCTCACCGTAACGTAAGCGACTTCGAAAATTATATCAATCACGTGGCTTGCACGACAACCTACTAATGTCAACAGTGTCCCACGTTTCCAAATTTCATTAATCGTTTGTCCCGTCCTCCGGCGCGTGGCCCGCTACCGGCCCGCTAACGTCCCGCTTGCGACCCGCTCGCGGCCCGGCGCGGCCCGGACGCGGTACGTGCAATGTCCCATGTCACGGGACAGCGGACGCAATTATTCCTAATGGATGTGCTAAGCAGGCGCGGTTTTGTACCCCTATGATAATGGATAGCTGGTTTATTAGCCAAATTATTTAGGAAAGGTTTATTATAATATGGCTTTTGGATATAGTGGAAATGTTGGTCACTTGGATAGTGTGCTGATGAATGTTTTGATTATTTGTCACTGATGTATTGCTTACACCATGTATTTCGTGTTTTCGAACTGACATTTTATTCAGCCATAACGGTCAGGATTATTTATTTACAATAGGGTATTTCACCAATAAAATCTAATTAGTCCGTCATATAGATTTTCAAAAAATAATGGACACATATTTTTTCTTTTGTTTAAAAGATGAAGACGATACAGTGCTTCGAAAAGTCGTGTCAAGTCGTATACCGTCATAAGGTTAGTGCTTTTTTTCCCACAAAGTGACGTCACAAGCCCCCACTCATGACCTTTGACGCGTTTTATTTTCGTAAATTTTTATTAATCGGATAAAACAAAAAACACGTACCTATCCAATAATTTTCGATAATCTAACAGACGGACTTATTAGATTTTTTTTTGGTGAAATACCCTATTGATATCTAAAACTGTTACTGATACCAGTCCGAGATATTAGTTGTACTAAAAATGTAAGGACTGGGCGGACGGCATGTTAAAATGACGCCTCGAACGTAGTCCCAATATGGTCTTTCCTAAGCCGAAGTGAACTAGTCCACGATCGACTCTCTTCGGGTGCGGTCGTAAATTTTATTAAAAGCTTTATTTATGTTCTTTACACCTCGAAAATACCACGCCGCTTATACAAGGTTACATTAACGAGCAGACTACACCGATTCTCTGTATGGCGAACGCGTCGAGCAAATGTTCGGACGACCGTATCTTTAGTTTTTATATCAATGCGTGTGCGTTACGTTAAAATTGTATCTCTGGTAGTCACTACTAGTGTCCGTGATTTGGGAATAGCGTGGCAGGCTTGTCCCAAAAACCCACAATCATGACCCTCAAGTTCCCCTATATCTGTGTATGCCATGACACTTTCATACTGATACGGGTCTGTTCTGAAGTGCTGAAAATAACAGAATAGTGCCTATCCAATAATATCAATAAGAGAGTGCTCACGTTATCCCGGCTTATCCTCGGCAAGATTTCGAGCAATGCTACGTATAATATTATTCAAGCAGATCCGGATATGTGCACGATCGATACGAAATCTTATAAAACCAATAATCTACGTTACTAAGCAACTATCTAATCGCTTTCACTAAAGGTACAGTCAACTGACTTCGGACTGATAAAATGAGACGGAACTGATAGATTGCTGACTGGCTGCGAACATCTATCACGGATACTTTAGAAGATTATTTGTGAGAGTTTGGTGTACAGAACACGTTGTTAGGCATATAAATACATGATAGATAGACAGAAAAAAACTGTATTAATTGTTTAATAAGTAAGACACACCAACGACCTATTTACAAAAATTGTCACAAGTCTTGAGCGTCTTTAAATACATACACACATACTTTTACACCCTATATCACTTACAGAACATTCTGATTAACAGGTAAACATTTATTCTGAAGCCATTAATTTGAGATTTCAAATGAATGTTTCAAAAAAGGAATAATATACTGAAATAATCGTTCCATATCATAAAAGTTAAACAAATAAAGTAAATATAATTTATTCTGTTGAGTGTAAGAAAAACGTATTCTGTATTTTTCATTTAAAAACTCCTGAAATGCTTTACGTTACAATATTTATTTGCCGTATTTTTTAACCAAACAGGCAGGTATTTATTCAGACAGACAACAGACAGCTCTGACCGCAGAACGACAAAAATCAACCTTCACATAACAATTTTTGTTCGGTCACGTGGCAAAACTTTTGTATTTCCACCTACATTACGGCACATTTTGGTGACCATTAAACCCGCCGGTCGTAGGGTGCAGTGGATCCGCTTAGCGACTACCTTGCGACCGGATCTGCGACCGCACGACCTAGCGACCTGGGGCCGTATTTTTGAATCAATAGAATTCCAAATCGTGTACGAAATCGCAGAATTCGTATGAGAATTCCTAAAATCGCTATTTTTGAATATTCATACCCGTGAATTTTGCAACGAGTGGTCCGACCCACTCGTTTCCGATATTCTACCAGTAGAAATATGAATGACACTGACAAGTGAAGATTTGTTGACAGATACGTAACGTTGACTTTATCTAACCTATAAATCAGTGTTTTCTCTCGCCTTTCGCGATGGTTAGCCTCGAGGAGTATATCCTGATGAATTACATCAGCGACAGAAAAAAATATGTAAATACTAGAGAAAAAAATATCGAAATCCCAATGACAGACGTCAGACAATGACATTATAACTTTTAAATTTACGTTCCGTTCCACCTTAACTCATTACCGGTTTTTAAAATCAACGAGTTATGGCTTTCCGGTTTTTATTTTTCTGCTTGAAATGAAAAATGTTAGAAGATTCGAGTTTTATGGCAACACTCATTTCTATTACTTCAAAAATACGTAAAATTTGGAGCAATCGAAATTCATTTCGTATACGTTTTGCTTTCGTGCATGAATTTAAGATTCACTTCGAGTGATTCAAAAATACGGCCCCTGGTCGCCGTCGTAGGTTACGGATTGAGCGAGGTGCGCTCCAAGCGGTACCTAACAAGCGTAGTACTAACAAGTTGCTTGCGTTGCTCTTACTTCTCGCTTTATTTACGGTGTTAGTTTCTGTAACATTTTTGTTGTATCTAACAGTATGTTGTAAACATGGTATACGTAGGTGTAGTTTTAGCATAATAAGAACATGCAAAACATGATGATCTTTGCTGTAACATCACCTATGTCTAACATGTTTTACGCAAATATAAATGCATAAGCATTTTGAGTTGGTCATTCATTGTAGGTCTAGCTTAACCAGATCCTGTCCTTAGTTGTTCACGTATGGTACCTTATACCTTGAAAATTGATTATAGTTTCTTATATTTAATTTTATTATTTATTGTATTTTTTAAATTATTTATGAAATGGTTTACAAACATTAGATTTAGGATCAAATCCACATTCAAATGGTGAACATTTTTCTCGATCTGAAAAAGTTTTATTTTATAAAATAATGGATAATAATATAAAAATATTTTGGGCAAAATTTATTAAAAAATGTTGATTTAGGTTGAAGTGAATTATATAGAGGATTTTCTTCTTTTATTACTTTCAGTAGCACATACCATTCAATGCAAGTAACAAAGGCTTAAGTGCACTGATACCTACAAACGTTCCAATCAATTTAAACGCAGCACCAACGGTACCACAAGCACGTTGAACTATTGCGGTGAGCGGCGCCGAAGGGCGGAACCGCACAGTGGCCCGCCACGGCACACCGACCCACGACCCACTGGGTCAAGGGGGAGACGATCACACAGCCAACAACGGTGCAAAGCTCGTGTCATAAACGTAGATCTACTATTGTTCAATTTGCTGAGGTGTTTGTTATGTATTATTATAACATAACATGATGTCGGTTTTCTCCGAAGACGTGAACAAAGGGGTTTTAGTAACCACACATAGGCACACTCATTTCATGTACAGGTAAGCCGAAGACACAAAAGACGACTACGGACTAGTACGAAAAATATCCTGTAAAATAAAGCTTGCTCATCATCAGGTACCAGGTACTAGACCAATTAGGAGTCAACTTCAACAGTTCATGAATAGGCATGAAGATTGTTGAAAATCCAAATGCTTCCTGCAGAAAATAAATTAAAAGCCACGGCCCAAACCTTGCAAGTAGAAAATATTTCGACGGCATAATTTTTCCACGGCGGTCCTATGCTAGCGGTCCACAGCTCAAACGTATAATATGTAAAGTGGTCGCCAGACAAGTGGCGAGTGACGCAGCGTAATTGAAACTGTGCACCATAATAACCGCTTCCTCGGCCTGCACAACGCACTGCTGAATTACTGCGAAATTACACACCTATTAGGTGCTGGCGAAAGAAACGAACGCTGCACCAGATTTATTAAAATTCACCGTTGGACGCCCGTAATTGTTTTAAAATGTTACGTTGCCGACAGAAACTGTATTATTAGGAACTGTAAAGGCTATGAAATATGATTCCTTGAGATCTTTACTTAGTTTGTGCACGGAACTGTTTTCTCATAAATCATCATCTCGAACTTTAGAATTAACTAGATCTTTATATTTCTGTTCATTTCTACGTTAGCAGTAGTTTTTTGTAGGAAGTAGTTTGCACGTATTGCATGTGTTGGCACGTATGTTAATATGTATATAACTTTGTATTAGGTCCCAGTGGCGCGGCCATAATTACAAAGTTGAAAGAGTTATTTCCCCTATTCCGGAACACATTCAGTTTTATTTTGCTGCAACAGGACATGACAAACCGCGACTGCATAATTTTTTTCCTCCAGGAAGTTATAGATTGCGTCTAATAGCACTCGTCGGCAACAGCAGTTTGCGAATGTTGAACGCGGCCATTTTAAACAGTTACCAGTTTGTGCGGGCGCGGGGGAGGGTGTAACTCGGCGCGGACATGCGAGCCGGCTCATAACACCAATTCACCCAAATTGTAGACCTTTCAGGGCCTCGCCGAAGCCCGCATTCGTCGAATAACTGGACAAAACGTATGAAGCTAGAATGTTAATTTTTTCCCCTCCGCATCGTAATTTCACGTCGTAAAGTATTCGTAGCGTTCTCGTATTACAGTGTAGTCTAAATAACAAATGATACGTTGCCAAAAAATATGGCGGCCGTTCCGTCCGCTTTGAATTTTAACAGCAGCTCTGTCCTAATGTATGGCGAGCACAATGTCGGTGTAAAACTCCAGCTTATTGTTTGTATTTTATGTTAATCTTTTGAAGCCATTTGTTATTTCTGTGCTCCTGTTGCCACATCCATCATTGGCAAGCACCTAACTCCGATAATGTCGCTTCAGACGGAACAACAAAAGACGCACGGTAACTCATAATTAAATCCGAACGATATGTTCAATTGAAATTGATAATGAAACAGGGAAGTGCTTCCTATTATATAATCAACAAATCTCTCGTCTTGGGAAGGCAGATTTAATACATACAATAGGGTAGCTAATTAATTTAATTAGGAGCCGTGAAGGAACATGTCGTCCCGGAACCGACGCGACGAGTAATCCACGCCGACACGTGAGATGCTAATCCAGAATTCTTCCACGATTTAATTAGAAGTCGCTACAAAAGATCCTCGTCTGAACATTCCTTAGTGTTGTGGTGTTATATGAATGTGGTGGATATTATTATTCATTTTGCATGTTTCTTATGTTTCCTCCTTAATAGGTATACCCACCTGTCTTTAGCTGTAATTTGTAATTGTATTGTCGGTCCTCACAAAAGAATGCTTGGGCGAATTCAAATCTTTAGTCAGCAAATTACGGTAGTGCGCCTCATGGATTAAGTAATTTACTTCTGAGCGTATTTAATCTAGGTAAATAACTGATTAGTTACCTTAGATCTGAAAATAAATACGTAGTGCTTTGAGGCGATTGCAGGATCTAATCATAGTTGCGAGCTTCAATTTCATTTACTTGTATTTTTATTTTCTGCGCTCTTGATAAGTTTCTATTTCTATCTGCTGATAGATTTCTTTTTTATCTGAGAAATGGCTTGAGGCTTAAAAAATATTATGTTACATTAATAACTTTTAGGTTATTCTTCGTTTAAAGCTAAATTACTAACGTTATCAGTTAAATAACGTACTTCACCCACGCCTCGAACAAATATTTTACCAAGGCGCTCGCTGATGCTTGCATAATCTCATCTCTCATTTATACAAGGTAGGTACTATCATCAAAACTCATCAATCCTTAGTATAACATTTTGCCCAAACTCAGGGAAAATTTTCAACAAAATTGAATCAGCGGTTTTGAAGATGTTACCTTTATAAGTATAGATAAGAGGCGAGCCACAGGTATGAGTTCTATCAGAGGAGGTACTCGACGCCGCTCTCTTTGAGGAACCCCTCTTTAATTAGATGTATTAATTAGCAAAAGGCAAAATCTTAGATGGTCGTTTCATCACCCCATTGTCCAGAAAGTATCTTTGCTTTAAAGTCAATGTTAATACTGCCTTTGAGTCAAACGCTTTTTATTACATTTTAATAGTATTTTTCTTTGAAAAATAATTGCCGGCACTGCTCAATTATGTAAAGAACGATGAATTTAATATGAGGAAGATTTCTTCTTTGATAAAAAATATATTCCTAAGGAAAATTATTATATTTTTCCTCTATATGACAAATACGCATTAAACGAAGACAATATTTTGTATCCATGAAATCTACCACGAATCTGCTCTAGCAAATATCATTAGTAAGTTGATTTTTTAAACACGTTACTGGTAAACTCATGTAGGACGTAGATAATACGCATTGGTACCAAATCCACCTGTCTAAACATCAAAGAAACCGAATAAAATTACCATCTCAAAATAAATCTCAAGCCACTAAACATTGAACATGAAAATAGAAAAGCGAAAAAAATGTACATAATCCTCGTCGCGACGTCAAGTGGCGAACGGGAACAAAATTAAGTGTCAGAAACAGTACATAAATCTTATCAGGGAGCACACGCTCTGTGATTTTAAACAATCATGTTGCGAAGCCGAATGCCGAAAAAAGTACAAGCACCACAATAGCTCCCGTCGCTTGGAAATATGAGTTATGGTGCGCCCGAGTGCGACCGCAGGCGGAAGGGGTGACAGCCCAACCCGCCATGTTATTTGTGTTACATACACGTTATCGTTTAAGCTTTTTTCTTTTTCTCCTTTGACGTAACAAACGTCAGTGATTGCGACAAGGTGAGTGTGACGTCACCGACTCAAAGCGCGTTTGTTTCTATGGTGAATGCCAATCACAAGTGATTTGAGGCTCGTAATTGATGGAGTCGGTCGGTGCTCTAATAATTTTTCAAGGTGACATGACCTCACTCTCTTGTCACGAAGTCCATCGCTCAAAGTTAGAAGTTGATCATAATCTTGTGAAGGCTCCGTTTCGATACTGCTTTACTCGGTATTGACTAATTCCTAATTAGGTCTATCAATATTCCATTAAATTACGCACTGCTTTTGGTTTTGATATCAAAACATCGCGTTTCAACGTGGGCCCGTGATTAACGTGAATTGTTTGTGACGGCTCGAGCTCGAAAAACAACAAACAGTGCGCGCACACAATCATTGGTTTATTAATCAGCCGGTAACGTAATTATCGTAATTACACGTTAGTGCTGCGTTCACTACTGATGCTCATGATTATTTGCTAATCTGTAGTCCAAGACACGAGAGCAAAAGGTGAAAACGACATATTGACAGACAAAAGGTCGTCGACATACAATAACGATTCTAAATATAATTTATTGGTAGATTAGAATCCTAAACTATGTATAGAATGCCCTCAAAAACAAATCATATTAATCTCTATTGTTTACCAAAGTACCTAAAGCACACAATATTGCTGGTACATTTTTAGAACATGCGGTAAAAAAATATCTAGCAAACTCGTCTGAACCCATGCAAATATTAAAATTCACCTTGGATACAAAAGAGAGTAAATCTGAGAATATGTCCATGACTTATGCCAACTGCATACTGCATCATGTTACCAAAGTACTTGAAAGTGTAGACATAATGATGTAACATTATCGCCTTAAAACATAAAGCTTCAAGTAAGACAAAAGTAAGCTTTAAGAGTAAACAGAAAGTCTTAAACGTAGTTCGTATCTAAAATCCAAGTCGAGTTGGGATCGGGGGCCGAGGTGGACTCATTGAATTACCAGGTCCCGCGAGAGCTGGCGCCGGTCGGGCTGCATCCAACAATCGCTTAAAACAATAACATTTCCATTTCGTTCAAATGTTTGGACTTCGTGTTCGTTTCGACGTGGATGGAACAAGAAGTACAACTTACCTGCTTCCCGTGTACTTGAAGAAATGTTTTGCGTAACATTGATTTTGTCGGAAAACAGATTGTTTTTTTTTGTGGTGGAATTATATTAGTGTTTGTAAAAGATTCTTAAGTAAATAAGTAATTATCTAAAGAAAAACAAATTAATTTCAACCAATACCAAGTTTTTTCTTACATCTTTCTTTGATACGCCATTATACTGATTTATTTTAAACTACTCGTTTGTACTTTGTATTATATTTTAGAATATTAAAGCAAACTATTTCCTGAACAAAATATAAATTGAATATTATACTAATAATAATCAATAGCCGAACTCGAATCTATATTGAATATACTAAATTATATTATTGCCTACGTAATTCACGTAGGTACGATTGAATTTAAACATATTGATAATAAATTGTATATTCGCAATAAACTAAAACATCTGTCTATTTTATAGCCGTGCAATCGACGCAGTACAAATAAAATGTTCTTTCATCTGTCATGAGCATGTTATGAAATTGAATTTAGTTTGGAACTCTCTGGAACTTTTTGCGTAAAGTCTGGACGTCGAAGTGCGAGACTATGCATGCTTGACCTTGTTTCAACTCCTTTTGTTAATGAAGTCTTTCAAATTTCATTTCTCATTTGATGTTATCGATAATAATATGCGAAAACGTGTCAACTTTATGGACAATGTAAATTAATTTGAGTTCAGAATTATTCGTACTATTGAAACATTAGAGGATCAGGAGGAGTTTAAAGTAGTAGTGCAAACAGAGCCATATGAATGAGTCTTACAGTAGTTATCCCAAAAATATGTATTTGTTTA
Source organism: Diarsia brunnea (assembly GCA_949774965.1). Taxonomy (NCBI): domain Eukaryota; kingdom Metazoa; phylum Arthropoda; class Insecta; order Lepidoptera; family Noctuidae; genus Diarsia; species Diarsia brunnea. Next base: position 491,916 of record OX459000.1, read on the forward strand.
CAGGTTTGTAAACCAAATCAGGAACGTAGTTAACACCTATGGTTTATACAAGGCTGTATTATAACTCAGTAGTGAAATTTTAAGGTCAAGTTCCACAAATATTGGGTACAGGAGGTAGAGTGCGCCAAGGCACAATCTTAGGACCAATACTGAGAATAAAATACTTCAAATATTATATCTATGTCTTTATTCTACAGAAACAACGTATTGAAAAAGATGCGTCGATTCGTTTCGTAGTTGAATGAGATTTCGGCAATAGAACGTGAAACTAAGTAATAATCAGTCGCGAACTCGTCACCAATACGTAAACCTGGAGCCTGACACTAGTCGTGACAAAATTACGGTGTAAAAAAACAGTTAATACTGTAGAAGCTTTGATAATATACTTCATTTTGACGACAAGATACTTAACATGAACGGGAAAAAAACTGAAGATCAATCAGAAATGAATGTTTACGTATTTAGTACTAATAACTTGATATTGAAATAAAATCCCACGCCTTTAATTTGATTATTTGGTTACCAAAATAGATTGTGTTCTGGAAGAATTTCCATGCCATAAGTACAAGCTGATGAATGTTCTATTTGTTTTACGGAAATCTATTTCAGTCTCAAGTAGGCACTTCCTCATGAATAGTGTAGAGAATTCCAAAGCACATACATTTGAATTACTCGCCTCTCTATTCCCGAACAACCCTCTTTCACAACTTGTTTGATGGCTCTTGTTACAAACGAAATAGACGCAAACAGCAGTAAGTGTGATACTTCTGGTGGCTCGGCTGCGAGGCAGAGCACCGGCATCGGCAGTACGACGATACAATTCATTTCCTCGCGATATCTCGAGGCGCTGTACAACGTAATAACGGCAGTTTGTAATGAAATAATAATTGAGTCTCAGCTGCGAGCACGCCTTAGTTTATTTATCAAAAGACAATATTAGGACTTTGAAGGATCCGCCCGGGAATTATTACAAAGTAATCCGCCAGATGACGCTGCTAGTTCGGTATCATTAATATTGGTTTACAGTCAAATATTTTGAAAGTTTGCGATTGTTGCGACGTTTTCCATTAATTTTATTAAAGGCTGTTTGCAAATTCTTAACAACATTTTGTATTTTACTTTTGCTTAGTAACAGACAAAGTGGATATTACAGTGATGTGTTTTTGTACAATCTTATGAAGGAGTGTATACCTGCCCTACTAAAGCAGCTCACACGTTTTCTATAATATCCGTTATAGAGTTTCAAAGCTTAAGAAAACGGCTTCTATCGCTCGCTGACTCCATTCACTAAATCGATTTGGGAGTTGATAAGGGAAAAGCGGATTTGCTCTATATCATTTCTTATCAAATCTTTTGCGCCTATAAAAATATTTTTCCTCCATAATTCTTGGGTGACTGGGCTGACTGCGTGGAACCGTCGCCACGCCATCAGTGTGTGGCCTTATCGGCAGCGCGTCCACTGCGCGTCACGATGATTAACGAGTCGCTAAACCGAAACAAAGCCGGCGAGGGCCCGCACAATGCCCACTGTGCCCACACTGCCCACTGTGCCCACTGGGTATCAAAATATATATTACACACTTGTCTCCTACTTTGTCTGGCTTTTGTAGCCCGTTTTATCAAACTAGACGCTTGGGTGCAAAATACGCTAGTTTTTTATAGTTTTATGTGCAATGTTCGGGTTTCGGGTTGTTGCAAAATGTATCACTTTGCTTTAAGTTTTAAAGTTTATTCCATATTTGCATACTGGGAGTCATCTGTTAAATTTTGCCCAGTTTTAGCTTTGGGTCAAATGTTTGCGAACTGGGTGAAGTACGTAATGGTTACAATTTATAAAAGCGTTCAATAAACAAGGCAGATAAAAAAATAACCAATTCGTGTTTTTATTGAAACTTTCTAAAATGAGCAAGGTAACATAGATAAACAATAGCAACTGAACAAAATACAGCGATGAATAAAATGTATTAAAAATAAACAGTAACGATTTCAAAGGACATTTTTCTGTTTGAACACAATCCCCGAAATAAATACGAAATATATTTTATAAATTTAAAAAATACGATCCACTAGATATTGCAGTTAATTTGAACACGAGCCAACTCGATAACACGATAGCGATCGCAACACAAAGAACGGAATCCACCGAAATGATCCGGTAATCCGAGTAACATATAATCGAATATCTAAGGGGGCTTAGTGCTCCAAATTAATGATCAGATTAATCCACAAAAGTGTCTTCTCCATCGGTTGAAATTTGGACGAACCAATCTTGCAGCTATAACTTTTCGGATAAATTTTGAGCTTCATAATCCGAGATCGGAACTAATTTATGGAGTGGCCCATTTCCGTGTGACCTCTAAGTAAAATAACGCGGTGTACAATGGGGCTCATGTTATCGCTGGCAATCTGCAGGATCGCGGGAGGCGGATCGTTAACGCCGTTTCTTATGGGGCTGAATTACAACTGAAATGTAGGGCAGTAAATAGAAAGAACCGATTACACTTTAATGATGGTAGATAACTTGTGATAGGAATCTTGCAGTAACACAAACAAAGCTAGGTTTGGCTCTAAACTACCTTTAAACTGTCTTCATAAAGTGAATAAGTAATACCAAAATAGATTCCAAAGTGCAGCTAGTTAATAACAGCGTTTGAAAAACTTTTAAAATAGACACAACTTCGTTAGTCAAATGCTTCGAGCTTGATTTGATGAAGTTCCTTTCATTTGCAAGTTACAGACTGAAGTACTTGAAATCTAAGAAACAGTGAGTAACTAGTTCAAACAGGATCAAATTCAGTAATTTCCAAGCTTTGTGAAGAGTCTCGAGCGATCCAGGGTCCACTTGTAAGTTGGGCTCCCTTCACGAGCAGCCCATCATGGAAGCACTCTTCAGCCGGTAAACTTTGGTAAGTCATCTAGTTTGTTCAGACGAATTTAAAGCCAAATAGAATTCAAAGAACAAAGAGTGGAGTACTTGTTTAAATAAAAGCTATGTTTTTTTGATAAAACACTCGGTATATTATGTACTATTTATTTATTTACCTTAAACTTTACTATTGGTTTCATGGATCCATGTCATTAATTGGCAACACATATAGCGTTACACCTGCATATTATATACAACAAACGGTTATAAATCGAGGCAACCAACTGCTCCATGCAAACATTTACATGTAAAACATTTATATTGTCAATACGTATAAACATGATCCAAATGTCAGATATTGAAGAATTGATTTTGTATAAATTGGAATCAAGATGGGAGCCCTAGTGAAAATGAGGCAGTCGTAAAGTTTTATTAGTCGCTAATAAAGTGGAAGTTCCGCGATGGCACAGGGTACGCCGAACGCGCTGGAGTTTCACTAGTAATTCGTTGTTCATATTCCGAGGCACGCGTCTGGAATGTTCATTACGAATTATTACCGCCACTCAGACTTGTGTGGGCTTACTTCCCTTTGATGACCTTTGACACTCTAATTTCTTGATTTTCGACGTTTGACTTGATTGAGCTTCGTTTGCTTTTAGAATTATATCTTGCCAACAAGAAATACGATGGGAAAGGAATTCCCACTGGAAAATAACGGTAATTTATCAAAATTCCATGTTTCTATTTTAGTGCTAATGAAATTTTAGCAACATAATGAGCAGTAGGCTTTAGTCTAAAGCTCTTGAAGTTTAATCAGCAGGTTCAGGCCGCTTTAATATTATTCTGAGAACTAGTAATAAGGGGTACTAAACCGTTTGTTAGCATTCATTCATTAGACGAACTAATATCTTCATAATCTTTGTCAAACGGTTTTGTTCAAGTAAATTGGGATATTGTTCTAAATATAGCCTTGTGTTCATATCTACAGTTCAGTGGTACAAGATTTAACGTAGGCAAGAATACGTACATTCACAAAATAATTGCTTTGAACGTCTGCTAATAGTACAAATAATAGATTTGTACAATAAGATAAAAGTTATCAGCAAAAGCTAAATAAGATACAGAGCAGTAACCTAAGTACTATCACAACAAAATCTGCATTCATGGAAGCTACGAAGGCAACCTAAAACATAAACATAGAGTTTAGTGAAACACGTTATCATGGCCGCCTACTTACATAAATCATTCTTGTTTAAATTACTCCGGCTGCAGGGTTTCAGGCGAGATTGTGCGCGATATTTCATCGGTGAGGCTAAACCTTATAGCGGACACGACATTACGCGGGGATCCCTAACCCTTGCCTGGTGGACACGATGTTAAGAATCCCGTCGGCTAAGTAGGTTATCTCCGCTGGTGGAGAGCTGACCTATCGTTAACATAACTACAACCTTTGTAGCCCTGAAGTGTTTAAGCAGAGGAGTACCATAGTACAACCACGTTTCGACATTTATGTTTCAGTCCACGTCATTAGAGGCCTAAACCAGGGACTGAATTACCCTAAAATTGTGGTACCTTTAAATTTCGGTATGACGTGATACCGTTAAATAAGGGTTACCGAAATATTTCGATACCGTTATTTTTTTCGGTAGCAGAATTTTGAGGTTGGAAATGCATACCGGTACATTTCGGTAGAAGTACCGTAACCGTTATAAATGTATCGGTAGCAGTGCCTAAACCTTAATAAATAGGGGTTTTCTTTGACGCACCGCCTCGCCACTCACACTCACAACAAAGAGATAAGTAAAAGAGTAGCAAACAAAATGTACAAAATACACAAGTTGTAACGTTTTCCACCGCGCACACGCGCGCCGCGCCCCGTCTCGCATGCATTTCGGTACCGAAATTGTGTAAGGGTATAACGGTTTATGGTTTAAGACATTTATTTCTCAAAAACAGAATACAATAATTCACTTGGATGAGAAACACAGGTTACAAAATTAAACGTTCATTGGAACGAGTATCGGAACGGTATTACAATATTGTTAATCATTAACTTATCACTATGTTAGTAAAATAAAGTAAAATTAACTATGCTAAAAGAGAAAGAGAACGAGATTTGAAGGTAGGTTTTTTAATATTTTTTTCTTGATTAGGGTAATCTGAAAAAATATCGAGGCTATGAGCCCATATTACGTGTCGAAACACACTTTCTATCGTAGTTGCTATTGAATTTTAATTGTTTTATTATTATAATTATTTTTGTTTATACTAAGGTTTTATTTTGCCTTAATCGTTTTGATATTAAAGTTCATGTAAAAGTTTATGTAAATATACCGTGTTGTCCTCTATCTATAATAAACATGAGTCGCCGAAATATATGAACGCGCATAACTTCAATTGTTAACGAACTACAGCACCAGATTGAAAGATGATTTTTATTCTTCGAGGATTTTTTTTGTGTTTGTTATTGTTAGGACAAGGTTTGTATAAAAAAATATATATTTTTTTTTAATTCACATTATTTAGTAAATAGGTAGATAGTAGGTAAGAAAATGGGTATTACAATGGTACAGCTAGTTATGAAATATTTAAGACTAATATAGTTGAAAATTTTTCATTATGTGGAATTTTAAATTCCTTTTGAATAGGGGAAAAGATTGTATTTCCTTAATATCTTTTGGCAATTCGTTATACATTTTGGCACCCTCATACTTAATGTTTCTAGTACCATAATTGGTCCTTGGTCTTCTGTATAGGCAGATATCGTTAGCATTTCTCAGTAACCGGGTCTGAATTTGGAATTTTTTGGTAAAAATTATTTGAGAATGTGTATCTTTTGTAAGTATCTTTCGTATAAGGATGCAGGTCTGGAATTTATATAACTGGGCAACTGTCATTAATTTGGTTTTATGGAAAACAGTTTCGGTTGGCGTTGAGTAATTTAGATGAAAGAGTAATTTAATAATTTTATTTTGAGTAATTTGTAAATTTTGTATGTTGGTTTTAGCTGCAGAGCCCCAAACTTCGATTAAGTAGGTCAAGTGAGATTTTATGAGGGAATTATAAATAATATACTTTACTGATTTGGGAAAGCAACGGACGGTACCTCGTAGTGTGCCCATCAATGATGATAATTTAGAACGCATTTTGTCCAAGTGTGGCTTCCAAATTAGGTGTTTGTCTAAGATTAGACCAAGATATTTTTCCGATTCTACTTCAGTTAGCGGTTCATTATTAACATGTAATTGTTGAAAATTTGGAACATTTTTATTTCTAGCACTAAATATCATAAAGTTGGTCTTAGCCACATTAATGGTAAGTAAGTTATATTGAAACCAAGCAAATAACGTATTAAGGTCCACTTGGGCCCGACTAACGATTGCTTGAATTTCATTGCCAAAATAGAAGAGACAGGTGTCATCTGCATATAGTGTTACATCTGCAGCTAAGTTTAGGTCTTTTATATTATTGATATATATCAAGAAGAGCAAGGGGCCCAGAAGGGATCCTTGTGGAACCCCGTATGTTATTAGTTCAGGAGTGCTTTTGACCTCTCCAATTTTAACTATCTGGTATCGATTAGAGAGGTATGACTCAATCATTTTATGTGCTGATTCCCGTATGCCAATATCATGTAGTTTTTGAAGTAGAAGTTTATGGCTTATCGTATCGAATGCCTTTTTTAGATCTATAAATATACCAAGGGCTATTTGTTTTTTGTCTATTTTACATTTTAAGTTAGTAACAAGGTCGATACAGGTCGGTGTATTTGATTTAGAGCGGAAGCCATACTGTTTATTGTAAAAGAAATTGTTAGAGCTCAAATATTTGTCCAAACGATTATATATTATTTTTTCGAAAATTTTGGAAATGACAGGTAATACGGAGATAGGACGATAATTACCCGGGTCAGTTTTATTGCCGGATTTAAAAATTGGGCTTACTTTAGCTATCTTGAGGGAATCAGGAAAACATCCAGATTTAAGGCAATTATTAATGCATGTAGTTAACTTCTCGAGTACCAAATTTTTAACACATTTAAGAGACTTGCATGAGATGCCATCGAGACCAGTTGTTGTATTCGTATTTAGGTTATCGATTATCGTACTAACTTCAGTTACAGAAGCAGGGGCAAATTCTGATAGGTCAGTATATGTAGATTCTATTTTGTTGCTGTACAACTGTTTGTATACTTCACTATCGTGATATTTAGGTGGTATTTTATTAGCTAGTAAAGCGCCTATATTGGCAAAGAATGAGTTAAAGCAGTTGCATACATCAGCCACTTCGGTGAAACAGCCCAAAGGTGTCTCAAGTTTGGATGGAGGAATGCTATTTTTAGTGTTTTTGTTGATGCTCAAAGAGTTTATTAATTGCCACATTTTAAGTGGTTTTTTAGAGCAGTTTCTGAAAGCTTTGTAGTAGTATCTACTTTTAGCATCTCGTATGTTTTCTCGAACTTCCTTTCTTGCGTTTAATAATTCTGTCTCTATGTTTTCTTTTTTTTCTTTCTTTTCTTCTAATGCTGTCAAATTGCGGGCACATAATATTTGGTTTCTTCTGCTTATTAAATCGATAATATTTTTGTTAATCCAGTCCGACTTTGGTGGGTTTTGTATTTTTGCTTTCGTTATCATGCTTTTCATTAAAGCTTCTATAAGTTTTCGCTCAAGTTGTTCATATTTCAGATCATCGTCCAGGAAAAGGACCTGATCGACTGTCTTGTACAGTTTATCATAGTTCATTGTAATGTATGTGATTTTTTTCTTCTTTTCTGGTTTGTATTTGTGTATTTCCAGGTATAAATGCTTGTGGTCAGACATCGCGGAATTTACAACGGCTAGGTGGAATTTATTATTCTTGAGATTGGTGCTGACATGGTCAAGGATTGTCTTAGTACTCTGTGTTTCTCTTGTGCAGAATGTAGGTTTTATTTTATTCAGAATTTTGAATCCATTTTCTTGTAGTGTCATTGTTTCATTGTTAGTTCTCTCCGGCTTGTAAATAACACCAATGTCTAAGGAAAATCTGTTGAGATGAATCCATAGAAAATGGTTATCATCTTCACATAGGTCCTCAATAAGATTGTGCTGAAGACTGATATGTACATAAATTGAGACGCCCCCTCCTCTTCCCCTGGTGCGGTAATTATAGTAGTGAGTGTAGTCCGGTAGCATAACACTCTCAGCTTCAGAGTCACTTTTTATCCACGTTTCCGTCAGTAATATTAGGTGTAGAGTGCATGGAACAGATTGGATTATACATTTCAATTCATCTAGTTTCCCTGGACTGACTACACTGCGTACGTTAGCGTATAAACATTTCAGGGATTTCTTATCGTTGATAACATTATCATGGGTATTCGATAGTTGGTAGGTAGGATTACTTAGGGGTGCATCTTTTATGACAACTTCTGCTTCCGTCAGTTTTTTGTTGGGTTTTTGATGATTTTGGGAACACCCTTAATATATTTAATGACAAGGTTGTCCTCGCCTTCATCTGTTCTTTTATTTAGTTCGACACGTAATTTTAACATTTCCTCTTTCTGTAGTGGCGTTTGATCGGAGTAACATTTAATGTTTTTAATCTTCTTATAAATGTTGTTTTTGTTGCGGAGTATGGATTTCACCGTATCTGCAGACGCAAAACAAACTTTTATGGGTCGCGATTGATTACTGTTATATTTTCCCAATCGAAAACATTTTGTAGGTTCGGAACAATTTGGGTCTGCTAGCTTTATAACTTTTATAACTTCTTGTTTGTCGTATTTGCTTCTTTCAACCGAATCTCCAGAGTTTATTTCTTGTAACCCACTCACGACTATGTTTTTCTCCCTTTGGAAACGCTCATGGATCTCAGAGATCAAGTTTACATGTGGAGAGGTCACTGTAGAATGTATATTACCAGAAGTAGAAGCTTTCAAGTTGCCAATGTCATTTGTCAGGTCGGCAATTTTATTCACCAAATCAAGTTTTGAAGATTCCAATTTGACTAATTCATTCTTCACCCTATTTTGTTCCAAAGAAAGTTGATCTGTAGTAATTTTAATTTGAGAAATTTGGTTTGTTATTGTCGAAACTTGTTGAGATATTTTATCCAATTTATCAGTTTGTGTTTGTGACATATTGGTTAAAATCGACATGATTTTAGTCTCAAATTTATCAAACCTGTCTGAAAAGTCATCATCAGGTGTCTTTCTTTTGCGGTATGTGACCTTGCTAGTCTCTGCCTCCGGCTGCCACAACTGTCTAAGATCAGGTTGTGATTGCGATTGTGATTCGCCACGAATCGCTATCATCTCATCGCTATCAGCACACGTAATTGGTCCCTTGGTTGGTGATCGACGTGCGGTCATTGTTATAATACGTTGTGTATCGTAGATAATAAATGCGTATAATTACTTGGTTAGGTCTTCACTGCGTGCAGTGGTGGAGGAGTGAGATGAATTATCGCTGCTTCGTAGCCTGTCTCTTTCTTCTACCCGGTGGTGAGACGTGGGGGGGCACAGCCCGATGCGCACGCTGGATTTTAGTGTTGAAGCGTTGTTTATCACACTTGACTGTCAATCACGATTGCGAATCTGGTAGTAGCACTTTGGGTTTACTTTCCTCAGATGACAATTTAATAATTTCAAGATTACTTAAGTTAGCGACACGTCCGTTCCGTACGCTCGCTCGCACCGAATCGAGATTGTTTAGTCCAACCTTTATTTATAAAGATACCGGTATAGCTCAACCTTTATTTTAAACCGGTACCGGTACATTTTTGAGGTACCTTAACCTATATCCGTAACCGCTTTAAGTCCCTAGCCTAAACTCTGGGCTGCTACTTAGAAATTCCAGATTTATAACCCCAATAATACTTTGTCCGACCTGGGAATCAAAACCAGGACTTCATTCTCAGTGCACAGTCGACCGCGAACAATAATATGGTAATGTTATACTAACTAATATGTTTAAGTGCAGGCATTGCGCAATTTGCCACAGGTTTAGAAGCTCTCAACAAATATCTAGAGTGCTGTGAGAAGGCGAATGAATTCTACGTATTGCACACATCTATAGAACGTTATGGAATTGAATTCCTGGGTGTAGTGGCTGAACTTTGTACCTCTCACTCAGCTTACTGTGGATGAGGTACTTTAGTTTTTCATAAAATAGGTCGTAAGTTTAAAGGTTGATCTTGGTGTTCTTTTGTCACAAATTGAAACACTGTTCTCGTAAGCATGAGGTCTGAATTCTATTTCATGGTCGGGCAAAGTATCGTAGTTATTTTTTATTTTATTGCAAAATGGGCCTGCTTTTGACGTCGATCACAACTTATGGAATGCGATGGTTAATTTTTCAAATATAGTAACCCATAGGTACATACCTACACCTCTTACAAACCCTGCGGAGTTAAAAGGCGTAATTTTATATTTGAATACTAATTATGATAATAATGGCCTCAGATATATCTATGTTACAATAAAAGAACCTCGTAATATATTAGGGATTCTTTGTTCTGAAGTAATTCACGAATATAATCTACACAGACGGTCTCCGAATGGAATGCTAGATTGTCGGCAATAAATAATTTTCTTTTGATTTATACAGGGTGATTTGTTAAACGTTGGCAATACTTTAGGGGCGTGTTGTACTCATGAAAATTAACATCTTTTACTTGGGGAACGACTATGAAATCCCGAAAAATATCAGCTGCTCCATACAGCAGATTTTTTAAATCATATTTCATAGTGGCCGAAATCGGTAGTCTCTTGGGCACATTACCTGCTGACTATGTTGAAGAGGAGTTTGACGCTCCTTTATAGTTTGTTGTTTGTTTATTTAAAAGGTTTTAATTAGTTATGAATAAAATTTATAGAGTCGCTACTTAATTCATATTTTCTTTAGGTAATAACAAGAAATCATGCTTGAAATAAATTATGAAGTTGTGTAAAAATTTCATAGGTGAAATTTGCTTATATTTATTAGTACTTCACTCCCTTAAAGTATTGCCAACTTTTAACCATGACCCTGTATACTAAATCACATAATTATTCAATTTGCCTCGTTAATAAAATTATAAATTAAAACTACAGTCGTAACGTAATATTAATTCGTTAGTACAATGTCTTAATAAAGCTTGCTGTAAGCCTATTGTTTTTTTTGTAAATCAAGAATAGGTAATCAAAAACTAGTGTAGTATTGTTTGTTTCAATAATAATGATTGACATAAACAACATGTCAGCTCTGCCCGAAGACTCAGCTAGGAGTTAGGACCGGAGACCATCATCAGCCAAGCCCTTAGTCACCAGCTATGTTTAAGTGCCGTACACCTCCGGGCTACTGACAAAATCCTGCTCGAAAATACCCAAGCTAAGTACCTACCTTGATCTGGCAATCAAACTGAGGACGTTTTTTATTTATTTTTGGTGGGTGGTTCCCGCTCTTGAGCAGAACGCAAGGGAGTGTCAGACTTCTACTGACTTAAAACCTCCCATGTTCCTTCTTAGCCCTTGCGCTAACGCTATTAACTAGATCTTGTCACATCGTCACGGGAGACAAAGTTGTCACTTCCTCACAAACGGCCGGTCAAATGCTTGACGCACTTCCGCCTTGAACTCACCGCCATTATCAGCCTTGCCGCTCGTTTCCGTCACTTCCGGTTAGACAGTTAGACAGCTAACAATAACGGTAATCCTATACGGATTAGTTGAATATCGAGAGTTGTATTATTAGGAGTATATTTTAGAAAACTGCAGTTATTTTGTTAATTGGCATTCAATTGTTTATTTACTTTATATATTTAACATAGGGCCTATGCATGCATGCTTTTTAGATACCATGACCTCGGCACAAAGGGCTAAGAAGGAACATGGGTAGTTTTTAGTCTGACACTCCCTACCGCTCTGCTCTGAGCGGGGAGGAGTCATTGGATGCTCTCCCACCTTTTGTTTTGGTAAAAAAAGACCTATGCATATAACAAAGGCCCATGTTACATGACTTATATCTACAACATCCAACCTTGTGGTATTTTGGGACAAACCTTTTCCTACACAATATTTACTTCCCACTTCTCTCTATTTAAATCTACCAAGGATTAGTTCTAATAAAAGGATTCCAGCCATAATCCAGCTCATCCTGTCATCTCTGTCTGGCCTAGGAAAAAGTTTTTCAACTCATAACGATATATACGAAAAACGATCTTACGCTTACAGCTTGATTACTGATGTAAGCTGACTCCATCATACATGATATCAAACAGCACAAAAAGGGACATTCACCGTTATCTTGTATGAACTCAGCAATTCTGTTTCGTCCACAAGGCAAACACTAAACAACTAGTTACATTTCAGTGTTAACCTCGTTATCGAGCAAGCTCACAATCTTTGTTCACAAACGCGCAAAACTCAATAATGTGTCCCGAGGTCCCAGTGTTCTACGGCGGCCATTATTTCCCGATACGACGAAAATTTTCAATTTAAGTCCGAACAGTTTAATACCTGAGGAGCGAAGCTTTGTGTTCGGAACAATGGCGTGGATTATTGTAGCGTGGCTGAGTCGAACCGGGCCATACATGCCGCCTTGTGGGGAACCAATTAAATCAATAGTTATTGGGTAAGTTCTACTAGTTCGGGTTAGATAATACTTAAGGGAAGTCCTTAAGTAGAACGGTGTCGAAGATTCTCGAAGATATTGTAATAATGGTAAGGAAACTGTTGTATAAGGTTTCAGATTTTGCGAGTTCTGAAATCCTGACCCCGGATACAGATCCGGGGGGGGGGGGGGGGTAGTTTAGTAAGTTAGGCACATGCCTATTCATGATAATTGTGATGTGGATTATGTTAGAAGGTTACACCAATTATTATGAAACATGAAATAGAGCCCGAAATAAATGCAACTAAAAGTCGAAATATGAATGAAAATGCGCAACAAAACATTTTATGACATACCTATTACAAAATATTATTTATTTTTTAATTTAATAATTTTTTACATATCTCTTGCTCTGTAAGTACACCCTTACACCCCTGAATGCCGGGGTGTATGACTATCATTACAGCATAGGTTTTGGAATTTGAAAAAAGAACTGTCATACTCATACTGCACGAAGAATATTTTTAAAAAGTTAATTTTTTTTTTCTCGGTATCGATTAATTACTCGAATCGGAATCTAGACAATTTATTTTATAAAGATTTTATTTTAAATATGGAACTATTTGTTTCCACATCGTATGTTAGATGGAATCGATTTAAAAATCAAACTGGCCAGCAAGATTTGACGCGCTTGCGTGCGTGAAAAAAAAAAGGCAGTCTACTAGTAGGCGCGAAAGCATCGCGAAAATAATTAATTGAAACCTGCTGTCTTGTTGTTTACTTACCTCACAATCGATATGTAAAGCAGAGTATTTATCTCGGGCGTAAGCATCAATTGCATACTCGGGTTAATTAGCGCCTTCGCTTCGCTCAGGCGCCAAAAACCTCGTATGCAATTGATGTCATACAGCCCTTGGTTAATAATCTACTATTACTTTATTCTCCTAAAAATCCAGTACTGTTTAAAATTATAGCTTTCTGCAAATTAAATAATTGTATGACTTGAATACGATCGTTCTTCATGCACGTTGCGTGATTGCTTTTATTGCGAGTATCACCTCTGGTACATTTTTCCAGCATCAATATTTAAACGAAAGCAATAATTAAACAAAACGTACCCGAACGAACACGAATAACATGAACTATCTTCAAAAGCAGCCTCCATAATGCAATTGTAATATATACAAAATATGTGTCTCTCTAATACTCTAGCAGCCTTATTCATAAAAAGTTAGAGCCTCCTTGAAGGCTCCTTGAAGGACTGATGCTAAAAAACATGATTCATAAACGTCTGTTAACGCTAATCAGTCCCTCAAGGCTCTGCTAAAGTTAGAGGACTGTTGACCCTCCTTTATCTCCCTGCTAAGTCACAAAATGGCCGCCACAAATTTGAACAGCTGACTTTGACAAGAGCAAAAAAACCATAACGAAGATAATTATTTTAGTGAAGGGAGAGTTACGCAAAGATTTAAAAAAATCCAGGAAAATTTATTTTCAGGCATTTGTATTTAAAAATCCTCTTAATTATGTATTTAAGATGATACGTGTAATAACAATGAATATGAAAAAAATAAAATTAGGATGAATAACATAATTACGGCTTTTTGCACTACAACTTATACATGCGGATCGGAAATGGCGGGAAAACAAACATTTCACTTTTTTTTTAAAGTTGATCTTGGGGTTGTATCGTCAAATTTTATCTTTTCGTGACAATGCAAGCTATCCAGGCAATTAGGGCTATGGAAGTTGTTAATTTACAACCACAACCGCGGCGTCGCAAGGTGTATAATCAAAGGGCAGATCCTATAGAGGATCTCATCTCTCGCAGTGGTGGGGAGAACAAATGCCCTTCGTTTGCGTTAAGGGTACTTTTACACCCTATATTGAATGTATTTTTGTAGGTTCGTGGGTAATGATTGTTGACATTATAAATAAGTAGGTAGGTATTTTTTTCAGAAGCTGATGAAGATGGTGCAGATGAAGAAGAGGCTGACGAGGAAGTGGTTGTTGCGGCAGCCAGCAGGGCGGCAAACAATGCACATCTTCGCGCTTTTATTCATCGACACTTCCAATAAATAAAGTTATCAATAAGATTTCCACCAACCTGGACACAACCGGTTACCTTACTTGAGTCAAAAATGTGGTGCGTCTCGTATGGTGTAAACCCTCTAGGGCAATCATTTAAGTAACAGATCTCCAAACAAAACAAAATAATGTATACAAAAGTATAAAGTTGATGTTAAAGATGTATAGGTACAATTTTACTTCTTATTTCATTATTAAGAAGAAAAATGTGTTCCTCCGTACCTGTAACCGCACATTTTTGGCATCATCTCTGCAAGCAAAACATGTTTTTTTTTCTAAACCATCCGACTACATCATTATTTTGAGATGAATAATGTTTATTACTAATGAAAAACAGTTGCTCAAGTTGCCAGAGAAAATAACATTAATAATTATAAAAAAAACATCATGACATATCAAAATAGTTTTATTTTGTAAAAAAAAATCTGTTTATTACTAAAAAAAAACTACTATCTTAGCTACTTATCCTTAATTTGTAGGACTGTTGAAGCTAATAATATTAATTAATACCTATGACATAGTTGGCTTAAAAATATCTTATTTTTTGTCATGGAGGCAATCCGTATGTTGCACAAAGATATTATCTTAATCCTGTTTGCTTCTAACAATTTCTTGTATAATTTCAATTGGAAAATATACTTTAAAGTACCTCTACCTAGTGGAACAGTTGTTCATAATTGTCTTGTATTTATAATAAATTTTCAAAGGAATTATGGTTTTTCAATGGTATTTGCAAGTTATAAATATTATTCAAATATGTTTTATGAATTCTTCCATATAATTTACAAAATCCAAAAAAAATTAAAGAGAAAATGAAGAGAGAGAAAAGGAAAAATAATTCTGGAGTCAGAACAATTACTTTCAACCAAATTTAACTAATCTATTTATTAATTTTACTTTTAAAATATTCTATTTTGGTTAAAAGTAATTGTTCTTTTAACTCCAGAATTCTTTTTTTTCTCTCTTCATTTTCTAATTGTATTTTGTGCAGCTCCTTGCGACACTCTATTTCGTTTGATTTGTCAAGATAGCCAACATAACGCGTCTAATCCGTCTATCAGCAGCTCATTAGTTATCAGACTGCTAGCAAGCGTTTATGAATCATACTTCTTGACAACCGTCAAACAAGCTTAATCAGTCTGTTAACTAACAGACCCTTCAAACCTCAATTAAGGATTTTTTATGAATAAGGCTGTAGGTCTCTAATACTAACACATTCATCGTGTATTCATCGCATAACATTCAGTAAAATAGGAATTCAAAAATTAAACCATCATTTCCAACAAAACTCCATAACCCCTAAAATGAATGACAAGCCTTACAATTAAAACGCTAAATTAAAAACCAGATTAGGACAGCCAGTTATTTCGGCGAGCCCTAATTCCGACCACGGTCGGCAGGTATCAAATCGCGCGTCAGTTGAAATCAACGAGCTTCATTATTTTGAGCAAATACGCGAACAATCTGCACATTACGGGATTTATTGATAACCGTTGGTTAAAGTTAAGACTCAGTGAACATCGGTGTAGGACTACATACATACATAACATCCCGCCTGTAATCCCTGAAGGGTTAGGCAGAGGTGTACCTAGTACACCCACATTTCGCCAGTTATGTTTAAGTCCCTTGTAATAGGGGGCGAGCCTATTGCCATCAACCAGAAACAAATCCACGCTTCCGAGGCTCCGTAGGGGCTGCGGGTTGTTCGAAAGAGATACAGCGGCCTCGGCACAAGGGCTAAGAAGGAACATGGGTGGTTTTTAGTCAGTAGAAGTCTGACACTCCCTTCCGCTCTGCCCAGCGAGCGGGGGGGGGGGGGCGGTTATTTGATTATTTCCCACACCAACCCAGAAAAAAGGCCTGCTGCGCTGCGTGTTGCGTAATAATATTTCAATTATTTTCAGTATAAATAATTGAAATATTTGTATGGCCTAAAGATAGTTGTTTCGGGTCTGAGTATTTGTGTATGTGAGTTTAAATGTTTGTGAACGCACCCACGATACAGGAGAAATTCCTAGTGTGGGGCAACGTATTAAAAAAAAAATTACATAAATAAATAGCAAATTGTGGCAGTACACTTATGCTTTGAAATTAAACAGTCGTTATGCACTATGCGCTCTTTTCGTTGAATTCATCATCATCATCAGCCTATAGTGTTCCCACTGCAGGGACTCAGACCTCCTCTCTAGGAGAGTGATGGGTTATAATCCACCACACGGGCCCAGCGCGGGTTGGTAGATGTCACATGTCTTCGAATTTTTGGTTCTAAGAGATGCCGGTTTCCTCACGATGTTTTCCTTCACCGTTTTGAGAGCAGTGGTGATGAAATAACGTTGAATTTTCTAGTAATAATGCGAATTACTACGACAGCGCTCAAGTTCATTTCAATGCGTAACTTCAGCTGCAACTTCTGTTTATTTCACTCTCAACTTGATCCTCATCCTTCTCTGCAGCGTTGAGGAATAGAGTATCAAGGGGCTTCCGAGAAACGTGAATTGAATAAGAATTTCTTAGATTTCACTGTTACCTTGCTTTAGAAGTAATATACAACGAGATTTTATTTACATTTTCTTTACAGTAACTCAAAAGTTTTCCCAAATATAAAGTAAGTAGGTACTTTTATTTAACCAAATCATCATCTGCCTAGCCTTTTCCCAACTATGTTGGGGTCGGCTTCCAGTCTAACCGGATGCAGCTGAATACCAGTATTTTACATGGAGCGACTGCCTATCTGACCTCCACAACCCAGTTAATACCTACTAGGTAAGACTGGATGTCAGAATTTCAGGTCACTGACTACCTGTAACGACTGCCAAAGATCTATATATGGCAGCCGGGACCAACAGCTTAACGTGCTTTCTGAGGCACGGAGGAAACTCAGTATGTTGGGCGGTCACCCATCCACAGACCGACCTAGGCAAGCACAGCTTTACCTAAAGATCGGCCCGAGTGGCAGTTCTTATTAAGCCACGATATTTAACCAAATGTGACAAAAATATTAACTGTTATAGCTACAAATAAATTGTAACCGTCACACTAATAAATTCTAAACAACCAACTCGACTGAATGGCTGGGAGGAGCTACATTACTGATTATATTAGAGTGGGTGATACGCCCAGCCACTCGAGCCCGCAATGAATGCGCGCCCGTGAGTAATGAACACTGAATAATGAACAATGCGATACCGGCCAAACAACACGACATAACTCACGCAAACCTAATTCAATACAGAACACGCTTATTGAAACATTACCGCGCAAATATATTATTAATTCTGAACTAGTTTTTGACGCAATGAACGATGTTCTTCATCCCATTGATGACCGGATTGAATTCTGTTTCGAAAGTGTGATTTATCACAGTAATGAGAAGAGTACGTTGTGATCGGTCGAATATAATGGCAAACGTAAATTATGATATTAATAGGTTTAACTTATTAGGGATAAAGCTATTGTAACACTGAATAATTCGTGTGATCAATCACTTTTGGGGATATTGAACAGAGATTTCGATTTGCGAATTGCCGACCCCGAAATTATTACAGTGGCATAGTTACTTCCAATTATATTAATAGTCGAAGCTAAACTAAACACGTGAATGCGTACTTGTAATAAATCCCCGCCACGCGGTGGCGGTAGTGGTGGCAGCACCTCACCAACACCACGAAGCCGCGGAAGCAACACACCTAAGAGTTTCTCGTTTTGCGTTAATTCCACTAAGTCTCGCGTTTTCCAATTAAACTTTGTACTGAACGCGAATATTTTAAATTAGCTAGCCTACCGCCTGGCTGGAACCGGCTTTTGAGTGAAAAATAGAGATTAAACCTGCCTCTGTGACACTAGAACATAGCTCGAGAAAGTAACGGCTTCCTACTGAGTAAATTCTAGAGATTTGGATAATTAATGAGTAGTGTCATACCCAGTAATTAAGTAATTAAAACAAGGAGGGATATTGAACGTCGTGTCGTTGATGAAGAGGCTAATATTAATGAGGGTATAATGTTAGACTGTGTAGCGGTCGCTGCTGAATAAATTAAGTTTAACACGAAAGTGACTGGAAACATGCTCAAAGATAAAATTCTACTTCAATGTGTTGGAAGCACAGAGGGCGGTACGATATTAAATACTTTATATCTAGGTACGTAAGGCTGTGTTCCCGTTGCAAGTGGCGCTCGATAGCTAATAACGTTAGGAGCAGTTCTATTGGCAGGAGGTTCACAATTATCTACTTGGGGAACTGTTTAATTTAAAGCCGATAATACTGTTATGAGAGACGTTCGCGTCTCAGGCGCGGAACTAACGAAGTTGCAAATCCAAGTACCTGGAACAGCCAACGACAAAGTGGCGATTTATTTGATTGTCACAGTAATACAGTCCTAGGTATTTGAAACTTGTGACTAGGAAGAATTGGATTTGTGCTTGGTTGATGGCAATAGGCTCGTCCCTTTTTACATGGGCCTTAAACATAACTGGTGAAATATAGGTGTACTTTATGGGTACACTTCTGCCTTACCCTTCGGGTATTAAATGCGTGATGTTATGTGTAACTAGGAAAAGTATTACAGTTAATTACGCAAAATCACTAACTGCCGTACTCAGAGAGCTTTAATACTTACTTAGGCCATTACTTAGTAAAGGTTTTGACAGTTTTGTCATACAGAAATATGTCAAATCTTTACTAAGTGACGGCTTAAGTAATCATTAAATATCTCTGAGTAAGGCAGTTTGGGATTAAAAATAACTATTTTCATTATAAATATCCGAGTGATAACAAAAAAAATTCTGACTTAGACAAGTAATCAATCAACGCAAAATCAATTTTGAAAACACAAACTAAAGGGCTATATTTTATTGTGAAACGTTCAGACAGTGTTAATTGGTTTTGTACTAGTTTGAATAAGTTATATTTTGATTTGATTTAATTGCCTACCGAGATAGAGATGGTGCAAAGGTATAATATCTTCCTATAAATCATCCTCATCTGTCTACCGGTTTCCCATCATTTTGGGGTCGGATTTTAGGCTAATCTGGTGCAGCTGAATCCCATTTTAAGCAGTGACTATATACCTATCCCCACAACCGAAAATATTTTTCTATAACAATTTTAGAGTCCGAGGAGCTCGTGGTTCGATCTTTAGGTTAAGCCGCGCTTACCTAGGTTGGTCTGTAGATGGGTGACCGCCCTTTACATACCGAGATTTATCCGTGCCTCGGATAGCACGTTAAGCTGTTGGTCCCGCGTGCCATATATAGATCTTTGGCAGTCGTTACAGGGACTCAGTGACCTGAAAGTCTGACAACCAGTCTTACCAAAGGGTATCGTATTACCTAGTATTAACTAGGTTGTGGAGGTCAGATAGGCAGTCGCTCCATGTAAAATACTGGTATTCAGCTGCATCCGGTTAGACTGGAAGCCGACCCTAACATAGTTGGGAAAAGGCTAGCAGATGATGATGAGAGTCCATCTCCCCGCAGCCCTTCAATATTGACTGTTTGTGCAAAATAAAATGAAATAAGTACATAAAACTAGATAAACATATTTTAGTTTTCCCAACAATAATAAATAGAAACTCTTTCATAAGCTGTTAAACTTTTAACGAGTGACAAGAGCGTTTGGCGCGGCGTGTGATTCGCGGATTAGTGACGTCACGGTCGCCATAGCAACGCAGCGCCTCACCGAAGCCAATTTGTTCGGCCATCCGCGAACAAACCATCGCTCGTTCAATAGAGATACGAATGTACGGGAGATAAATAGTTTTTTATGATGATCCTTATTGCAACGATGGGGAAGGATTGGGAAAAAGTAGGCTATGTTTTGTTTGATTATTTTCGTTTACGAGAAACAAAATAGGACAAAAATTTCTTATAAAATGAGGAAAGAATTTCAAATTTTACGGTGCGAATAATTTAAACAACGACCATTAAATTGGCATGAACTTTCTTAAAATATTGGAAAATTTCATAATTGTATGGTACAGATAGCACCATACGATTTGCTAAAAGTTCTGTCAAAGGTGTTATAATTGTAGATAAGTACTCATCATCATTCTCTTGCCCTTATCCCAATTTATTTGGGGTCAGCACAGCATGTCTTCTTCATCCATACTTCTCTATAGCTCGTCATGTCACCAGTATCAGGGGAGCTACTCACAAACTCTGTCAACGAAAATACAGGCCCATTCGAAACCGTCGGGGCTGCGGGTTGTTCGCAAGAGATACCGCGGCCTCGACATAAAAGGCTAAGAAGGAACATGGGTAGTTTTTAGTCAGTAGAAGTGTGACACTCCCTTTCGATCTCCTCAAGAGCGGGAGGGGTTATTCGATGATTTTCTATACGCCAAAATAAAAAAAAATACAATAATAATATTCGGATTCATGAGTTTTGAAAATACACCTGGAGTATGGACAACTGTCCCACCATGTTGACGTTCTTTTTTTCGTTCGGGTACCTAACTAAATCTATGTTCGTAATTGATACAGATTAGGAAACGTCCGTATCTTTGACCGAAACTACATGTTTCGTGCGTAGAGAGTAGACCCCCAGACACCGCTTGTCGTGCCATATCATACTGCACACAGTTCATCCACCGATTCTTTGGTATTCCTCAACTCTTATTATAACCTATATTTATAATTTTCAAATGTAAAATACTGGTATTCAGCTGCATCCGGTTAGACTGGAAGCCGACCCCAACATAGTTGGGAAAAGGCTAGGCAGATGATGATGGTGATTTAGAATTTTCAAAATCCATATTTCATCTAGAAGTGCCATCCCTATTCTCGACACCACTAGTCCACCACCAGAGCCCTCAGCCCTAAACCGGAAGAGCAGCTCTTACCCGCACTTCCGGCCCACCGTCACTCGATACAAGGGCCGCTTAATACGATATCCTGAATAAATAAGATTAATGTGCCTTCCTGTGGGGAGAAATAATAACTGTAAGCCGAGTATGTGTGACGTCATAATTACCTCGTGAAGTGTTTGCTTAAGGTTTGACTTTCACGGTATCGCCTGCCTTTTCTCAGCTGTGTTGGGTTTTCTCTTTGCCTACATTTGTGGTTTTCCTATTCAAGTACCTTCTCATTTTCATAAAAAGGTTATGGAAATGAGCATTAGGTCTTGGGTTTGATACCCGCGACGAACAAAGTGTTATTGGGTTTTTAAATCCGGAATTTCTCAGTTACGGAGTCTGGATAACTGGCGAAATGTGGGTGTACTAACCGGGCCCTTCGCGGATTACAGGCGTGATATTATGGGATATTATGTAGAACTTTTCTTCTCTTTGTTTTTGTATTAAATAGGATAGCTTATAACAACTTGCTAAAAATTAATGTAATCACCGTTGACTGCTTTCTCATCATTCGTCAGCTTCATCTCATTAAATGTGATACCTTAGATTTTAAGTTAGCCAGTGTTTATTTCAATTTATAAACCTAATCTATTCCAATAAAACCTTTTTTTCAGTTCAGTGCGAATTATTCAGCGTAACTCAATCAGCTAGAAAGTGTAACAAAACAGTGCGAACTAGCGATACGGGTCGTAATGTAGCATTCAAAATTAAAGCCGGTCAGTTTTTATGGGACACGTATTGAGCTGCGATCGATGTTACTCCAAAACAGGGGTATTTCGATAACTAGCTGTAACACTAGCGCTAGTCATGTGTGCAGTAGTTAAAAATACTACGTGGCTAAGTTAAATTGCAGCAGAGCAACGGTTGACAGAGGAATGCAGTATAACAAGAAACGTTACTTTTGGAAGAGGCCTGGATAGGCAACTTCCAAAAGATGAAGGGACCCCATCCCCATAGCATACAAGTATCTCACATCCATAACATGAATTGGTAAAAGATGTCGTTCCTTATATTGTATTTTCAATCGAAAATAACAAAAAACACAAAATTTCACAAAATAACATCAGGTACTTAAAATTAAACTCCAAAACCACAATCAGCTTGTGACGCGTCCTCCCAGAACATTAAATTACGGTAAAAAAATATTGAATTTGAAGGTCTACATACAATAAAATACCATTGGATATAAAATAATCTTAAAGTATGTCTTGTCTTGTCACTGTAGATTCACATAACTGTACCTACTTTTTATTGTTTTGGTTGTAGAATTGAGTAGAAATATATAGTATTTTACTTTTGCATGTCGTAAGGTGTGTTGGAAGTGAACTGCTTTTGCAATATTTATATCTTATTTGGTACTCACATAAAAGATTTCTGATTTCAAATTTATCACCAAAAACATTAAATACCCAATAAAACAATCCATCTAAAACCAACTTACTGCGATAAACATCGCCAGCAAAAACCGTGTCCACTTGATAAGCTTCGTAAATAAGTCGTGTCACATCCGAACGGCTTGTTAATTAATTACCAGCTCTATAACAAGGGTATAAAGCTGATGTCCGCTTGGTAACACTTGTGGCAGAAGTCACGTGCGAACTGTATCGGTGACCATAGTTTATGATAATTCGGGATAGTTGCTCATAGCACCACACGTAGTGGAAATTTTGCTCCTGTTCCTGTATTGACTCTGTTAGTATAGTGACTCTGTTACTGTAGTGACTCTGTTACTGTTACTGTTAGCGAGAGTCATCCCACTGCTGGGCAAGTCATTTCCCCATGACTTGACTTGAACATTGACTCTGATGACTTCTTTCTTTTAATGGTTGTTTAAAGGAAGTTCGTAACAGTTCCTTTATTTAGTTACAAAAAGATAATTACAGGTCGCAAAAAGTTTCGTATTGTTCCAAATTCGTATTGTTTCAGAAAGCGAAGTTACAAAGAAAATACAATAACTATAGTATTTTTCTCATGATGACATTTTACACTGTTTACTATTTTAAAACTATTCATGAAAAGATTTTCATTACATGGCAGTACCGTACTAACAAAAAGAAAATACACATTTTTCTCCAGAATTATCCAATAGGAATATTTCCAATAATTTTACCTGTCCTAGAATTTCAGTTGAAATTAAAATTGCTTCGCCATTTTATTGACTAGTTGGAAATAAGAGACGTCATATCATGCAGAAGGCGAGGCGAGAGACTTTTGGCCGATAACGAACTTTTTATTTTTGTTTTTTGTTTGCTTTTTGGCAGACTATTTTGGTAATGAGACTTTTTTTTGAAGTGTTTTCATTTGTGAATATACTTTTTAACCGACTTCAAAAAGGAGGTTATCAATTCGTCGGATCTTTTTTTTTGTTTTTTTTTTTATGGTAGGAATTTAAAAAAAAACTCACACAATTTTATATTTTTTGTAATATAACACTTCCAAACGCTCACTACCAGCGGGTGCGATTAAATAATCGCACGTGCGCCATCCATGATTCATGTGCTTCGTACGTCACGGTTACTGTATTGCTACCTGCCTTTATTAGCCAGATCACGGTTTACGCAGCGCACTAACCATGCTTTATCTACTAATGCACCATAACTCGACACAAACTACAAATGAAATACCACTACAAATTTCGAATTCGGAACTAAATCTATTCTAAATACTAATTTTACATGACATACTTTTGTATGACAAAACTGTCAAAACCTTTACTAAGTGATGGCTTAAGTAATCATTATAGCTCCCTGAGTGCGGCAATATGTGTATTAAGTTAATATAGTTATTCGGTAGGCGTAACTTCATCCCATTAATTTAACTAATCTGCAATACAACGCATTCATTGTACAGAAAGCATTCGTAAGATAAATCGCACGTGCGCAGTGTGCGTGCGACTGAGAAGCAGTAAGTAAATCGTGTCGGTAGGTGCGCGCCGCTCCTAACCCTTCGCAACCCGCCGCGCGCTGAAGCGTTGAAAAACGCCAAAATTCGCCAGAAATGAACCAACGAACGGTGAAATTACGGACGCGGACGAGTTTGCTCGCGAGAAAAAATAACCCCCAAAACGGGCGAAGCAATTTGTCTTAAGTGGCTAAAACAGTGAAATATTCGGGAAGTTTTAAAGCGTATTAAAGTTTAGCCGGACCTTTTGTAGATGTGAGGAGCGATAGGGACGGGACGGTTAGCCGCGATTTTCCAGAGGTGATGACGCGTTTCTACGCCTCGTTTTTAATTAATACGAAAAGTTAGTCGTCCGGCGGTGGGGCCCGGGGGCCGGGGCCGCCTTATTGTGCGCTTTAATTATATAAATACACGGCTCCTAATGAACAGGAGGCGACACCTCAGCGCGCCGCGTCTCTTAATTCCGCCGAGGGTAACTTTTATAAATACGGGAAATATGGAATCATAAAGTTAGACAATGAGCTCGTTATGCGAATGAAATATTTCTGACTTGAATAAATTAAAAGGGACTGTGGAAAGCGGCTTAGAAGTGTGTTTACCGTGATAGCAGCGCGGCGCGTCGTTCGCTCGTGTTACCGAGTGTTTTTTCCCAAATTGTTTTATTGCGTATTCATTTCACGGCATAAATTAGTGTCGCGTTCCTCCATTCGTCACCGCGCTGCTCATAATTTACAGTTATTACATTTAGGAGCTGTTTATCAGTCTGCGCAGATGTGCGCAACTATAACTATTTCAAATGTAAATGTACACGCCGCGCGCAAAAATATATGTTGTGAAGCTAGCGGATAGAATGCTAAGTTGGTATAATAATTTTAACTAAGTAGACGAAACTTGACGGCATTCCATTACGGAGCTTATTTGCGGAGGTAGCGACTTGTCGCGAGTCGCAGTCGCGTGTCGCGCCGAGACACGCCATGAATTAATTATGGCGCGCAGCTCTTGTTTCTTCCGACATGGAGTTTTGTCGCGCGAGCTAAACTTGTGCACTTAGTGGCACAGATTTGGCGATGTAAATAAAACATGCGCCGGAACTTTGAGTATTTATGGCTGCCCGAATTTTGGCGGATAAACAAGAGTTTGTTGGAGTTAAATAATAACAGCTATTTTTGTGTTTACAATATATGTAAGGGCGGCTCGGTGCTCGCGCCTACTTCATTTGTAATTCAGTAAAAGTTTCAATGGAAAAGGTTGTTTTGTGTACAAATAACAATTTGATTTATTCGACGTTTGACTTATTTTTTTTACCAACCAACGAATGTTTCAAATTATTTATCGCCACTAGAAATATCGGGAACATCAAAACATATTTTCGACCTAAGCTCAATGTTGTCAAAGTTCTGACTCGCCCCGCTCCCGCTCCCGCTCACTCCTCACCCCGTCCACGCATGTTCGCAGTGTCGGGTAGAACTTGCATACAACACCAAGGCGAGGTCGCTCCAACAAATTGCTTAACCCGCACTGTGTCACTAATCGCATGTCTGTCGCGAGTAACATGTTACCCGCCATGGCTAACTGCTAAATTAAATATGGTGGCTTTTTAACGTTTGCTACAAATTCCTGAATAGTTCTCGAAATAGAAATCGTTTATTTCTTTTTCGTATACATGTATGTAATATATTTATGTACTCATCATCTGCCTACCCTTTTCCCAACTATGTTGGAGTCGGCTTCCAGTCTAACCGGATGCAGCTGAATACCAGTATTTTACATGGAGCGACTGCCTATCTGACCTCCACAACCCAGTTAATACTAGGTAATATGAATATATTTATGTACTAATATAATTATTTAGATATACAATCAATAAGACGGTTAAGTTGTGCAAACTTAATAAACTAACTTATTTATACAATTTAGCAAACATTTAAATATAGATGGAACATAGCGAACACAATCATAATAATATATTCTAGTAACTGTCTGGTGGTATGCATACAAGTGTAACGTGTCACACTTGTCAATTAAGTTATTTTGATATAAAACATCTCAGAGATATAGGTTTGACTTTTATTTCAAACTATTTGTAAAAAAAGGTATAGCTCTTTTGTCTCAAGTCTCTTTGAATAGTGAATAGTTACATCACATTCGCAAGAGTGACAAAATCAAAAGCAAGAATTTATTTACAGTAGGCCAGTTACAGGCACTTTTGAATAGTCGAACAAATACAAAATAAAATAAAAAAGACTTGTGGCACTCGGAGACTGCCGCGGTAAAGCTATTGCATAGCATTTTTTATCAACTTATGCAATTATAATTATTTATTTATTTTATTAATGCAGTATTTTTTTTCCTTTGTTTTTTTTTCTTTAATATTAATTCAAGTTACACTTTGAGCGTGGTGACCGATAAAAAAACATTTTTTTTCTTTTATTAAATAAATGAGTGTTAGGTTTTTTTCGTTACGAAATTTCTGGATTCGGTCCCCACGCTCAAGGCCCGCGATAGAAGCTATGCAATAGCTTAAAAAGAAGCTATAGTCCTAGTCACAATTCATAATAAGTGTAGTCTCTATGGAGAAG
This sequence comes from Diarsia brunnea, assembly GCA_949774965.1. Classification (NCBI taxonomy): domain Eukaryota; kingdom Metazoa; phylum Arthropoda; class Insecta; order Lepidoptera; family Noctuidae; genus Diarsia; species Diarsia brunnea. The sequence goes on from OX459000.1 coordinate 518,776, forward strand.
AACGGGGAAGAAACTCCATGGACACTCTTTTACATATTAGCACAGACATTATTAGCACACCCATGTTTACTGCTGTAACTGGTTTACTGTAACTGTCTGAAATAACCCAATCACAATTTAACCAATTGACCGAACAGTTACAGTCTGTCTGTCTATCTGTGTCTTTAGTAGACAAAAACGAATATTTTAAAGAGATACAAAATAAGAAAGTTGGCACATTGACATGAAATGATGTAACATCAACGACAAAAAGTACAAAGAGGAAGTTGAATAAGTACGAGTAAGTAAGTAGATTTATACGTAAGAATGTAGGCGAGCAAATAAGGTTCGTGTTACTAATGAAAAAACAGTCGTACCGCCGCTAATTAGCACGCAAGTGAGTAATTTATATACAGCGTGTAGTGTGTACGTAATCACTGTGTTAACACGGCCAGGCAAATGTACTCCTGGTACTGTACCGCATACGTAAGGCTTTTGGAAGCATTGTTTTTGTTTTTCAACAGTATAATGAAGTGTAAATTTCACTGATATAAGATTCAGCCAATATATATTGGAAGCGGCCCCGGACAACGGATTTCTGGGAAATCCGTTGTCCAGACAGACAATGAATTGAAGTGTCCATGTCCGGTATCCGCAAGCGATCACAATTTGTTCCTGCCGGGTTAATAATTGAACCTTAATAACATTCTGTCCATATATTCTAGTTTACTAACAAATTAATACATAGTATAAAACAAAGTCGCTTTCTCTGTTCCTATATCCCTATGTATGCTTAAATCTTTAAAACTACGCAACGGATTTTGAAGCGGTTTTTTTAATAGATAGAGTGATTCAAGAGGAAGGTTTTAGTATATAATTTGACCAACATCCATGCGGGTGAAGCCGCGGGCATCAGCTAATTACATAATATGTCATTGTACATAGGTGATCACATTACGACAAATCCAAAAAAGAGCGATGACAAGCCCAATCGCGTTTGTTCCGTCTATCCATAGACAAAACCAGCCCTAACTACCCTACTTTTAAATTTTACGCCAACTTTTATGTCCTACAACTGATAAAAACACTTTCTTTTGAAAATTGTTTCTTTGAAGAAAGATTGTGTCTGGAATTTTGAGCAGACTGGTTTATGAGAAAAGTCAAGGTAGTTTTGTTTTTAATGATGTTGTACTTTTTGAACTAACTGGATAATTTTTATTTTGTTTACAGCTAATATTATATTAAAACTAGTCTAGACAAGAGTTTGAGATAAACGTAATCCATCAAATAGCAAAGTTTAGTAATTAGCTATAATGACCATCAAATTATTTATGTCTTTAAGAAGCTGATCAATTAATTTGAGTCAATATCGTTAGACAACTATCGGCACTTTTATGTTACTTGCTGCATAAATACCGAGTATTGAATAAGTATCATTTATTTAAAAAAAACAAGCTGTTTGAAATACCTAAAAAAATCATATTGAAAATACGTCATGGCTTAACTATAAACATACGTCTTATTAACAATATCTCCTGAAACATTCCGTTCTATATCTAGATCACATACCTGTACAATGGTATCCCGGCGTCATCCCTGAACCAGAACACCATGTAGACCTTGTCGTTGGCGGCAGTTCCGAGGTCGCAGGGGAACTGCGCCACCATGCCCTCCACCGCCTGCACGTCCACTGTCCTCACACCCGCTGAGGACAAGGATAAACACAATTAAAGTTTTATTTATCGAGCCTAATGATTGTGGAACCTGGAAATGTATCATGGTAAATCTTTTGAGAGGTGGCGCGCGATAGAAACTCCTGGAAGGGATAAAGATTTGGGAGAGATTAAGAAAAACTGTCAAATGAATTGGTGTCAACATACTGTGTCCTGTACTGGCTGGGTGTACTATTTAAAATTTTATATTGCTAACATGTTTTTACCAACCAAATTACAGAAATAATTACAATTTATTATTGAGTATTCAGTCAAAGTACAGGAAAAAGTCCCAATCAAATCAAAATGTTCAAAATCTTACAAATGTACCGTTCATAATAATTGGATTTCTAAACGTTTATAAAGAGAAACTAACTGTCCGTAGTACATAAATCCCCATGCATTCCTTGAGCGGCGAGTCTAATAGAATGTCTGCATTCAATGTGAAACGTACAGCTGTAAGAAGAGTACATGAATGTCCACTCATAGCTGGCAAGATATTTAGGAAGTCAATGTTGATCAAATTGAAGACTTCCTCATCGTGGAATGTAGATCTTCTTTGATATTAAGCCACACTCACAACGCGATGCAACCTACGTCAAAATACACACATGAGACGCTGCGCTGGTTACACTCATATGAGTACCGTGGATCCTTAAGTTACGTCTCGACGACACGTGACCAATGGGTAAAAGTTTTCATAAAAAAACTCCGAACATCTTCTCGGTCCAAGATCTAATCAAGGCGCACATGAGTTCGGCGAGCATATCATCTGGCTATAGTTATAGCAGCTTGAACGGGTCCCGAGAGCGAGCGGCAACAGTACAATAATGTACACTCCCCGAGAGTCCATTAGTATGATAACGAGATACGGAAGTCGACGGAGATCCAAGTTCGGAGCCCGGGGATTCAGAGAACTTGGCTCAACATTCGCAAAATTATACAACCTTGTATGTATATGATGTATTATAGCTGTGACGAGTATGTGGATGAGATTTGGAGACAAAGCCAAGTCTTGGCATCGGCTGTTGACGAGAGGTTTCTTGATTGGCTACAATGTCACCAATTGGATTTATATAATAGCATGTACAACCTTTTCAAAAGTCAATTATGTATTTTGGACCTCAGTGAGATTATAAGAAATGTCAAAGAATAAAAGCATGAAAGTAATTGCTTTTACTAAACTAAAATTCTCTATTCCGACAAAATATTTTCAAAGTCCCTTAATTAGAACAGGAAGGATCCCAAATTGCTTCAACGCCTTCCAAAGGACCAACTACAGGTACCGTAGCTCCCGTGGCACCTGCCAAATAAATCACTGGTCCTTTCGCCAGACGTTATAATTTAAACTCGCTGGGTCGCAGTCCTTTCGTTCACTTGTACATCTGCGCCGGTATTATCCGCCGGGCGGTGTGTTAAATCCATTCAGGGTAATCCTACGTAACCCATTGTGCCAGAACTCCGCAGACACTAGACGCTTTGTACACCTAGGTTATTAATTATGTCCCCAGCATCTGTTTAGCATGTCTGTCTAGCCGATCCATTCAGACAAACTTACGGGGGATTGTTCAAATCTTTTGTCTGTATTATTCAGTTGCAAACGGTCGGGTATTGTTTTACAAAGAGTGATGCACGTGCCGCGTCCGTTTGTTCGTTTTATTTGCGTTTTATCAAAGGGTTTGTGAGAGATTTGTTGAAGCACGTTTTTTGCGGGAAGTTATCGTTTAAATAATGACTTTGATAAGTTTTGCATTAGAGCGAGGCACGCTAGCTAGGCTGTTGACACGTTGTCGGTACCACTCGTATATTATGCAAATGTGCAGATAGGATTTGTATGACATGTTTAGTGTTCATTTTTTAGTTGATTATTATAGTTTTAAACAGTTGTACCGCGGTACTATTAACAGGGTGTTTTCAATCTTGATCATGAACAACTTAGTTATCAGATTCATATTGCTTTGTTATCAGCAGGGCTATTGCGTATCGTTTTAAATGTCAGTGGCTATCATAGTGTCCATCGATTAACAGTCAAATGGTTATGGTTTGGTACAAAATTGAACCATTTGACAGTTAATCGATGGACACTATGATAGCCACTAACATTTAAAAAGATACGCAATAGCCCCAGCAGGACCCTAGATAAAAGTAAGAGGGATGTCTAAGGAGTTCCTTGCCCATTCTTCTCAATTCTCTTCGTAACAAAACACCACACGTCAGTTAGTGACTGCAGCTCACGGGACTACCGCTCACGATACGAATATCATGAATACAGTAATACCCAGTAATATCCAGTAATATTATGTATCTGTCATGTTCATGTCAGTCACGTCCCTATCTCCGGGTTAATAGGGCTCCGCTGTAGCGTCGATAATTCGGATGATACATGGCATCACTTGAAGTGTTTGCGTACTTGTATTGTAATGTTATTCAATGATTGTGTTGTTCCTTGAGATTACGCTACGAGGTCGTGGCTTCAAGAAAGATAACTGTGATTTGGTTATGTGAAGTTGATACAGGAATTGTAATTTTATAGGCTTATTTGCATAGTTACAACGACGTTTAGATAATCTTAGGATAGGCGACACTACGCGAACAAAATTTTAATATACTGCTAGAGATGTTTGCTGTTAGCTCAAGTGTAACTTGTAAAACTTAATAATTATGTAGTTTTGCTTAAATGTCTCTGAGTTAAGGAATATATTTGTCAAATGATGTTTTCTCCGCAATATCTTACATCCTTCTGCTTAGTCACATTTATAAACGTCTGACTTTGAAGAATTTGTGTCAGTGATGGTTAAATTATTAAAGTTTCTTGTACAGAAACGAGTCGAGCATAACTCAGTACATAGCTTAGTAGGTATGTCGGCATAATTTCAGGCAAAAGACGTCCACTGCTGGATATAGACTTCCCCCAAGTCGCACAACATTGACCAGTCCCATGCATTTCGCTGGCAGCGGTTAAATAAAAATACCGACTTTCTTTCTATTTTGCAGTCTCCAGAAAATCAATAACAACCGTCAGCCCTATCAGTCAGTACAGCATGCAGTGAGCGATGGCTGAATTTGTGCCTCTAATGAGGAGGCTCCAGGGTTGTCACCAATGGTACATCACCCGTCTCCTTCCGCGCGCAGGCTCTTTGACGCCACGGTTAGCGCAGTGGCTGAGCGATTGGACTGCTGCGCTGCGTGTCGCGGGTTCGATCCCCGCACGGAACAAATATTTGTATGGCCTACAGATAGTTGTTTCGGGTCTGGGAGTGTTTGTGTATGTGCGTTTAAATGTTTGTAAACGCACCCATGATACAGGAGAAATTCCTAGTGTGGGGCAACGTTTTTTTTTAAACAAAAAAAAAAAGATTTTTAATAACCGCCATTGGAGCAGCGGCCGCGGCCATTTGTATTGCACGCCAATGACGCGCAACGTACAAATGTCCCATAATAGTGCTTAATAGATTTAGATGGGTTTCAGAAATATTGTAGTGTGACTTTATGGTTGCTTGTGTTGTTAGGAATCAGTCTAAGTGGCACCCCGGAGGAACACTGACAGACTGGCTGCGGGCACCAGGCAATGAGAAAGCGACATTCTGCGTAAACGACTTTATGAGAAAGAGACATTTTACTACCAGTCGACATTTTGCGAAAGAGACATTTTGCGACTGAGCCGATTTATAATTTAGTCCATTATAATTATGTCAGTGTCCGGTGCCCAGAGCCGTGTCAATAACTTGATCGAACCGGTTTAACTGATTGTAAACATAAGTGGTGTTGACTTGGTTTTCGTTATATTAATCAGACAACGTGTATTTGTAATAATAATATGTATATATATTCATAAAATTCCTAGTTTGGTTGTCAATATCCTTATACACAACGAATTGACAATTAATAATGCTTTAGTATTCATTGCCACGTATTTCGATTAATTGACGAATTTAATTTACGAAATAAAATATTATCACAATCGCAGATTAATTTGTAAGCTCATTTGCTCTGTTACGGCCTCCGAGTCCTATAAACATCGTAATAAAGAACCGATGAAGTGTATTCAATGAATCGAATTCCGAGTTTTGAGCGAAGCCCTTTTAAAATCGGAATTTATCGAAAAGCAAATGTAATTGTTACTGTTCACAATCATTCCGGTATGTTAAAATTAAAATATGAACTAAAATAAATGAGTTTGGCATGGAAACTCATTAATGCATTTCTGTTGAACACTTTCGTTTATGAAGTAGTGTTAATTAATCGGCCAGTGCCGGTACCGGATTGCCGGTGTGTTGCCGGAGAGCGACCAGATTGCCGTGGGTTGCAGCCTGTCCACTTACACAGTGCCAATTAGCCAGGGTACAGCCAGCTTTTAATTACGCCTCGATAATTGCTCACGTAACGTGGATTATAGGCCGTAAGCACTCACTATTGAATTATAAAACGGACTGTTTGTGACCTATACGGCCGTCGCGTCGCTTGTCGTCTGTGTTTTATTTTCAGAATTCGTAGTAGTGAAAACGGTCGCGGTAGACCGTAAATGTAGTTGTTTGTTTGGTCTCGTGGTGCATAGGCATGACGCTATAACATAACCTCGACCCGCAGCACAATATTTGCTACGCCGTAACTGTGCTACGCCAAATATATGTTACGCCGTAGCAGTACTACTAAATTACTTAATAATAATTCTTGTGTCTAAAATATTTACGAAGTTTATGTCCCAACAATAACAAACACAATGATCTAGTGTTATATTATATTGTGAAGAAAAAATTGGCCGAATAGACAGGTTCCATTTTCAAAATTCGTCTCTTTAAAAATTCAGACATCCCCCATTTTGTGAAATGCACGAGATATTTGAGAATAAACATGCACTACCGGTGAAAGAGACGTGACCACGTCTGAGAAGGCGATGTGATTGCGGACCAAACTACCTCGCACGGAAAATGGCGCCACTAGTCCACTAGAAACTGCCTTTTAGGATGAAGCTCAGGGTGAGAAAATAATATTGTTATTTAAAAAGTCCAGCATAATTTATTTGTTTAAATATATTTATGTGACTGTTAGACTGACTAAAGATGCGGTCAAATTTGCGGACAAGACTGTAGATTCCGGACACTGACATATACTCATACTGAACTGACCAAGCTGTCAGTGTCAGTAGCCGGGCTATATTTTTTTCGACTTTAATCGGTCCAGATTTAAATGCCACATAGAATAAAAAGAACACAAAGAATTTAAAAAAAAATATGACATCGCTTCACGGCTTTACTCTAAAATAAAAATCGGTAAAATTTCAAGCTTCACGTTCAGCAGCCATAACCTAGTCTAACATATAAATAAATGTTGTCCGCTTCGCGTTCAGTTTAGAGTTCCGAGATGAATGCTCTATAATTGAGCGTCCGTTGTGCCGAGTGTGCTCAGCATGCACGAATACATGCACGAATGCAAGCACGAGCACTGAGCACGATTACTGACCACTTGTGCTCGTCGTGCGCTTATTTCGTATTTTCGGATTGTATTTGGAGTTTTGAACTGGGTTATTCTAAATGTGATTTCGATTTAATTTTTGTTGTCTAGGAATTTCATGACATTTGTAGATTTTTGTTGAAAATATTTGTTGCGTGTCGGCTCATCATATAGTGGTTACTCACACATTCTGTATGTTGAACAAAGTAACATTAGGCAAAAATATTGCTAGGAAACGACTTTTATTTTAACTGAGAATATTGATGTTTTATTTTTCTAATACCTACAACTTCAATTTAAATCTACACATAACCAAAGTAAAGCAAACCACAAACAAATCTTTACATAGAAGGCAAGCAATGGCCGTGGCCGTCACGTGAGCACGTGAATACATCGCCTACGGGACACAAACAAGCGTATCTTTGCGGATTCCAATTAACAAATGGAGTGTGTATATTGTGATGTGTGGCCTCCGTGCTTTTAATTACTGGCGAGTGGCGCTTTGTTGGGCTGACACCTCGGTCGCGCACGATTGCGATTTAAATCACGCGGGCGACATACATCGCTGACTGGCCATGCTATACATCACAATCCCAGCGAACCGCGACGGATATGTACTGAGTTCGCTGCGATGGATCTTGCGATAAAGTCATGGTGAAGGTCGTTGCAGTATGGAATCAAGGTGGTGGTGATCGGTTTAGTCATGAGTTTGCCGTGAATGGCTTTTGTTAATGTTTATGCGTTCACAGTGTGATTGATTATTTGACTATGTGACTGGGATACATTTTACTGCATTGTTTGGTGACTAAACCAGTGTAGAGTTCATAATGTTGAGATATTTTGCAGTTAAATAATACAAATATTAACCGCATCATTTCTCAGTATGTTGCATTAAATACGCAGTTTCTAATGATTCGCAATAGTTTCGGTTTCTCGATAGAAATACAAACAAAAAACATGCAAGATATTTATAGTTTGCTGAAAATAATGATATTCATAATATTGTTTGTTCAGTCGAACGACGTCCACGGCTGGACATAGGACTCCCCCCCCAAGTGTCGCCACATAGACCGGTCCCGATGATCGATTAATGACAAAAATGGTGGTTACTGATGGAGGTTGCTATTTCACTCATATCTACATAATTCGACAATAAATTCGATCTATAGGACCAGTTAATTCATCAAAAGAATCCAAAAGTGAACAGAGAAACCTTACACCCACAAAAATTCAGTCATTGTTCGTAACGAACCGGATTGTTCGCTAATAGCTGAAAATGTTCTAGGTAACTTATAATACAGCCTTCCTTGTTCAAAGTTCAGGCTTCCAACTTAACTTGTGCCCTGAAGGTTTATTAGTACCTTCATGCCGATAATAGAGCGAAATATTTAGCAGTATTAAAGTGGTTATGTGGCCAGTTGTTCGAGAAAAGTTTGCGATTTATTCCGTAAAGGTGTTTGAAAACTAGCCATGTTTGCCTAGTAGCAATAGAAGTAGCAAAGCGTCCTGAGAATAAGTTCTTGAAGGTAGATGTCTACTTCTACTTCTCATAGAGCACTGGTGTTATGTTTGGTAACATGGTGTATAGTTCCTTATCCTTCATCAGTTCATCCACTTAGTTTTTTTAATGTTTCAACACCATACTGTAAAATTTGGTCTTTAGCCCTCGTTTAGAACAAATTATGTTTGTTTATTGTTAATTCAACTATTTATTGTAATGTCCTGTGTAATACAAACAAACACTATTTCTTTCAGTTTGTGTTATTTGGCACTGGAACTCTCAAAAGACATGGTGAGATTTTTCTGTCAGATATCAGTGCTTAAACCAATACCTTATACACTGCCACTGCCTGTAGCTTAGGTACTTACGTACTTAATTCAGTAAACAAACCTCGTAACGTAGGCTTACGAGTAAGATTTGTCTTTGCTCCGCGCATTACTCATGCTAAAAATACTCGAGTGTTACAAACTGCGGCATTACGAAAGGTAATGTCATACCAAGTAATTAATTAGGTGCACAGAAGCAAAAGGAAAATTGATTCAGAAGGTAAATTCAGAAAAATGTGAAAATCGGTCACAGACACTTTTTGACAAAATTATACAGTGTGTTATGTCACACGAGGGACATATTATTATTGAAGGAGGGTATTCAGGATTTGATTGTCGTCCCAAATATGTAAAAAACTATAACCTTAATTTGTGACGTAATTGTGCCATGACCGCGTACGCTCACTGATCCAGATCTCACTCTATTAGACGTTTTTTTTTCACCATTGTCCTACGCCAGTTTTAAAATATGTAGGGAATATGGATTATACCTAAAAGTCATTGATCCGCGCACATTTTCTGTGATAAGTGTTGTTGCGAGACTTTTCCGAAATATTTGGTACGGTTCTGTCTGTTATTTATTAGTGTTTTTTTTTGTTCGTGTTTTATTAGTATCATGTAAGCAACCTATTGCGAGTTTCAATATGTCCCTCGTTTAAACTAACACACTGTATAAGAGACAGTGGACTGGACGTCAGTGATAACAGATACCGAGATAAGCTGGTATCATCTTTCACCAAACCATACACCCAGCCAGATCAAGGTCATAGCATTACCAGCGGCGTGAGGACAACTAGTACCATCATATTATTATAATCAAAAGCTAATGCAAAAATCGTGCTGAAATCTGTCTGATGACATTTTCGTATATTATAAACGTACCTAATTTGTTTCCTCTAATTTATTTCATCCTAAAACACATTGTTGTGTTTGTACCGTAAATATTAATCAGCAGTGAGCCTTCTGTGTCCTCCTCCACTGCGGCACCGCTACCGGCAATCAATCACAAAATACCGCGATTGTTTAAGAGTGAAATATGGTGATATTAAGGGGATGGCTTCCTCCCCCATGGACCAGACGAGGCAGTAATTGTGCTCCGATCATCCACCCACATTCATCTTCATTAATGTTTTACAACAAACTTGGAACAAAAATATCTCGCTCGTTTGTCGAACACGCCATGTAATTGTAGTGTTATTAACGCAATTAGAGGAACATTGTCCGATCATTATTTTAGACTATTACTAAGGGTTTCTATTGTTGTTCGTAACTAAAAATGTTTTTGTTTATTTTGAGGATAAGAATCGTTTATTTTTGGATGTGAATGAAACTGAAATGGACCTTGGGTTAAGGTTAAGAGTCCAACGGTATTGACAATAATGTCTCGGTGACAAGAATGGGTTCTATTTAGAAAACCTTTGTATTTTTAATATTGTATATTATTAGCGATGGGTTACGTTATACTACGTTTAGGTTGGTTCTTAATAATTCTGTTGACGTCTCTAATCTAGAGTTTCCTTCCTCCTCCATCCCGCCGCACGTTGGCGCCTTATCAAACGAAATGCAAGCAACAACCGAATCACGCGGCGGTCGCTACTATCCTTAATTTAAATAACTCGAGATACAGTCGCCATTGTGCGGCCAACAAAAGAGCTTATCAACCGACGACGCATCCGGCGAGCTGGTGGAACCAGACAATTCTTTAGCACTTAGAGAATTGGGGCATCTGCTTTTGTTTACCGGCGGGGCGGCTGCGGGACGGCTGCGGGGCGCCAGCGTGGCAGTCGCGTCTTCCCTAATTAATATTCATAATCGCGTTAAAGAAACCGCAGTTTATCCATCTTAACTGTTTTATATCGTAATTTTGTGCTCAAATAATAAACGGCCGTCGCTTTGTTCGGCACCTAATTGATTAAGTTCCGTAATTACGTTATTAATATTGTTTTTAGTGGCGCATCGTAAATATGAATTTGCAGCGGAAACAGTCAAGATGGCTGTGTAAAGGAACTCTACTACAAAGTTGAAAGTCGAGTAGCTTCTCTTTTTGTTATTTCTTCGATATTATTAGAAATCGGAGTCAGGCCACCATCGTACATTCCAGCTAATCTTGGAAGCTATTAGACGATTTCTTCGTAGAGGACTTAAAGCTCCTTCACCAAAGTCCATTTCCTTTGGTTTTCATGCAATAATTTCTATACGAGTGAAGCAGTACTTATCTTCAAAGTGGAGTTGCCTTTTATATTTATTTGTGAGCGCTATCGTTTGAATGGCGCCTGTTTTTGCCTCACTGAGTCAACATCCACTTAGGCATCGTTTATCATTGTTGTTTACTCTTTGACGCCTCCGCTTTGAGTTAATACCTCTGCTTTAATAATTCAGATAATCTATTTATTTAGGTATGGGATGGAATTGTTTTTTCATTAAGAGCGATGGCGGGTGGCCAGGCTATTTCAGGCAGAGTAACGTCCATGCATTTTTCAGTATAGTGACTGGCCTACTAATTCAATACTCCGAAACTCCCAGTAATATTAAGTAGTAAATACGTTGGGTAACTGAGTTCTAGGAAGAACGACAAAACGTCAACGTCTCTCTTTGTCAAACAAATTTACAACTATGTTACATTTGTGATTAAGTTGTTTTGTTTCGCCTTAAAGGTAAAACATGTTGAAGGGTATTTAAATATAGTTAGAATTAGGCACAAAAAATAAATATGAGCAACTCACACCATTCCCTCCTAGAGTAATGAGCGGTATTAACAATGGTACGACATTTCAGTTAATCGCTTTTTATATACCGAAATAATAAAATGATCAAGTTCACATTAATTTGGTCATAAATTCATTACCTCCCTGTACATAGAGGTCATTTATTACATTTTAAAGTGAAATATGCATTTGTTTTTATAAGACCTGGTCATTGAACTCAGGACCACGGTTCATATCTGGCAAATGAGCAAGGAACCACTAGACCATCCAGTTATAAAGTAATTATTTAATGCAACGAGCTGTTTCAACAAAACTGTAAGACACACAAGGTGCTAGGCAAGCTGTTAAGCTAACACGTGCTATGTGCTGAATACTTAAGGGATTAAACAGCTTTGAGCTTGACGTTACTTTTATTTTTCATATTCATGAATTTTTGTGCTAAAAGTTTACTTAATGTTAGAAGAACTTAACATGGACTAGCTGAATATCTTACGTAAAATAAAACTTCACGCTTGCATATTTCAGAGGTTAGACAGGAGCGTGCCAGTACACCCATATTTCAGCAGTTATTTTTAAGTCCAATTTAGTCGAGGATGAGCATGGCAATAGTGCCATGAACTGGCCGCGAAAGTCTGGGATCATACTGAAAAATTTCAGATAGGAAAAACCAAAAACCATTTGCCCGACTTGGAAGTCAGACCCAGACCTAACATTGTCATCGATTTCTATCGACATTAATTTGATTGGTACTCAAACTTAGCCAGCGGCTTTGTAAAGCTCCTTGGTATTGACTGAAGCCCTGTTTACTATCTAGGCTATAGATAATCCTGCTTACTTATTTTCACATAAAAAGGGAACTACCGTGAAAAGTCCGAATTCCTGGGAGACCTGCCTGTTTCCAGATGTTATTAAAGCAGTAATGTCGAAGTGTACAGCCTATCGCCTTTTACGATACTCAGGAGGACTGGGGGCTGTTGCGGGGCGCTCGGTAATACCGTGTTTCGTACACACTCTCGGATTATTAAAATATTATCCTGAGAATTGGATGTCAAACATAAATAGCAGAATAGTGTAGAAAGAGGTCAAAGGTTTCCCGATTCTGATTATGGAGGAGTCAACGTTCTAACGAATCGAATTTAGTTACTAATATTGTTGCTATCCAATGCTACTAATGTTCCATATGGTGTCGGACGTAAAGAATAGCACCATCCCATATCTTCCCGTGGGTGTCGTAAGAGTCGACTAAGGGACTTACCAGAGAATGGGCAGCGGCGTTCTCTGTGAAGTAAGTATAATTATGATGATGATGATGTTCTACTACAGAGGTGTGAGGAACAGGGTGTAAAGTTCCTCAAACTCGTTTGAAAAGGAAAGGTCATTCGTCGAGATGTGTCTGGTGGAATACTGACCGACATATATTGTTGAAATGTTATTTTAGTATTTACGTGCTTATCGTGCGGATAACTTTGATTGCGTGGTGCAGGATTTTTGTACTAAACTTACGTTATATATTATGTATGCGCTACAAGTCCTTGTTGTCAATTTCGGGTATGTGCCTACTTTACTAGCGCTTATTGCCCTAACAAAATCGTTAAGTTCGAAGAGCAAACAAAACCTCACATACATTGCCAGTGCTATTATTAACTGAGTACATAACAAATACTGCAATGTGAGCAATTAAGAGCACTTTGATGGAGCCGTTTAAAACATGGCGCCTGCTAAGTGACGTCATTGCGCATTCTGTGTTCAACAGAGAACACTGTTTGTGTATAATGCCTCATTTTAACTGGCAGCTTGTTTTCCTAATTCATAAACAACACATTGCAATTATCAGTCAACATCATCATCTGCTCAGACTTTTAAAACTGCAAAAACTATGTTGGGGTCGGCTTCCTACAACGTTTGACACTTGTTTCTGTAAAACCTGTCAAAGATCTAAAAACCGACAGTCGGACCAATGGCTGAATATGTTTTCCGAGGCACGGAGGAACTCAACCACAGATCAACCAAGGCACGCGTGGCTACATTGACCCGAACGACCCGAGCGTCGGTTATTATACGAGCTCTTCTCCTCAACTTTTGACGATTTGTTGGTTACGATTTGACGACACAGTTGGCGGAGTGGCTGAGCGATTGGACAGCTGCGCTGCGTGTCGCAAAAAAATAATAATAAAAAAAAAACTATCAGTTAACAGCTTTTTTTTTGGTGGGTGGGAAATCATCAAATAACTCCTCCCGCTCTTGGGCAGAGCGAAAGGGAGTGTAAGACTTGACTAAAAACCACTCATGTTCCTTCTTAGCCCTTCATGTCGAGGCCGCGGTATCTCTTGCGACCAACCCGCAGCCCCGTGATAGAAAACATCGTGAGAAAAGCATGGTGGTTTTCTCACGACGGCGACGTTTTCTATCAACCGAAAATAATCAAAGATATCATAACAACCGGAGAATTGGTCAGCATACTGGATTATGAACTATTCTACCATAGAGAACAAGTCTGTATACCCGCAATAACAATATCATACACCGATTATGCAAAAAAATGTTATGCTTTACTACTGAGTCAAAAGTTATGGCAGAAAACGGTTGGTTTAAAATAACTAAATAGCAAAGTTGTATCAAAATAAACAAGTTCTATGTGACAAAGTTCAGGTGAACTATATTAAAACTTGGAAAGCCTTAACATACTTCACACGATATTATTAAACTTGTTAAAATACAAGTTCCGAATAGTTTTAGTGAATTATGTACAATGTATACAAGTTCAAAGTCTTAAATTTTCACCTGTTTCCTATTAAACATACTTTTAAGTATTATGATCTTAACTGCATATATTTCTGTAAGATGACATTTTAACATTATTATTCCTTTGATATTAAAAACAACTCTTTTTGATACAGAGCAAAGTACATACAATTGAATGATAACAACAATCCTAATGGGGCACCTATGCACAGTCCATGTACTATTGCCAGGTGTCGTCAGGAGGTGGCGGACTTTAGAGTTATGAGTTAAGGTTTACCGTTATTATTTGTTGTGTGTTAGTGAATTATACTAACATAGGTTAACCCAGTTAGACCAAATACTAACAAATGATGGGTAACGAAATAACAAAAGTCAAAGCAATTACATAAAATTTCATTGAACTATCAAAGGCACGAGTTTTGACGTTTGTTGTAACGAAAATACGTCGACTTTTTAATTAAAAATTGTCCTACAGCATTTTTAGCACAACACGCAACGCACAATCTCGTAATCGCAAATCGCAATCGGTCAGCCACTGCACTAATCGTGCCAGAAGGTACGTATAGGGGGATGGGACAGATAGGATATGGAAAACGGGGAACCAGAAGTCGTGGCGCACTTCGGGAGGATTATGGTAACTATGAATCATCATCATCAGCCTATAATGTTCCCACTGCAGGGACTCGGCCTCCTCTCTAGGAGAGGGATGGGCTATAATCCACCACGCGTGCGGGTTGGTAGATGTCACATGTCTTTGAAGTTTTTGGTTCTAAGACATGCCGGTTTCCTCACGATGTTTTCCTTCACCGTTTTGAGAACGGCGGTGGGCCCCGACTTACGAACAGTAAGTCGTGGGTTCGAACCCAGGCAGGCGCATTACTTTGTGTAATTTATTTCAACTATGAATAGCTGAGATTATTGCTTAAACCTTAGGTGCAACCTTCACACTAGATAAGGAACTAACTACACCTTTTTTCTTAGACACGTCGACATCAAAAAGCACTTAAAAGTGAACACTCCTGCCGTTCACCTCCAGGCGCGAATGTTTATCAGCGAGCTATACTTTATGACATGATCAGCATATCGCGGCGGTAATACCCGGTAATACCGGTAATGAAGTGTTTGAACCGGGGGAGAGGGGCTAGGAGTGTGGAGGGAGGAAGGGGAGGGTAGGTACTCTCAGTCGCGCCGGTAATTAGACACTACTTCATTACGACGTGTATGAACGGAATTGATTAAAAGGTGCAAGTTAGTCGGAAACAGGTTAATAGTAAGTATATTTAGACTTGTTTTATGATAGTAAACTACTTGTGCGTTTTTTCAATGTATTGACAATTTTAGAAAAAGAAAACTAAACAAAACTAGGAAGGAGGTGGTGACTACTATAGAGTTGAACTTTAGCACACCCATTTTTATAATTATGATTTTACCCTAAGGGAATGTTATCAAATTCGAGAGAGGGACAAAGCCTCATAATTAACCAGTTAGTTACAAATTCATACACCCTGCTTAATAAAAACTTTCTTTAATAAAATTATAAATTAAACCCTACCACCAAATCTCGCCACCCAATCTGAACGCCATCCATACTCCCCTAAATCCCTGTGCTGCCTCAAATTAGAGTGTTGAACATTTACAGCACTTATTACTTCCCTAGTGGTAGAGGAGAGTGGGGGAGCTTGGGCCAAGTGGCCCGGCGCACGCACCGCGCGGCGTGATACGGCACGCGCTGGGTAACGTCGGGTGAGAGGACCTAGTGCTGCAATTAGGTCACACGCATGCCTGAGATGTGGGAGATAAAGGATGTAAGATATCAGATATAGTTTGATTGGGTATTTGCTTAATTAAAACATTTCATTTTAGCGATTAATTTCTCAATATACTGTGAAAATTATGTTTTTCCTACTCCTCCGCTATTCTTTTCTGATTAATTTCGTTGCGGGATCCAAGACAGTTAAATCGTTTCCCTGGGACTTCGTCGAGCTTCATTGTCTCGGCGCTTTTCTTGTGGTCGCCACTGTTGATTCTGGCTAACAGGAGTTACAGTGGTTTGGGAATAGTGTGGCGGGCTTGTCCCATTTTTTTTTTTTTTTTTTTTTTATACTGTGAAAAAGTTTATAATTATTTGCGTTAAAATCAATAAATATTGAAGACTTTGAGTAGCTTAATTTATCGCGTCGCATGTTTGTCCACGTTCAGTATGGTGTCGGACGTAAAGAATAGCACCATCCCATATCTTCCCGTGGGTGTCGTAAGAGGCGACTAAGGGACTTACCAGAGAATGGGCAGCAGCGTTCTCTGTACCTTTGTAACAACCATACTGCGATTAAATTGTCATCGACAAGCTAAGAAGAAGTTGCGCAAACTAAATGTATCGGAGACCGAATTTGTTATTCTTGTAACTTTTCATGAACATAAAATAATAAAAAATCAGATGTTAATTTAATTAACTTGTCTATGGTACTCTGTATTTTTAAAACATCTACTAGAGAGAGGATTTTATTATATTACAAATGAAGCAAAAGATAAAAAATATTATGAGAATATTCGATTTTATTTCTGCCATGTTTTGTTACAAAAATAACGCACTTTTATACACCGAAAGCTTGATTTAGAGAAAATATGAATTTCACATTTGAAATATAGCGTTATTTTCGGTTGATTTTTTTCATTCAATTAATTCAAGTTACCAAAAAAAGAGAGATATCAAAATAAGGGAGTTGTAATATCAAATCACCATCTGCCTGGCAACCAACCATGTTGCTTCTAGTCTTATTAAATAACATTGAACCATAAATTCATACATTAGACATTCGGTCACATCGGCAGGACAAATTACGAACCAGCAGTGGACACTGACACTGAAAATATGTCACAGTCCGGAGCCGTCCGCAATTATGTTGTCCGTACTGGTTTGACCGGACCTTTAAATATTTCCATTTTGACAAAAGCTTTCATCATAAATCCACATCTAAAACACTTAAAATGACAAAAGAAATACTCATATGCACTGCCATATCCAAATCGTAACATAAAACGCTAAGCAAAGGCCCCATTACAAACACGAGTGATCGAAAAAGTGAAGTGGCGAGCGGAGCGCATTGTCCGCGGAACATCGATGGCGCGCACTCGAGATGTAACGCCTCTTGCCCTCAAAACCCGCTTTGTATAGCGCACATGTTGTAGCGTCGGGTAGACGGGTAGGTGGTAACTTTCTTTTTTGAACGGTTTTATAGACGGTGAAATGTTAGTATCAGTAGCATTATGAAAATGTATGACATGCAGTTCTGTTCGTTAAGTAACTTTTATGGGTGGAGTGTAAGTATTCTTTTTCTTTTGTTCTTTCATTTCAATGGTAAGGTTACTTATTATGTACTAACGTTATTTGACCAGTACGTTAAAACCACTTATTTTCTTATTGAGGAATGCTAATAAATAAGTATATTTAATATTAAGTACGTTGCACACGGATTTTCATTTCCCTTTCTACTTAATCCAGGTTTTAGAAATGCAAGGCGAGTGAAAACATTCCAAAACTAAACTAAACTGATTATCGTACGGGGTCGTAATACCGAGGAGATAAGTAGGATATGCCCGAACCCAGAGTCTATATATTTATTAGTTGCTCGTCTCACTGTAAAGCCACACCAATCGAACAAAGAATAATCACACTAATAGTTATGAAGGCGAAATTTTGTGTGTATGTTTGTTACTCTTTAATGCAAAAACTACTAAACGGATTTGGATAAAATTTGGTACACAGATAGTTTATAACCTGAATTAACACAACTAATATTTTAAAGGCGAAAGTTTGTGTGTGTGTGTCTGTTTGTTACTCTTTCACGCAAAAACTACTGAACGGTTTTTGAGTTGTAGCGGGCGAAGCCGCTGGCAACAGCTAGTTAAATATAATATTCACCAGGCTGTTTTTTCCCATACGGTGCGCGGGGGACAACGGGTGGCGCAACATTCTGATTCTGGTCTATCGTTACACCAATTATACAAAAAGACAAACTTCTGAATTCAATATGAGCAGTTATAATAATTATAACAGAGATAGAATTTATCCGTGACCACAGTGTATGCAACAACAACGAAATAACAGGAACTCAGAATTAACAGTAAACAAGTTTGAAAATTCCGTTCATAATATTAATGATAGTATACTCTCTAGAGTATTTAATAAATACCACTAATGATGTTTAATTGTGGAATAAATGAAACATTTAAACACTGAATTTTTTTAAAAAAAATTTGAATATTTATGTAAGAATATAATTTGCAATATTGTAATAAGGAATTATGACTAATATGACTTGGAATTTAATTTGTATGTATTAATAATTTGGAATATTTTACTAATGTATCGAGACTAATATGACTAATTGTGTTTTAAATTCTGATTTATATTTTATTATTGTATGCCTCAACGGCGGGACATAGCTGAATTTATTTTAATTATTTAAGACCTGCATTTATGTGTATACCTATATAGTCCACAATAAAGATTATTTGATTTGATTTGACTGAGTGTGGTTTTCCTAACAGGAATCGTTAACATTCGTTAACTGAACAATGTTAGGGTGCTAATTAAACAGACTTCTTTTTACCCGACTGCAAGGAAAGGGTAATGTTTTTCACGACTATCTTTGTTTTTAATAGTATTATTCGCCTCTAAAAATCTACATTGCCTTCTAAATTACTAAGTCAGCTACATTAGGGTAGTTGACTGACTAAAAAAAATATGATTATGTTTAGTCCGTCTGTTAGGTTATCGAAAAATATTGGATCCGTGTTAAAAACACGGATCCAATATTTTTTATCAAATTATAAAAAATTACGAAAATAAAACGTGTCAAAGATCGTGAGTGGCGTCGCTTTCTGGTAAAAAATGTACGTAAACAGCCTATAATGTTTCCACTGCAGGGACTCAGGCCTCCTCTCTAGGAGAGGGATGGGCTATAATCTACCACGCGGGCCCAGTGCGGATTGGTAGATGTCACATGTCTTCGAATTTTTTTGTTCTAAGACATGTTACTATCTTAGCCACTCTAAATACAACTCCTCATGGTGGTTATTTTTATTTTGCATCTAAAGTAACATGCATTCAAGAAGTAAACTTCCATAATATTAATATTTGGGATCAAAAAAAAAATTCTATAGCTTCTATTTTTTTACTCCATATGTTTATAATGTTACTCATCTCACATTCATTGATCGTCAATTTCTTACTAAAATTGTCATCAAATAGTAAATTAATGATAGCCACTAATAGTACGTATAAACTATTGAAGGGAGACAAACGTGACATCATTTGTTAAATATTAATAATAACACTGTCACACATTTATGTGTGTAATATTTTAGCTCTATTTCACTAAATTCATTTCCAAGAATGACGTAGATATTAATACATATTAGGTACAGTACGAATTAGGTATTTATTATCAGTTTAGTTTAGTTTTAGGCCTTTTTTTTTGGGGGTGGAAAATCATCAAATAACCCCTCCCGCTCTTAGCAGAGCGGAAGGGAGTGTCAGGCTTCTGCTGACTAAAAACCACTCATGTTCCTTCTTAGCCCTTGTGCCGAGGCTGCGGATCTCTTTCGAACAACCCGCAGCCCCGACGGGTTAGTTTAAGGCTAAAGTTGGAACTCTATATAACAGTAATCTAGTAACCAACAACTAAAAGGGTCTATGTTATGTAAAAGGGCAGCGAGCCTAGTGCCATCAATCATCTGTGGCTGTTACTGAGAAATTCCTGATGGAAAAATCCAATCACTATTTTCCCGACCCGGAATCGAACCCAGAACATCATTCTCAGCAGTCGCGCTTGCGGCCACTAGACCAACGAAGCAGTATTCTCTGTATTTTGTCGTTAACTCCCTCCTTGAACAACGATTGAATAAATCAGGACACTAACAGTGAGAAGTCTTTCTCGCGTTCGTTTCAAACATACCAATTATCTTCAGTCAGTCAAAAGATTGTGAAGCCTCGTCCACGTCTGGCAGCCCCACAGATCGATCGATCGCGACCGCCATTAACAACCCCCTCACGGCTCATTCATTATAAATTTATCAATTCGCTAACCCTTTCCGAGCCAATTAACTAACGTTGACAGGCCAATCAAAACGCCAACGACTGCATTATGTCTGAATAATCACTCGCCGCAAAATTCAGACGCAATTATTTATCGTTTTGTGCTGCCGTGGGTTCGTCTCAATAAATAAACACAAAGGAGTTGAGAGACAAAGCGAACAATGCTATTGTTTCTATGTTCGCCGCCTCGCCGGACGTAGCTGCCGCCTTGCCGACTTGCTCGCCCCGCCTCGGAGTGCGCAGGGTTACAGCTACAGTACAAATTAAACCTTAAAAATGTCTGAAATGTGACATTATTTCAACAAATAAACACAGAATAATCAGCTCACTATGCCACCTTTTACAGTGCTAAAGAAAGCCCGTCCAAGCGAGACCTTATTTCGAACGCCCATTTTAAATTGTGCTTGCCAACTCATTTGAAATTGAACAACTCATTCTAGTGTGAAAGGGTCATTACATACAACATAGCAACATCACGGTCATTCTAATGACCGTGATGTTGCTATTACATGTATATGGATATCCACGATTCTAGACCTTCTAAGGTAAGCTTGAACTGAGCAATCACTTGAGCATTGAACAGCAGTTTTGTTTAGTTTTCACAAACCTTTTTGTATACCTATGTCCTGTCGTCCAGCCAAAGTTCGTGTTTACCCAAAAGCCTTTTCAATTTAGCTGGGTTGACTGTGCAGTATCAGTGACCCCACGGTATTATCAGCAGTCTATCAAATTGATTGACACGGGCCGCGCCTACAAAACGAAGAAAAATATGGCTTCAAGCGTTTATTAAGATTGATAGCCGGAGTGATTCGCGACCGGATGCGACCCAATACTGCTTTGCATTTAGCAAATATCGCATTGTCATTATTATTTTTTTCCAACCTCCATTGTGATTCGAGGAATACAGAAACTGTTTTGTTTGCCTGCTTTTAACAAATAAAAAAATGTCTACATAATTGGAACATTGGAAGGAATTCGGTTATTGCTTTCCCGATTTTCATGTGGATAAAAAACTTTTACCCCAATTTCGAACTTAAATTGTTTGTAGCTACACCGCATACATTGTGCAGTTTGTTCGAACAATTGAATCAGTTAAGCTCAGCCGCAATATCGAGTCGGCGATGGAATGAGTACGCGTAATAAACACAATTGGTTGTCATGCACAAACCGGCCGCCATTTTTTGCGTGGCTCTGTAAACATGGTTTCCCGGTCGGACATGTTTCAATCAGCTGTATTGTTTCCAACAAATGAAGTACTATCGACTAAGGGTGAACATGGAATATATTAAAGCCTAATTAGTTTATTTTTATATAAGTATCCAAGATGCCAACCCGCACTGGACCCGCGTGGTGAATTATAGCTCATCCTTCTCCCAGAAAGGAGGCCTGAGTCCCCTGCAGTGGGAACATATACAACATAGGCTGATGATGAAAAAACTGCGTAGATGCTAATATGTACTTTGTAATCTCATTAAAACTACAAAACAATCAAATCATTCATCTCGTTAGTGACTTACAACATTAACCGGTAAAAGGAATTATAATAATATTGTAAAGCGAGCCAAAAAAGCTACAATATCTGTAGCACCACGATCGGGTTCCGTCAAGTACTTGGAGTACGTACTAGCGGCGAGCGGCGACATTCAAGAGCTCATTGTTTCACTCAATGCAAAAGCTCGGCGAACTAAACAATCCACTGAGCTAATCGAAGGATTAGCGGGTAATTGTGCTAATTTGTAGTTCATTGTTTTTTTTGTTTGTAAATCAACATTAGTTTGGACTTTAACTCATCAATATTTTAGAGCCACATTGGTTTGGGTTACTCACGCTTAAAAGGATGTAGTTGAATCATAGATTTAGTGATTGATTCTCAACAGAGAAACTTGACTGTATGGGTACTCGTATTGCACTACGATATGGAACTGCTGATTTTCTCATAATGACTGAAGAAAACTTTCAATGCTGGTGGATATGTGCTTAATCCATGATAAAACATTGTGTCAGATGTCTTTTAAAAAGTGTGAGAATTCCTTATCCCAACTTTAGCTGAGATCACAAAG
Organism: Diarsia brunnea; assembly: GCA_949774965.1. NCBI lineage: Eukaryota > Metazoa > Arthropoda > Insecta > Lepidoptera > Noctuidae > Diarsia > Diarsia brunnea. Next base: position 541,349 of record OX459000.1, read on the forward strand.
TTATCTGCGTTATAAATATTTGAGATAAAATAATTACGAAATATTATAGAAGGTACTCAGCTAGGCCACTTAGAAGCTCGAACCAAAATTGCTTATTTAAAGGAAATTTTGGTAAATCAAATTAAGCTTAGAATATCTCCTTTAAAATTAGACCTTCAGAGACCACAACCAATTTGCAAAATAATTTCCACTTCAAAGTTGTGTCTGAGAGTAGTTGAAGCTGGAAAATTGGAGTCAGTCCTAGAGTCAGGTCTGGAGACGTCCGGGGCGGAAATACTGTAATAATATTAAATATCCGGGCGCATAGTCGGGCCGGGTGGCGCACCGCAAGCCAAGCCGGTACCGCACCGCACCGCCGCGCGCCGCTGCTCGGGGCAAAGATCAACGTCTATACGTCGGTTTGCTATGAAGACTTGATTTTGACTATAGCTTGTTTAGAAAATGTAGACTGTACCTTGATGATGTGAACGTGCTTTTGCTGGTTTACTTTAAATTATTGGTCTTGTTGTTGTTGCTGAGATAGTGGCCTTATGGCTCGTACGAGACTAATTTTAATTTAAGAATGTCTTATTTTTAAGTGTTTCTCTTATGTTTACTTTTTATTTATTTTTTTCATCTTTAATTTTTTATGAATTTGTTTTGTCCTGTATGAGACCAATAAATACTTTTTATATCTTTACAAATTACGTTACAATTCAATTAAAAACTTTATAGTTATGTGTTTAGAACGTGCATTCTGTGAGTTGGCAACGTATTAGGTAGATTTTTAAATACTTTTTGTTTATAACAAGTTGAAAATATGAACTACATAATTACCAACACTGTGTACGATTTTTTTTGTGAAACAGAATGAATTGCTTTTAATTGCAATCCATTGGATCAAATAACGCTTTTATAACGTACAGGCGTTGTTACCAAATACTGGAAGTCAAACTTAAGCAGTGGTATTTTTCTGCGACTCCTAGAAACAGCATTACCTACACTTTTAGGAACTAGTAACATTTGATATTATAAGTATATCCGAGTATTTTTGGCGACCGCAAACCGAGTGGCAAAGGAAACATCTCCGAAACTATTGAGCTCAAAGCTAACGAATGAGAGCTTGCGTGTATCTCTTTGGATGGACAGACTAACTTTAATGCTACTTGTACAGATGGAACTTTTTGTTTGGCTAGTAGTTTATTTCGATATAAGTACAGAGATTTATAATTGAAAGCTGTTTTTGATATACTTATCCGATAGCGAAAACTTTAACCACTCACTATGTAATTACAGACATGAATATTTGCGACCAAACAAAATTACCACAGTATTTAAATGGGTACTTCAATTTGTGAGAATGTTATTATAATTGTTTTATTAATGATATTTTCAATAAATTAATCGCAATATACATGTTGCAGCTTGTAGGTTTATTAAATATGAGAGCTTATCAAAGAAGAGTAACAAAAACAGAATATATTTATGATTGTTTGAACTTCTAGAAAAACCAAAAATATTCATGAACCATGCAAAATTGAGATCAATATCAAACATTATTGTGTATTTTAATCTCATTACCATCACAAAAAACCGTATTAAAATTAAAGATAATTTTATTTTGTAGCGGTTCTCATAGATATTTCTAGAAGCTATAACTCGAAAACTAACAAATATCGCAGAACATAGTTATATTATAATCAATATTTTCGGATGATGTCGCTATTTGTCCCACGAGTCGAAAGCATTAGTACCAAACATGGGCACGCTCTTAATAAGCTTTCTACATTGTTTGTCGCGAATATGAGATTGTGAACAGTTCATGTTTCAACTACGAGAATTAGTTTACAGCGAAAACATTCATCATAGTACATACCAGTAAAAAGTACAGTACCTTGTGCAATCCCAAATACTACCACTTCAAAGATTCACGTTCACCCTTATCGACAGAGCCATAAATTGTTTGATCATTTTAGAGTAAAGCCGACACTTCGAGAGCGAGTCTCCGTTGTATCGCCGACACTCCGACACTCGGCTGTCCGACACTACCGACACTACGATACGATACACTTTATTCAGGCGGAACGCTCCCAGGGGAAGGAGACGTTTTTCTACCATTTCCTGAAGAAAATTATACTTAGTGGGTCGTTCCCGTGAGTTGCGATGTCGCCCTGTTTACTGCTTTGTTATTGCGGACACACTTTTGTTGGGGTTTGCCTTGCAAAGTAAAACGTATTTTAGTTTAAATTGCCTGTACGTAGGCAGCCTCATGACATTGTTTGTCAAACTCAAAGCTCAGAGATCTTTACGTCAAGATAATCTGACACCAGATTACCCACCAACCACATTGAGGAATAAGAAGACGTCAAGATTGCTATTGCTGCCACGAACGGGTTGCTTTTGTCAGGAATGACATAACATCACGCCTGTAATCCACGAACGGTTAGGCAGAGGTGTACCTAATAGTACACCCACATTTTGCATTTCGTTTAGTTATATTTAAGTCCTATGTAATAGGGGCGAGCCATATGGCCATAAACCGGGCACAAATCCAGACTCCGTGGCTGTTACTGATAAATTCCTGATGGAATTAAACAACTGTAAAGTACTGTACACAGATTATAATTTAAAATACCAAAATAGTTAAACTGAGAAGGATATAAATGACAATCAATCAACTCAGCCCATCGTAATCCACTCCTGGACATTTGTAAGGGTCTCCCTAGCTGCGCCACAACAACCTTTCGTCCACGTTTCGGTTCAAGCCTTGAAAGATCATCGGTTCACCATATTGAGTTCACAAACAATACAAACAAAGACTATGTAACTAACTACAACCCACAGTTGACTTCAACGTGCCAAGAAGTCAAAGATTCAAAACCTCGCGAACTTCGAAGACACCTAAATATTTGATTCACTTCCAAACTTCGAACCCACTATCCACACTACCCTAATATTAACGAAGTAACTCTGCATAGTTCACGTGTCTATTAACACACCAGTAATCTTTGTTATAGAAACTAACTTTGTTAAAATACACTGTGTATATATATGTGAAACACAGAAAAACCATGAAAGTAAAGCACACCATGAGTTACGAGACAAAAGTGTCGCAAGCAATGTTTGGGGAAAAAGTCCATGCAAAAAGTAGTGCACTTTAAATCTTGCGCTCTCTAGGGAAGGTGGAGACTCGTTTAGAACCAGTGGGGATACCGCAGCAAACACAAATGTATTTTAGATACATCAGATGCTCTTTGCAGTAGTTAGAAATAGAATTCCGTGTCGCACCGAAACCAATACAGTGTCAAGTCGAACCCGATTTGAATATCCAACGAAGCTATTTTAGTTTTGATTTATCGCGTATGAAAACTTAACTCGCTCGGTGTTAACGTAAAGTTTATATGCGGTTCAATGAATGTAGGAAAATGGCAGCGGTAGTAAACGAACTCAATTCCTTCCATGACATTCTGTTCACATGACATTGCGTTTGACCTCGATACGAAACGCCGAACTACAATGGCGCCGTATCCATTACCCGCGCAATCCTTGATCATTCACTGGATTTCTCCGACATTTTGCACAAAATCGCACGACCGACGCTGCAGTGTCGTCCAATGAATGTCCAGCTTTACCAGCGATGTTAACGCTACGGGCCAATGGGCACCGCCAGCCTTTAAAATTGAGCTAAGCAATTATTTGACTCGCTCCGGTCATTTTGTACAGCAGAAAGTATAAATTAGTCTGTATTTATTTTGCGCTCTCAAAGGTTTCTGTGCATTGTTTGTTCTGCATGGACTAACAAAGGCTATTAATGCAGTTTGCTTCTGCAAAATAAGACTGTTGGTTTTTTTTGATCAGCTACGCTTGAGTAAGTGTATCGAAATTAAGTAAAAATACTGCATGGATATCTCGGAATGGTATGTATGTATGTATGCTTTTTTCTTGCATTTTATACTTTTTACAATAAAAATGTTGTGCATTTGTTTCTTTTTATTTATTATATTTAAAACTAGCTGTACTCGCAAGCGTTGCTATGCCCTTTTTCCTACATAATACCTGCCTACCTACCTGCTACATACCTACTACTTACCTACCTACTACCTCCTATCCTACCTACCTACTACCTCCTATCCTACCTACCTACTACCTACTACCCTACCTACCTACTATCCTACCTACAACCCTACTCACCTACTACCCTACCTACCTACTTACTACCCTACCTACCTACTTACTACCTTACCTACCTACTTACTACCCTACCTACCTACTTACTACCCTACCTACCTACCTACTACCCTACCTACCTACTACCCTACCTACCTACTACCCTACCTACCTACCACCCTACCTACTACTCTACCTAGTCTACTATCCTACGTACTGAGTTGCGTTTTGATATACCACGTTTTATGTCACGTCCCACGGGAACGGGATAAAAAGCTTCTTATCCTATGTGCTTCTCCTGGTTCTTAGCTACCTCCCTACCAATTTTCAGCCAAATCGGTTCAGCAGATCTCGAGTTATAAGTGTTGTAACAAACCCGTCTTTGTTTTATATATATAGAGGTTGACATTAAAAACATGAACCGTATTGAAGATATACGTAAATAACACGGTCATTTCATAGTGTTTTAAAAGGCATCACTCAGATGTAGGTACCAATAAAATTATCAAAATTACAAACAATATAATCTATACATATAATAAATCTGTAGAGAAATCGTTTTTGTACATCGAAAATATTTAAAAAAAAAATTGTCAGGGTATTAAAGTATAACCAACAGAACACATTTCCAGCATTTTTGGAATTTTTGTCTGTTTGTCTGTTTATCTGTTTGTCTGTTTCGATGACTAAGCATCACGTCAAATTTACGAAACGAATGTAGGTAACTTTTATACATAAATATTGTGCGTAACTTGGGCTATTACTTAGTCTTTGTTTCATCGTAATCGGTGCTCTCTATCAAAAGATATATGAATTTATAGTTTCCAAGAAGAACTTATCGTTATGGTCAAGAATGAGACAAGCAACGACATCTATTGAACGAATATGGTACTTATTACTAAATGCCTTCACAAGATAACTTTAAAAAAGTTATGATAGCAAAAGGTACGTAGATATAAGTCTAAATGACGCTGCTTTCAAAATCTACATAGCCTAAACCTTATAGTGTTTGATCGCTCTTTTTTAGCAGTTTATCTTCGTCTTCGACAGATGGCGTTATTCATTTGATGTCATTTTCTGAACCGCGGTGATAGTAAACATACACACATTATGTTTCGTGAATAGTCAACAAATAAAAAATTACCAATTACACAGTATTAAAATACTATTTTTTTTAAACTAAATTAAAATTAGATAAAACCCAAGACATATTTTTTTTTGTACCGTGTGGGAATCGAACCTGCGACACGCAGTGCTACTGTTAATCGTCCAGCCATTGCGCCAACCATGTCGTCATATAGATGTGGTGTGTTGTTAGCCCTATGTGTCGAGGCCGCGGTATCTCTTTCGAACAACCCGCAGCCCCAACGGGCGTCGGTCCTTGAGGGCCCCTTCAATGTTGCTGACATCTCTTTGAGACGCGCGTGGAACACGAACGCGCCTCCATCGTCATAGGACGGACGAACGATTAACTAGCCCATTACTCACCGTTCACAGGCCCGCGCCTACGGTGGCCGGAAGCCATCACGTGGCCCCCGATACCCGGAGCGTCTCCCGCGGCGGCTGGGACGAGAGGTTGTCTCCCTCTCACGTTCCGCCACCTCTTTCGCTAGCATTACTGCTTAGCAGAAGGAGGTGGCGGCCATTTCAGATTCGATGTCCCAGATTCGGTACAGGTACCCTCTCGAAACACCCTCTAATCCCCCCTTTTTTTTTGTGGTTCGTAAATTATCAAACGACTCATCCCGCTCTGGGTGGAGCGGAAGAAAGTGTCAGACTTCTACTGACTAAAAACCACCCACGTTCCTTCTTAGCTCTTTGTGTTTCGGGGCCATGGTATCTCTTGCGGACAACCCTCAGCCCCGGCAGACGTCCCTTTGGGGCCCCTTAATTGTTGCTGACATATCTTTGAGGCGCGCGTGGAACACGAACGCGCCAACGACAGTCTGTCTGCCTGTCGACTATAATGTACCTGTTTCAAATTTCTTCAAGATCCGTTCGGCCGTTCTGACGTGGTTGATTAACAAACACCCATCCATCTAAACTTTAGTATGAGACATAGTCAGTACTTTGCATTAAAAGAAGAAGAGTCTTATTTTCTACAGCGTCAGTAAGTTAACGCAGGGCAATGATTAAATGTACTTTTATCTAAGCGACGCATTTTAGTTTCCGACAAGCACGCGAACGAAGTCGCGGGCACAGCTAGTAGAACAATAATTATACTCTCTAAGTAACCCAAAAATCAGTCGTACCACACTAATTCATAACAGAGAACTCACAAACCCGGGACCAGGGGGTCTACTCTCTAACTCCGTCAACTAATATACGGGCCCGTACTAAAGTCGTTCGTAACTACGGGGTGAACCCTACTCCCTAGTGATCACGGATCAATGAGGTTCGAACGGAGTCGTAGACAAAATTAGTTTAGATAAGTGAACGAATGATAAAAGTCGTTAGCGTTGCACCATTTTTTCGATTGATTACCGGTTTTCTTACTTTATGGTTTTCAAGCATTTAAATTGAAAAAAAACATTGATATTGTTAAAAAATGGCTGCATTTGCACAAAATACTTTTATTATGTCTTTTAAGATATAATTTAAATATTTTTGTTCGGGTTGTGGCTATGTCCTGTTAATACCTTTACCTTCTTTGTATTTCACATTTTGACGTATACTGATTTGTCAGTTTGACTGAAATGTCAAGTTTTTTATTTACGATAATTACAATAAACATTAAACTTAATTGGCATTAATAATACGAGTTACGATTAGGAAACTTTTCGTAATAAATTGTAAAATGGCCTCAACCGCTCCAGTAAGAACTCACGCGCTAAAATACCTCAATTTTATAAACGTAAACAACGAGTTGGCAGCTACCAACAAAAGCATTAGCGGTATCAAAACAAACAAATATTGGGTGCCTAGGAGCCCTCCAAGCTAGTTACAAGTACGTTGCCACCACCGGTAACAATCCAAGGACAGGCTGCTGAAGAAGTCTTAATTTGTATGGACAACATGTTGCGCCGTCCCGCTATACACATCACATCATGATGCCAGAGGACGTTTTGGAGTATCATCATCTGCCTAGCCTTTTCCCAACTATGTTGGGGTCGGCTTCCAGTCTAACCGGATGCAGCTGAATACCAGTATTTTACATGGAGCGACTGTCTATCTGACCTCCACAACCCAGTTAATACTAGGTAATACGATACTCTTTGGTAAGACTGGATGTCAGAATTTCAGGTCACTGACTACCTGTAACGACTGCCAAAGATCTATATATGGCAGCCGGGACCAACAGCTTAACGTGCTTTCCGAGGCACGGAGGAAACTCGGTATGTCGGGCGGTCACCCATCCACAGACCGACCTAGGCAATCACAGCTTTACCTAAATATCGACCCGAGTGGCAGTTCTTATTTAGCCACGAGCTTCTTTGGAGTATGTAAGGAGTATTATTAGTGTATTGTATTTTCTTTTCAATTTCATTGGTGCAAAATAAAAAAACATTCTGTTCAAAATTAAATTATACTTTATTGGATAAATCTTTGTTTTTATCAGAATCTTCTGCCAGTCTCAGCGCTCATTGTATCCTGTAAGCAAAATAAACAGGCTGTAAAATACTTATTTTACCCTAATCAATAATAAATATAAATACTAATATCCTATGTATTTCTTGAGATGTATTAGTAGGAGAGTTGTTTTTTATGAGACTGCATTATAAGTCTGTACATACTTTTTTTTTTCATCAATTGCACTAATATGTCTATATATTATGTCTATTGAAAAGAAGTCATCTGTCTTGGTATGGAAATGTAATGAGGAGGGATAAAACGCAAGTGACTAAAAAAGTAATGGATTTAGAAGGAGAGGAAAGCCAAAGAAAAGATACAGGGATTGTGTGGGAAATGATATGAAAATAAAGTGCTTGTTTACGGACACACGAGGTGTCGGGCGGCGCGTGCAGCGAGGCGACTCGCGGCGCGTCGAACGTTTTTTGTGTTTACGGAGAGGCGGCGCGTGTAGCGGCAGATATCATCGCACGCGTAAACACAAATGTATAGCAATATACCATGTTGTTCATAGCGACGCGGGGCGGGACGCGTGGTGGTGCCCACCGCGGCGCCCGCGGCGATCTCAATCAAACCGACTAGTTTTATGATAGCGAGAGATGCGAGCGCACGTGTCGCAACAAAATGAACAACGACAAACAAGAAGAATTTATTGTTGCAATACAGGAACGTCCCCAGTTGTGGATGGCAAGCCATCCACAACACAAAATCCACAACACAAAATACAATCCATATCCACAATTTCGGAAGTATCTGAAATTGTGGATATGGATTGTAGGTTTAGACAATAATTATACGGTTGTGCGAATTCGAAATAAGACTGCAAGAAAGTTCCGCCGCGGGCATCGCTTCATCGAGATTTGCCGCTGCGAGAGCCGCCGCGGGCACCGCCTGCAATTCAAGCAAACGCGTATAATATCGCTTCTCCGTGAACGCACTCATACAACGCCATATGTTTGAATTTAGTGCGGGCCGCGGCGCCGCACGCGCCGCTTAACTCCCCGCCTCTCCGTAAACAAGCCCTTAGACATTTAAGGAGTCCAACTGCTTCCTGTTTAACAAATTCTCCACTCACTGGGTTTCACTAATGCCACATGCATGCAGTCTGCCAATTATGCCTGGCAGGCCATATTTTCATAAAATCTGTACACATTACCAAGTGTGGCTTATTAAAATTTAAAATTCTTTATTATTGAAAAATTAAGAGAAAATTCTGATCTATTTTAGGGTATAAACAACTAAAATTGATCAGAATTTTCTCTTCAATAGGTAGGTCATTGTTCAAATGACATGTTTTAGCTCAAGTAGTTTCTGCTACAGATACATCATGAAACAGCCTATTAATGTTCCTACTGCTGGGACACAGGCCTCCACTCTTTGAGAGGGAATGGGCTATAATCTACCACGCAGGCGCAGTGTGGATTGGTAGATGTCACAAGTCTTCGAAATTTTGGTTCTAGGACATGCCGGCGGTTTCCTCACGATGTTTTCCTTCATGGTTTTTGAGAGCAGTGGTGATGAAATAAATTACACAAAGTAATGCGCCTGCCTGGGTTCGAACCCACGACTTACTGTTCGTAAGTCGGGGCCGCCGCCACTGGGCCACCACTGCTATAGGTACATATTTTATAAAATAACAACTACAGTACTTTCACAAGTTATTATGAATTGTGACTGTGATTGTAGCTTAGGAGTGCAATGCGTCGTCCCGGGGGTTGCTGCGTCGAGTTGCGCGTCGCCGGATGTCTGCGGCGGCGAGTGCTGTGGGTGCGGGGGCGCGCGGCGGCGCGTGCCGTGGCGGTGGGTGTGCGGGAGCTCCGGGTCGCGCGTTGCGCGTTGCGGCGTGTATTCGTTGTTCCGTGATTTGGAGTCTCGTGCATTCGTTGTTGCGGTGTGCGTCGCTGCGTGCTTTCGTGCACGCAGTGTTCGTTGTTGTGGGCCATTCGGCGGCGTGTGGCTCAGCGTGGTGGCTTTCGGGATGACGTATTGCATTCGTAGTTTAGTTTTGTTTTATGAATTGTTCTTCAAATTTCAAAAGTGCCTGTAATGGTTTAATTGAAATAAATGCTTTGAGTTTTGAGTTTGAATATCTGGGTTTGTTTTAGAAAAATAGTTCAGGCTTTTAAACTTACTCTATTTTAAAAGGTTCCTCTCAGTCAAATGCTGTAGAAACTTTAGTAAACTTTAATAATTTAACAACCCCAGATAGTCTGACACTGTCTGTTGTGCCATTGGAACATTTGGGACGTCACTGCTAAGGCCCACTGCACCTTGGTAGATCAACCGGGATAAAATAGAGGGCAGCAAGGAAGTATAAGTAAACAAAAACAACAGTAAATATGTAGGTAGATGGGACAGATTGGTTATAGAACTCAATAATTTGCAGAATCTTCATTTTGTTTATTGTTAGACTTAATTCTTAGATCAAACCATTACCTACCTTAATTCTTGAATCAACACAATTTCGTCGCTTTTGCCGAGGCAAAAAAGGTAATAGTTCCTCGCAGGCTCACACAAATCTTCAAATAATTCCATTGTGAGGCTATAGTTCCTTTAAACTCCGGTGCACACATACTCGACAACCTAAAGTTTTGGCACAAAAACAACCGGCCGGCGAATCTTCGGTCAGTGGGTCGTCTTAGGGGCTCTTTTAGAGCTCGTACTAGCATTAAAAAAGCAGCCATAATATTGTTTTATTATAAAACTTAAACTTTCGTGGCCTACACGATAACTATTTTGTTGTCGTATCAAATGACATAAATATCCGTGTAAACAAATGTCAAATTCAACTTTTCGAACGGGCAAAGACACATCGGGAGTAAGGCCAACTGTCAAATCGAGTAGTCATTCATTCTTAGTTTGGGCCTCGAACTAATCTTATGTCCGTAGGTGTTAGAGAGTAGGAAACGCCCGTAAATATGGCCGTATTCACGGGTTTCGTGCTTAGCGAGTAGACCCCCAGGCCGCAACACATCACTCTAAACTTGATACTTTCGCACCGCTCATTACAACGTGTCATTAGCGGTAACGTAATGAGCACATACACACACACACGCACAGGGATCATAATGTGTCTACAAGGGATACTTTGTGTCTGAAATGGCTGAGCTGAGTAACTCAACCTTTTTTCGTCAACCACACGCGTGTTTTACGTGTTTTGTGAAACGATATAACATACTGTGAGGTGTCGTAAAGGGTGGCTAAGAGATTGCATCTGGTTGATTCTGTATTGTACAGTCACGAGAATAAATATGTTTACTCTCAGAAGTATTATGTTTGTGGCAATAAGAAATACTATAACTATATAATAGACGTATATGAACAGTCCTGACTTTATCGTACAGATTATAGTATTCGGGACTTCTCATTCTACTTATTGCTTTATTCATTGTCTACGGTAAATGCCAATATGGCCAATATCAGTATAAAAAACAAGGTTAAAACTAAGTTATATTTTCTTGTCAAAGGATCAATTTACAGTATTTATAATATCCTAATGTGTCGAGAATATAAAATTAATCACCGTGTATACGTTCAAACCAAATTATACAATACTAGCTGATCCCCGCGGCTTCTCCCGTGTGGATGTCGGTCAAATTATATATTAAAACCTTCCTCTTGAATCACTCTATCTATTATAAAAAACCGATTCAAAATCCGTTGCGTAGTTTTAAAGATTTAAGCATACATAGGGACGGAAAGACAGCGACAGCGACTTTGTTTTATACTATGTAGTGATAACATCACTCCTCGTATCCCCGAAGGCTAAGGCAGAGGTATACCTAATAGAACAACCAAATTTTGCCAGTAATAAGGGGCGAGCCTATTGAATTACACAAAGCTCACAATAAATAAGTACGTCTACTTCTGCCTACCCCGAGTACACAGTCTCAGTAAACAATTAGTACATAGGCCTCTCGTAAATTGCGGCACAATACGACGCAAGTACTACGACAATAATTTTAAGCTACACTGGTATTAATTACCCTGTTTCAGGCCTTAGAAAAGCCCAATGGGCCGCAGAGAGTGGAGCCCTCCAGGCCGCAACTTGGGTATCACTGCCCTAAGCGATACCTAAGGGCCTAGATTAGTTAGGCCTTATTTAGGGCCATTTGCAGAATGTTGTCTGACTTATAACTGTGTCATATTGTAGTTAACACTAAGAGCGTACTTACAGTTATTATTTATAATTTGTTTTGTATTGTTTTTCTAGTTAAATGTGCGTTTTAGTGGCACCCTAGTTGTTTTGATTGTAAACGGGCATTAACGTTAAGTAGTGTGGTAGGTTAGTTCTTGTTGTAGCTGGTAAAACAAGTTTTATCAATCAACATAATATAAATCAAAGTAGCTCCAAGAATACAAACTAGCAGTGAACCCTACCAAAACCGAACTCGTCCTCTTCACAAAGAAAAGGAAGCTGGCAACGTTACAATTGCCAAGCTTCTTTGGGACAACCCTAAGCCTATCAACTGAAACCAAGTACCTGGGCATCTATTTGGACAAACAGCTGAACTGGGCAAAACACACTGATTACATCATCACAAAAGCCAGTATAGCCCTATGGCAATGTAAGAGACTCCTCGGGAGAAATTGGGGCATAAGCCCCAAAATCACCTACTGGCTATACACCACAGTTATTAGACCAGTCGTTACATACGGCTCTTTAGTCTGGTGGCCCAGGACCAACTTAAGTACAACCCAAAAGGATCTCGAGAAACTACAAAGATTTGCCTGCGTAGCAATCACCGGCAGCATGAGAACTTCCCCCACTGCTGCCTTACAGGTGATGCTGGGGCTACCTCCCCTACACCTCGTCGTAAGAGAGGAGGCGGCCATAGCAACTTTCAGACTCGAAGTATCCGGCACCCTAAGAAATGATTCCAGAATCAAACACACACGCATCAAAGAAGATGCAATCAAAGAACAGCCGATGATGACATCACCCATCGACAGAATCCTGAAGACCCACTGCTTCCAAAAACACTACAACGTAGAGCTCATTGAAGAGTGGTGTGACTACTCAGGTACAAGAGAGCTAAGGATTTACACTGATGGATCAAAAACCAACGATGGGACAGGCGTCGGGGTGTTCTCCGACGACCTAAACATTAAGATATCCAAACCACTTGGAATGCTCAACTCTGTTTACCAAGCAGAATGTGTAGGTATTATCCAAGCGGCACACGCTATAGAGGCCAGGGAGGTTACGGATACTAACATTCGAATACTCTCCGACAGTGCCTCAGTTCTTCAATCCCTAAAAAATAATCAGATCACGTCAAGACTAATACTAGAATGCCACAAGGCCTTAGAACGAATCACGGTACTGAATCACAACACGGTGACACTACAATGGATTAGAGGTCACAGCGGATCACTCGGAAACGATGCGGCTGACGAACTTGCCAGAAGAGGATCCAGCACAAAACCCTACGGACCCGAACCCATTGTGCCCATTCCTTTCAAGCAGCTAAGAAGCTGGCTAAAAGACCACACTCTAATACAAGCGGAGAGGTGGTGGACCTCGACACCAGGATGTAGGCAATCCAAGGAAGCTATGCCATCCCTGGATATAAAGCTGACCAGGCGCCTTCTGCGCCTGGACAGGGATAGCCTTTGTCTGGTGGCGGGGACCATCACTGGACACTGTTCACTGAATAAGCACCTCCACACCCTAGGAATCACAGACAGTCCCCTGTGCAGAGCATGCATGGAGGCGGAGGAGACGGTGGCGCATGTGCTCCTTGAGTGCACAGGCGTTACCAAGATTCGTGAGGAAACCCTAGGAACACCAAGATCCCTTGTGGATGCCCTGAGGAGACCGGGAAGTCTGATCTGCTTCTGGAGGGAAGTAGGCTGGTTAGAGTGATCGGCCAACATGGCTCACGCACAATGGTCCACTTTAAGGACCAAGTGCGGAAACCCAAACCCCCAATAATAGAATAGAATAATAGAAGTAGCTCCACGTCTCTGTATTTGTGGCAGCTTAGTTTTTATGGACGTTTTGATTTTAATGTGATATAAGTTAGAGACTTTATTCCGGAATGTTTATGAGTAGGTATAAACATAAATATTTGACTTAGACGTAGCGCAGTTGATGTATGACGTGAATCAAAACATCTAAAATTACTTGTGAAAAGCTAATGATTGTTCAATCAGAAAAAAATAAATTGAAGTAAAATTGTTTAAACGAAAAAACTTTCAGGAAAATTCACTTTCTTATAGAAAATGAAATAATATTAGACTGTTGAATTTTCCTAGCTTCCAATTGAAAAAGAGCAAAACCGTGAAGCATGTCTCAAGAGAATAAAAAATGTTCTCCAACATTTTGAATCTCTTTACTAAACTTTAAACTAAATCGCGTAACTAAATCCAACGCAATCATGTGCTAGAGGGGAGTGCATAATTACATAGCAAGCGTCGTCATTCACACGTCGTCGCGCAGGATTCGAACCCGGGACGTCTGAGGACGCAATTTGCTGGGCGCGGTAATTGGCGAGCTTTGTACGGATCGCGACCACTCGGAACACGGGATGTTAGTTAACCTGCTACGGATTTATGAACGCCTGGTACTTTCGTTCAAATATCAGTTCTGTGGGGGGTTTATTTTGGCAGTTTCTTTGCACGTTTTAGGGTTTAACGCTTTTACTGGAAAGTAGGTTGAGGCTTTTCAGTTTGGATTTCCCAATTAGTGAAACAGAGTAACGTCCATTCAGTATACGACAGGGTAAACATGTTTTGTATGGGTGGTGGTTAATCTGAGGGTGATTTTGTAATTACTTTAAGGATTATTCGTGTTTGTAAAACCAGTGTAAAGAATAAATATAATTTTTCATTACGTTGAACTAAAAAATAAATGGAATGCTTATGCAAAATAAGGTGATGAAATAAATCAAGTTGCAAATTAAATCTTAATTTGCATCTAAATTGTTTTTGTATTTTATAAAGTAAGGTTTTTAATTAATTAGCTAAACTCGTTGGTTAGCACGCATTGCTCTTTTAATAATTCTATTAATTTTCCGCTTAGTAGTAAATCATTTAATAATGAGACATAAATTATCTGGATGAAAATTTTGACAGTTAAATTAATTAAATTATGAATCGTCTATTGTAATGCGAGTAATCTTCTTACAACTCGAATGCGCATTTCAAGCTGCCTTTGTTATTATGCTCTGCAGTGGTTCAAATGCTTTTAACTAAATCATATTTGAAAATTGGTTACAATGAACAGTCTTACTGCCGCACTCAGAGAGCTTTAATGATTACTTAGGCCATCACTTGGTAAAGGTTTTGACAGTTTTGTCATACAAAAGTATGTCCAATCTTTACTAAGTAACGGCTTAAGTAATCATTAAATATCTCTGAGTACCGCAGTTAGATGATTATGTAACACTAGCTGACCCACGCAACTTCGTCTGCAACACATAATATAGCATAAAACCTTTCTAGATAGATCGACTATCCAACTTATTAAATTGAGCTATAACGTACTCGTAACAAACAAAAAATCTTACCTTTCCTCTATAAAATACCTTTTTTTTTTTATTTATTTCAACCAAAGTTACATGAGTGGGTATTATACAAATTTTCTGCCAAACTGCAGGACAGTTTGTCGGCAGTGTTCTCGTGAATACAGCTCTTATATAGTTAAAATAACATTAAATAGTACATCATACTTTAAACGTTAAGAAACACAAAGTTTTGTAATAAATTATAATACATCCAAGGGTCTATCGCCTTGTATTTTTGCCGCCGTCTGCTCACACA
The DNA here is from genome assembly GCA_949774965.1 of Diarsia brunnea. NCBI lineage: Eukaryota > Metazoa > Arthropoda > Insecta > Lepidoptera > Noctuidae > Diarsia > Diarsia brunnea. Next base: position 556,832 of record OX459000.1, read on the forward strand.
GACGTACGCCACGGACAAACACACACATACTACCTATTAGTTTAGATTGACTTCGATTATATTATTAAAGTAACAATTACTATAGGTATCTCTTACTGTTTAATATACAGTAACACCTTGTACTTGTAAATATTATGGTGCAGTAAATATTTTGAATTTGAATTTCTCCGGAGCCCCCAGAGGCCAGAATCACCACGAATCTACCGCACCGGACCGAATGACTGCCACGCGCTAATTATTTTGTCGCCCGTATATTTTTACATTGCGATATCTTCTAAGATATTTGTTTAAAATGTATAGAGTAAAGGGCACAAATATTCTATATTAAATTTCTGTGCTAGCAAACATTTATTTAGATATAGATTAATACCATATAGGTTAAATAAGCTTCGCAAAATATAATTCTCTTTAACCTAACATTTTAATATAAAAAAATGGTTACAGTGAGTCAATTGTAAAAGATAAACATATGCTGTCGCGGACTTTTTTTTAGAACTTTTAAAGAGAAACAATTCCTTCATACATGATATTTACGTAACTTAAACCGATTTCGCAGCGCACGCAACGGAAGCTCTCAAAAAGGAATATCTTTTTCCGTTTTTGCAACATTTTTCATTTATGCTCCGCTCCTTTTAATTGTGGCGTGATGTTATATAGCCTAAAGCCTTTCTCGATAAATGGACTATCCAACACTAAAAGAATTTTTCAATTCCAACCAGTAGTCCCTGAGTTTACCCCGTTCAAACAAACAAACAAACAAACAAACTCTTCAGCTTTATAATATTAGTATAGATAATCACTGCACATAAAACACTAGGTACTTTGAATGCTACATGAATTTTATTGTAGAATAATTTTATTGAGTTATTTATTGATTATTTCATTGATTATTTTATTGATTGTTTTATTGATTATTTCAGTGAATATTTGATTGATTATTCTTTTGTCGTTTTCATTATGTTGTATTTATTATTATTTTTTTATCTTGTGCTTTGGCTGTTAAGGCGCATATTATGTTGCATGTAGCGCTCTTCTTTAAGTGATGGGGCACTTAGACTTAAATTTGAAATGTTTTTTATGTAAATGTAACAGTGTACTCATTGTTGAGGAGCCAAATTGAATAAATAAAAAATAAAACGGGCGTAATGTTATGTTTGTTCAATCAAGACAAAATACAATGCTCAAAATCACATATTCCCGCATTACACATTCCACAGCATCAAAAATCAAGTACAAGAGAGAATACATGGCCCAGAGGTGGGCAACAGATAGTAACACCACTACAATATTCTGGGCTGACAGAACAAAGTGCAGAGAGTGACACGGGAGACATGATCCGCGCCGGCTTCTACATGTAATGCTATACTTGGGATGCAGTTCACTCGGATACAGATACAACATTTTTATGCAGCGCTATTTTTAGTCAACAATGTGTTACGTGATGCTTTGGTTCTGTCAGTTTGCGTGTTGTATAAAGCTTGGATATTTGTTTTATTTAAGCATTAAAAATGCTATGGAATGCTTAGACAGATAATTTTATTGTAACATTGTAAAATTAGCAGTGATTTAGACTCGTCGACACGACACTACTCGAAAGATGCATTGCAGTCGCTAATAAGTAGCCATTATGTCACACTAGTATATATTTCAGTTCGTTTACGACCAATCGCAACAAATCACAAATTAGTTAATATCGCGTTAGAAGCTCGTGGCTAAATAATAACAGACGCACGGGTCGATCTTCAGGTTAAGCCATGCTTGCCTAGGTTATTCGTTGGTAAGGAGGTCATATAGGCAGTCACTTCATGTAAAATACAGATATAAAGCTGTAGCCGATTGGTCTAAAAAGCTAGACAAATGATGATCACATTGGGGAATCGCGTTGAGTCGAGAACTTTAAGCTCCTAATAGTTACAAGACTAGCAGAATGCATTTCTTACTGTATGCGCTTTCCTGAACACCTAATTAAACTCGTGCAAGCTAAATAAAAGAGACGCAACATAAGTTCCCTCGCTCTCGTCATCAAGCCGGTACTTCTACGACATTACAGCAGTAAGAGGCTCCTCGTCTCATTAATTTACATTAACTGTCCGTTTAATGGATAACTGCGAGAACACATCAAGAATACGCTCATACAGTCCGGAAGAGACTTAATTATATGAGGAGGTGACACTAAAGGGGTAGGCACAGAAGGCTAAGAGTTTGACATTACCCCGTTTTCCTAAGGTATTTTTTACTAATTCGAAAGTAGGTGACAAAATAAATCACACACAATGGGAATGTTTCGTGACTTTAATAAACGTGATTCTGTTTAGTCCGTCTGTTAGATTATCGAAAAATATTGGATAAGTGATTTTGTTTTATCAAAATTAATAAAAATTTACGAAAATAAAGCGTGTCAAAGATGAGTGGGGCTTGTGACGTCACAGTCTGGTAAAAAAAATACTTTTTCAAGCACTGTATCGTCTTCATTTTTTGTTTACGTAAAAAAAGAAAAAATATGTGTTCAATATTTTTGGAAATCTACCTGACGGACTAATTAGATTTGTTTTGTCAACTACCCTATTTATAACTTGTAAGTCAGAGACGACTGCGTCAGGACTGTTCTTTAAATGATTATTTACCTTTGGAATGTCCAACTGTAATTTATATTGTAGAGAGTTGCTCTTCTGATCTTAATGTTATATGTTAAGTAACTCGTTATAATGTTAAAACATATTGCTATTTTCACTTAGTCTCGATGGGTGAGAGAAGAGACTAGCGGGCTTAAATCGGGATACTTAGCTTCTTTATTGTCAAATCTATTGTTAAAAAACTGACTGCAACTTTCAAGTATTAAGCCAAGTTTTAACAAGATGAGTATGCGTTGTTTTTAAGTACAAAAACAACTGAAAATCCTTCGTGTAAAAGTCAATTATTTATGAGAAAATAAACAAACATTGTGCATGATGTGTGCACAAACAGCGCTTTTGTTTTCTCCTGTCAAAATGTTCGTTGGTTTATCTGATCCGTAAGCTTCACAAAAAGCACGGACGATATACAGGTAATCAAGCAGATTGCACTGGGCGCCGCAGCATCCAAAACTGGGGAAAAAACATTTTTCTATCGAAATGGAGATCAAATCTGTCGAGTGAAATATGTCAAATTGTTAGCAATAAAGACAGCTTTTTTGATGTTCGTAAAATTCCTAAAATCATTCATAAAGGTTTTCGTTTTGTGTCATTATTTAAACGCCATTAGGTACATTTTCAATCTAGTAGCGTTATGTATGTTGAAGTTGTAGTGAAACATTATTTTGATTTATTTTCTGGGAAGTCCTCGCTCGATCTTGAAAATGGTTTTGATTTTATTTTATCTAGAACATCTATAACGTAATATGCTTCTTACTATTTTTATCAACCAATCGCATCTGACGACTAAGATATTTTTTTCAGAGAGAAAGTCTGTTCACCGAAGTTGTTTTCAAAAATCTGGAGTATATACCGAATACGTGTGAGATACAAACAAAACAAATACCATATTCTTAATCGCAGATCGCTCCTTAATTCCGCCGTGGTAGCACGCGACAGGTCGTTAGAGCAAGTGTTAGTATAACAACGTTCACCAAGTATCGCAGTCGTCTCGTTGCCGTCTCGCTACCGTCTCGCTGTCGACTCTAAAACTTTGTATAAGGACTTCCTCAGCTTTGTCACCCACTCGTTAGCTGCCTTTTAATATTACAGCGTTCACTTCAGTTCTTTTATGTTATAAAGGAAATAACACGACATGGTATAACTCTGCACTTACGACGAACAAAAAAGTTATGAACACTTAAGGTTTGTATTAACGCCAATGACCTTGTGCATTTGGGCGGAGCTAACTACCCCTCTCCGCGCCACTCCGCTACCCGCATGCAACAGAACGATGCGCGGCCGCCGCTCCGCGCGTTGTTCCGTCACAGAGTAACGAAATCACAGAAGGTCAAATCATTTTATTTATATAAAATTCATTTTTACGTGTACCGCAAAAGTGAATTAATTTTATTTTTATTTACTAACTATTGATATGGATGTAACGTAGGGTAGGTAGGTAGTACTTAAGTAATTAGCACTAGTGTATGTCATACTTGTTACATTTTATAAACCAATAGATAAAAAAAAAACTACTTCCTTTCACAGAGTATTTTTATTTTTTTCGCTGGTTGAACTTCTTCATCCCCACTTATTTCTCCGTATTCAAATACATTGACTTTTGGATATTTCGTTAGACAGACAAAGTCTTGTTATATGTTTTCTTTTACTTCTTCTTCGTTCTCGTTTTGTTCATTTTTCTCTTCAACCTCTTTTTCTTTCCTTTGTTCTATTTCCGTCTCTTTGACATTTTCTTCTTTCTCTTGTGCATCGTCTTCTAGTAACTAATTTTTTTGTTGGTTTAAATCATTTTGTTTCCTTTTTTGGGTAATTTATTTTTATTAGCGCTTTCTTCCACCGCTGTTTCTATATAAATGGGATCTCTAATTTTCATTTTTCTCGGGTATCTTGGATCAATAAGTTCCGGTAATATGCAATCCAAATAAAACCTAATTAATTTATTTTCCATAACGTCTTTCCAGAACTTGTCATCTTTTTCTATAATATCGATTTTCATAGGAATATTTTCACCGAGCCATATTCCATAAAGGCATTTTGTTCTTTTGGTTATGTGAAGCTGACCCTGAATTTGGTAATACCAATTATGATTGTTATTAATAATAATCTAACCAGTTCTATAAAAAACTGTTTTTTTAGTAACTGCTTCGGTAAAACTCATTTGGTGAGCTGCAACAAGGCATTTAGTTTCTACCACCATGTTCTCCTCGACACATATACCGTCAGGAGTAGCGCCTAGATATGAAAATTTGTCGTCAATGAATAAACCGCATGGTTGTATATTTATTCCAGTGTCTTTTAAAATTTGCTCAAGAGCCAAACTATGTTAAAGTTTTATGGGACCAAATGACAACTATTCCGCATCTAACGAAAAAAAAGAATCACGTAAATCGGATCATAAATTTATTCTAGATATCATAGATTACACTGAATGTAATCGGTGTACATACATAAAAAAAAAACACCGATCGAATGGAGAACCTCCTCCTTTTGGGAAGTCGGTTAAAAACATAAACGAAATAATTATATTTCTTATTGAAAATAATTACGCATGAATATTTAATATAATAAATATTTTATTATTTTTATATTGTAAATGTGAGGACCATGTGGGTCTTTCTTTAATTTTAACGTTTGTCTGGCAGTTTGAATACTAAAGCAACCCACCCAAATGTCCTTTCTTTGGTATTGTTCGTCGTGACGTTGAGCTCTTTAGGTTACAAGTCGAGCTACACGATAAATGACAAATGCTTGCACTGACTGGACGGGTCCACTCAAATCTGTGTGGTGCTTTCTTCAAAAGACCATTTCAGACACTAGTCTGCATAGTCTTCATGTGTGTATAACAAGTCTGGACCTTAAAAGAGACTATGACCTCTGAGTTTGTTTCGGATGTTTCTTCTCGGAGTAGTCAGGTACGAAACACCGACCCCATCTAGTTTAAAAAAAAAGTGACTTGTAAAAGTGTTTGTGAAAACCCATTTGCAAAATAAACATCATTTATCATTTACGCCAGTAGTCGATAAATTAACAAATAACCAGCAAGTACCTTACTTATAATCATAATAATACCTACTTCAGAAGCATTTTCAGTTTTGTCAAAATTTTGCCTGCAAAAAAAAACACAAATTATCAAGACGAATCTTATGACATCTCTCAAGCTAAAATCCAGCAAGGCGTTTAGGGTACAGAGCGTGCCAAAGAAATATACATGTCATACATAGATACACTCGAAAAACATAACCCTCGTCCTGGCGCAGTCGGTGAGGTACCGAAAAGGAAAATTTATAATATTGACTAAGTCATTGCTTGGGCATGGTCCTTCTGTGATCATTCACTACTCTATGACACAGAAGCATTATACCTATGATACCTAGGTACGACTTTGTTTGAATATAGGTCTTATAAAAACAGTATCTATCTACTTTTATGAAAGGTAATAAAGCTATAATGAATATGTAGATAAAACTTACCTTGATGAATGTATACCCTTTTGTTTGTAATATTTTATTAGACCTTTCTTCATTCATTTCTGCTTATTCCCCATGTTTTACAAACTAAACTTAAACACTAATAAAACTATACCTAACTCTAAAACACTCCTTATACAAGACTAAAAAAAACCTACTCTACTATTAACAAAATTCAAAAGTAATATTTTATTTTACGATATGATTTCGTACTGCTGAGCTCTCACAACGCAACGCACGTCCACCTAGCAACACGAGGCGCCCCGCACTGAATTCGTGGACGAATGCGGGGGTGATATAGACACGGACTTTAAACGGACGCATTTTTAATTTATTATAATAAAAATTAGACAAATTTTAAAAAAGTAACTAAACCAAGTTATCGTCCTTCGTATTGCAAAGCAGTAGATATTTTTTTTAAAGTCTTTTGTTAAAAAATGAAGGAGTAAAATGGTTTCATCTCAACGATTTGGAGGTGACTTTGTGGATTTTTTTCTTATTATGTGATACCGATAGAAAAATTTTGGCTAAACCAAATTACGTATCATATCATGTAGATTACTGTCAATTTTTTTCAGATGTAATTTCTCTGTAAGTGTCGACGAAAAGTGGCTTCATCTGCACGCTGTTTTTAAGCTTTTTTCGAGAGAGTAGCCTTAAGTACTTGGAACTTACTTACCTTTGAGCCGACTGTCAAAGCAAATACCTACGTTCATTTCATAAAAAAATATTATGTATGATCTATCCATTTTTATGATATCTGAGTTAGGATCAGAGTCGATCTCTCGGGGCTCGATGGAAGAGCAAATGTTATTATTATGAAGATAGAGCGTTTGTTATTACGTGCTTCGACGCACTGTGTTCAAATAATTGCCCTGTCTGAGAGGTATATTCCTAAAAGATAGACAGAAGATAAATCGATGTCCACATAAAACCATATTGCCCAAATGAAACAAGTAAAGTATCAAAATAATTTAATAAGACGTTTAACGCCAGTCATCAAACGTATACGATATTAATTAATTTGCGCCGAAAGCGAAACAGCGCGCTAACATGAGCTGACGGCGCGTCGGCGTCGCGTCACGTGACGTCGCGTCGCACGTCACCGCGTCACTCACGCGAGATGTACTTAATATTTTTCTCGCACGAGCGTGCCCTCCAGGGAGCCACGATCATGAGAAAATATGACATCACGCTGAGGAATGAAGTCGTCCCTGTCAGAATTTAGCTTGAATTGTAAATTGTTTTGTTTTTCGAGACAGGCGTTGTTTAGTGGAACACAGAGCGAATTCATTAATATTCTGTTACAGTACAAAATATTTAGAAACGCTGTTACAATAAAAACGACGGTGTAACATATTCATAGAAACAATCAAATCTGGCCGGCATCAGATAAATCCGGGTGACGATCAATGTGTCGACTTCACACAGAACATCGCGTTGCTAGAAATCAGTGCGATTCTACAGCTATTGATATTCCAGGCATTTTCGACACGAGATTCACGAACATTTTAGTGTTGGGTTAAAAAAGAATTTTTGAATGGAATATAGTGACGTACTACCCAGATTGCGGTGTGAAAACTTCAAAGTTTTTGTGAAATAAAGCTATTTTTACTTTGTCGAGATATAGCGACGTTAGTGAGCTACAAATTTGATGGATTGAGTGTTATCTAAAAATTTAGGCTCTTTGAAACACGCCCGTCTTTACAATATTAAAATATCTACTAAAGAGTTCAATACGTTGTAAAGACCAGTTGATATTTAATAGTGATTAATGTTATATTTTGCGCAGACTCATTCATCATACACTATATTTTCTCTTAAAATATTAAAAAAGATTGCATAATATTTTAAACATATTCTATTACACTTCGTCTAGTTACTTACTCAAATATTTAACCTGAATTTTAAGTTCCAACGAACTATGCAGTAGAATGAGAATTTTACGTCTAAAACGTTGCACCCTACCTATTTGCGGCTCGCAAATATAGTGCACGAGAAAACGTATAACTGTCAAGTAAACCGCGCGGCCCACTCGTGTGAGACACCTTAGCGTAATTTAGTGATGTCACAGGCTAGTGTGGGGAGGCCTTTATTGATGTGCATTGCAGACTTGCCGTAATGAAGTTGCAAGTATACTGCAAGCTAGGTATATGTAAAATAATTTGAATAAAATATCGTATTTCACGGAGCTACCTATACGATGTAATCGGCTCAGTTTTCTCGGCGAATTCTATGTTCCGTAGAGTTGAGCCGAGATTTCTGGAAAATCCTGGCTTGGTTTTCGTGAAAATGTGTCTAGTATGTATTATAATAACTTTGTGTTGGGTTTCAGACAGAGGAGTTATATTGAAACGTTTCGACCAAATTTTATACTCACTCGATAGTTATTCAACTATAAATCATAATTTGAAAAGATGCCAGTGTTCTTGTGATAATTTTAATTGAAGTAAATGTTGTCGTTGTAAAAAGGTACCGGGTAGCATAATTTAAAAAAATATATTTATTTAAAAAATAAAAATTTGATGTTCAAGATGTTGTAGTAATTTAATGTTAGTTAGCATAGTTATAATGATTAATCACTGCATCATTAATTCACCTCCCCTATCAACTTAGTAATCGATAATCAGAATCAACCCTTCAATTTCAGTTACCTTCATCATCATTGTATCTACTTCAATAAATTCTAACAAACCTAAATCCATATCAATCGGTCACAAAAATAAACAGATTACAACGCGGTATACGTATCGATAACAAAATGGAACCTGCCATGATTGACATAAAGAAACTAAGTAAAATAAATATCGAACTGACGTAATTAAGATTGATACCATCGGAGTAGGCAGCGGGGGTAGGGAACAAAGGTAGAAAGCTAAGGTAGGCATGGCGGGGTAGGTAAAAGGTAGGCGATGTTTTGGTAGGCGATTAACTTAAGTGGTTTGTTGTGTCGATCAAGTGAATTATATTTTCAGACTGGGGTAGAAACAGAGGTCTGAATCAGTGGATTTTTAGGCAGTTCGCGCACTTAAGATTAACCTTAACTTAACCTAACTGTAATAAATTTCTGTTATTTTTTTCGGTTATTTTCTGTCTCTTCTATGATCTACTGTATGACTACAAAAATTACATAGTCGCGTCATAATGAAATAAACAATTCTCTCTTTCTCAAAAAGAAAGGCCTGTGGACACAGGCATTTCTTTTTTTTGAGGTTGGGAAATCATCAAAAGACTCCTCCCGCTCTGGGTAAAGCGGTAGGGAGTGTCAGACTTCTACTGACAAAAAAAACCCATGCTCCTTCTCAGCCCTTTGTGTAGAGGCCGTGGTATCTCTTTCGAACAACCTGTAGCCCCGACGGGGTCTATAGGCCTCTGATTAGGTTTTCCATGCCTTCGAAAAATATGTGTCGGCTGCAAGGCAGGCGGTTTCCTCCAGATGTTTTAGTTCACCGAAGAAACTAATAAAAAGATACACACATGAATCCGAAATGTTAAAAGTGCGTGTCTTGGGTTCGAACTTGATACCTATGACTGTAAGACGGTCACACACGGCTTTAAATTAATAAATAATTGATAATAAATAAACAAATAAATGAACACGCTTCCCTAAAATATATGTGGCGACAGCGACATCTCTCGCAACACATGCGAACTAATTTGGCAAACCCTACATCGCGCTATCAACTTAATCCGCGACATTAGCCTATATAGAAAATCCCGACTTACATATGTCGGGCAGTTAGCCCACCAGACAAAACACCCGTCTGGTCAGAGGATCACACCTCGACGCGAAGCGCACGTTCGTCGCCTTTTTTTTTCTTTTTTTGGCGGGTGGAAAATCATCAAATAACCCCTCCCGCTCTTGGGCAGAGCGAAAGGGAGTGTCAGACTTCTACTGACTTAAAACCACCCATGTTCCTTCTTAGCCCTTCATGTCGAGGCCGCGGTATATCTTGCGAATAACCAGCAGCCCCGACGGGCACGCTTGTCGCCTCAATTTTGTAAACACGCGGTATCGCGATTTACCTTTGCTTTCATGTTAATCTCAAACTATACTTCGTCTGTCTATCATTCTTCTACTTTCATCCTTCCGCTACTCTATACTGTGCTTGTGCTTATGAACTTGTGCCTAAGCCACGAAGTTCAGAAGGCACAATTGCCTTCTGAACTTCGTGTTAACTGCAACAACATCCAACAACAACAATCCACAACATTTTAAAACATCGACAATATTTTATCGCATTCCAAAATCCCATGTTTACCCCACCCATATATTTGTGACACCAATACATACGTAAAGGCTTTTATCCCATATTTTTATGATGGCAACACATTTCCCTAATGCATTTGATGCGAACAGGTATTGTCAATTATGTCATATAGAATCGAGTTGTTTCGTATCAAAATGTTTTTGTTCATATTTATTACTCCGTTCCTTTATGAAAAGGATTTATGTCTCTTTTATTATTATTATTAATAATATGAGGCTGTGGAAGTTTCCGACGATGAAGATATTGTTATATAAAGGTTATTGTTACATATATGAGATGTTATACTTGAATATGCTAGGATGGGGGACAAAGCGAGGATTTTGGGACGAAACTTCTCATTTTAGGAATTGAATTGGAATAGGTACTTCTTAGTTACTTACGATAAACAATACGATTGTTTGCCCCAAAAGGTTAGACAGAGGTGGCATAGAATATATTCTCATTTTGCCTGTTATGATACTGCTTTCAGAGACGTTTAATGATTACTTAAGCCATCACTTTGTAAGTATTTTGACACTTTAGTGAAGGTTTTTAGGGTTCCTCTCAAAAGGAAAAAACGGAACCCATATAGGATCACCCATGTGTCTGTCTGTCTGTTTGTCCGACCATCCCCTTCCCTTGTCTCCGAAACTACTGAGCCTTGAAATTAGTTCAGCACTTATACATTACAGGAAAACCTATAAGAAGTATAGGGTGCTAAAATAACATAGAAAATCTCTCAATATCTACTACAATGGTACGGAAACCTTTTTTTTTTTTTTGGGGCTGGGAAATCATCAAATAACCCCTCCCGCTCTTGGGCAGAGCGAAAGGGAGTGTCAGACTTCTACTGACTAAAAACCACCCATGTTCCTTCTTCGCCCTTCATGTCGAGGCCTCGGTATCCCTTGCGGACAACCCGCAGCCTCGACAGGCGTCGACCCTTGCGGGCCCCTTCCATGTTGCTGACATCTCTTTGAGGCGCGCGTGGAACACGAACGCGCCGTCGACACGGCCTGTCGTCGTCATAAGACGGACGGACGGCGAGCTTACCCATCACTCACCGTCCACAGGCCATCCCCTTCCCTTGTCTCCGAAACTACAGAGCTTTAAAATTAGTTCAACACTTATAGATTACAGGAAAACCTATAAGCAGTATAGGGTGCTAAAATAACATGGAAAATCTCTACCACAATGATACGGAACCCTTCATGTGCAAGTCCAAATTGCACTTGGCCAGTTTTTATGTCAAATCTTTATTCAGTGACGCTTATGTAATCATTAAATAACTCTGAGTACGGCGGTTAGTCCCATAAATAAATTGTATTCTTCTATTTGTTTCTTTGGATGACCAAAGAAGGTTATAGTCGCTCTTGAAATGTTTTACGATATCGTGTATTTCAATTAATCTGTTCCCGTACAATCACTTAGTTTTTGCAATGAAATGCTGAACTCGCTATAATATTACACAAAAGGAACCGTTTCAATATAGACATATTTTAATTTGACTTTAAAAGAAAAGAAAGAAATAAGTACTTCACCCAAGGATGTACGAGTATGTATCATTAGACTCGCTCTTACGCGTTGAAAAATATTCTCTTTTCTGATTTCTTGACACTGTACAAAATGTATCTAGTTCAATCTTGTATATAAAATTAACCTACAAACTGTTGTAAGTACGGTTAGTTTAGGGCAAAATCAAAATCAAAAGTCATTTATTCAAACTAGGCTGATAATCAGCACTTTTCGAACGTCAAAATTTACTTTACTTTACTTATTTACAAGTGACAGTCCCCCAAAACGCCCACCCTTCGACACTTCCTAGTGTTTTTGCTGGAAAGAAGAAGTGGCGGAACAAACTCCCCAGCAACACATCTGTCTGTTTGGTTAGAAGAACCAGACTCGATACAATATTAAGGTGTAAGTTAATATTATATTACGATTGACTACAATCAATAATAAAAAGTATATAATAATAAAAGATAAAAAAGACATAACCTATCAGTAAACTAATTTTGGAGAAAGAACATAAATTACAAACATTGTCTTGTGTTCAACTCAACGACCAGCTATTCTTATCATTTAAGTAGTCGTTAATGGAATAGTAAGCTTTTGAACAAAGATTAGATTTTACTTTGGCTTTCAAGTCAACTTCATCGAATTTATGGTGGTGTTGACAACAAAACTGAAAATGTGTCAAATGTGACGACTTTTTAATATCCTTCACCAGACCAGGATTTAGGAAAAATACGAAAAACTACTACATCGAATATATCACACACACGCAATAATACCCTCAATCCTTTAAAAAATCTCTCTTATCCTAAAAATAAGCGTATGTCACTTCAACAGAAATAACACCAGTCTTTATTTGAGGATCAGATGGTCCCGAGGCCTGTGACGTCACTGCTAGCTTCTAAATACCATCAATGACGTCACTGGCTGTCCGGACTCGCTCGCTATAAATAAGCCGCGTCCGACTTCGTCCGATGAATCTTTAAGAGACGGATGAAGTCCGAAATGGACTTTGGAACTTGTTTCCGATTAATTTTGTTGTAATTTGTGAAGAATTTGTTAAATTGTCTCGTCGTTCGTGAGAGTTCGATGTGAAAATAAAGCATGGAGGTTTTAGTAAGAAATTCTTCGTGGTCCGTTCTTTACAGGACGGGTCTTGGATTTAGTTCCCAGGGACAGAAAATTCCCGTCGGGGCTGCGTGTTGTTCGAAAGAGATACCGGGGCCTCGGCACAAGGGCTAAGAAGGAACATGGCTGGTTTTTAGTCAGTAGAAGTCTGACCTTCCGCTCTGCCCAAGAGCGGGAGGGGTTATTTGATGACTTTCCACACCTCAAAAAAAAAACGGACAGCAAACTGTTATTGGGTTTTTTAGTAGTGACCCGAAGTCAAGATGTGAGTCTTGTTGATGTGGCTCACCTTGTGTTACAAAGGGCTTATTTATAATTCCCTATTAACCGGCGTACTTATATGGCCAGAAGTATGATCGTGGACGAGGTAAAAGGAGTATGTTAGGATCGTAGCAATCGGCTTTTTGCAGTTTCTGCTTACCCCCATGGAAAAAACTGGACAAGTGCAAGAACGGACTTTCACATGAAGGGTTCCGTATAACTGTAGAAGATATTGAGAGATTTTCCATATTATTACCATAGCACCATGGACATCTTATAAGTTTTCTGTAATCTATAAGTGGTGAACTAATTTCTGTAAATTTTTCAAAATTTTTGGCTCAGTAGTTTCGGAGATAAAGGGGGGTGAATGGTCGGACAGACAGATAGACATACGAGTGATCTTATAAGGGTTCCGTTTTTTTCTTTTGAGGTACGGAACCCTAAGAAGCGTGACATTATGTACCTATGTAATCATGTTTAGTGATATGTGGGTGTTTGATAGGTGTACCTTTGCCTAACTCTTCGAGGATCACTGGAGTGACGTCATTCTTATGAATGTTCTCCGTAATGAAACAGTAATAAAACCACTGCAACTTTATTTCTAGTCCTCATTAATATTATGCACCTTTTAACGACTAATGTTTTATTTACTAAGATAACTGAACAATCTACAGGATTGTATTACTTTACGCCGCTGTCATTTTAACTTTTTCATAAAGAAGTTTTAAAATGCAGTTTTTGTTTCTTAAGTTTTTTTTTTATATTAAAACGTCCGAGTTGATGGAATAAATTTACATGAAAAAGCCTCGTAATTCTCAACGCTGGATACATTTTAAAAGAGAAAGTAATTCTTACGAATAATGACTATTAATAATACTGACAAGTTTTATCAAGATTATTTGAAAATGAAAAAGCTTCCATTCTTCATTTATCTACCTGATGTACGAGCTCGCGATGACCTCCATTGAGGTGAGTTAGCTCCGCCAATTTATGAACGTAGCCCCGAGCTAGCGCTTATAAAAATAGACCCCTATAACAATATACCAGAAAGGTTAGTCTCCAATAATCGTTTTCCAAACAATTCTAACTATGTTTATCAATTGTTTTCGAAGAGTTTCCAATAATAAATTAAGAGTACAAATATTAGTACAAAAGCCATTGTACTCCACAAGGCTTCAGAATCCAATCACAGAACCGACACAATGCCTGAACTCGAACGAAGCAATACAAAAAACTGAATAAAGCTACGTTTTGTAGTAGACGTACGAGCAACTCGACGTGCTACGCCATTTGTAACGCCTACGAAACTTGTAGCTGTGATCTGTGCTACGAGCTACGCTGCTACGAGCTACGTAATGGCTACGCTCGTGCTACGCCGTAGCATAGTAATCTGCCAAGCTTGCTCCCAATGATCATAAATATGAATTCAAGTGCATGACAGCACTCGGTGCGTGCGTAATGAATCAACCTTACAGGACATTACAATTTATACTCAAAATGATGGGTTTATACGGAAAACCGGCATTGTTTCACCGTCACCGGACCGTGTCCGGGCCGTATGACCGCATTAGCAATGTAAATGAGAACAAGACGGATTCGTACATTTACATAGTTTGCTTAAAAGTCGAAACCTACGAGCCGTGTATGAATAAACGTGTTATTATTTGTGGTTGGTATTAATTTTATATTAATTGTGGCAGTGTGGTGCAAACCGCACATCTAGTGCGACGCCTCGGTGAATATAAAACCATAAATGTGTCTACTGTGTATTTCAGAAATGAATATCACTGAATTTTACTCCAATAGTATTTTTTTAACCAACGATAAACATAACTACTACAGTCATAATTTTACTTTGGTGATTACGAATGAAGATAAATATTATTATCAGCTTTTTTCTTCACTTTTTCACTACTCTGCACTTGTTACACAAGGCATTACTATCCTATATGTATGTTATATAAATAACACGCCCCGGGGTTGCCACATAGAGCACGAGGATACCTCTTTGTTATAATTTGAGTTAATTTATAACAAACAGTTCTAGTAGACATTATTATGGGGTGTATCGTTGTGTGTTAGTTTATTTTAAGCTAATTTTGTTTCGCTAAATAGAGATATAGTGTATCATTGTTTCATACTGCATTCCTATCCCTCACGATTCAAGGATATCTACATTCCTCGAACTCCAAGTGAACTGGATACTTAGTATCTGGAGAATTTCAAATCGGACTCAATTCTTAGTATGTATTACTGGTCGTGTACCAAAAAAAGACCAACATATTATATGTCACAGGTTCGAATCAGGTTCAACCATTATTATTATTAAATTATTTCATAACGACTGCTCTTAAAACGGTAAAAGCAACAAGCATGATAACTACCTTTGTTTGCTCATTTGTTTTAAAATAAAATTGTACGATTCTTAGGTAAAATTCAGTGAGTGATAATAATCACTACCGTGAACCGCAAGTTTATCAGTCATATCGCCTCAAAATAAATCCCTACCAATTCTTTAACCCTCTCCCCCCAACTGCAACCAGCTCCAGTTGATCAGTGCAGGCTCGTGAGAGGTTTCGCTCCAATTTCCATGTGTAATTGGCGGAGAAGCTTTGATGGCGAATCACTTCTCGACATAATTACACGACGTGGCGCGAGAGGGCGCTACCGGCGTGACGGCTGTTAAACAGAGATGGACGCGTTCGAAGTTAATTTATTGTAGTGTTAATTAAAGGGGCTTTTTATATAACTGTGATTTAAGGGAATTCATTTTTGGATTTTGGAGGATAGCAGTTTTTTTTTCAGGGAAATACCCAATTGTGTCTAGTTCTTCTTCTTTCTTCGTGTCGAATTCCTTTATTTAGTTTAACTTATTTCGACCAGAACTTATTAATGACCTTCATGCCAAGATCGACGTATTTACATGCCATTTGAGTGAATTCGCAAAAAATTCTGTTGTTTATTTTATGCTATTCAGTAGATTAGAGCAGGTCAAATGTTTTTAATGTTTTTATGTTATAAATCTTTTAAATATTGTGTTTTTGATGATAATGTTGTTTTACGGTTGTGTTTTTTGTGATTTTATATTTATGTTGTATTATAATTTAAAGATTGTGTTTTTATAGTTAGGGTATAGAAGCTAGGATTATTGATGTTACTATTTGTACGGTACCTACTTGTTTTTCATTGTTTTTTAAATTTTAAATATATTAGTTTTAAAACCGCGCTATCGCATTAGGTGAACACCTGTAATGATAGTTGTAAGGTATTTTTAAATAAATAAAAATAAATAAATAAATAACTCAGACACATTTAGTCCTTAAAGTCCGGGTGTACAAAGAGCAGGTCAGGAGGGCAGGGCTACGGGTTGTTCGAATACCGCGGTCTCGACACAAAGGGCTAAGAAGAAACATGGGTGGTTTTTAGTCAGTAGAAGTCTGACACTCCCTACCGCTCTGCCCAGAGCGGGAGGAGTCATTTCATGATATCCCACCATCCAAAAAAAAAAGTAGGTTTACTATTTAGGTACCTGATAATAATTGGTTGATTACCTCATTCTTACATGTTATTCAACTTGAATTTGTTGTTTCCGTGTAATTGTTGTTCAAAATTATATACAAGTTTTTGTAATAATATAAATTTAAATTACTTTTGTGACTTCATCGTCGATTAATGGTTTTTTCTGAACCAAAAAGGTTCGTTACGGCACAAAACGCTGGTTTGTTTTAACTGTAAGTTTGTCACAGTCGTCAGTCAGGAAACGTTGACTGGTTTGCAACGGAACTGAATTAACTTGTTTGTTAATTTGCCGACACAGTGCGATAACAGAAGAATAATCGATAGTATTTCCGCGAGCAACAAGGAGTATCAAACATGTCGTGCTTTTATAGTATTGGTGTCAGCAGAGACGCTCGCGTGAGTGAGTGTGGTCATAAGATCAAGCTGAACAAACAAGTTCAGTGTCCAGTTCTTTCGTTTATTATCTATATTAACTGGAAATATTACATGAACAGAAATTTAAAAAAAAATTAAAATAGCACTATAGAAACTTCTAATGGAATAGTTAATCTCATTCTAAATATGTATTAAAAAAAACCTATTGTGCCTACAGTCCTACACATCAAAACGGTAATAAAATAGGAATTTGCAATTTTTTTTATTAATCAGCAAACACAATAGCATAACAGAAAAAAGAAAATAATAACATTTTCTTTTAACGAAAACATATTCGAGGCTTAATCCTACTATTAATTTTTGACCAATATTCCGAAAATCCACGTGAAAACTGAGCACATAATTTTTAGGATGGCTTTAATATCCACAAATCAATAGCTACACAATACAGCGTGCTCCCACACGCTCCAGCATATAATACCGCGAATAGCTTTAATACCCACCATCGACCGCACCATGTATACGCGGGGGAGCTGGGCCGTAATGAACAAATTGTCAGGGGCGATTGACCGAACTGGGTCAGTGTGCTGTGGCCGCTCATCGCACACTATTTGGCACTACCGCGGGCATTTGACTTAGTGGCTTGATGCTGTAGGCGAACTAACTCTTGGTGTTAATGGGGACATTGTGCTTCAGCTTGTGGTACTGTTAATGGGAAGACTAAAGTGTGTCTTTTTCTAGATGTGTTTTTTTTTTAACAGATTGCTGTTTGAAAATCACAAGTTCAAAGTCTGACATTGTTAAAAAAAACATAATGCTTGGTTTAGATATAAATATTGATGGATGGAGAGGGAGAGGAAGACCAAAGAAAAGATGGATGGATTGTGTGAGGAATTATATGAATGAGGAAGGAGTAAATGCTACCTTGACGTGTAACAGGGAAGAATGGAAGAAGAAAACGTGTTGCGCCAACCCTATGTAGAATAAGGGCAGGAAAATGATGGTGACCATGGCCATTTCAAGAGTGAATCTTCTTTTTCCATGTTTGTTTCTCGAAATCGAATGTTCGTTTATCAAAAAAGATTATGAGTTGTTACAAAAATCAATCCTATTCGCGTAAAAAGTTTTCTAGTGGTTGCAAGCGCTACTAAGCATGAGCTTCTGGGTGGGATTTTTCAGTAACAGTTACGAAGTCTGGATTAACGGTTGGTGGATTGTATTAGGCTCGCACCCTATTACGTGGGACTTAGACATTACTGGCGAAATGTGGTTATACTATGAAGTGGTGTACCTTACCGTACCCATCATCAAATGACTCCTCCCGCTTTGGGCGGAGCAGAAGGGAGTGTTAGAATTCTACTGACGAAAAACCACCCATGTTCCTTTCTAGCCCTTTGTGTCCGGGGTCGCGGTATCTCTTTCGAACAATCCGCAGCTCCGGCAGAAGTGTTGTGTGAAAATGTTGAGCAAAGGTACACACCTTCGGGGCTGGTGGTTGTTCGCAAGAGATACTGCGGCCTCGACATGAAGGGCTAAGAAGGAACATGGGTGGTTTTTAGTCAGTAGAAGTATGACACTCCCTTTCGCTCTGCCCAAGAGTGGGTTATATGATGATTATCCAATCGCAAAAAAAAGGTACACACCTTTGGTCAACATTTTGGAAATTAGTGGCGTTATGTTCAATTTGATGTTATGGGTAAAAGAGGCATTGAATTATGATTGCCTCGTAATAACCACACATTTATTGACTAGTAAGTAGGAATTCATTCAGCTTAACGATATTTTGAATATGATGCTTATTCAGTTGACTGCGGGAAATGCGTGTGTTAAACTAGATTAGTGAGTTAATTCCCACCAAAATGTTACTGTAATTTTACTGTTTGGAATTCTCTAGCTAAGTTCACTGTAATTTGTCCATTTTGGATGGTTATTTTAACTTTAAAGGAAGACAAAAAGCTAACCAAAATAGTAGTATTTTGGTTTGGTGAAGGCTTTAGTACCACTTCATGATGGTTTTCGTTTTCTTTCGTTTAATTGACATCTTCAAACTAAATAAATATTTGGTATAATTCCCATATGCACCAGTATTTAAATTATACTTGCCTAATACCAATTCAGCTGCTTTCGGCCAGACTAGAAGCCGACCCCAACACAGTTGGGAAAGGCTGTGCAGATGTTGATGATTTAGTATTGTTACTCGAAATGTAATTCAGCTGTATCTGAAAATAACTTTGTAATTAAATTTATTTTTAAAGAGTATTTACTAACAGTTAATTATTAATATTCATCGTAATAACCGTAAAACAAAGGTCATAAGTACCATATTTAATGAAAATATTTGTACATTCGTTGCCAACGCCAGTAATTCTTTGTTCGTCAATAAAACATGAAATATTAATAATTCGGAAGTATTACGAACCAACGAGGGCTGTCGGTTTTACCGAAACTTGTTCACAATCAATGTTTCGGTCATCAGACTACAGTGGGGGCATTTAATATTGTTTTTATATTAATGGTCCGTGTTGATTCGTGGAACTGATAACGATAACCGTTCATTGGGTTATGAAGGTAATTTGTGTTTTATCGGTATTGTATCGACTGTCGGGAAACGTTTAATGATTTAAAATAGTTATTTATTTTCGGTCACGCCTGTGTATATGTGTCAACTTACAAAAGAACTGAAGTACTGCCAATAGAATCCTTGTTCATAAAAGGATTGCGCAGTCCGGCAGACCGGTCCGGATGGAGCTGTTTATCTATTACTGGGTATGTAGGTGTCACTAAATTCATCGTATCTTTATATACCTATTCAGAAAAAATATTTAGTAGGTATTTGTCATAAGTTAACCCAATCCATGGGGTTAATAGCATTGCAGTGCGGCCGCGGTCCCAGTCAGAGGTCGCAGTCCCAGTCAGGGGTCGCGCGACAATTCCTTCAAACGACAGAAAAACCCGATAAGTGGATAAAAATTCGCGAACAGAATAAATATCAGCGAATACTTTTTGCTCCGTCCTCGATCGTTATTTATTATTTATGGAAATAGACCTGGAAACTCCATCGGGGGAAGGTCGTCATATTTTTCTTAAAAAAAAGTAATGTCCCTCGGTGCGGCGCGCGTTTGTCATGCAAATTTATGCGATCCGTTTTAGCTTTCGTTTTTAAACCGATAGCGATTTCTAGACGGAATATTCAATCGGATTGTGAATAAAAAAATGATTTCTGTACATTAACGGTCGGGGTTATATTTGGTGGTCACGAAAGATGTCGGGGGTCGTAAACTCGTAAATTAAAGTCAAAGACGTTTAGATATACTTACCTTCGAAAGACGGGACAACGCGTACAAAAACAAATAACCTCTCGATACATGTGTAACATGTCAACTTGACAATTATGTCACTGATATGGGACCACATGTTTTGTTTGATATTCCTCAATTTGAATGGTTATAAGCACATAAAGTCAGATTGTTGCATAGGTACATGAAACCTAAGAAATCGGACCAGCTCTTGACATGCATACTGGATAGAATATGAACTTTATGGGACCATCTTCTGATAGCCTGCCTACAGTATGTCTTTGCTAAAAGTATGGCTGGTTGTGTGATTGAGTCGGGAGCGAAGGCTGGCGTCATCGGCGGAGCGCGCCGGTTCGTTTGTCACACGTTGCTGTGACATGTTACATGCAGATCACTTTGTTCGGGGCGTGTGGGGGGCGTGACACTCCACACTCGCTGAGTGGACTTGCGTGTGTATTCTTGTTGATTAACTGCGGTTTGGTCCAGTGTTCTTTGTTATTTTTTTTTGGTAATATTATGTAAGGGTTTTGCGAGTTCCGTAAGCAATAACGGTCAATTATTA
Source organism: Diarsia brunnea (assembly GCA_949774965.1). NCBI lineage: Eukaryota > Metazoa > Arthropoda > Insecta > Lepidoptera > Noctuidae > Diarsia > Diarsia brunnea. Next base: position 577,835 of record OX459000.1, read on the forward strand.
TGAATTGGTATTTTAATTTTGAGAAAATCTACAAGCCGACACGGTTGGTTATTTATGGGAAATTCTAAACTCGTGGATGTTAGTCGTCCGTCTGTTAGTATTTTATTTACACAAAAAAAATTAAAAGCTTTTTAATAATGAGTTTCCATTTTAAGATTGAAGCAAGTTAAACAACTAAAGCACTTTCGCAAATAGGCTGTTTCAAATAACAGCAACACAAAAATTAACAATTAAAACTGATATTATAGAAAGCACGTAGCAACAAACAAGCGAGCTCAACCCCGCGACGCACGCGTCCCGCCGCCGTCCCGCCACCGACCCGCCACCGACCCGCCGTACCGCGGCAACTAATGTATGTAATTTACATTTGCATAAACCAATTTTAATGTTAGCCAAACATCACGACCCGTATGTCGGGTGCTTGTAAAATAAGTCCCACTAAGGATGCCAGATACTAGGAATTTGGCAAATTTACAGAATTCCGAGCAACTTGTAACTTTGTCCTTTGATTTGAAGTTTTCGTGAATTTAATCAAAGTAACTTTATCTATTTCAGCATGAATGGTTTGTTTCAAGTTGGCGTCCCGTAAACATAACTTGATTATAATTAAGTTTGCTTTGAGGTCAACAATGACTTGCACGTTCTCGCCTTGTTTGATGTTTGTCATTTTGTGAAAGAATACGAAGTATTTCGACATTCAAGGTGCAAAAATTATGAAAATAATGTCTTTCCGACTTAGTTTTTTAATCCACACTGTTTTCCGTGCTTTTAATAATGGGTAATCACGGAAGATCCGTAGGTGATAGTATTAGTTTAATCATTTTAACATGCTTTGCGAGCATTCCGTCATATTTATTTATGAATGAAACACAACGAGAGATGCTTATCAAATAGTCTATTTCAAAGAAGAAAAAAAGATGGTTAACTAAACAATAACCGGGCAACAAAACTTTATCAAAAACAAACCAATTAACCTCAACAATAATTAACTCAAGCACACAACATATGACCGGCATCCTGCAACCACGCAACGTCTCTTCATTTAGAGCAAGTTCCTCAAAGCCTGTCGCCTAGAAGGACGTTAACTGCCGCATGACTGGCGGCAAAGGTCTCAAGTCACAGAATAGATGAATACAGAAGGTTAACATATCTACGAGCAAAAACGCACAAACAGACACGCATCTACGTACAGGGAGTCTAAGCGCACTCACTACTGGCAATCACTTGTGATAGTCCCAGATCATCGTCACAGTAGACATAATAGTCTACACATACTGCATTTTCACAAGGAACAATATACACACACGCAAAGCGTTTACATAAGCTGCAAGGTTATTTCAGGTAACACATAAAAATGATGACATTTTATGCGTTTTGTGCAACAAATTAAAGAGCGTATAATTTCACAAAAAGGTTCTAGTTGGTTTATTGATAACCTTTACATTGTTTGAACTTACGTACGCGTCTTTGTTCATTTACCTGCGTCCATTTGTGTGAACCCGGTCTTCTGTAACTACTTATTCCGTGGTAAAGTTCTGGACGTGGGTCATCCACACCCGTCCCCGCTGCCCTAACCCCTGCGTGGTCCACCCGTGACCCTTCCTAATGCGAAAATGAATGATGACCCGCAGTAATAGCTCTCGTTATTAAATCATTGCCGACTGTTTGCATTGCCTACAATTTTTTGATTTAAGTGTAATACATGTACGTGTGATGTGTGCTTGTTTGGCGCATAATTAAGTTGATTTGGCTGGACAGTGCTATAATATGAATCTTTTGGTCCTGGAATAACATTAGGAGGGGTCTGTAGGTAAATATTTGAAACATTGTATGCAAAGCATCAGATGTTCTCCAACTTAAACGGGACTGCCGCTAAATAATAATTTTCGAAATAATCGATTAACAATTGCCAAGGATATCGCTGAACATACACTCCTTTTGGAAGTCATTTACAAATTCTTCGAAATAGCTCGAGCTCCGGGTCTGTATTTATCAAAGGGTCATCGTATCGTGTTGTTTAATGTAAACAAAATACCAACCAGCGTTTGAAAATTTCTTGAAAACCCACTCTCAGATCTCTCTGTAAGTGTCATCGATGAAAAGTGAGTAGTTTCATTATTTTAAAAGATTTACCTAACTTTCTTTTATATCAAAACTTTTCTTCTTCCTCTGAAAGCATTAGTCCTAACGTTATCTTCGAGAAATGTCTCATCATAACATACTTCATCAATCCTTTTTACAGTCCGGATTGAAAAAAACATCACAATAATTCGTTACTACAAAAGACCAAAAACTATCAAAGAACCATTTCAGACACAACGAGTATTATATCTAAACTCTTTCATCGCCTAATGGCTCACAATCTCGTACGCATTAAAACATAATATGAATGGCACACAAAAGCGTTTTCTTTTCACTCACAATCATCCATCCAAGGATTACTCTGAACTCGTAGAAGTGATATTTTCTATTAGGACCCGTTTACATTAGCAAAGTACACTGGCTTACTTCGCTGGAGCAACCGTAAGCGCAACGCTAGTTACTTTAATAGAGGATGGTTCAGGAATATTCGTCTGCAACTCGACTCGCTCACTTTGCTGTACGGTAGTAATTGCCCCAGTGCTTACCGTGTGTACTGCAACACACCACTTAACCAAAGTACAGTGAGCACTTGCACTGGTGTGGCCACTAGACGGTGAAATATAATATTTATATTACAGCACTGGCTATTAATTAATTAAAGTACTCTCGCCAATTTAATTTTTTTTTTATCATTATTTCAGAATTTTACATAGTCAAGGAACATTCCGGCTCCGAGTTGCGGGTTGTGTAGTTGAACCCAGGCAGGCGCGTTACTTTTGTGCCGTTTATTTCATCACCACTGCTCTCAAAACGACTGTGATTGATGAGATGAGTCATTGTGAAGTATGAAACAAGAATACATGCTGCGCCGACCACAAATGAATTTGACATTCTCAAAACGGTAACCGAAACATCGTGAAGAAACCTTCATGTCCTAGTGCTAAAAATCGCAGACCTGTGACCTGCATATGATGTATTAGAAACCACTACCTCTGGCAGAGAGGAGGTCAGTGTGTCACCAGTCCAAATGTAATAAACTGATTATACTTAGTCTTATTCTGGGACTTTTTGATAAGGAATGAGATGATATTTTTTTATTGCCACTTTAAAAGGAGTTGTGTTTAAAAGCAAAGCCCATCTAGATTAATATTTCCGTATCCTTTTCCAATCTAGTGCCGAAGCCACTACCGTGAACGCAGCTCTAAGTCGAAAAAAACCTTTACTAGCCGTTAATGGCTTTGAGCCGGTGCGTATTTATAAGTATTACTCGCATAATTATCTTCTATTATTACAAAAAGAAATTATACATATTTTAATATAATTACAGTTTTGTAAATTGTAGTTTGTAAATAAATTAAGTATCTTCATCTATTGTACTCAAAATACCAGGTATTATAAATACTAGGTTATTATTTTTTTACCTCTAGTTTGTTTGACATTGAACCTGATCTTTTGTTGATTCTTTCTTTCTTTAGGCAAAGTTTTTATCATAGTCTTAACAAAAAGCGTGTTTAAATATTTTTGTTTCTGAAAGTATTATAGGAGTCAACCACTTTAAAAAATACAGGCTTATAAAGCATTAAAATACAATTTTATTTGTAAAACTTATGCGTAAACAGACACGAATATGTTATTAGAAGGTGTGTTAAGGCACTATGTTATGTCAGTGTGTGACAGTCGGATTCGCACATCAAGGGTCTCGTAGCATCCCGTGGGGGCTGCGGGTTGTTCGCAAGAGATACCGCGGCCTCGCCATGAAGGGCTAAGAAGGAACATGGGTGGTTTTTAGTCAGTAGAAGTCTGACACTCCCTTTCACTCTGCCCAAGAGCGGGAGGGGTTATTTGATGATTTTCCACCCGCCAAAAAAAAAAAGGTCTTGTATCCTCGTAGGAGCGGAGCCCCCTTTTATTTTAAATTTCTTTTCATTATTTCTTGTTATAGCAGCAATAGAAATACCTACATATCCTGTGAAAATTTCAACAGTATACCTATTGCGGATCATGACATACAGCCTGCTGACAGTCAGACGGATGGATGGACACATCGGATGCCTATTCATAGGGTCCCATTGGTTACTCTTCGGACTCGGAAGCCTAAAAACACTAAGTTTATAATATGACGTATCACTTACTTCACATAATATGACACATAGGACATTGACTGCCCACATAAAACAAGAAAGATGTCAAATATAGTGACAATAAATAACACGATATGTACGAGCAAGCATAGCACTGCCCCCTGGGACTCACAGGGCTCCTCATAAGATAGCATATGGATAGCGACACCTGAAATGGGCCCGTGGCGACTGCGTTTAGGGACCTGACGTTTACTATTGTCCTTCGTAAACCTTTAGGAATCAGATTTCCAGATATTCTCTGGTGTGAATTTATTTGGGGTCGGCGCAGCGAGTTTTCTTATTCTTTCATACTTGTCAATTAGTCGTTATCTGATGAGTTAGCAGTCAGAAGTTCTTCTTTATGTCATTGAAATTGTTGGTTGTGTCGCATGGCCGTCCCCGTCGGGCTATGAGAGTGAGCGGAGTGAAAAAGCACCCAAACTTATGCACTACGTATAATATTTCATGGGTCAGTGGCAAGTGTTTGCTGGGATTCACTACCCTAGTTTAAAACAGTCAGAAGGAATAATAAACAATACAAACATTGCAATTAATATGTAACCCTACTCCAATTGCTCAACGAGCTATCTTTTCTCAACAAGAGAAATTTAATTTTTTCACAGAAATAAGATATCTGACTATAGAGATCTTTTCTCTGAAAAAACGCTCCAGCGACTATCCGTAGTAGTAGACAGCTCAAGTACGAGATGTTCAAGTGAATACTTCACTCAACTTTATATTTTCTGACCATTATAAATAATAAGAAAGTGGTGGCTTAGAGATCTGTAGAATCGCTTCACAAGATTATGTTGAACCAACGTTATTTCTTTGCTCTATAGTTATCATTGACTAACGAAGAAGTAATAGAAACCAATGTAATAATCTTAAACTTATTCATTCACTGACAAGATAATGCACAGCCCAATGTGATCGTTTTGGTGTGGATAATGCACAAAGTTCTTTACACAACGTAGAAGACCACAAGGTGTTTTCGTTTCCCGTCGGGGCTGCGGGTTGTTCGCAAGAGATACCGCGGCCTCGACATGAAGGGCTAAGAATGAACATAGGTGGTTTTTAGTCAGTAGAAGTCTGACACTCCCTTTCGCCTGCCCAAGAGCGGGAGGGGTTATTTCATGATTTTCCACACGCCCAAAAAAAAAAAGGTGTTTTCGTTTAAAAAAGTTAAAAGGGTTGGAAAGCAGACGAAATTTTCATTGGAAGTTCGACATTACTGCCAATGGAAATTAACCATCGCATAGTTTGTAGATAAGAATCAAAATTACAATCTCGTGGTAATCATAAAGCCTAATCTTACAATAACAAACCACCCTCACAATGAGAACTTATCACCCTTCTGATATAATTATTAAATAAACGGTAATCGCCCGCCACTCATAATAAGCAACTCCGCAAAAAATATGAGAAGACAAATAGAGGAAAAACATTCACAAGACGATGAGCAATTTACTGTAATGACTTATAAGAGGAAAGTTGCCGTGACCCCTTCACGCCGCCATGACATAAGGGCGGGATAACGCGCGAATGAGGAAAAATAACTGGCACATATTTCATGCGGTGCTGTGATAATAAACTACCTTTTGTACTCTCAAGGTAAAGCCGTTTATGTTGGCAGAGGTATGTGGGGATCAAACTGTACAGATATACTGACTTACACATTCCAGGGTCTGTTAATAATCATATTAACAGACCCTGAAAAGTGTGTCTATGCGTACGTAATTAACTAATTATATCATACCAGTTGAGCTACTGAGCACAGTGCCTGAAAATATCAGTATTCTGTAAAAGTTTATTGTTATATAAAGTAATTACGACAAGATTTGAGACGCATGAAGACAATTTAAAACAAGTACGAACTACAATCCATATGTAAAATAAATATAAAATGGAAACATTACGTATAGGCAAAACATTGAAAGTATCGGACGTGACGCGAAAATTAAAAAAAGAAACCTTTAAATGCTGTAAAATATTTAAAACACGTCACTCGTTCTAAGTGAAAATATATGCTACATTAAAATCAGTCAAAGAACTCGTCACATTTTGCACGTACCGCATTGATTTACCTTTCAAAGCAACGGAAGGAAAAAACGCTGTCATATCAATTTTCATTACGTTAAAATGATACCGCTGTACGCTCTCGATAATTATTGTATTGTTGTTCCGTATTGAAAAGCCAACGTCGTTTACACAACGGCAATGCAGCTACTGAAAAACCATCTTAATCGTGCCACATCTAACAATCTTAGCGCGCGGAGATAAGGGCCAGTTTCGTTTGTTACAACTGCCGGGGTTATGTATGTAAATGCTTAAAGCACAATAAAGGTAGCGTGACCGCGCATATATTAAAACACAAATACCAACATTTTACCGACACAGCTGGTCGCTACACTCGCCAATTTATTGATACGACGTGATTAACATCGGAAGGATATCGTTCGCATTGTTATTACCTATTTAGCGGTCATTACATTCAATGGATCACAGCTTTTGTTGGAGGGCTTTGGTCTGTCCTAACAAAGTTATTTAAGAATGTACTCTATATTTTCCTGGATACGTTGTTTAATACAACAAGTGGTGGTCGGGGAAACATTGCCTTGTTGGCTTCTTTTTGCGTGTTAGTGTTTTCCCTATCTGTTGCCTAGGGTCCAGTTATGATAAACTTTTTCGCATTACGTTTTGCGTAAGTACAAACTAGTAGTAGTGCTGTATTATGGAGTGAACGCCTCTTTTATGTTCCCTTCGTGGCGCCCCAACTGTTTATTAATTCCATGGCATCTGCTAACTGAGTAATCCAAGATTCATCTGCCTGTAGGAATGGACACATTACATGGAGCGACTGCCTTTCTGGCTTCTACAAACCATATATTTTACTGAGTAATACGATAGAAATCTCCTGGCGAGACTGATTGTCAGACTTTCGGATTATTTGCTTAACGTATGTACCATAGACTCGGTGGGGTTGCAGTGTGTAATAGATAGACCACCACCTATCACCAAACCAACCACTGTTTTATAATATGTACAATTATGTTTAGAATAAAACCCCCGCCATTAGACAATAATTAGTGAAATTAGAACCGCTGCTATGCTTGACGCTTTAAAAGCACTGTAAGCAAAACTTATTGAAAATCCGTAAAACCAAAAAAATTACAAACACAAACCAAAACTACCAGAAGCCCATAACCGCGAAGGACGCGTACAATAACGAAACACATCGCGCCATCAGTGACGTCGCACACAATTGGACAGCCGACTGACAGCGTATGACGGCCGCTAATTTATTATGGCACAAACACTTGTGACTCGCGTGTTTTAGAGACGGTTGATATGTTACCCCAGTGATGCGGGGAGGTTGGGAACCAGGATGTTGGTTGGTGTTTACATGGTATTGATTTGCAACAACAATACAAACATACATACTTAGTTATACTGACTGGGTACATTGCCACGTTGGTGAAGTGGTTGCATTCTCTGTAGAGCATGAGGTACCAGGTCGCGGTCGGGCAAACGGTAATTGAATTTTTCCATTAGGTACCTCTACCTCCAGTCGCCGCGGAACGCTCCTGGCGTTGGGTGCCACGTGATGGCTTCCGGCCATCGTAGACGCGGGCCTTTGGACGATAGGTAATGGGCTAGCTCATCGTCCGTTAGTCTCATGACGACGACAGCCCGTTTCGACGCCGCGTTTGTATTCCACGCGCGGCTCAAAAACATGTCAGCAACATTGCAAGGTCCCACAAGAGCCGACGCCTGCCGAGGCTGCGGGTTATTCGAAAGAGTTACCGCGGCCCCGGACACAAAGGGCTAAGAAGGAACATGGGTGGTTTTTAGTCAGTAGAAGTCTGACACTCCCTTCCGCTCCACCCAGAGCGGAAGGAGTCATTTGATAATTACCCAGAATTCAAAAATAATAAAATGTACCTCTACCTAACCCATCGGGCGTTACAACTGTGATGTTTATTTTTATATACCTTGATATGTTAAGATGTATGGTTTTGGTTATTCTGATTGGACTCCAACCCGCTTGCACCACATAGCACTAACAGTGATTTTCATCAACGAAATTGAACGCGATCATCAAAACCCCGTTTGTGTGTTTTCAGTAACTCAACATTCCACAACAATAGTTGCAGAACGCGGGTTATATGTCCTAGTAGCATTCAGTTTTATCGGTGAAATTCCCCCTAGGTTTAGCGGTAGTCTTATTTAAAACGCCATTCTGACTCTATACTAGAAATGTTTGACATTCATCTAACTTGAAATGATCAACAGAAACAGGACAGGTTTAAAAGTAATTTAGAGCTAACCGTATATCGGTTTAAAACAAAATAATAATACTATTCATGTTCTTAGAAACATGAACATTCGTGGTTTTATTTAGGTTAAGAAGCAGCACTTGCGTAGGTTGGTCAGTGGATGCCCAACCATCATACACAGAGTTTCCTCCGTGCTTCGGAAAGTAGGTTAAGCAGTTATTGGTCACGGCTGTCGTTTAGATCTTTGACAGTCGTGACAGGTAGTCAGTGGCCCGAAAGTCTGACAAGCAGTCTAACTGCTGCACTCAGAGAGCTTTAATGATTACTTAGGCCATCACTTAGTAAAGGTTTTGACAGTTTTGTCATACAAAAGTATGTCAAATCTTTACTTAGTGACGGCTTAAGTAATCATTAAATATCTCTGAGTACCGCAGTAAGATTAGATTAGATTCATTTATTTGCCTGAAATTATGGTATTTTACAGATTTTATAACATAAGTGATTGTAAATATCAACAAAATTATTAAATTGCAATAATTAAATGTCCAAATATCAAATTACTTATTGTCAAATAAAAATACTAATTAAATTACAAATGTCAAAAAAAACTAATAATTAAAATACAAATGTCAAATAAAAATAATAGTTAATTACAAATTCCCTGAATATCAATTTTCTCACCAAGAGGTATATTACCCAGGAGTATTACCCAGTACCAACTGGGTTGTGGAGGCCGCTTCATGTAAAATTCTGGTACTGGTGGTACTTGAAGCCGACCCCAACATAATTGGAAGAAAGCTAGGCAGTTGATGATGATGACGTTCCTAAAGAATTCCATAAAGTGGGTTTAGGTTGTGGGATATTTTTTATTTGTGCCTCAAAAGGGACTATTTACCAATGCAGCAGTGTCATCCAGAGGTGAATAAAATGGCTATTTCAATACTCAATACTTTATTGCATTCTACATGTAAACTTAGGTAGTAAAACTTATAATTAGATCACATGGACCCTGTCGGGCACAGCAAAAACAAGTGAGTTAGGAGAGAGGAAGCATTTGTAAATTAAATGTAATGTAGGTATAACCTAGGTTGGTACTTTCTGAGCTAGACTAATAGTATAAATAAAATACAATATAATTAATAAAATAATAATTTTAAGTCTTGAGTACTTAAGTTATGACTTTATAAGTCTATCACTTAAATATTCGTTTATGGAGTAGTAAGTTATATTTATCAAATATCTTTTTTGATTGAACATTATTCATTGATTTTCGGTTAAACATTAAATAAACATTAACTATATATCAACACATTATATAACTGAAACTGTTCTCAGTAATTGAGTTACAATGCACTGAAATATTTCATTAAGGTAATTTGTGGTTAAATAATATATTTAGCATCCGTATACGATTGTGATGTAATCTATCAGAAATAAATGAATTGAATTGAGTTGTATACAGTGTGCATCTAGCCGGAAGGTTATTATTATAATCATTAATACTACACTGAACTATTTGAACATGGATCATTAATATTATATTTTATTCAGTTGTAAACTCTGAATCCAAGCGAGTAGGTTTTTAGGGTTCCGTAGCCGAATAGCGAAAAACAGTACCCTTATAGATTCGTCGTGTCTGTCCGTCCGTATGTCACAGCCACATTATTCGGAAACATTTAAGACTACACCGTTGAAACTTGGTCGGTAGATGTATTCTGTGAACCGCTTTACGATTTTTATACAAAAATAAAAGATTAAGGGGGCTCACCATACATGGAACTGGAACTTAAAAAAAACTTTTATAATATAAAAATTAAATTGAAAGATAGGTCTTTAAAAATGACATTCAGGTTCCTGAAACCAATTTTTCTCAAAGTCAATTGTTTGAAAGATAGACACTTGCAATGTGGTAAAATGTGTCCCTCCTTCTAACTTTTAAATAAAGAAAGTGAAAAATCTAAAAAAAATACATGCCGTAGATAATAATAAAAACTTTCATCAAAATTAATTTGAACGTGATTAAGTTAGTAGCTTTTGAGATATAGCACATTTAAAAAACCGCAAATATAACTTTGTCATTCATACAAACACTATCAAAAACAAACTTATCACAAAATTAGTATTTCTGTCGCCGGTGAAACAGGAAATAACACAAATTAAAGGGGGCTTCCCTACTACAATGGCACGGAACCCTTCATGTGTAAGTCCGACTTGCACTTGGCCAGTTTTTTTGTTCTAATTTATTTTTAGTCTAAGCTTAGTCCACATTTATTTTCTCAATGTAAAAGTGAGTTTGTCAACTGGAACTCATTGGGAGAGACCTTCGCCCAGCAATGGGATGATGTCAGCTAAACGTGTCAGTATACGGATAGACCAAGACCTGAGTAGGTTAGGTTATGATGATACCTTTTGTCGAGGTAGAAAGATCCCGTGGGATAATTCCTGATCCCCACGCGAAGGAAACCGCTGGCGAAAGCTAGTGTTTTACAAAAATATTTATTTCTTGTTCCTTTTTTCCATAAAATAAGGGTTTTTCTCATATTTCACTGAAATTACCTAAATAAGCTGGTTAAATATTTAAATTTTCCTTGGTAATAATATTAATTATCGTCCACTTAGAAATATTAACTCTACGATTGCGCAGCGACTTTGAGTTTCCAGGAAAAATATTATAAAATCTTTCCTTGGGCAAGTTTCTTAGGGAAATCTTCACAATTCTTTAATGACTTCATTTAAAAATACCTCGTTCATTCATTTTTAAATGAAAGAAATCGTTTTCTTTTACTTGTGAAGAGAGACTGCAATGTTATTGACGTCTAGAACTTTAGTTTACTAAAAGTCGATCAATTGCATTCTCTCTTTCTATAACGGGTACTTATTTCTGAAGGGTTTAAAAGATTTTATTAATAGTTACCGTTTATTTTTTTTTGTTCTCAGCACTGGAACAATTCTTTTTAAACATTTTACACTTACAATTATGCTTCTTCATTTGAGTGCACCTGTCCTGTCAATGTACTCAGAACTTAAGGAGAAAAACCAGTTTCTTATATTCCCACAGCTGGGACACAGGTTATGTCTCTATGAGATCATACTAGCCCAGTGTAGGTAGCTAGATGAGACATAAAATATTTTTTTGTTTTTGTCCTACTAGTTAGAGTTAACGTTTAACAAAGCTGTATGTCACTGTAATGTATGGTACAGTAGTGGCACCATCGGCGTTATGTACTCATGTGTACCAAACGCGTGACCCGCTCGTCACGCGTATCCCGTGACGGCTCGTCAGTGACGGCGTTTGGTACACCCGAGCCGCGCCCCTTACCGGGCCATTCCGATAACTTTAGTGAAGTGCCCAGTATGCAGTGTACTCGTACACCTTAGTTTCAGACGGTACTTCAATTTTGACAAAGTTGTTTGCTGACAAAAACTAAATAGAAACTCTAATAAAGAATTTACAAGTGTGTTGTTGAAAATTGATGGTTCACAATGTTGTTCTTAGTACGGTGTCAGGTAATGTTAAATAAAGAAGGTATATAAATGTAAAAGCATATCACTTTATCCTATAAAATACGCACATTACGACGTAAAACACTAGTTCTAACAAAAATGCTAACATAGCAAATTGCAACACAGTACAGTACGGAGATGTGCCACACAAATATTAAATTCAATTCTAAAAATATAACATTGTAAACATTGAAAATAAAATCTCAAGTGTACGAAACTAGAAATTCTGCTGTCGGCCACGATCTTGGCAGCGGAGTGGAACGGAAGGCTCCTCCGCCCGAGTACTCGGGTCCCGAGTACCCGGGTAGCGTACCCGGGCGTGCCACGACGCGTATTGTCCCTCCCGCGTATTAAACCTGGACAATATTGTTATACCATCTGTTTATTCTTATTCATGGATGCCATCGTATCTTTTTCGCCCAAATACGATTTATTATTTATTTGCGGACATTTGCACTGTAGCTAACAAATGTGGCCGGTTTTGTTCCGACCGGTTTATGGTGTTAGGTTTTCAGGTAAATAATTTATTGGCGGGTCGCGTCCTTTTGCGCCACGTTTTGTTCTATAGCCTAACAAAGGACTCGGTGTCCAAATTGTAACGTACATAATTTATGTTTCACTTCGCTAAAAATAAACGAGAGGTCTTCTTATCAAGTTACTTGTATACATTTTTAAAGCGATCACCTCGTTTCGTTAGGAAAACGGTTTTACTAAGAAATTGGTGCGCCAATAATAGAAATGACTGGCGCTGAAAGTCAATTAGGCTGAATAATCCATGAGACGTCAACGAGGGCGGGCGTCTTGGACGCAGTTCGTGGTAAAGTTGGAGTGTATTCAACCTAATTTACAGAATTAACTTATGATAAGGCTACCATAACTAAGAAACCGTAATTTTACACGAATAATCTTTTGGATTCCAGCTAACACGTTATTTATAACTTTCTTTATCGTACATTGTGCCTATATATAAAACCTTTAGGCCGTCGACCTACCAATCTCATCTCATAACCAAAAATAGCTGTTACAGAAAAGATCAAAGTATTTCAATCAGCCACATTCTTCGCGATTGATCTACATCAGCAAATTACCGAAGAATCGCTCCAACACAAATATACTCAAGAACAGCCTGGGGCGGTAAATAGCCCAAATAGCTGGGAAAGAGGACCGTCCGACCGTTTCCGTCTCATCCGGTTTATCTTCACGACTACTTAAGTAAGTGGAGTGAAAAACTTGGGGATTGAAAATCAATGTCTCATCCCGGTCGCAAATTGCGAGATATTCTGAAGAGATGTCCAAGAATTCTTCGGGTTGTTTTAAACGATTCAATTTTTTTCGGTCCCTTTGTACGGAGATTGGATAATAGATCTTAAAGTAGGCCTTTTGGCTGTCTCTAAGTTATTGCGAATTGAAATGGAGTTTTATACTTTTAAATTAAGATAACTGAGTTTATAACTGTTGTTATAAAGATCGTAATGAGAAAATTTAGCATGAAAGTAAGCTAATCGATGTTAGCAATAACATTTTGAAAGCAGAATCACTAATTCAGAACTCGAATACACTTACTACAAACGGGATACAAACCGGCTCCCATTTAATATTGACAGCTACACCGCGCACGGTTGGCAGTGCCGCGTTGTTATTGCACGACCCGTGTTCTTTCAATGTTTTTAATTCCACAAACAGTTAATATTTCAACCTTACTTTTATCAAACATTCACGTTGACTCGTGAGAGCATTGCCAACTGGCATTCTCGGCATTTTTAAAATTACGCAAGCACCATGAAAACTCATCGTAATTCTTCTTTTTTATTTTTCATCTTAAATATTTCTTTAGAAATTTTCACGTTTTTTTTTATAAAGTGTCTTAGTTTAATCTCAAATAATTTGCCAAGTTTCAGCTATTACCCGTAATGAGTCTATAAAGCGTATCTCCACAGCACAAACGATGGTATTAAAAGCCAAGGAGGTAGCTATTAATAAAACTTAACATTAACATCAGTTGGTTTCAAACTTAGTTACTTCCCGCAGCACTCGTAGAGAAGTAAATTCTCAATTTGTAATGGAGTTAGTGTTTTGGCAAGTAGTTAGATACCTGTAAATATAGGTAGGGACCTAATTAACACTTACTTCGTAGGTAACGTGTTTTGAGTCTAATTGGCTTTATGGAAAATGGGTTTTTTAATCCTTATTAAATACAAAGGCTTCATCTACACGTGTTATTATTCAGTTCAGTTTAATATTTAATAAGAAGCTATTGAGCGCTCGCACCTCCTTAGGTGAGGTAATTGCGCGCGACACAATTTCTGCAATTATCCTTTCGTTTAAAACTGCACAAAGAATTTCGAATAAATGGACAAAGCTTGATAAGTTAAATACCTACAAAAATATAAAAGTTCAATAACATTCTAGCCACGGGTTTGATATTAAAATTTGAATGCAATTTCTTTCAAATTGGACCAGTTTAGCATAAAGTCAATATTCTCTGTTTGTTCATCGAATGCAAATTGAAACACAACGCAAAAATATAAAACCTTATGAGAACAATTTATCAAAACTGAACGCAAACCGCATTTTCCAGATATTCTAATAAATAGGAGTACAAATCTGGGATAGGATCTCGCATAGCACAGAACCACAATCCATAAAATGTGGAAAACACGAAGTATGTTACTTACAATAAAACATAACGTAGCTCGGCAGTCGGCACTCGGCAGTCGGCACCAAACATCTCCGCAATGCAGAAATCTCTCAGTCCAAATTCCACTTTTGAAAATGAGAGCGCACCGAGACGAGATTCAAATTACAAGCGGAGCATGAATCCGAACGAAATGACGTTTCAGCGTAATAAAAAGTAATAATGTCAAATAATTGCGCCCAACCACGTGTAAGGCGGTTGAACACAATCAAAATGCAATTTCGTTAGGCAGCCGAGGTCGACACTGCGCCCCGACATCCTCAGGGCTGCCCAATTTGCTCGAGGAAATCGTAATAGGCAATCTTGCTCAAAAAATGTGCCAGACGGTGGATGCAACCCGTAAGTCCCGCTGTCCCGGTTCTGCCTGCACGAGATGCTTACATGAAAGGGAACTATCGGTGAGGAGGACCTCTCTGGTTTTGTTAATAAAAAATCGGAAGGTTTTTGAATAAATTGTTCCAAATAGTGCAATCCATTACTCAAGGCCGGTAGCCCTGTCCCTCCCGGACCCGCAATATGCATTGTCCGGGACAATTTCGTGCTCTTTTCCCTTTTGTTGCCTTTTCCAGTGATTGTAATCTGTGTGGAACCGCTTCGGGGTCGTTTTTGTTTTCAATCTATTAATGTCGCTACTTTTCTATTGAATACAGTCAGCTCACGAAGGGCATCGCTTTATAAAATACGGTTATTGTAGTTGCATTTATAATACAAAATACTGTTAAGGTTTGCGGTATCGTTGATATTTTCCGTTATTGAAACGGCTGAAAATAACAGGAGCAAATAGAATGGAATTACTTTTTGCGGGCGCTATCGAGGTCAACATAACTTTTAACAATGGCTGACGTTTCAAGCATTTTAGCACTCATAGCCGCAGGTTGACTCACCGTGACTGACCATTCCAATTTACGAGTGTAATATTTACGTAAATGTCAGACAACAGGGAAATGTACAACTCTTTTAGCATCGCAGTAACTTTAATCTTCGGTTCGTAATTCAGGAGATTGACAGACCTCGCGCCCTTTCCGTGAAAGAAAGCGCCTCCAGTAATTAAGATTGATAGTGACAGGCGAGCCAGATGATTTGCAAAAATACGCCCCTTTGCAGGAAGTTGCGTTGCGTTTGCGCACCTGTGCGTTATGGGCGAGGATTTGACGGGAGTTGGAAGGTCAGGCTGGTTAGTGGTGTCAGCTACTTTCACTGATGTTAGAAGGTCAATAGGGGCGAAATTTGTTACACGTGAACTTCAAATGTAATTTTGAACCCAATCACAACCGTCCACACCTAAAAAATGTAAGTAATCTATACAATACATTTTCATTATAGTTTTATTTCGCACTCAGCCAACAAAAAAGCACGAAAAATAAAGCCACTCCAGCTTGCAGCAAAGTTGACTTTTAACACGAAAAGGCGAACAGATTACCAGGATTACAATCAGAACAAGTTGGCACTCGCTGTAATTACAGGCTGTAATCGACTCCTCGGCTCGTAATCAACAATTGCAAACTTTAACAAAACCACTTTAGCAAGTGTAATTTCAGTTGAGTAATTAATATTACAGTGTTTGTGCTTATTTAAAGTAAGATTACCGACGTTGAGCGAGTTCGTGTGTGTGTAATTATGTAATTTATATGTAAAGTTTGGATCGAAGTGTATTGTTATTAGGGAGGCTGTTAGTGGAGGTAGTTATTAGCTGTCTTTGAGACTCGTGCACAGATTAGTGAGGTTAAAAAGTCAATTGATTGAATCATTAATGAATAACTAGATGGCACGGGTTATAGGTTTAATATTAACCAAGAAACTTACAATAGGTACCTACAGGGTTCAGATATTTTTGGTTTTGAGCAGTAAAAGGGTACAGAGATAATTAGCTGTTCAAACTAGGGTAAACGACACGTTTATACAAATGTAATTATGTCTCGGCGAGATGACTTTACACGTGTGTGAAAATGGTAACACGTGTACGTGTAGGGATGATGATACGAAGTTCTGAGTATGGCCATTAAAATAATAGTTTAATGTAACAATGTTATTTTATAAAGTATGGTACGAAGTTAAACCAAGTGATTTTAATCTTAAATAAACGAACTGAAATATTTTTACATAAATAACTAGTAAAACTGGCAATTTATATTAAGTTGAAATTGTTATTTTTCGTTCGAATTCTATTACAATCTATCAAAACGTTCTGCCTTCCTGCAGTTGTTTCATACTACTTTCATGACTACCTTTACTTAACTACATCTTTCTTTAGTTAGTACCTAATCTGATGTGACATGGTGTCGGACGTAAAGAATAGCACCATGCCATATCTTTCCGTGGGTGTCGTAAGAGGCGACTAAGGAACTTACCAGAGAAGGGGCAGCAGCGTTCTCTGTGCCTTCGTAACAACCATACTGCGATCGCCAACCCGCCAACCCAAACCCAAATCTGCCAAGCGTGGCGATTATAGCAAATCCCCCCTTACGGGGGGCGGCCTATGTCCAGCAGTGGACGTCTTTTTTTTTTTTTGGGGGGTGGGAAATCATCAAATAACCCCTCCCGCTCTTGGGCAGAGCGAAAGGGAGTGTCAGACTTCTACTGACTAAAAACCACCCATGTTCCTTCTTCGCCCTTCATGTCGAGGCCGCGGTATCCCTTGCGAACAACCCGCAGCCTCGACAGGCGTCGGCCCTTGCGGGCCCCTTCCATGTTGCTGACATCTCTTTGAGGCGCGCGTGGAACACGAACGCGCCGTCGACACGGCCTGTCGCCGTCATAAGACGGACGGACGGCGAGCTTACCCATCACTTACCGTCCACAGGCCCGCGTCTACGGTGGCCGGAGCAGTAGACGTCTTATGGCTGAAATGATGATGATGAATCAGAGTTTTTATGCTGCAAATATCTCTCACGCATATTGGTCTCCTCACGATGTTTTCTATGACCGAAGCAAGTAATATTATTCAATACGCACATAGCTCCGAACAATCAAAGGTGCGTGTCTTGGGTTCGGACTTGAGACCTATGACTTCCCGTCGGGGCTGCGGGTTGTTCTAAAGAGATACCGCGGCCTCGACACAGAGGGCTAAGACGGAACATGTGTGGTTTTAGTCAGTAGAAGTCTGACACTCCTTACCGCTTTGCCCAGAGCGGGAGGAGTCATTTGATGATTTCTCACCCTCCAAAAAAAATACCTACGTCATGGCATTTCTACGGTCACAACACTACACTATCACTACTAACCAACTAGATGATCAAAGCGTAAAATATCAACAACATTACCAAGTTTGACACGTTTATCATTAACACAGAAAAACATGTAAAGAACCTTCAAGTTACAAATCGATACCGCCGGCTATCGCACCAAACAGTTTATATACAATTATATAGTAATACCTCATATAATTGTAGCACAACATTTACTTCGAACATTAACACATTTCTCCTCCGTGTGAGCAATTTATTTTGATAAATTGCTTCACACGTTTAATCGGAGAAGGAAAACATCGGGGAACTTGGTCCTTTGATATGTAAGTATTATATTTATGGTGTTTAGATACCGGTAGGTTACGATTTGGAAATTTGAAAAGACATGGCGAAGATTTTTTTTTGAAGAACCAGGTTAGTAACCCACGTTTTACTTTCAGAAACCATACATTTTAATTTTCGAAAAAAATCCCCCGTAGTCGAAGTAGAGGCTGAGTTTCCGATAAATGAAAAAGTTTGACTAAGTCCTGACTAGGGCCAAAAACCTCCACTTATCTTGATAAATCCGGATGGATGGTAACCCTAGATGTGTATGACAATATACACAGTATATACGAGTATGTACACGTGTCTCAAATAAGTGTAGGAAAAGTTAGTTAGTGTTGACATGAAACTAAAAATACCTAATTTGCTTTCAGCTAAAGCCTAATGGTGACCTGAAGGCTACATAGGGTTTAAATATATGTAGTTTAAAAAAACCACCATGCTTTCATCATAAAATAATCATCGGAGTTAGCCTTTCTATCTGAAGATTTCATGACAGAATTGTCTTAACATCAGCTACTGCAGAAAAACTCGTAAATAAATAAATATTTTCCTATAAATGGCCCATCTAATGTAAGGTGGTCGTTCGCGTGATTTAATTTAATTGCTTTTACGGCATATTTATTTAAATAAAGCGCAGTTAATGCACAATGCGGAGTAATGGGCGTCGGAGCACAGGATGTTAATGACCCCGGACGTACGCTGAGCTATGTCCCAAGAATTTTGCACTTATTGCTATAAATAATATTTTTATGCTAGATTTTATTTATGGAAGAAATAAAAGTGCTGGACGACGCCATCGTGTTTATAGCGTTATAAAAGTCGTTCATAACTGTAAAATAGAGAGACTTTTCAATAAATTAAAGGTACGATACTATGGGATTAAAAGCCAGGGACGTGTATTAATTTGACTAAATTATTGCATTACCACTGGTTTGAAAGCTGTGAGCAAAAACATTGTAAGGAAACCAGCATGTTCTGAAAACAAAAAAGCCAAAACCTGTGACATCTATATTCGCTAACTACACTGGACCCGTGTGATGGTGGTGGACACCCCACTGTCTTCTTAGGGACGAAGCCTGTGTCCCATCAAAAGAGACATTAGCATAACTGATTATTGTGCTGGTTAACAAGAAACAAATATTTATCATCCCTAAAAAAAACACAATTTCAACCAATTCATAGCAATTTTGTAAATAAATCTGAATTTTATTTTCCAGCATTCTGTCCATCCTATCAGCAACAATCCGACTTTAAACCGAAATCCAACAAAGTCGCAACGCCACATAAAGCAAATCTCCCGTTCTATTGCCGCGACCCCTAAACTGCGCGTCTTGTAGACGACTATCAATTCAATTTTACTGCATATCGACTGCTCCCGCGGACGTAAGCAGAATATCGGGTATATCAGCCGAGAGTTGGACCACGGAATAAATTGCTACAGAAGGCCTGCACCAAGCAACGAATGAACGTACACACAAACATGTATGAACGACGATCTCAACGAGACACTACGCTTATCAATACGAAATCGGGTTGAGCCAGTCTGAAAAAAATTCATGCAAAAAATGCGTAAAAACATCATACTCGGCATTCGAACGACGCAATTCGACACAACGCGTTGGTTTGTTTGTTGCATAAATCACTTTGACTAATCACGTAACATAAATAATTAATATATACGACATAACGAAGTTACTGATGACTCAAGTTAGGTCTGCTTCGATAAATTAATGTGGTAACTCTCCCTAACTACCAACCAGCTGCCCATCGGCTCGCAAGTGCACCGTAGACATATCGGCAAATCGCATGTCGATGGCAATTTGAATGGAGTCAGCCTTAAACTTGGCTACAAGTTTGACGCCTTCAATTCCAGTAACAAGTGCGTGTTTTCCCTCATTGTATAAAGCAGATCTTCTGTCCCTATCTACAGTATGGCGTGAAGTCTCCGATCATCGAAGGCGGGTCATTCGGCCCGCTAGACGCTTGTGGCGACAAATTTTGTGACTCCAATTATGTCAGCGGTTTTGTTAAGACTTACTTTAGCCTGCGGGTTCGCTCTTGAGGGTTGACAAAATGGTACTGGGTTTACTGCTTGTAAAGCGGACTAGAAGATTTTTTTTACCATTCATGATATAAAGAAATCGCTTTCTTTGTTCACACTGTCTTCCAAGATAGCTTTATACTTATGAAATATTAAAATAAACTGTCATTTGTCAAGTTTCCTTAAGCCAGTTTCTATAAACTTTTATTTCTATTGCAAAGCATTATAGAATGTCACACACATTCCCTCGTTTTCCACAGCAAATAACTGTAGCACCCACATTTATCACCGTTTTAATACCACTCGTACACACCGCTCAAAGTGCGCCACGAATACTACAAAATGCAATACAGTTTCCAGCAGAAAAAGTAAAAACTTTAAAAACTTGGCATTGTATGCAGTTTTTATCAGACGGAAAACTTGCACACCATCTATTCTTTCATAAAAAAAGAATTGGGTCTCGCTATCACACCTAGTTGCGGAGGAAGTTCGTGAAATATGCACAATTTTACTTTTAAATCGACAAATGTAATCTGTTTTTGTACACTGTTCTTGTTTCTATTCTGTTGTTTGTTTCTATCGGTCTGTTGCTGTGCAGCTTATTTTGTTCAGAAGCTATAACCGTATTGTTGCTGCTTTGTGGATTAGCGATTGCTGTATGATTTTCTGTTGTTTCTTTGTTTCATACACTACAATATTTTTTGTTTTTTACGATTCAGAAGCTGCTCAAAGGGATAAGAGGTGTTGCCCAAATACGTTTGGGTGTTTTTCCAAGTCTTTTCTTGTTATTTTTTTCTACTTTAGCAGTTGATCCGGTGTCATCTACTGTCAGCGTCTTATGGTGTCTTTTGTCTTTGAAAAACTTTTAACATATAACATCACGCCTGTAATCCCCAGACGATTAAACAGAGGTGTACCTTAAAGTACACCTATATTTTGCCAGATATGTTTAAGTCCCACATACCTAATAGGGAACGAACCTATTGCCATCAGTATTTCATGCTCAGTAGTCATTTAGACCAACGTGGCAGTAATAGCAGGATATTTGAAAGCCCTTAAATAGTTGCACTCAAAGCTAAAGCAACAGTACATAGCCTGCAGCGTGCTCCTCCGTCCTACACGGCATACACAAGTTCGCCAATCATTTCGCCGCAAAGTCGCAAGTGTGCGTGACTGCGCACAATCAAGCGGAAACATTACAGACCTTATAAATATTCATTATCGTTAATTATTTTTTTACCTTTCCCTACATTTTTGTACATTTGTTTTCGTGGAGTTACATTTCTATCATTGGATTTAACGTTTAGTCATTTTGTATTTACAATTAATTTTATCAAACAATTTGTGGATCAACTATCTATTTTGGTATGCTCATTTACACGTATTTAAATAAAGACGGATAAGTATCACGGGACGGGACAGCACGGCAAAGGAACCAGAGAAATAACGGTTTTACTAGTTAATAAATAAGAAGTTTAGGTTTCTTGGTTGAATGTTAAATGCATAGTAAATTTATTTGTATAGGATATTACAAAAAATAGAAAAATAAAAAAACTTTTTAGTAAAAAATAAAATCGACTTCAAAAACACTATAAAAGCCAAAAAGTAACTCTAGCTTCTGAAGTCGGTAACCAAAAACTAACCCTGATTAATCAACTAGGTGTTCCTAGCGGCTTCGCCCGCTACAAAAACAAATTAATAACTCGAAAATTATCCCACAGAAAGATAAAATCGGTAACTACCCCATGTATTAATCCAGGTTATAAAGTATCTGTGTACCAAATTTTATCCAAATCTGTTCTGTAGTTTTTGCATGAAAGAGTAAAAAACATCCATCCATACATACATTCTCACAAACGTTCGCATTTATAATTATTAGTAGGATACAAAAAAACAGTTGTGTCACACATAGACCACAAACTAAGCGGCGGCGCTTGTATCTTGTGGGTCGGATAATAAATAGTTTTTAGCATATTAATCTGGTTTCATCTAGTTAAAGCTAGTTATAACTGGCTTACCGCGCCATTAAATGGTTCATTAGGTGATGGTTATCAAATAAAATGTATAGAACTAATATAACAATTTAAGCTAAATATACAGACAGACAGACTTTATAAGTGAAACGATTGAAATTAAAATGAATTCTCGTCACGCGACCGGCTCGTTACCGTCACGTTGCAACCGTTGCTAACTAAATCTAAAGCTATATAGACAATAAAAAGCTATTGGTTTTAAAAAAATATCTTCATTTTAATATTTATTTAAAATAGTTACCTTCTCGAATACCTTCAGCTACAACGATGGAATTCTATTTAGAACCAACACAACGAGACTTATTGGATTTTATTTTTGTACTTTCGATTAGTATGTCTGTCTCAATGTCACTTGTCTGCTGATTTTATCAAAGATAAATCGAGTTCAGTACACAATACCAAAGAAATGAAACGTAGAGGACGATGGCTCCAAGTAAGTAATTCGTGGCTAGCACGGTGCCTAATTAATAAATGACAAGGTTTAATTACAATGCTCCGAGGGATCGCTTAATTACCTGCTGTAGTATGCTAACTCTATTTTTACGACGTGTAATGACGGTATATCAAGTGTTCTGTGTAAACATACCGTGTAAAATACACGTACAAAGTTTTTAGGTATAATCAGTTAAAATTTTGTTTACAAAAGTAATCCAGATGATTTTTTTTCAGAATGGCTCCTTGCAGAACTCCATTGTTTGAATGCGTGAAACTCAAGGCTACCCACAGCAGCAGCCCATTGGCTTGAAAGATTACAGCCGTACATAATTAATTATTAAAGGGTTGCCGGCCCATCGCCTTTTACTGCTCTGCTCATCCCAAAGGGAAGAATACGCAATGTAATGAAAAAACAAACTTCGTCAATTTTTCACGAGGGCTGAGTTAAAAATTCGTTGATTTATTCAACGGGAAATAACCTAGAGTCCGTAATAATATCAGACGTTAATGCCTCGACGCTTGTAAAGCAATAAATTCAGTTTTTATAGCAAAATGAGCGGTGGTACAGAATACAATTGCAAATTTTAGAACATAGCCGTGCTCGTAAAACGATCAGATTATAGCCGCAAACGCATTTCAATGCAATAAAACGAACATTCGGAAATCGTATTTCAAGTTTTCAAATTTTTTCTCCCGCATTGTGTTCTTTATGACACGAAGTCGCCATCTGCCATGTTCCCGGTTTAGAGCCCCGCCAGGGGCCATAATACCCTCTCAGAATTGCCCTCTCGCTGTTCTTTCAACAATTAATTTATCAGCCTAGATTTGTTGGCGTGTTTCACTTGAGAAAAATGACGGAGCTATTACTTGAACAGTACTCCGGGCAGCGACGAGATATTTATCAAATCCTCTTTTATACTAAATGTCTATTTTAGTTGGTTCAATTAGACACTGTCAGCGTTGAAAGAAAACAATGAATTGTAATTGGAACATTAAGAAAACTTTCATTTTTGGTTTTATTAAAATAATGGTATTTGCAGTGTATATTCTAAGTTTGCTTAGAGAAGGAAAAACGAAGGCGATCTTTGTGACTTGGCAGAGCCTATTAACAAACGCAAAGATAAACCTTTTTCGCCCATCGAGGGTTGCAGATAACTTACGCCCACCGAAGTCGAAAAAATCAATGTTAATACATCAAGCCGAGTTTAATACGAGTCTCCTTTGTAATCCCATAAAGCGTAATGCGATTCTGGAGAATTCTATCCGCAAAAAACGTTATGGTGGAGAAAGAGATTGTGACTGTAGGCACTATGTGCGTAACATCTTAATGGACGTGAGTAATCTATCACAAGCAGGCGGCATCAGGGCAGGCTGCTGCGACCTCCACATGCCCGGCATCTAAACAACTATTCGTTACGTCGCGGGGGAATCGCAAAGTCGGCGCCTTACCGAAATATCTAAAAGGGCAAAAAACCTAGCAAATTGCATCCTCGCATGATATTCGCTATGATCACGCGTTATCCCCATAAGAGTAGAGGAACGTGCCCAGAACGTCAAACGGTACGCATTCCAAATATATTCGGACGGACTTTTTTGGTGTTTGCCTTCGTCGCAGATATTCGCAACAGGGTGGACTATTTGCTTTGACTATTTTATTGTCATTTGTGAAATCAGGTCAACATTGCGATCAAATTGAAAGTGTTTGGGAGTCCCCGACCTGAAAAATGTGCTGACAACAACGCATACTTTCATTGATCATTTTGACATCGGTTAACACTAAAGTCTACGTAGTGGAAAAATCTCAAAGCGATAAGTGTTACTTTTCTTATAAAGCCTCAAAATTATCCAAAATATTAATTTCCTTTAAAATTCAGTTTTTTCTAACCTCTAACGCACTGTTCCGGTTTCCCATTCGTAGTGAGCCTGCCACATGTAAGCATGTGCCACCCTACGCTAGCTATACACGTACGTAAAGCGTACACTTGTAGTGACGGGCTGCCTTTGATCGCTCGCACGGAACCGTCTGCCACGACCAGCCTTTTTATGGCTTTTAAACGCTTTTAGTCAGAATCAACCAAGTTTTTATTATAAGGAACGACAGTCAAATGATCAGAATCCACTTCTGTTTATGGAATGTTTGAAACTTGTAAAAAAGTCGTTCGGCGATTAAGTAGCTGTAAGTTTTGTTTTGAATGTCTTAGAAAAGTTTTTTGTGGTAATGATTTAATGGACGAGAATTTTGGTTGTTGAGTTCTTTTCTTGAAATTACTTGACTTTTGAAGTTTTTTTATTGTGACCTTTAAAAACATATCTAGTAATCATTAGGTGAGCAGTGGTGGCCCAGTGGTTGCGGCCCCGACTTACGAACAGTAAGTCGTGGGTTCGAACCCAGGCAGGCGCATTACTTTGTGTAATTTATTTCATCACCACTGCTCTCAAAACGGTGAAGGAAAACATCGCGAGGAAACCGGCATGCCTTAGAACCAAAAAATTTGAAGATACATCTACCAACCCGCCCTGGGCCCGCGTGGTGGATAATACCCCATCCTTCTCCGAGAGAGGAGGCCTGAGTCCCTGCAGTGGGAACATTATAGGCTGATGATGATGAAGAATCATTAGATGAGCAGAATCTTTAAATCAATCTTTGAATTTGTAAATTACCGTTAATAATAAACTGACTATTGCTTATAGGCTTTCACTTTATTAAGTCACTTTGACAACCCAAACCTGTGTCAACGTTTATATCCCACGTTAAACCTTAACACCATTACCAAGTAACTTTTTAAAGCAGTCACTCTGCGTTCATCCGGCGCATTGGGACAAAACATCTCCATTACGTTCCAAGCTGGTATAAATTTGTTGTTCCTAATGAGATTTGAGAGCGCCTCGCTCCATTCAGTAGTTCAACCCCGTAGTCCCCCGTGCGGGGATGTGGGGTGCATTACGTGAACTTAATGTGCTACTATCAAGTCGGGATTTGCGCATTCTGCAGCAGACCGTATGAATGTTTAGCGAAGTTTTATGTGGACGGGCAAGATTACTCTTCCTGCTATTTTATTCATGAAATAACAAACAAGTTTCAGACGGAATCTTCTCATGAATGTTACATGATGTACTTGTACAAATGATGAATGGTGTGCGTTTTGTTATTTTGTATGTTGCAAGATATTATCATTGTCCAAATTATCTAGAAGAAAGTTTTGTTCTACGTCAAGCACCTTTATTTTTAGAACAAGAGAAATTTCAAGAATTATGATTTATAGAAGGACTTACCAAGTTTATCCTGCAGCACGGTCTTGGTGTCGCAGTGGACCAGGCAGAGGATGAGGAAGAGTGCGACGTGTGGCGCCATGGGGGCGGCGGGGGGCGGTCACGTGTGCGGGGAGCGGGGGGCAGCCGCGCCGCTGCGCCAGAGACGGCACATGCCTCGCCCTTACTGCAACAGAAGAAGACGAAGATTGTCATCGGTCTATGAAAACGGATCAAGTTAGAATGAAGCTTATTGGGAATGAAATAAAAACAAAGATCACATTTTAGATACCTACAGAATCAAAACCAAAAAGAAAATTCTATTACAGTTTTTTTATAATAGAAAGATATTTATTTTAATTTATAGTAAGCAATGGAAATTTTCATTACATTAACCATAAAACAATATTTATGTCACGAAATCCAATCAAATTATTTACCATAGCCGAGTCAGAAACCTATTTGTGGCTAGATTCAATTTCACTTCGAAATTAAACTCGACATCTGATAGACAGAAAGAATTAAATTTTATTAAATATTGTCATAAATATACGAACGAATGAATATCACCCGAAATAAACTAAAATCTTTAAAAATATAACACAAGATCAACGTTTATATTAAGTTTAGCTTTTTTGAAGCTAATAATAAATAAACATTTTAATTAATTGGAACAGAAAATAGACTTTGAGAGTTTGCAAGCTTTTGATGATACTAGCTTTTATTAATTTAAGCTTAACTTGAAGTTTTAAGTGAGTAACTTAAAAGTAGAATTAAGTTGATGCCGAGTTTATTCCGACTTGACCTTTGGGGTAGCGCTAAGTTTCGGTAACTGACGACAGTATCCTGTTAAAATTGAGCCGAATTAATGAGCTGTTATTAAGTTAGTGAGTCGACTTTAAACATAAAATTCACACGCAAAATATGCTTCAATTTTTGTGTCATATTTTACAGCGCGACATTTTTATACACACACGTTCCATATTGCTCGCGTGCACAAAATGGTACCAAATATACATTTTCTTTCATAGCACCCACATTAGCATTACATAAAGATTTTTAGTAACTCTACCAGAATGCGAGCTGCATAATGAAAACAACTCCATTGCAAGCGTAAAAGTAAACTCGCAATACATACAGCCACACTGTAACTTAAAGTGTGTAAATATCAAATGAGCTCCACTAACATACTTCGCGCCAAGGCCAGATAGAACTTCCAAGTTCCAGAATTTCAAAAAGGAATTAACCTGGACTTTCTCCCTGGACACAACGACAGATTTTATTACCGCCATGAATAAATTCCACCGTTGGGACCACCGCGTCGCACCTCGTAAATTATAACGACACTTTAAACCCTCGGACCGATTTACTGCGCCGCTTTAGTGCGCGATGGTATAAACATGTGGCGTACTAGCGCAGCGATGGATGTTGTGTTAAATTATATCGTCGACGGGTGATTGGTTCTGTGGTAGCGGATTATTTCGGGCGTTTAGGGCTGATTTTAAGGGCGTTAGCACATCGGGAAGGGAAGGCACGTGGCTGCGGTTTGTGTTACTAATAGTCGGACACGCTATCAATCACTTCCGTGGCATTGACCCGCTTTTTATTGAACGGGAACCCCCGCTGGGTACATAGCTGCTCGCAACCAATGGAATTTCTGTATTTTCATTTCGTGATTCTTTGAAACGCAAATCCTTAACAGCACTAGGAGCTTTAATCCTTTCTCTAGAGTGGACTAAACATTCTAGCTCAGAATAACAACGACACTTTTACAAGAATATTATCACTAACCAATGCATTATTAATGTCGGTGCCACTTTTATTTAAGACGACTGCGAGAGACACTCGACGATACGAGCTTAACTCTTTATTTTATTCTGTCTTTAAGTTAAATTACTTATCAACTGTACTTCAACCCACTTGAACACTGCTTTTTAGGGTTCCGTACCTCAAAAGGTAAAAACGGAACCCTTATAGGATCACTTTGTTGTCCGTCTGTCTGTCTGTCTGTCTGTCTGTCTGTCTGTCAAGACCTTTTTTCTCAGGAACGCGTGGAGGTATCAAGCTGAAATTCATATCAAATACTCAAGTCTATGGTCTCTTGGAGCTGTGAAAAAATCAAACTTCTAAGTCAACGCGATCAAAAGATACTCCCGTTTATGCCGCAAATTTTCGACACTCGCAAGGGAATCAAAACCTACAGGGTACTTCCCGTGAACTCAGAATCTTGAAATTTGGTATGAAGCAACGTCTTATAGCAGAGATATAGGAAAAATTGCGAAAAGTATACATTTTTAGTTATATCATATAATAAAAATATTTTTTAAGTAAAAATACCATAACTTTTACTTATATACCTACAGGTTTGTACGGAACCCTCGGTGCGCGAGTCTGACTCGCACTTGGCCGGTTTTTAAGTCTAAACTCTGTTTTCCATCATTTGAAAGCTTCCTTCTCATTTTACCACGTTTATTTTAACTACATGTTTACCATTTAAATCCCTAGCTTAGTAACTGTCACGGCCTTTAAAGCATACGTTGCATTAAAAATAGCATCTACTAAATCTACAAACCTAACATTGCCAGTGTATTTGCAACTTAAATAACACCTCGCTCGTGTTGCTCACTTTATGACGTCATCAGATATTTCCTGGTCCTTACGTACGGAACCTTGGTGCGAAGGACCAAATTTTATGGTTATTAAAAATTTTGTGACTGCCCTTATCTTTGATCATTAAAAAAGGGTTTTATTGTGTTAAAGGGCGCGCAGCCTGCGGTCCAGTTACAGGATGCTTTATGGCTACAGTTTCTGTAAGATTTATTTAAAATAGCGCTGTAAAAATAATTATTGCTTCATTTAGCGTTCACCAGTTATTTTGTGAATCTTGAGGAAGGGATTTGTGTTTTTGGGAAATACTACTAGATTGGCCGAACCTGGACACAGTTTGATCCTGTCCTCCCCCTGCTCTGTTTTTTGTACACCCCAGGAGCTGATGGATGCTACTGAAAGTGCCAAATTCGTCGCTGCTACATTTTGGGCTGACTCAATTTAGATTGTCGTTGATACGCTAAGAAGATGAAGACTACCAGAATTTACTTTTTTGTTTGTAATTATAGCATGTAACTGTTTTTTGTACCTAACAAATAAAACAAAAAATAAAGTAATATACAATTAAATAGAGTTGGTGTTTCTTTAAACGGCTGATTACTAAATTATTTAACCTCCATAATTTGGTTGTGTTTTTTAGGGTTTTGGTAATGGCACTCAAAGTAGATAACTTACATACACATACATACGAGTACATAAGCTCACGTCCGTAGCAGATAACATATTCCTAAATACACACAACATTCTTGGCTGATAACGAATTCTTAATATCCACACATAAAATTAGGCTCATAAAAATACGTATTTTTTCAAGTCCTCAGATAAAATAATCTTATAGTATAACGAACGTAAAGATAAGTGAAGCAAAACTTGTTAGACGAAACGAAGAATATTTTAAGTTAATTTTATGCGATAATTTTAGACACGAATAATATTGTAAAAGAGATGATCACTAAGTTATCAGACGGAATTTTCTTTAAAGCATATTTTTACGGGAGACGTCGGTCCTAAGTACTTAGTATTTAGTTTAGTGTATGTTTTTATTGAAATAGTTTTATACGATGAAGTAAAGAGTACCAGATATCACTATAATGCTACGTACTTTTAAAGACGGATTTTAACTGAAAAACTTACATTCACGTATCCACAAACAGGATTCCTTTTTAATATTTCCAAAATTTCTGAGCAAAATCCGTGTTTTTGCTGTGATGACAAATAAACCAAAATGGTCTGTTTGTAGAGCTCGAACGTGCAGCTCAGCTCGTTCATCAGTATTATTAAAAGCTGTGACTGCCTTTCTTGATAGGAATACCTTCAATGGTTTACGGGCTACGGTGTTCCAATTAGCAAAGTTTGTAGGCTGTCGATTTTTTGTTAAGACTTAGTTTCTGGCATTGTATTAGTATTGCCAACAGACTATAATAAATTCTGAATACGTAGTTTACTGCTACATGTCAACTAATTTAAGTTTACGGTATCAGAAATAATGAAAATGTACATACACATGTACACTTAATTGTTAGTAATTTTCTCAAATGTCCCGAATACATTACAAATTACATACATGCATAAACTCACGCCCTTCTCCCATGGGAGTAGGCAGAAACTACAGAACGCCACCTGTTACGATGCTTACAAACTCCATTTGCCTCATTCACATTTCAATCAATTAATTTCAAACAATTTCTTCAATATTTTATTTAACACTATATACTAAATTATGAAATAACACAATAAGAGAAAAAAAAAAAACAGCAGTTTATATCAAGAGTATCTGTTAAAGACAGCTAGAACGAAGTTAGACCACCACAATAAAATAACTGGAAGTGTAACAAATGTGGACACAGGAACACTAACATTCAGTTTATGTTTGGGAGGCGAGCGCATTTTGTGCGGCCGCGGTGAGTGATGGCGATGCGCCTTCTAGTGCTGCGGTCGGCAGTTGTATCGATGTTCTGCCGATGGCACGACTGATTTTTATAGCCTTGGTTTTCTTTAAAAATGTATCTAATATTTTGGGCATTTTAAAATTGGGAGACGTTTTGGTAGTGGCCTTGTTGGTAGGTATAACTCATGGGTTTCACCAGATAGAAATAAAATACTCTCTAAATAGCTCGGCTTGCCGGCTGTCTTATATAACCTTAAACTTTCTTTAACTAAGCTTGCTGAACTAATTTATAGAACACCTTTTCAGGATCCAAGAGAAATGTGGTTAGTTTATCAAGATTATATACTCCATTAAAAAGCAAAGTTATCATCGACATGCAGCTCTGCTTGCACTAGTTGCGCGGAGCTGAGCTCGGCGTCGCCTCCGCGTCATTTACCAGCTGAGATATTAGCCGTAATGTGGCGCCCGAGTGCTGTGTCACATGGTTTAATTAAACCGAAGCCGCGCCATGGACACCAGAGGGCATTTCGGTAACAAAGCTGATTTATAATTGAAAGCCGATACGTTTAGGAAGTGGCTCCCGTTCTATATGCATGAGGTCATTTGTTTGGGAATTCCGTGATTTTAGATAACTGTGTTTAGCTTCGAATTGGTTGTATTCATCCTGAACTATTTGGATAGTTTCAATTACCAGTTCCCGAACCAAAATTGCAGAAAATATTAGGTTGAATTTATTTTATACAGGAATGTGTCTACCGTTATCTATGACCGTAAAGTCCTCCATAAAACTTGGGACTGGCAGGTTATAAATTCTTTTTCAAAAACGCCAAATACCAAAACCGCTGATATTCATGACAGCGCCGAAACGCAACAAATAGTCGCACAAAACTACCGCCTCCACGTATATCTCATCAGCGCCCAACAAACGGTTTCGTCAGCGTTTTTTCGTCCATAAACCAACCATGTCGAGTCTCCGGCCGAATGTACTCATGTGGACATTCGGCCGGCGTAATGGATTGTGACATTTATGGGCGAGACGCTCCCGATATTTGCTTCGACAGCGGCCAATCATTATAAATCACCGACTGAAACTCTAATAAACTCGTCTGTTGTTAGTCTCAATGCAAATGCGATTGAAATTTTGATTAAACTGTAGCCGCAGATGTTTGTTTATTGTGTACCTAGTTTGATAGATGTGTTGCGTGAGGATCATATGTTGATGATTGTGGAAAGGGCTCGGTAATAATGGAGTTTGTGTTTGTTTAAGTTATTTTATGTGGAATTGGAGCACGGATTGTTGCTATTAACCAAAAGTTATTGGGCATACTGATTACAACAACAAAACAATACGTAACATAAAAGAGCAACAAACGTGTTTTTGTTTCAATACTGCGGAACAAAATCGGGAATTTCTCAAAACACAGCTCTGAATACAATAGCTGGTTGAGCAACCCACACTTAAACTATTTCCCATTAAGCCGGTTGTAACATCGGTGCTGGCAGATCGAGAGCCAATGAAATTGTTCTAGAAATAATCGGAACAATCGTTTGTAGTGCCCTCTAGCGGTGAACGCGGCAAATTGAAGT
This sequence comes from Diarsia brunnea, assembly GCA_949774965.1. Taxonomy (NCBI): domain Eukaryota; kingdom Metazoa; phylum Arthropoda; class Insecta; order Lepidoptera; family Noctuidae; genus Diarsia; species Diarsia brunnea. The sequence continues at coordinate 609,865 of OX459000.1, forward strand.
ATGCGCGGAACAATACATGTTTTTGTTTGAATGTCGTACTTCTTTGTTTTGTGTAAAATCTGTGGATTGGTTGGAAGTTGCACAGAGACGGTTTGAAAGTTTATTAATATTGTAGAAACAAACTGCAATCTAGGTGTACCTAGAATTTTCAAGTAGAAAATCTAGAACGAATACTTTTATGGATTGCGCAGTTCTCTACAAAGAAAATAAAAGGAGTTTTATACCAAAATTTAATACAGGTTTCTACATTTTAAATAAAATACTGTTAGACATTAATGATTCAACAATCAATCAAGACCTGAAGTCGACTTATTAATGTGCTTAATTATATGATTGTAAGACCGAACGGTTAATTATTTATTATGACCGTTTCCCTCGTAGTTAGATAGTCAATAAAATTACTAGAACTGACGTGTTTCCTGAGCAGAGTTCGTAAACTCGGATACACCACCGAGTGAAACAAATTAGAACCCACATTTTAGGAAACTAACACTTGTGATTTTTTTATTGCAAAGGTTGTTACTACTGAGTTTATCTGGTTAGCAGTTATTAGTAGTGACTTTAATAATTAGCTGGGTTCAGTTTAAGCGTAAATATGGGTAATGTTTCTGTATTTAAATAATTTGCAAGTCTATTTTTCAACCTGACTGAAATGGAATTGAAAAATGCTTTAACTATGTGTTTATAGCAATAACGTTTATATAGAAACAGTTCTTCTACGCAAGCAGCGTCCACCATAAGCTGCATTATTGCTTCACACCAGAAGAGTTGCGGCCAAACGCAAGCCTATTTAAAATAATAAAAAAACAAAAAAACAGGGTGTGATGGAATTGGTAAGTGTAGTATTGATATTAGACACCTTCACAAAATCTTCACAAATAAGATTAGCATTCTTATAAATTTTAAATTCAATTCATTAAATTTAATTATAAAATATTATAGTAACACATTATTTGGCCAATATATTATAGCATGCAATAGTACAAGTTTTTACACTTAAAATACAGATAAATATGTATAGAATGTACCTATAGAATTTACAGGGACACTTTTGAAAAAACTCATGTTTCGAATAAAAGCAGTGCTGTAACAACCACTTCCGCAACGCATCACAAAACTTATTTACGAGAGGTTCTTTTTTTAATTTCAATATCAGATAAAACCCCAAAGCCGAACTACCGATTTTCCATATCATCGCTTTCTCTTGACAGCACTTTAATTTTCCATTACATGGTTTCCTAAAAAAACTGAGTCACAAGGACACGCGTTTCAGCCTCTCAAACATTATCCCGCAACTTTGCCCGACAGATTCATTAACAAACTGTTACAAAATCGTTTCATTCACAAACTTGGCTGAAGTTTGCCTATTACCTTTTACAAAAAAATTACACGGCGTGAAAACGCGACGTACGCAATATAAATCGCCATGGAATAGTATAAGTAATTCTTATCACGGAGGGTGGACTAATATCGAAATAAATCGGATTGATACAGAGGCTCATCGCGGCCCTCTATTAGCTGTTATTCAGTGTGGAGGAACTCAGGAGGGCGGAGGGAGGCCTTGACCGAGTAGTTCAGGACGTGTGGATAGGTAAGTAATCAATGAGCTTTTGGATTGATGAATGTGCCGCGGTGTGATTTGGTTTCGTTAGGGAGGGTAATGAAATCAAAATGCCTTTAGTAGAACTACAGTTTTGATTGGATTAGCAAGACCTCGACGTGTTTCTTTACTTCGTGAGTTCATAGAGATATTATTCCACTCCGAGCTATGAGATGAAACTATGAATGTAGAAAAATAAATAATAACTAAAATAAAATAGTTTATTGATAAAACAAGTTTAAATCTAAACAAAATTTTGTGATTGGATCCTCCTTTTAGGCAGATACTACCTGTGTTAGGAGAGTCCGCTCTTCCATAATTATCAAGATGTGATATACAAATTGCAAAAAAACTTAATTACTAAAATTCAAATGAATAAATTAAATTAGAGTTGAGTCGGTCCCAGTCGGTTTTATACCTTCGGAAATTTAAATCTTAGACACTTTAAAACATAACCTAGATACAAGAAGCCTTTTGTTCTCCTTACGAGGGATTATAGGTACATGTGTAGGAACCCTCCCAAGCAGTACCTATGTTGGAACGTAATTTGAACCAGGCCGATACCTACGGTTAATATTATATCAGATAAAAAGATTGGCATTTAGATTAATATTTTAAACACTGAAAACGGAATATTTACTATTTGTTAACTTTAGTTTATTTGTAATCATGGTGCTTGCAACAGCGCCAAAATATTGGGAACTCTAAACAAATAGTAAACATGGTTTTCGCGTTTTCAGTGTTAATGATAATGTTGGCGACCATGTGTCAGTTTAAAAACTGTTATTTAGAATACTCTTTATTATACAATATAACATACCGGAATTTAAAGTCCTGGCTTATCCTAAGGAGCTTATTTTGTATGAAACAAGTGGTCACCATTTTCCAGTTTACCGACTCCTGTTGACAGGGCCTGTCATTTCTGTTTGACAGCTCGACATGTTCATCGAAGTATGTAGTGGTTTGGATGGATATTTTATTTATGAATTATGCGGTTGTCATGTGCACTTAAATTACTTGTTAATACTTCCGGGAA